>OZ014522.1:279109790-279709790 GCA_963966055.1 Lathyrus aphaca | reverse complement strand
ATTGAAGAGTGAAGGAAAGTGATGAAGAAGTATGGATGTGAGGAAGGAAAATCGAAAATTCAGAGCTCAATCTACAGCCAGTTTCTGGTTTTATAGAAGATGGATTGAAGGGTTCAATGGGAATTTCAGGTAAAATCTGTTATGAATTCGGTTATCATTTTCTGTTAGTTTGTTAGAAGTTAGAGTTTTTTGATTATGTAATTGTCTTCTATTTTGTATTGATTCTTCAGAATCCCTTGTAACTGAATCCGGTTGTGATATTGAAGTGATCGAAATTCTACTGCCTGCATTTTTTCGAATTTAACTGCTCATGATTCACGCATAGTCTCTTCACCAGTTTGTGAACTTTCTTATAAGCCCTGCTCTTCTTCTTTTGAACTGAATTTTTGTTATCTATAATTGAAACCCGAATTCTGTTATTTCTGTTGTATATTATTTTATTTTGACCAAATTTGGATGAGGCTTGTTTGGTGATTCTTGTATCCGAATTTTTTATCATGCTCTTGATTCTTTGCAATCGGATTTTTCGTTTGCAGGATTTGTTGAAGACAGTAAGGTGATGTTTCCTTGTTGATTGAAGACTTTTTTGCTGAATCGCAAAAATGATGATGATTGTGAAACGAGGCGATTGAATCACAAAAGGATGATCCAAGAGTTGTTTGTTTTTTTCTTTTCGGTTGAATTCGGAATTCATACGTTTAGGACTTGTAACTGGAACACGGGTTTTCCGTTAAATTTTGTATCAGATTTTTCTAATGTATTTTGGTTATATCACACGAAGGATTTCTTTCTGGATTAAATTTGATGAAAACTTCTCTTAACTATTCTCCTGGCCTTTTTTCCTTTCAACATTGTTTTGTAACAAATGAGATATGATAATGGGCTTACAGAAGAAAAAAAACTTGAGCAAAGGGTAATACCAAAACAAATTAATAAGTCTAGGGATTAATATGAAATAAAAAGAATGACTAGGGCTAACTTGTAATTTTAGGGAGAAAATGGAATTAAAAAATGCAATTTAACTTAGACTAAACGGATAATGGATATGATTCATGGAAAAAAAATGGTTCTAAAACGAGATTGCCATTGAATTTGAATGGTAGAAAATGGACAAAAGAAAAGGTATGAGTTTGAGATGGGCTTTGAAAAAATGGTAAGAAAGATGGTTTTTAAATTGGATATGATGTCTCCCAAACAAACTGTGATCATATACTTTATATCCTTAACTTGAACTAATTCCTTGAACAAAAAACTCAATTCTTAAGACTTCCATAGAATGAATCCTAATCAATTTGAAAGCACAAACAAAGTGATTTGATCACCATGAATCCTTTAATGATGATAGGTCTTGTGACCTGAAATGATGCACAAACTCATTGAAATAGGGAACCCTAACATTCCCGCCCTTGAGTATACACCAATGAACGAGTGCCCTGAAAAGATGGAGAGGGCCCAAAGCCCTAATCAAGGCCTCCTCGTATGAATTACTGATGAAACCTTAAACACTTGATCCCTCTTTGATGAATATCGAAGAAGATAATCTTGACATTTGGTGAACCTTGATAAGAAGATGCTCCTAATGATATGAGCTCAACATTGGAAATTAGAAAAAATGCATAATAACGTGAACCATAAGCCAGTCAAGGAAATAAATAAGAGGGCAAATTTTGGGGTGTTACAAATCCTAGCGCTTGTTTGTTTCCGTTTCTCTGGGTGTTTATCTGTTTTTTGTTGTGTTCTTTAGTTTAGTTTTACTGTTTTCATTTACAGTTATACTTTACAGCTTTACTTTACTGCTTTATTTACTGCTTCTAATATTTATTTTCACATGCATCATATGCTGGACTGTGCAGGTTTCATTTTTCTGTGGGTTGGGTTTGTTATTGTGAGATGAGCTCGTAACCGGGGCTCGAGTGCACCCTAGGACTTAGAGTGGTTCCACTTTGGCTTCATGGCATCTTGCTATGTTGGTAGGGATGAGTTCCATACCCAAACTTGCGACCTTCTTGGAAATTTATTGATGCCAAAATCTTTCTGGGGCAATACACAACCTTGATAGTATGTGCAGTCAGAGGACCGATCATTGAGAACCTTTGTGGAAACATCCCTCTCCAGTGATGACAGTGGCATACCACATTTGTTAGCAAACCCACTTGCATTCGAGGGCCCACTAGGAACTTGCATAGGATGGCCTGGTTCTCTCATGGGAATCAAGTTAAGGCAAATTGTTCGTATAATGATAGTATTGTACCCTTCAGGATGAATGTACTATTGTTCCTCGATTCAGTGCTTGAAGTTGGGGACTTATGAGGGATGCTTGTTTCCGTGGACTCAACTGAGACCTCCTTGAGTAGTACATAATGCCAAACTGATTCCCTAATTTGGTCATGAGCCATTTCTCGGAGATGGTGAACGTATTATTGCTATTCGGCTTTGAGAGTCTGTGATATTGACCCGAGTAGCACATCTGTGAGATCGGAAGGGGTTTACAGGATTGCAGGAGCCTTAGCCTTCAACATACCCATTATACCAACATACTTCAGTGATATGATCTTGTTCTGTTATTAATGGATTGTGGACCTCTGATCAGACGGATACTTGTGACGATGTTGTGACCTTGCACAAACATTTGATTACTTGATTCACTACACAGACACATCACTGATCACATGCCTTGTCTTACATAACATCATAAAATCATTAATCATTTGTGTTCCTTTTTATTCTTAAGGTCCATATTACTTCCTATTCCCGGTCATACTGTTGTTTCAAGATGGAGGTTCCCAGGAAAAGAAATGTCCACTATACTTTACCACAACCAGAGACAGAGGGTATTCAGGGGTTGATCAGCTTGATGGGTGACAAAGTCCTTGATGATTTCAGAAAGGAGTTTGGCAAGATCCTGGATTATATGAGCAAGCCCACCATTGACCAGAGGGATAACTTGCATTCTTTGTTGTCGTTCTATGATCCACAGCTAAAGGCTTTTGTTTTCCCTGATTACATCTTGGCACCTACATTGGAGGAGATCTCTAGTATCCTGAATGTTCCTGTTAGAGAAGGTATGCCTTACTATGCTTCAAAGAGGACCCCTCCTTATGAAGACATCACTGCTGCCTGTCATTTGAGTATGCTCAGATTCAAGATGGGATTAAAAGCTAGCCAGGGTAAGGGAATTTCGTTGGAGTTTCTTATTACAGAGGCTCATGTTATGGAATTGGGAAAGAAATGGGCAGACTTCAAAGCATTATTAGCCATGATAGTGTATGGAATCAGTTTATTTCCAGGAGAGAAAAGGCTAATTAGCACGGAGGCTATTACCATCTTTGTCAAAAGAAACCTCGTACCTACATTACTAGCTGAATTCTACGAAGGGGTTCACCACAGGAATGAAAAGAGAAAGGGACATGTGAATTGATTTTCTCCTTTGTTTGTTGACTGGTTTGTAAGGCAACTCCCTAAATCGGGGCCTTTTCAGGATTTGAAATAATCTTGGAAGTGGTCCAAAAGATTAATGGGCTTAACCTCAGTTGACATTGCTTGGGGATGCAACAGGGATCTTGTAGGCAAAGAGATCTTGGTAAGTTGTGGGAGTTTCCCAAATGTGCCTTTGATAGGAAGAAAAGGTGGGATCAGCTACAATCCTATCTTATCCAGGAAACAATTTGGCTATCCTCTAAGAGATGTACCTTTTATTGAAGAAGTGAATGAGTCACTATAATTTTCGGCTGAAGGTAACCTAAATATGAGCTTGCTAGCATCCCAAACTTGGGAGGTTAGAGTGATAAAAGGGAAGAAAGACTTTGGGAGAGTAAACCCTAAGACTTATGATCCTTTTTCCACCTGGTTGGAAAATCGTGTGGAGACTTTGTTGCTCCCATTCTCTAAGGATCCACCTCTTTACCCTAAGGAGATAACACCCACAACTTTAGTGCCTCTTCAGGAATATCAAAAATTGGAAGCTTTGGTTAAGCAACTCAGGTTGGAGAATTAAGAAGCCTATAATTCATGCCAGAAGTTGAAAATGCAAAATCAGAAATTGGAGGAAAGAGCTCACAAAGCTGAAGAAATGGTCAGGCTCAAGCAACAAGACTTTCAAGCGAGGAAGCTTTACTTCAGGAAGAGGGGATGAAGCAACAAGACTTAAGAAGCCTATTAATCATTTATTTAATTAATTTAGAAAAATTGGAGAGTTTGGATTAATTAGAGAATTTTGGAGAAAAAGAGTATTTTTATATAATAAGGATAAATAGTGTTTTATTATACTATTTTAGTATTATTATTAAAAATATATTAAAGAAAAGGGTAAGGTGGTCTTTTGTGAAAATTATGAGGGTAAAGTGGGAAATGACTTAACTGGGATATGTTTTGGTAAAAAGGAATACACGATTAGTTTTCTAACATTATCGTGTTTTTGGGAGAAGAAGTGCTCAGAAGGAAAAAGGGAGAGAAAGAAGAAGCTTAGAGTCAGGATGTTGTGGAGAACCCCAGAGAAGAGTGTAAAGCGAAGAAATTCTCTAAGGTATGGGGAGTTTTTTATAATCTATGATAAATGTGTAGGAATTAGAATATGAATGGATTAGGATGGTATGAGTTTTTGGTGTTTTTGGGGTTTTGAGTTTGGTTGAGTTTATGAGAGAGTCTTGATGAATTAGAGTGGTTAGAATGAGTTATAATCATATAATTGTTGGTATAATTGTTATCTTGAGGTTGTTGATGTTTGATTGATGTTTTTGAATGGTTTTTGAGTGTTTTAATGTGAAACCCGTAATGGGATTTGGGGGTTTTTGGTGTTGGAGCAGCTTGCCATTTGTATAGCAGAGAACTGCTGGAAAACATGCGTTAACCGGTTAACGCTATGGGTTAACCGGTTAACCATTGTAATTTTTGGAAAAATTCTGGAATTTCGTAGGCGTTAACCGGTTAACGCTATGGGTTAACCGGTTAACACTGTTTGAGAAGCAAATTTTAATTCTTTAAAAATTCATAACTTTCAAACCGTAAGTCCGATTCGCATTCCGTTTGTAGCGTCGGAAAGAGCACAAACTGAACTTTATTTTGATGAATAGAAACGAGAAAAATGCAATAGTTTTTGATAAATGAATTTGTGAAATAACCATATAATTACCTTATAATTTACCGGGTACGGGTTAATTCTTGATGTGTCAGAGTGGTTAGAGAACCAGTGTTCTGGGTGTAATGTCATGATGATATATATGATTATTTGATGGTTGTTTTGTTGATTGAAATGAATGATGTGAATTATTTTGATGAATTTATGATGTAGCGCATCATTGCATTTCATAACATTCACGATGGGGCTTCGGCCTATTTATTTGCTTCAATCCCATTGTTGTTGTTGAATTATATAGTTGATGATGTCATGAGATGCTGTACTAATTTATTTATGATTCTATATTCTTGTACGTTTATGATATATTACGATTACTCACCCTGCCTGCTTGGAAATGTTGCCTCCTTCGTGGGTAACTTGCAGATGTCTAAGAATAGTCCTGCAGTGCAATAGGAGTAATTCATGAGTCTCGGAGCGTGCTTTAGTGTTCCTTAGAAGTGGTTGTGGTGTATATATCCTGCTATGTGTCATGTAACACTGGGATGGGTTTTCTTCTGTTAAATTGTTTGCAGCTATGTTGTTATTTGGATAAATGTTTTCCCTTTTATGATGTTAAATTCTGGATGATTTTATGTTTATGAAGTTTTGAATTATGAAGTTTAAATTCCGCTGCGAAATGATTTTTGATATTCTTGATGTTGATTAACCCGTGTTACGGGATAGGACACTGTTTGTGTTGAATTATGATGATATGTGATACCCTTTTTAGATGATTACTCTGATATTATTTAAATATTTTGTTTTTGGGTAGAAGGGTGTTACATTAGTGGTATCAGAGCAGGTCGGTCTGTCCGGCCAAGTCTTGTTGTCAGTCAGTTGTCAAGTCGTTATTTACTTAACAATTATTCTCTTCTAATGTGTTAAGTGTTGTGCAAAATGGCTGAAAACAACACGCGTGCTCTCGCTGATGCTATTGCAACACTTGCTCAGACTACTGCTGGAAACAATGCGTATGATGAGTTTCGTGCATTGGAGAAATTCCAGAGGTATAATCCACCTGTGTTTGAAGGAACTCATGACCCGGCGAGCGCACAGAAGTGCCTCAAGGCAATTGAGAAGATTTTCAGAGTGATGGCGTGTGCTGACGCGCAGAAAGTTCAATTCGGAACTCATATGTTGTCTGAGGAAGCTGAAGACTGGTGGGATAATACTCGCCAGTGTCTAGAGGATGAGGGTGTTGTGGTGACTTGGACTGTGTTTAAGGCGGAGTTCCTTAAGAAGTATTTTCCGGAAGATGCTCGTGGTAAGTTAGAGGTAGAATTCCTTTAACTGAAGCAAGGAAACATGACAGTGGCAAAGTATCCTGCCAAATTTGAAAGGCTAGTGAAGTTTTGTCCTCACTACAACAGGGCAGATGCTGAACTTTCCAAGTGCCTTAAGTTTAAGAATGGGCTGAGACCTGAAATTAAGCAGGGAATTGGATGCCAACAAATTCGAAAGTATGCATAATTGGTTGATAAGAGCCGTATTTATGACGAGGACAGCCGAGCTCGGTCAGCTCACTATAAACAGCTGAGCGAGAAGAAAGACAAGAGTCAGTATAGAGGGAAACCTTATGTGACTAATGGTGATAAAGGGAAGCAGAAGGCATCTGATGAAAAGAAGCAAAGTAGGGGAGCTGCTAATGTACCTGTAAGTGTTACAGGTGTGGAGAGGCAAGTCATAAGGCCGATGTGTGTACCACCAGAGTTATGAAATGTTACCGTTGTGGCAAGCTTGGGCATAAGATGAGTGATTGTCCTAATGAGGGCGCAACCTGTTACAATTATGGTGAACAGGGGCATATCATCGCCCAATGTCAGAAACCAAAGAAGAATGCTGCTACTGCTCAAAATGCTGGAAGAGTTTTTGCATTAGCTGGTTCAGAAGCTCCAAAGAAGGACAACTTGATCAGAGGTACCTGTTTTATTAATAATACTGAATTGATTGTTATTATTGACACTGGAGCTACACATTCATTTATTTCTCTTGAGTGTGATAATAGATTGGGTTTAAAGTTGTCTAATATGAACGGTAATATGATAAAAGAGACTCCTGCTAATGGTTCTGTGACTACCATGCTTGTTTGTTTGAAGTGTCCTTTGATAATTTTTTAGAAGAATTTGGTGATGGATTTGGTGTGCTTACCATTACACCAAATCGATGTTATCCTTGGTATGAACTGGTTGGAATTCAATTATGTTCATATTAACTATTATAGTAAGACAGTGAAGTTCCCTGAGTAGAACGAGCATCGTGAGTTGATGTTTTTATCTACTAAGAAAGTGAATGAACTTGTATTAGATGAAGCTTTGATGTTTGCAGTGTCTGCGTCATTGCAAGTTGACGATAAGATTGTCAGTGCAGAGTTGCCTATGGTATGTGAATTTCAAGATGTGTTTCCTGGTGATATAAGTGATTTACCACCGGAACGTGAAATTGATTTTTCTATGGACTTAGTACCGGGTACGAGTCCTGTCTCGATGGCTTCTTATAGAATGTCGGCTTCAGAGTTGAATGAGTTGAAGAAACAATTAGAAGAATTGTTAGAGAAGAGGTTCATTAGACCCCGTGTTTCTCCTTGGGGTGCTCCGGTGTTGCTCGTTAAGAAGAAGGAAGGTAGTATGAGATTGTGTGTCGATTACCGACAGTTGAATAAAGTGACTATCAAGAATAAGTACCCACTTCCGAGGATCGATGATTTGATGGATCAGCTAGTAAGTGCTTGTGTCTTTAGTAAAATTGATCTGAGGTCTGGTTATCATCAGATTCGAGTTAAAGCTGATGATATTTCGAAGACAGCTTTCAGGACAAGATATGGGCATTACGAGTATACGGTGATGCTGTTTGGGGTTTCTAATGCGCCTGGTGTGTTTATGGAATATATGAATAGGATCTTTCATGAGTATCTTGATAAGTTCGTGGTGGTTTTCATAAATGATATCTTGGTATATTCTAAATCAGAAGAGGAACATGCCAAGCATTTGAGGGTTGTGTTGCAAGTGTTGAGAGAAAAGAAATTGTTTGCTAAATTATCTAAGTGTGAGTTCTGGTTAAAGGAAGTGAGTTTCCTCGGCCATGTAATTTCAAGTGGTGGAATTTTGGTGGATCCTTCAAACATTGATGCGGTATTGCAGTGGGAGACTCCGAAGTCAGCTACAGAAATCCATAGTTTTCTTGGGTTGGCTGGTTACTATCGTAAGTTCATTGAAGGTTTTTCTAAGATAGCTTTACCGTTGACGCAATTGACTAGGAAGGGTCAAGCGTATGTGTGGGATGTTGCTTGTGAAGAGAGTTTCATAGAACTGAAGAAAAGATTAACGATCGCGCCAGTGTTGGTCTTACCGAATCCAGATGAGTCCTTTGTAGTTTATTGTGATGCTTCCAAGATGGGTCTTGGTGGAGTTTTGATGCAGGGTAATAAAGTGGTTGCTTATGCTTCTAGACAGTTAAGAGTTCATGAGAGGAACTATCCTACTCACGACTTAGAGTTTGGAGGCACTACTTGTTTGGTTCGAAATTTGAAGTATTCAGTGATCACAAAAGTTTAAGGTACTTGTTTGATCAGAAAGAGTTAAATATGAGACAAAGGAGATGGCTTGAATTATTAAAAGATTTTGATTTTGATTTGAATTACCATCTGGGTAAGGCAAAAATGTTGTGGCTGATGCTTTGAGTAGGAAGTCATTGCATATTTCAATGCTTATGGTGAAAGAATTGGAAATGATCGAGCAATTCAGAGACATGAGCTTGTTGTGTGAAACTACTACTGATAGTGTGAAATTGGGAATGTTAAAGCTGACCAGTGAGATTTTGGAAGATATTTGTAAGGGTCAGAAATCTGATTTGAAATTAGTTGATCAATTGATGTTGGTTGATCAAGGTAATGCAGGTGACTTTCGAGTTGATAAAGATGAAGTTTTAAGATTCCGAGATAGAGTATCTGTTCCGGATATTATAGGAATTAAAAAGAGTGTTTTAGAAGAGGGGCACAAGATTCGACTGAGTATTCATCCTGGTGCTACGAAGATGTATCAGGATTTACGTAGGTTGTTTTGGTTGCCGGGTATGAAAGAGACATTGCTGAATTTGTATATGCTTGTTTGACATGTCAGAAGTCAAAGATAGAACATCAGAGACCTTCAGGTATGATGCAACCATTGAATCTTCCTGAGTGGAAATGGGATAGTATTTCCATGGATTTTGTGATTGGGTTACCTAAGACTGCTAGAGGTAATGATTCGATTTGGGTAATTATTGACCGGTTAACTAAGTCGGCACACTTCTTGCCGATGAAGATTAACCATTCCATGCGAAGGTTAGCTGAGATTTATATTGAGGAAATTGTGAAGTTGCATGGTGTACCTTCAAGTATTGTATCGGATAGAGATCCGCGGTTTACGTCGAGGTTTTGGAAGAGTTTGCAGGATGCCTTGGGTACTAAGTTGAGGATGAATTCTGCTTATCACCCGCAAACGGATGGTCAGACGGAAAGAACAATCCAATCTTTAGAAGATTTGCTGAGAGCTTGTGTATTAGACCAAGGAGGGTCTTGGGATAGTCATTTTCCGTGTGTCGAGTTTACGTACAATAACAGTTTTCATGCTATTATTGGGATGGCTCCATATGAGGCATTGTATGGTAGACGTTTTCGTACGCCATTATGTTAGTATGAGTCAGGAGAGAGTTTGGTGCTTGGGCCAGAGATTGTCCAAGAAATAACTGAAAAGATAAAAATGAATCAGGAAAGGATGAAAACGTTGCAGAGTCTTCAAAAGAGTTATCACGACAAGAGAAGGAAAACACTTGAGTTCCAATTGGGAGATCATGTGTTCTTAAGAGTTACTCCTATGAATGGTGTGGGAAGAGCTTTGAAATCTAGAAAACTCACTCCACGTTTCGTCGGTCCGTATCAGATTATGCAGAGGATAGGGGAAGTGGCCTATCGTGTGGCTTTACTCCCTCTCCTGCGAATTTACATGATGTATTCCATGTATCACAGTTGAGGAAGTACATTCCGGACCCGTTGCATGTAATTCAGATAGATGATGTTCAAGTGAGAGATAATATGACGATTGAAGCTTTACCAGTGAGGATTGATGGTAGAGAATTGAAGCAACTTCGAGGCAAGGAAATTGCTTTAGTGAAGGTTTTGTGGGGAGGACCAGCTGGAGAAAATTGGACTTGGGAGCGGGAAGATCAGTTGAGGAAGTCGTATCCGACTCTATTTACTTCAGGTAATTTTCGAGGACGAAAATTCTTTAAGTAGGGGAGAGTTGTAACGCCCCGAAATCTAAATTTAATTATTTAATCATCTATTTAATTAATTTAGAAAAATTGGAGAGTTTGGATTAATTAGAGAATTTTGGAGAAAAAGAGTATTTTTATATAATAAGGATAAATAGTGTTTTATTATACTATTTTAGTATTATTATTAAAAATATATTAAAGAAAAGGGTAAGGTGGTCTTTTTTTGAAAATTATGAGGGTAAAGTGGGAAAAGACTTAACTAGGATATGTTTTGGTAAAAAGGAATACACAATTAGGTTTCTAACATTATCGTGTTTTTGGGAGAAGAAGTGCTCTAAAGGAAAAAGGGAGAGAAAGAAGAAGCTCAGAGTCAGGAGGTTGTGGAGAACCCCAGAGAAGAGTGTAAAGCGAAGAAATTCTCTAAGGTATGGGGAATTTTTTATAATCTATGATAAATGTGTAGGAATTAGAATATGAATGGATTAGGATGGTATGAGTTTTTGGAGTTTTTGGGGTTTTCAGTTAGGTTTAGTTTATGAGAGAGTCTTGATGAATTAGAGTGATTAAAATGAGTTATAATCATATAATTATTGGTATAATTGTTATCTTGAGGTTATTGATGTTTGATTGATGTTTTTGAATGGTTTTTGAGTGTTTTGATGTGAAACCCGTAATGGGATTTTGGGGTTTTTGGTGTTGGAGCAGCCTGCAATTTGTATAGCAGAGAACTGCTGGAAAACGTGCATTAACCAGTTAATGCTATGGGTTAACCGGTTAACCATTGTAATTTTTGTAAAAATTCTGGAATTTCGTAGGCATTAACCGGTTAACGCTATGGGTTAACCGGTTAACACTGTTTGGGAAGCAAATTTTAATTCTTTAAAAATTCATAACTTTCAAACCGTAAGTCTGATTCGCATTCCGTTTGAAGCGTCGGAAAGAGCACAAACTGAACTTTATTTTGATGAATAGAAACGAGAAAAATGCAATAGTTTTTGATAAATGAATTTGTGAAATAACCTTATAATTACCTTATAATTTACCGGGTACGGGTTAATTCTTGATGTGTCAGAGTGGTTAGAGAACCAGTGTTCTGGGTGTAATGTCATGATGATATATATGATTATTTGATGGTTGGTTTGCTGATTGAAATGAATGGTGCGAATTATTTTAATGAATTTACAATGTAGCGCATCATTACATTTCATAACATTCACGATGGGGCTTCAGCCTATTTATTTACTTCAATCCCATTGTGTGGATTGAAGTGTCTCGGTGATTTACGACGTGCTCCTTTGTGGAGGGTTGATGGTCATGTATCCATCTCACGATGAAAGTGGTACCACATGCATATGGCATATCAGGATGTTAGAATTGCATATTTTGGATGAATTTCATGATTATGTTGGTGTTGCTTAAATTCATGATCGTGTTGTTGTTGTTGTTGAATTATATAGTTGATGATGTCATGATATGCTGTACTAATTTATTTATGATTCTATATTCTTGTACGTTTATGATATATTACGATTACTCACCCTGCCTGCTTGGAAATGTTGCCTCCTTCGTGGGTAACTTGCAGATGTCGAAGAATAGTCCTGCAGTGCAATAAGAGTAATTCACGAGTCTCGGAGCGTGCTTTAGTGTTCCTTAGAAGTGGTTCTGGTGTATGTGTCCTGCTTTGTGTCATGTAACACTGGGATGTTTTTTCTTCTGTTAAACTATTTGCAGCTATGTTGTTATTTGGATAAATGTTTTCCCTTTTTTGATGTTAAATTCTGGATGGTGAAAATTATTTTTATGAAGTTTTGAATTATGAAGTTTAAATTCCGCTGCGAAATGATTTTTGATATTCTTGATGTTGATTAACCCGTGTTACGGGACAGGACACTGTTTGTGTTGAATTATGATGATATGTGATACCCTTTTTAGATGATTACTCAGATATTATTTAAATATTTTGTTTTGGGGTAGAAGGGTGTTACAGGACCAGCGCCGGAATGATAAGAAAGAGTTGAAAGGAAGTAAAGTACAAGTTAGAGATCAAAGCCCTTCAGGATTCTTTAGCTGAGCAAGAGAAACTCTTTCAAAAGGCCCATCACCAGGAGAAGAGAAGTCACCTCCAAGATCTAGCAAAGAGTCAGCAAGGAGTGGAGGCATCTCAGAAAGAGATAGAAGAGTTGAAGCTGATAGCTGACATCAAGAGGACCAAGGCTGATTCCATCACAAGCCAAGGAAGTGAAAAGGTGTTCCTACAACAAATTAAGGAATTGCATGCCTCCTTTGACCTTAGGGATGTCCTGATTCAAAAGTTCGTCCAGGAACCATCACATCCAGATATAGCACAACTGCTGCAAGGTGTCAAGTGCCTTAGTTGGAGATTGCAGGATGTAGATTTTCCTAAGCTTTAGTCTTTGATTCATATGACTTGGATTACCCACATGCTTGTTATGGGATTACTCTCTCTCTCTTGATGTACATTTTTGATGTATGAACTTGTACCCATTAAGGGGTTTTTCTATTACATTTTCTTTTTGATTCACCTGAAGTCTCTGACTGTTTATCTGTTGCACGGACACAAGATATTGAATGCTGCCACTGCACATATGAATGTCACACAATGTCTTCTTTTTCTCAACACCAGAATGGGAAAGTAAACAAAACCTTGAGGATAAAAGGAACACATTGCATTGCATACATATCATTTGCATTTTTCTTTGTTTTTGTAGGTTTCTCCAGATTACTTAACTTATCTGCATTTCAGGAAAAGATTGCGCGAGCTGCCAAGACCCGACACTTCAGACAGAACATTCCTCATTGTTACGCAACACGCAATAACCAGAGGACAATCATGGATGCTACGGAAACTGAGCTCAATGAACTCCGCACTAAGATGGGGGAATTCATGGTCATGATACAAGGGTTGGCCCAAGGACAACAGTATTTGAGGAATGCAATTCAGGGGCTCAACCCTCCTCAGTCTGATCCTCCTGTAGTCACTCCAGAAGTACAAGTGAATCCTCCCAACACCAACAATGGCCCAGGTGGACCTCCAGTTCCAGAACCTGGCACAACCTTCATCCTTGTGCAAGACAGACAAGAGGATCAGTTTCCTTCCTTTAACAATGTTATGGGATTTGGTGTGGAAGGAAATTTCCAGGTCTTTTTGCTGCTAGCTGAGAAGGTCAAGGCCCTTGAGTGTAAAGACAATCTTGGTATAGATGTATCTGACATGGGCCTAGTCCCAGGGGTGGTAATTCATCACAAGTTCAGGCCACCTACTTTTGACAAGTATAACGGTAATTCCTACCCCAAAACTCACCTGTAGGCGTTCTACCGAAAGATTGCTACCCATACTAGGGATGATAAGCTCTAGATGTACTATTTCCAGGATAGTCTCTCCGGAGGATCCTTGGAATGGTATATGAAGTTAGAGAGAAGCTCCGTGAGAAGCTGGAAGGAATTGGGAGAAGCATTCCTTAAACAATATCAGTATAACATTGACATGGCACCTAGTCGCACTCAGCTCCAAATTTTGACGCAAAAGAACTCGGAGAGCTTCAAAGATTACGCACAAAGATGGCGTGAGGTGGCCGCCAGGGTGCAACCACCGCTGCTAGAAAGAGAAATGGTGGACCTTTTCATGGACACCCTTCTTGTGCATTTTATGGAAAGGTTGGCTGGATGTTCTTCAAGTTGTTTTTCAGATATTATCTTGACTGGCGAGAGGATAAAAATTTGGATCAAACAGGGAAAGATCCAGAATGGTGGCACTTCAACTTCTGGTGTCAAGAAACCCTTATTGAAGAGGAGAGGAGGAGAGACCGGGGAAGTGTATACACAGAGAGGCGGAGGTAATAGAGGTGTTTATCAGCAAGTGGCCCCTGTCACTATCTCAGCTCAGCCTATTCAACAGAAAGTCCAACAACTACAACAGCAACACTAACATGGGTATCAACAAAGAGCTCCTCGTCCATATTATTCTCAAAAGACCAGAGAGAGGCAGTTTGAAACTCCACCTATGTCCTATTCACGGCTTTTGAAGAATCTCCTCCAACTCCAGATGGTTCAGCTCAGAAATTTGCAACCTCCAAAGTCGGGGAAACTCCCCGAAGGTTATGATACAAACGCCCGATGCGAATTTCATTCTGGAGCCCTCGGACATACCATGGAAAACTGCAAATCCTTGAAGTATGTAGTCCAAGACCTGGTAGATTCCAAAGCGATTAACTTCGCTCCCACTCCCAATGTGATACAGAACCCCATGCCTCCTTACGGGGGTACAGTTGGGGCAATTGATGTTGGAGAGAATCTAAATTTGGTGTGTGATGTCAATGACCTACTAACTCCGTTGAGTGCTGTTAAGGCTTGTTTGGCCCAGAGGGGTGTTTTTTCAGGTTGTGAAAATGATTATCCAGGGTGTGCTAAAGCTCTAGACGGTTGTGAGCAGTTGAAAAGGGGGATCCAGAGTATGATTGAGGAAGGAGTCCTACAGTTTGACAAGGTTGCAAGAGAAAAAGAAGTCTCTACAGTAACCATTTTCTATGATCCGTCTCAAGTTCCTCCACAGGCCAGAGTAGCACCGATAACTATCACCACTGCAGGGCCAATAATGTATCAAAGTGATAAGGCCATTCCTTGGCATTATGGTGTTGAAGTATATTGTAACGGCCAGAAGCAAGATTTGGCCACGTCTAGCACGTCTCCAACCCAAGTAGAAAATGTTGGAGTAGGGGGCTTTACTAGAAGTGGGAGGTTGTTTGTGCTGGAAACACTGAGAAACAGTGTGATACCACCCAGGGACACTACAGAAGCCCAAGCTAAAGCTAGAGGGAAGAAACCAATAACTGCTAATAAGCCCACACTAGTGGTGGACCCAGACATCACATTTGAAAAAGAGGTTGAGGAGTTCTTGAGAATCTTCCAAGAAAGAGATTATAAGATCGTGGACCATTTGCAACAGACTCCATCCAAGATCTCTATCTTGTCCTTGTTAATGTGTTCTAACTCCCACCGAAAGGCTATATTGAACATCCTGAACAACGCTTATGTACATCATGATATCTCGATGAACCAATTGGAGACGGTGGTATCTTGTGTCAATGCTAGTCATGGATTGGGTTTTACTGACATGGATCTAACCTCTGAGGGTCGTGCTCACAATCGGGCATTGCATATTTCCTTGGAGTGTAAAGGGGCAATGCTATCTCATGTGTTGGTGGATACCGGATCATCCCTGAATTTTCTTCCCAAGAAGGAATTAATGAAGTTGGATTATGACATAATGATTTTGAAGCCCAGTGACCTAGTAGTTTGAGCTTTTGATGGATCGAGAAAATCAGTGTTTGGGGAAGTAGAATTGCCAATCAAAGTTGGTCCACAAATCTTCAACGCCACATTCTATGTAATGGACATACAACCTGCATATAGTTGTTTGCTGGAGAGGCCCTGAATACATTCGACAGGGGCAGTATCGTCCACACTCCATCAGAAACTGAAATTTGTTTGGGAAGGACAAATTGTAACGGTTTGTGGGGAGGAGGATATCTTCATCAGTCATTTGGCATCATTTAAATATGTAGAGATGGACGGTGAGATAATGGAGACTTCGTGTCAGGCTTTTGAGCCCCTGAAGACTGAATTGGCGTCTTCATCAGCAGCTTCTTCTGAAGAATCAAAGAAGGGGGTTTCCATAACTTCTTATAAGCAAGATTTGAAGGTAGTGGAATCAGGAACACGAGAAGGCTAGGGCAGTCCAGTAGAAGTGTTAGAAGAGAAGGATATGTTTGGTGTTGGCTACCATCCTGGGAAGTCATCATCTGAACAAAGCTCTAGAGGTCGTCAAGGCCCGATTACCTTCACGAGTGCGGGGAAAGTGGATTATGGAAGCATAAGTGTTGTGCAGGACGACACAGTTGATAGTGAATGTGACTTAGATGAGTGGAGTAGATCCTGTGCTCCAGAAATTCAACTTAGCAATTGGTCGTCTGAAAGGCTCATTTCAGTCACCTCCTTTGAAGAGTAATGAGTTTTGCTTTTGTCTTTCCTGTACTCAAGAACTATGTCTTGCCCGGGGCATAATAGCTTATTGTAAGGGTTCTTTTGTTCCTAACACAATTCATAATCATTAATAAAGTTGACTTTTTACATTCATACATGTTGTTCTTTGTCTTTCATTTTTGCTTTTGTTTTTCAAAAAGAAAGAAAAGTTATAAAGTGGCATTGTTTCTCATTTTCTCATACTTTTTCTAAAGCCTTGCATGAATCACCATTCATGCAGGTGCTCGTCACTGGATCTTATCAATGACGACCCTGCTATGGCTAAGTATGATTTTGACAATCCGATTTACCAAGTCAATGAGGAAGGTGATGAAGATTGCGAACTACCTAAAGAGTTAGCCAGACTGCTTAAACAGGAGGAAAAGATGATTCAGCCGCATGAAGAGGCCATCGAAGTGATAAACCTGGGTACCGAAGAAGACAACAAAGAAGTTAAGATCGGAGTTGCATTAGAAGAATCTATCAAGACTCGTCTGATTGCCATGCTTTGAGAATATGTTGATGTTTTCGCCTGGGCTTACTAGGACATGCCTGGTTTAGACACCGACATTGTGGTACACAAGCTGCCTTTGAGAGAAGATTGCCAGCCAGTGAAGCAAAAGTTGAGACGCACATGCCCTGATATGGAAATCAAAATCAAAGAGGAAGTACATAAGCAATTTGATGTTGGGTTCTTGGCTGTGACTAGTTACCCTCCATAGGTTGCTAATATTGTGTTGGTCCATAAAAAAGACGGTAAAGTCAGGATGTGTGTAGATTACAGGGTTCTGAATAGGGCTAGCCCTAAAGATGACTTCCCTCTACCTCATATAGATGTGCTTGTTGACAATACCATTCAGTTTTCGGTGTTCTCTTTCATGGACGGGTTTTCAGGTTATAACCAGATTAAGATGTCTCCCGATGATATGAAAAAGACTACCTTCTTCACGCCTTGGGGTACCTTTTGTTATAAAGTCATGCCGTTTGGTCTGAAGAACGCTGCGGCCACTTACCAACGGGACGAGTCTGGTCGAAAAGAGCATGCCTATTATTACCTTAGAAAAATGTTTACCGATTGTGAGACACGCTACTCACTACTCGAGAAAACTTGTTGCACTTTGGCATGGGCTACTCGCCGACTAAGACAGTACATGTTAACTCGTACCACTTTCCTGATTTCTAAATTGGATCCTGTGAAATACATCTTCATGAAGCCAACTCTGACAGGAAGGGTAGCCCGATGGCAGATGTTCCTAACAAAATATGACATCCATTACACTTCTCAAAAAGCAATAAAAGGGAGTGTATTGTCAGAATACTTGGCTTAGCAGCCAATTGACGATTATCAACCCATGAAATTCGAGTTTCCAGATGAGGATGTCATGTTCCTCAAGTTGAAAGACTATGAAGAACCACTTCCAGAGGAGGGGCCAGACCCTGAATCCAAATGGAAGTTGATGTTCGACGGAGCTGTGAACATGAACTGAAGCGGAGTAGGTGCTGTTATCATCTTACCAGAAAGGGTCCACACACCTTTAGCTACTCGGTTGACTTTCGAGTGCACTAACAATGAGGCAGAGTATGATGCTTGCATCATGGGGGTTGAAAAGGAAATCAACTTGCGAGTCAAGAACCTCGAGATCTTCGTAGATTCTACAATGGTAGTAAACCAAGTCAATGGCAAATGGTTAGTTAATCAACCTCACTTGGTTCCTTACAGGGATTATACCAGGAGGTTGCTAACCTTCTTCACCAAGGTCAAGTTGAGTTATATTCCCCGAGACGAAAATCAGTTCGCCGATGCTCTAGCAATTTTTTCATCCATGATTAAAGTTTGTCAAGAGAATTTTGTGCCTCGAATCATGGTCTCCCGTCATGAAAGGCCTGATTATGTCTTTGCAGTTGACCGTGGTGAAGATAACAAACCTTGGTATCATGATATCAAGCACTTCTTGAATACTCAAGAGTACCCAACTAGGGCATCCAGTAAAGACAAGAAGACCCTCAGAAGACTAGCATATGGTTTCTTCTTGAATTAAGATGGTGTGCTATACAAGTGAAACTTTGACATGGTTCTGCTCTGATGCGTGGATAGACACAAAGAAAACATGTTATTGCAAGAAGTTCATGAAGGCTCCTTCGTAACCCATGCTGGAGGACATGCTATGGCAAAGTAATTGTTGAGATCGGGATATTATTGGATCACCATGGAATCCGATTGCTGTAAATATTCCCGCAAATTTCACAAGTGCCAGATTTATGTTGATAAGGTCCATGTACCTCTGAATCCATTGAGTATCATGTCATCACCTTGGCCATTCGCCATGTGGGGCATTGATATGATTGGCAAGATTGAGCCAACAGCTTCCAACGGTCACCGCTTCATCCTAGTTGCTATAGACTATTTCACGAAGTGGGTCGAAGCGGCATCTTATGCCAATGTTACTAAACAAGTGGTAGCCCGGTTTATCAAAAGAGACATCATTTGCCGGTACGAAATTCTTGAAAGAATCATTACTGATAATGGTTCTAATCTCAACAACAAAATGATGGCTGACTTGTGTCGAGATTTCAAAATAGAGCATCACAACTCTTCTCCATATCACCCAAAGATGAACGGTGCCGTCGAGGCGTCCAATAAGAACGTCAAGAAGATCGTGTAGAAGATGGTTGTGACATACAAAGACTGGCATGAGATGCTACCATTTGCTTTACATGGGTAAAAAACGTCAGTGCGTACCTCAACAGGGGCAACCCCGTTCTCATTGGTATATGGTATGGAGGAAGTCCTACCAATTGAAGTGGAGATCCCCTCATTGAGGTTAATGATGGACATTAAGCTAGATGAAGTTGAGTGGCTCCGGTCCAGATACAATAAACTAAGCCTCATTGAGGAGAAACGCCTAACAGCTGTGTGCCATGGACAGTTGTATCAACGGCGCATGAAGCAGGCCTTTGTAAACACCCCAAATTTGCCCTCACCCATTTCACCATGGCTTGTGATCTTTTCATATGCATAAGTTCAATCATAGCATCTCATACCACATTTCTGATTCACTGCTTTGTTTCAAAGTCATCTGCATCTAGGGTTTGTGATATGAGCCATCCAAGAGCTACTAGAGCCACTCCAAAGGTCATCAATCACTTCAAAGGGGTCCATGTATGTGCAAGCATCATATTGTATCCCCACAAAGTCAAGAAAGTCAAAGAATCACAAGAACTGAGATTGGCATGGAAGCAGAGCCAGGTTTAACTACACAAATGACCTAGAATTAGGGTTTGGGTTTCAGAGGCTATAACTCCAAATTTTTTGGTCATTCTTGTTTCTATTGGTCTCTATATGTTATAAGGATCATGCATATCAAGTTTCATGAAGAAATTCCATGGGGAAGGCATCTAATCAAGAGTTGACTTCTTGGGCAAGTCAGTGCAAAATCAGGGCATCTGAGGCCCCCAGTGACCCAACCAAAGGGTGTTCTTCATCATTTTGATTGTATATGATCTTTATTTGATCATAGAAGATGTTAGAAGTTCACAAAATTGAAGAATTTCAAGCCATATTCAAAGTTTCCTTTTTGGGAAAATGACTTGTAATGGAAACTTGCCATTTTGGGAAACTTTTTCAACCCTTTCTTTTTGATTCAAAAATGCTTCAAATGGGAAAACTTTGGTCATGAAAGCTGTAGAATGGATCATTCCCTTTTCAAAAAGTACAAGAACTCATTCTAATTCATTTTAGATCAAAAGTTATGGCTTGTCAAAGTTGGGGAAAATCACATAATTTCAAGTTTTCTACCAAAGAGGCAAAGTTGCAAAACCCTTTGCCAAGACAAATTATGCTTTCAAATGAACTTCTAATCTTTGTACAAACATAAACCAAGGCCTAAGATTCAGAATGCACCAAAGGTTTGCCTATTTTCATGACTTATGGATCAAGAAACTTCAAAAGGGGAAAAAAGTCACAAAGTTGCAAAACATCATACAAACCCTAATCCATTTGTTAATTGGCTTCAAAACTGATCCCATGGCCCTCCTCATTCCTTGCTACGCAGGACACCCCTCTTGTACTTGGCCTACCATTAACCCATACCTCTCTTACACAAAACTTGACTTTTTGCATAAAGACCCATACCAATCACAATAGGGCACAACCACTCCACAGACCTATCACAAGTTGATATGTGGATCAAACCCAAGCCATAACACACAACAACACAAGCTGAAACCTCAGATTGCCATAGTTATCAAAAATCCTCCAACTTGCAAAACCATTTGAATCTCTCAGCTCACTCAACCATTCTTCAAACCAACTTCACCATTGATCTCAAAATGACTCACTGATCACAAACCAACCATTGAAATAGCCAAAAACCTCACATAAATCAAAACACGATTTCTGACCAGTTAGCTTGCAAACTCCCAAATCAGCCAAAAGAAATTCCTTCCAAGCATCCAAACTTCATCAGGAGTTCAAGGGGAGTGGTTTGCATAAAGAGAGGAGGCCTGAAAGTCCAAAACTGAGAAAGCTCAACCTCAGGTACCTCCTTGAAACATTTTTCCAAAACTCTTATTTTTTGTTTCAAAATGATTAAGCATGCTTCACTGATCACACTGATCTTGGAATTATTGAAAATGGTGGAGAAATGAGACTGTATTGCTTGTTTGAAATTTTTTCCATATTGATGTTCTTCGTCGAATCATGGGATTGAGTGAAAAGAAATGAGTTTTGAGGTTGGATTCAGGCTCAGGGGGATGAGGGGAGTTGATCTGGAGCTTTAGAGCTCCAGAAATAACCTAGAAGTGAGATTTTGGTTTTGCTCAGGGGAGGTGTGGCCGGAGAAGACGACCGGAGGTCTTTTCCGTCCACCTGAAAGTCATTAGGGCTTTAAATGCGTTTAGGGTTCAGTTTGAATGTGGACCATAGATTAGGCTGACTTTGGTTGACTCCCGCGTGTTTGAATGGCCAGGATGGCTTCACTTAGCCCTAATCCACGTCATTAGTTAATTAATTAGGTTTTTAAATTAATCCTCTCAGTTTGAATTTCAGCCACAAGATCTGGCACCAGTCAACTCCCGCGCCTCCCATTTAAATCTCAGCCACTGGATCTGTTGACTTCTCATTAAAATTCATTTTAATTTCATTTTTCTTGCATTTTCTTTCTCATTTTATTAAAAATAGTAAAACAAATCACAAAAATCTCATTTTTTGCATGCTGACTTAGAATATTTTTCTCATTTTAAAATATTTAAATGTTTATTTTAATTAATTAATGGGAATTAATTAATTAAAATACCATTTAGGTTTCTAAAAATCACCCAAAAATTCACATTGCATTTAGAAGCATTTAGAAACATTGTCCAACTCTCAAACCAAATTTCGTTTTTGTTCTTGATGCCTTTTGATCATTTTCATTGGAATTAATTTCATTTTAGGGCAATATTTTGGTTCAATCTTTGAATAATCCTTTTTGCCTAACCATTGATAGTTGGATGATGATTCTTCTTGCATTGCATCTTGCATGGCATGTAGTTTATAGGATAAAATTGGTTTGAATTGATCTTGTATTTTCAATTTGTTTAGCATTTTTCTTGATAAGGTACCCCAAAACCCTAGCAATCTTAGGAAATTCATAATTTTCAATAGGTTAAGAGTTGGATCCTCTCCTTTGGGCAGTGAGTTTGTATAGGTTTAGGGTATCTTTGATTTCATTTTCAAATTTTTATCATGTCATTTGCTTCTGGTTTTGGATTTTTTCTTTGTGTGATGCATGTAACCCTGATTTCTGCCTTCCTTTGCATCCATTTATCATTTGCTTGCATCCCATGAGTTGCCATGACATGTTTTGCATTCATTTGATTCATAAGACATATTAGGACATATTAGAACCATGTTTGATCACTGCATCTTTCATTTGCCATGTTGTATGTGCATTTCATTTCATAACTTTTCATGTGCATTCATGGTTCAAAGCATGTCTCATTTGCATCCATGTGCTTGCTTGATCATCCTCATGCCTTGCCTCATGTGTGTATCATCTCTTAGCATCATTGAAATCATGTTCTTGCTTCTGGTTTTGGTTTGCATCATGACATTGCATCTCATTTGCATTGCACTTCATTTTCTTATGCTAACATTTCAGGTGGTAAGTTGTCTGAGAAGTGAATTTGCCTTCACTTCCCACAATCTCTTTCCATATCTCTCTTGCATATTTGCTGCATTTTATCTTGTGTATTGGTTTGAGCTTGCTCATTCTTGTTCATCTTGCTTTCTTCCTCCAAGCAACTTCTCTTCTTAAGTGAAGCAAGTTGTCTTGCTTCTCTTTGCTCCTTTCATCTGCTTCCTTCCTGGTGGTTTCTCTAAAGATCTTTCTCTCTTGAGCCTCATTAACCCTAGGATTTCCAAGCATGATAAAAATTAGGGTTTTATTAGTCCCCCATTTAGTTTTACCTTTGTGTCATCTTTGAGTCTTCTCTTCTCATCTCATAATCCAGGACTAAACCCTAAAGGTTTTAAGGCTTTGTGATTAAGCTTATGCCTGCATCCTTCTATTAGGATTGAGTGTATAACTTTAATCCTAAGTGTTAAACCCTTAATGTGTTTAAACCCTTTAATCAATCCATCTAATAATCACTAAGACATCAAGCTTGTAACTTGGGCCTTGCATTAGGGTTCTAATTCTTCCTTAATTGGTTAAGAAGGACTAACCCTAGTGTTAATGGACAAGTCCTCCTCAAGTTGTCTTACAAACCATAAAAATCACTTCTTCATCATATCATTAACTAAAATCCACTTAATAAAGGCTTTGTTTTGTCATGAGGTTAATCCCTAATCATGGATTAAGTTGAGGAGTTTTTCTCAGCTTAAATGTTCTCATCTATTATCCTTCTATTAGGATGGTGTAATGAGTCCATTAAATCTTTGATTATGGCTTAAACTCATTACTTAACACTAAACAGAAACAACAACAAAAATTGAATAATTGTAAGTAGGTTAATGATCTTAATCCTACGTCAGGGTGATTAAGTGTGAGATGTTGACTTCACACTTAAGGTATTCTCATTACCCCTAATCAGAGGGAGGATGTGATGAGTTTACTAACCCATTGGTTTAGGCTTAAGCTCATTTTCTTATGACAAATTTCCAAAAGCAATAAAAGATTGAAAACACAAAAACAAACAATAATCGTCTCCTCCAGGATTCTTTTCTCATCTCATTCACTCACAAACGAGAATTTTCTTCTTCCGTCTAATGCAAGACAGTTTGCACCTGAGCCAGACAGGTCATACACTTGAGCATAGACAAGTGAGCTGTTCACAAGTCAATTTATCTTTCAGTCTCTTTGGGTCGAACTACGATGTTCTAACTTCCTCATTGCACGAGAGGATACGTAGGCATAACTTAACAGTTATCGAACAAAAGTCTCTGTATATTCCCCCTCTTTTCAGCCTTATTCTTTAAGCCACATAATCTTGAGCATTTCAGTCTTATTCTTACACTGACACTTCATTTATACACCTCATACTTCTTTTACATTGACACTTGCATTCTTTCCAGCTTTGACACACAAATAGCACTAACACTACCCCTTTAAAACACAAATCTTCTAAGCGTGGATCCCGTCGAGTACGGAGGACAATCTGGGTGCTAATACCTTCCCAGGTTGTAACCAACCCCCTTTCTCAGTCTCTCTGGTTCGCAACCGTCTTATCCATATCTTTTTCCTAGGTTTATGCAGCATTACCTTTCCTCCGGGATAAAAATGCCTAGCTGGCGACTCTTGTCTTTCTGAGTTCACCCTTGTGTGTTCTCTTCTCCTTTCACCGATCGTTCGCATCTGTACCCCTCTTGGCCCTATGTCATCAGGTGGGAGCGACAGCTTGGCGACTCTGCTGGGGAACCTTATACTGTAACCAGGGCTTCTGGTTCTTTTTGTGGGTTCCTCCTAGCGCTTGTTTGATTTGTGTTTACTGGGGTGTTATGTGCTATTTGTGTTGTATATTTGCTTTATTTTACTGCTTTATGTACAGTTATTTACTGCTTTCTTTACAGCTTTATATATCATACTGTCATATTGTCATGTGGCTGGATCTGGTTTTTGCTTTGGTGGGTGGGGTTCTATTGAGAGTTTAAGGTCCTATACCTGGGACCTGAGTGACACCTAGGCTAGAGTGGTTCATGTTCTTTCCCATTCCATTTCGGTGTGGTGCGGGAATATGAAACGCGGTTCAGATATGGGTTTCTTCTTGAGAACTCTGTGCTACAGATTTCCTGTAGTGCTAGGGCTATCTGGGAAGCCTGCTAAGTCTGGATGACCTTTACTATGACCTTCAGAAACTGAGGTGAATTAGAGGAGGATCTTTTATGGTTATTGTAAACACTGTACCTTCGGGTTAGAAGTGTTTACACTTCTCATAACTGACCCAAGTCTGAGGATCCTTGTTCTAGAACATCACCTGTGAGGGGGTTGGGCTGTTTACAGGTTTGCAGGTACCCTTGACCACAACATACCCTGATACTTTGTTTTGATTAAGAGTACCTCATTTTGGGACAGTTCTTGTGATCTGAACCTTGGACATGTGACTCTTTATTTGAGTCCCCCACCTTGGTTACTGGACTTCTAAACCTTCATTTGGACTTCTTGAACATACATGGACTTATATCAAGGCAGTTAATCAGATCCAACTTGATCACAAACCCTTTGCATATCATTTGCATACATCATCATTGCATCATTTAACATTTGTTTATTTATTTTTCAGGGTATCCACATCATATTTGGCTTGGTTTTGACCCCTTCATCTACATAGACCCCTGTTTCTTGCTTCAGCTACCTTCATCACCAGCATCAGCCTATCAGTGACTCATCTCCAGTATCAGTCTTCATCATCAGCACTTGTCTTCAGCTCTTCATCAGCAATCATGGCACCCAAGAAGAGCAACATTTCATACCATTTCTTTGAGCCTGTGCTGGCTGGCATCAGGCAGGTCCAAGAACTTATCACTCCAGACCATATCCCATTATTCAGAGAGCATTATGGACGCATCCTTGATATGGTTATAGACTTAGACCCTTCTCAGAGGAGTTTGATCCACACCTGCCTACAATTCTATGATCCTCCTTTGAGATGCTTCACATTCCCAGACTTTCAGCTAGGACCTCTGGTGGAGGAATTTTCATCATTGATTGGAGTACCTGTCAGGGGTGGTGTCCCCTTCAACCCAGAAATGACTTCTCCCAGCAATGGAGAAGTAGCAAAAGCACTGTACCTGGAGCCTACTTTGATTGAGCAGAATATGACAACAAAGGCTGGGATCCCTGGTTTGCACTTGGATTTCTTGATTTCTCAGGCCATCCTGAAGGCCTCTTTGGGAGAATGGAGGGCAGTTTGTGCATTGTTGGCCCTCAGCATATATGGGGTTATACTGTTTGCAAATGAGCCCAAGTTTATCAGCAAGAATGCCATTCATCTTTTCCTTCTAAGGAACCCAGTGCCCACATTGCTGGGAGATTTCTATTATTCTGTTCACCAAAGAAATGAGAAGCAAAGAGGGAGGTTGGTGAGATGCTGTGCTCCCCTATTTCATACCTGGCTGCTCAAACACTTGCCCAAGACTGATGCCTTCCTGAATCCTCACCAACAGAAGAATTGGGCTAAAAGACTTATTGCTTTGACTTCATATGACATCAGATGGTGCACCCAAAGCATCAGATGGGCTACAACCCTTTGTTGTTTAAAAGACAGTTGGGCTATGCTTTGGTTCACCCTCCTAGATTGCAGGACTTGGCTGAAACCCTGTATTGTGAGATAAAACCTAATCTAGTTGTTGTCAGACAAGCATCCTGGGCTTGGGACAACATCCAGACCAAAGGGATGGCCATTCTTGGGAGATGCAATAATGTGGCTTCAGCTCAGTATTATGAATGGTCTCATGCTAGGGATCAGATTTATGGGATTCCTTTCACCATTGAGGATGCACCTGGGCCATCCACAGTACCACCTCCAGCCACTGTCAGCCTGGAAGAATTTGAGAAACTGAAGGAGAGGAATGAGAATCTGTCTCAAGCTCTAAAGAAGACCCTCTGGGAGAGGAGTGATGGTCGTCTAGACATTGAGAGGTTGGAAAAGATTAAGGTGGAGCATCTAGCCAAGATTGAGAAAGCAGAGGACTACATCAAGAAATCAAGAGCTGGAGAGCAAATTTTGAAGAATGCCTGTAAAGAGGCCCAGTTTCAGAAGGCTAGGACTGATCTCTATCTGAAAGAAAGTCAAGCTAGGTGGGTCAGGATCACTGAAGCTCGTACTCAGGAAGATAAGAGAACTCAAGCCAGGATTGAGCAATTGGAGGCTAATGAAAAGAAACAACAGGAGGCTCTGCTAGCAGCCCAGAAGGAGATTTCAGAGTTGAAACTTAGGGCTGGTGTGAAGAGGTCAAAGGACCAAGACAGGCACAAGAAGCTGACCACTGCTATTGCCACCAGGAACCTTCTTATCAGAAACATTACAGAGCATCCGGTTGGTCCTGTAACTGAACACTTCTGAAGGAGGTTAAGGAGGATGAGTTTGGATTAGATGTTTGACTGCTTTGCTTGTTGTTATTTCCATTTCATGCACTTTTCTTTTATGTTGTATTTTGACCCCTCAGGGGCATGTGTTGTAAAATACAAACTATGTATGATCCACCATTTGTAATGTATTTGTCAGTTTGTTTCATTTGAGTTTCTTTTCTCGAGCAACATCAAAGCATCTTCCTCAGGGTCTGGAAAGGTCAAAACCAAGAGCCAAGCCGGATACCTTGGAAAATAAATAAGCATACTGCATTGCATACTAACTCTTGTTTTGTTTTGTAGGATTTTGTTTTGTTTGTTACTAACTCTGTTGTGCTTCAGGAATTATTGCTCGCCGACGGGTGTTCCCTCTCAACCGTCCGCACCGGTATCCTACTCGCAACAATCTTCCTGGTATCCAAATGGATCAAGTACAGCAAGATCTGACAGAGGTCAGAACTCATATGGCTAATGAAAGGCTGGAGATGAGAAACCAAATGACCCAATTCATGGAAGTAATGAATGGCTTGGCCCAAAGTCAAGAAAGATTGAGGGCATTGGTAGAAAGACAGACCCCGGAAGAACCCCATCTGGGAACTGGAGGAACAAGTAACAATGAAAGAGGTCAGCCTCATGTTAATCCACCAGTATATGGGCCTCATCTACATCCGGAAGTCAATATCCCGGGTAATGTGCAAGGAAATACTACTGCAGGCAGGATCTTGCAAGAAGATCCTCAAGATGAGCAGTTTACTGTAATGGGAGCTGGGGATGAGGTTTATGATAGAAGGTTTGATGAAATTGCTGAGAAGTTGAGATCTCTGGAGTCTCAAAATTCCCTGGGTTTTGATGTCATGGATATGGGGTTAGTGGATGGGGTAAGGATTCCCCACAAGTTTAAACCCCCGTGCTTCGAAAAGTACAATGGAACTTCCTGTCCACGAACTCACCTGCAGTCCTTTCTGGGGAGACTTAAAGCATATACCATGGATGAAAAACTGTGGATGTTTTACTTTGAAGACAGTTTGACTGGGGCTTCAAGAGAGTGGTACTCACACTTAACCAGAGCTACAATCCGATGCTGGAAGGACCTAGCTAAGGCCTTCATCAGGCAGTACCAATATAATCTGGACATGGCTCCTAACATGACCCTTTTGATGGGAATGTCTCAGTCCTCCAGAGAAAGCTTTAGGGAATATGCCCAGAGGTGGAGACAGCTTGCTGCTGCTGTCCAGCCACCCATGTCGGAAAGAGAAATGGCCGACATGTTTATGAATACTCTGCAAGGAACATATATTGATAGGCTAGCTGCCTTTTCTTCCACCAGCTTCGCAGACGTAGTCATAGCTGGAGAAAGAATTGAAAGCCTTCTGAAAATGGGCAAGATTTCTGATAACGGTGCAAGTTCGTCTAGTAACCCCAGGAAGCCTTTTGTGGGACCTAGAAGAACTGGTGAGACAAATGTCATTCATGCCAGTAGGGGAAGACCTCAGTACGTCCACAGATCAGTAGCAGCTCTCACTATTCCTGCTCCGATTCCTCCGCAACCAACATATCAACAACCACACTATCAGCAGCAAGTTCAGTATCCGCCACAAAGGACCTACAACAACAATAACAACAACCAACAGCAAAGACCTTTTCAGCAAAGACCATCACAGGCAAATTGGGTGATTGACCCTATCCCTATGCCTTATGCTGCCTTATTGCCACAACTCCTGAAACTCAACTTGGTTGAATTAAGGACATTGGCACCACCAGATCCCTCTAATCTCCCAAGAAATTATGATGTCAACGCCAAATGTGCTTTCCATTCCAATGCACCTGGCCACAATACGGAGAAGTGCAGGGCTTTACAAATGAAGGTACAAAACCTGGTAGATTCTAAAGCCCTCAACTTTGCACCCCCCCCCCCCAAGTGTCACCAAGAATCCCATGCCCAATCATGGAGGACCAAGAATTAATGCCATTGAGGAAGACAAGCCATCTTTCTTAATCACCAGTGTTGGACAGATTCGGACACCTCTGGTCGAAATTAAAGCTCAGCTTCTAGAGTGCCAGATGTTCCCCGGGTGTGAGCTCCGTTATGGGTACTGCAACATTTCAGTCAACGGGTGTGATAACTTGAGAAGCGGCATAGATGGTCTTATCAAAAGTGGTATACTTCAGATCACAACAACGACACCTACAAATCTAGCAATTCCTTTGACAACAATTCATGATCCTTCTACAACTGCAACGACAATCATTCCGACCAATTCATCAATATCATCAACAATAGCTTCATCCATCACTTCAACAAACCAGATGTCAACAACCATTTCTTCTACAACATCAGCATCCATTTATTCAGCAGAATCTTCTACAACGCCAACAGAAATTAATGAAGATGTCTCAACAGTCACCATTTACTATGATCCATCAGATGTTCCTCCAAACAACAACTTTCAACAACAAACAGTGGCCCCTCCTGCCAGATTACCGGTCACCATTTACTACGATCCGCACACCATCTCAGTACCCTCCTCTGCAGCAGTCAGTCCAGTTACCATCACGGTGCCTGGACCCGTTCCATATGAAAGCAGCAATGCCATACCTTGGCATTATGGCTCTGACATTTACTGCAACGGGGAGAAAATCACTTTGGATTCTTCAACCTCTTCTCCACAAATTGATAATGTTTGGGGAGGCGGAGGCTTCACCAGAAGCGGACGCCTTTTCGCCTCGCAATTGCAAAGACCTAATGCCGAAGCAGAAGCTACTGCCAAAGCAAAAAGGAAGAGTGTGATATCTGAAGAACCAATTCTCAAGGAAACTCAGAAGACATCTTTTGAACAAGATGTAGACGAGTTTATGAGGATTATAAAGAGAAGTGATTACAAGGTGGTGGATCAGCTTCACCAAACTCCCTCAAAAATCTCCATATTATCCCTGTTGATGTGTTCTGAAGCTCACAGGAATGCATTACTGAAAGTCCTGCACGCAGCATACGTGACAGAGGAGATCAACGTTAATCAGCTAGAAACTGTGGTGGCGAATGTCAATACCAGTCATGGACTGGGTTTTACCAATGCTGACCTAATGGCTGAGGGACGTAACCACAACAAGGCTTTACATATCACCTTGGAATGCAAAGGTGCTGTTCTATCTCATGTGCTGGTGGACACTGGGTCTTCACTCAATGTTCTACTAAAGAAAGCCTTAGTGAAGCTGGAGTACGATGGCTTGGCATTGCGTCCAAGTAATTTCGTGGTGAGAGCATTTGATGGCTCTAAAAGATCGGTGCTTGGAGAGATTGATCTGCCTATGATGATTGGCCCGCAGACTTTTAAAATTACCTTCTATGTGATGGACATTCAGCCGGCCTACAGCTGTTTGTTGGGTAGACCTTGGATTCATGCCACTGGCGCTGTTACATCTACCCTTCACCAGAAGCTGAAATTCGAGTGGGAAGGCCAGATCATCACCATTTGTGGTGAAGAAGACATCTTTGTTAGCCATCTGGCTACGTATAAGTATATTGAGATGGATGGAGAAGTCCATGAAACTATGAGCCAGGGATTTGAGGCCCTGAACATTAATGAAGCATCTGCTGTACTGGGAACCTCCATGACATCTTATCAGCAAGCCAGGAAGGTTGTTGAAGAGGGGACTGCCCAAGGCTGGGGCAAGCTGCTGCCCGTGGAGAAGAAGGAGGACAAATTTGGGTTGGGTTACAAACCAACTCAACAAGATCAATCAGAGGCTGCCAAGAAGCCCAGTTTTGTCAGCGGGGGAATGCTCACCCCTGATGCAGTGAACAACTTGGAAGACGAGGAAGAAAGTGACCGCAACCTGGAGAGCTGGATACGTCTAAAGATCCCAGGGAGCCATGTCCTTAACTGGTCTTCCCAGGAAATTATAAGGGTTACTCCTGCAGAGTAATTATTATTTCCTGTATTTTTAAGCATGCATCAAGTCTTGCATCTTGCCCAAGATGACAAGACTCATTTTGTAATCGGGCCATCTTGTAATTTTGTGCAAACAGATCAATCAATGAATATCGGACATCTTTTGCAAATGAGTCTTTTTTCTTTTCCGATCACTGTTTTTCATTTTTTCTTTTTGTACAAAAATAAAATGGCAATGTTTTCCAAAATGATAAACTTCATTTCACTTTTTTCTAAAACAAGATTAAAATCAATCACTAAAATGAACAATCTAAACCCTTGCAGTAAGTGCCTTTCAGACTGCACCGACAACAACACTGCTATGACTCCGTATGACTTTGACAATCCAATCAATCAAGCTGATGAAGGGGTTGAAGAAGATTATGAGCTTCCTGAAGAGCTAGCCAGGTTGTTAAGGCAAGAGGAGAAGGTTATCACCCCTCATCAGGAGGAGGTCGAAACGGTTAATCTTGGTACAGAGGAAGATGTGAAAGAGGTTAAAATCGGGGCCTGCCTACAAGATTTAGTGAAAGAGCAACTGATTGATATGCTTCGGGAGTATGTGGATGTCTTTGCTTGGTCATATCAGGATATGCCATGGTTGGACACCGATATTGTCATGCACAAGCTGCCTTTGAAAGAAGACTGCCCGCTAGTAAAACAGAAGTTGCGCCGTACTCGCCCAGATATGTCAATGAAGATAAAGGAAGAGGTACAAAAGCAGTGGGACGCCGGTTTCCTTGCTGTAAATAGTTATCCACCATGGGTCGCTAATATTGTACCTGTGCCTAAGAAAGACGGCAAGGTGAGGATGTGCATGGACTACCGGGATCTGAACAGAGCCAGCCCGAATGATGATTTCCCTTTACCTCACATTGATGTGTTGGTTCATAATACGGCTCAGTTCTCGGTATTCTCCTTCATGGACGGATTTTCAGGATACAATCAGATCAAGATGTCACCTGAAGACATGGAGAAGACAACTTTCATCACGCCCTGGGGCTCGTTCTGTTATAGGGTGATGCCATTCGGACTGAAGAATGCTGGTGCAACCTATCAACGGGCTATGGTAACATTATTCCACGACATGATCCATAAAGAAATCGAATGTTATGTGGATGACATGATTGCCAAGTCCCTCACAGAAGAAGACCACATGGTGAATCTGTTGAAGTTATTCTAGCGTCTGAGGAAGTACCGGTTGAAGTTAAACCCCAACAAATGCACATTCGGGGTGCGATCTGGTAAGTTGCTGGGATTTATTGTAAGTGATAAAGGGATTGAAGTTGACCCTGATAAAGTCAAAGCCATTCAAGAAATGCTTGCGCCGAAGACTGAAAAAGAGGTTCGGGGGTTTCTAGGTAGATTGAACTACATTTCACGGTTCATATCTCACCTCACAGCAACCTGTGAGCCTTTATTCAAGCTGTTAAGAAAAGAACAAACGGTCAGGTGGAACGAAGACTGTCAGAGGGCTTTTGACAAGATCAAGGAATACTTACAAGAGCCTCCAATCCTTATGCCTCCAGTCGAAGGAAGACCTCTGATAATGTACTTGATAGTATTAGAAGATTCAATGGGGTGTGTGCTGGGCCAGCATGACGAGTCTGGTCGAAAAGAGTATGCAATTTACTACCTAAGCAAAAAGTTTACCGACTGTGAACAACGTTATTCACTGCTCGAGAAAACTTGATGTGCTTTAGCGTGGGCTGCTCGACGACTAAGGCAGTATATGTTGACCCAAACCACTTTATTGATCTCAAAGATGGACCCAGTTAAGTACATTTTTGATAAGCCAGCACTTACCGGACGGGTTGCAAGATGGAAAATGATCCTCACAGAATATGACATCCAGTACACATCTCAGAAAGCCATCAAGGGCAGTGTACTGTCCGATTATCTTGCTGAGAAACCCATTGATGATTACCAGCCTATGAGGTTTGACTTCCCTGACGAAGACATCATGTTCATAAAAGCAAAAGATCATGAAGAGCCTGTTCACACTGAAGGGCCTGACCCAGAAGAAGAATGGACTATGATGTTTGATGGGGCTGTTAACATGAATGGTCGTGGTGTTGGAGCAGTACTCATTACACCTAAGGGAGTTCACATGCCTTTCTCGGCAAAACTCACCTTTAACTGCACTAACAACGAAGCTGAATACGAAGCTTGTATTATGGGTCTTGAGGAAGCCATTGACCTCAGGATCAAGACTTTGACTGTGTTCGAAGATTCAGCTCTGGTAGTCAATCAAACCAACAGCAAATTGTACACACACCAGGATCATCTGATACCTTATAGGGATTAAACAAGGAGGTTATTGACCTTCTTTACAATGGTCAAGCTTGAGTATATCCCTCGGGACGAGAATCAGTTTGCAGATGCTCTGGCTACCATTTCATCAATGATCAAAGTTCAAGCTGCCAACTTTGTACCTCGGATCTCAGTATCCAGACTCGACAGACCAGCATATGTATTCTCAGCAGATGTTATCAAAGATGATAAGCCTTGGTTCCATGATATTAAATGCTTCTTGGGGGATCAAACATACCCACCTGGGGCATCTTCCAATGATAAGAAGACTTTAAGGAGGCTAGCTGGTAGTTTCTTCCTGAATACTGATGGTTCCCTATACAAGAGAAACTTTGATATGGTACTCCTCAGATGCGTTGACAGGACAGAAGCAGACTTGTTGATGCACGAAGTGCACGAAGGATCCTTTGGTACCCATGCAGGAGGGCATGCCATGGACAAGAAGTTGCTAAGATCAGGTTATTACTGGATCACAATGGATGCCGACTGTTGTGCTTTTGCTATGTGGGGCATTGATATGATTGGCAAGATTGAACCGACTGCTTCAAATGGCCACAGATTCATCCTGGTAGCCATTGACTATTTTACCAAGTGGGTTGAAGCAGCCTCTTATGCAAATGTTACAAGGCAGGTGGTAGCCCGATTTCTGAAAAGAGACATCATCTGTCGGTATGGAGTTCCCGATCGAATCATTACTGATAATGGTTCCAACTTAAACAAAAAAATGATGGCAGAACTATGCTGGGACTTCAAAATCCAACACCACAATTCTTCTCCTTACAGGCCAAAGATGAATGGCGCCGTTGAGGCAGCTAACAAGAATATCAAGAAGATTGTATAGAAGATGGTGGTTACCTATAAAGATTGGCATGAAATGCTACCGTTTGCCTTGCATGGGTACCGTACGTCAATCAGAACATCCACTGGGGAAACACCGTATCAGCTTGTGTATGGTACGGAGGCAGTCCTACCTGTTGAAGTTGAATTACCCTCCCTGCGGGTACTGATGGATGTTAAGTTGAACGAAGTAGAATGGGTCCGATCCCGGTACGAACAGCTGAATCTGATTGAAGAAAAGAGATTGGCTGCAATCTGTCATGGGCAGTTATATCAGAAAAGAATGAAGAAAGCCTTCGATCAGAAAGTCAGGCTCCGAGAGTACCAAGTAGGAGATCTTGTGCTGAAAAGACTCCTCCCTCCTCATACCGACCACAGGGGCAAGTGGACTCCGAACTATGAAGGGCCATTCGTAGTAAAGAAAGTTTTCTCTGGTGGAACACTAATGCTCAGTACTATGGATGGTGAAGACTTCCCGTCCCCTGTGAATTCAGATGCAGTTAAAATGACCAGGCAAAAATAGGGCATCCCGGCGAGTCAAAAACAGAATAAAAGACTCGGGCAAAAATCAGGGAAATAAATAAAAAATGTACACCCGCTGAGTTGAAAAGCCGCATTGGACAACTCAGGCAAAAATGGGTATCCCGATGGATTGAAAACCCGAAAGGGCGATCCATGCAAAACAAGGGAATAAGCGAACAACTGCATTCTGAATTCGTCTGTATCACTTACAACTTGGTAAGCTTCGATAGGACCAAACCTCTTTCAGGATCAGCCTTCTTCAGAAAGCAAGACGAGAAGAACGTCAAATGTCATACAAGTCATGGCAAAAGGGATGCTCCTTGAAGCGTCATCAACATTGCCGATATCTTTTGTTTCTCAATTTGTAACAATCTCCTCATTTAGGGAATTTGTTTCTTTGACTGTATCTTGCCAATTCAGGGCACACGAATTAATAAAATCAGATATTCAGTCATGTTTCGTCTCGTACGTTTTATTTTCATTTTGCAAAAATGTCCGATGTCTTTGAAATACTGATTGCATAAATACAGATGCTTCTCTTCTAAAAAATACGTGCTTGCAGGAAATATACCTACTCCTGGGGGTGTCTAAACTCCTATGATGGAATCTGGTAAAGGATACCTCGGGGATACTTGTGCGTTTCTCTATCTTTTCAAGATTGCAGGTATTCAAAGCACAACATGGGGCATGAAAGCTTCACCCCAGCAAGCTGGCAAATCATTATCTACCCAGTCTATCTCCCAATTAGCACCGGAGGTGCTTTCTCCCCAGCTGAGTTGCCATTTGTTTCCTCCTCAACCAAGTACAAAAGCCAAGGAACCATCTCCCCACAGAGTGTCAACCTCTACCCGGGAGAGCAACACGTGAAGAAATCACAACAGAGTGAAGGAGGCTTCTACAAACCCCCAGCCGGGTCCCCCATTACAAGGATATGTCTACCAATGACCTATTCCCCAAGCAAAGTCATCTTATTAGATCTACCAATGATCTTATCCCCAACTGGGATGTCCACTTCAAGCAGATCGGTCAGAGATCTTCACAGCAACGGGATCCGAATCCCGGATCGTTATCTTTGCATAATCATAGCATTCGCATCATATTTTCCCACAAAGCGTAGCATTCTGTCTAATACGGAGCATTACGGCAAATATCAAACATATTGTATAATCATAAGCCATGTGTCGAACTGAACACTTGTGAATACTGACAATCCATCAGCGATATACAGAATGCTCCCCAAAATTCCCCGGCAGAGGGCCAAGGCACTTTCCTTAAAGATACAGATACTCCCTGACACCCGTCTGTGTCATACCCCCAGTAGAAAGCCAAAGCGTCCCCTTTGCACTCACAAATACACATATATACAATTCCTTGACACCCGTCCGTGTCACCTCCTCAGCATAGTCACCCAAACACTTTAGAAACCATACACTAGTTTATAATACACTTTCTCCGACACTCGTCCGTGTTACTCATCCTCTTTTTACTCATACAGATACTCGTCCGTATCTTGTATATCCCACTTATATCCCCTCATATTCGACACTTGTCTGTGTTCTTGGTTAACCAGTTGGTACTCGTCTGTATCATCATCTCAGAACACGCGTCAAGCTTTTGTTTCTACTTGATACTCGCCCGTATCATAGTCTTAAGGATGCTCGTTCGCATCTTTAATCCATACAAAAGGTCGGTTACTTTTACCTCCTTTTAGAGTTTAGACACTCGTCTGTGTCTATTGTTCCCCAGAAGAATCCCCTTAGATCCGACACACGTCTGTGTTCTTTGTTAACCAGTTGATACTCGTCCGTATCATCATCTCTGAACATGTGTCAGTGTTTGTTTCTACCCGATACTCGTCTGTATCGTAGTCTTAAGGATGCTTGTCCGCATCTTTAATCTATACACGATGTCCAAACACTTATACCTTTATTTTCTTGGATATAAACACTCGTCCGTGTTTACTATTCCCCAGCAAAGTCCCCAACAAAACTTGTCAAACTATTTCCTTTCTATCCGACATTCGTCCTATGTCAGGATACCTTTTCGGCAGCCGTACCCTGCCAGGTGATCGTCCTTCACCTTTTTGATGATCGTCCCTCGTCAAACCCCTAGCGGAGTCTCTATTCATTAGAACCCCTTTTTATCCGACATTCGTCCTATGTCGTGATATTTTTAGCAGCCGTCCCCTGCTAGGTGATCGTCCTTCACCTCTTGATGATCGTCCTTCATCCTTTTATCCGATGGCCGTCCCCATCGTTGATCTTGTTGTCTGACATTCGTCCTATGTCATGATAAACCCTGAGAGCAGCCGTACCCTGCTAGGTGACCATCCTTCACCTCTTGATGATCGTCCTTCATCATGCTTATCTGATGGCTGTCCCCATCGTCGACTTTTTTATCCGACATTCGTCCTATGTCGTGATACTTTTGGCAACCGTACCTTGCCCGGTGATCGTCCTTCACCTTAGATGACCGTCCCTCATCTTATCCTCAACAGAGCAGCCGTCCCCTGCTAGGTGATCGTCCGTCACCTTTGATGCCCGTACCTCATCATTTACCTATAATCCCCAGAAAGTCTTACTTGATGGCCGTCCCCATCATAATCTCTTATATCCCCAACATGTCGGTCGTCCCCGTCATTGCTCTTTCCCCAGGAGTCGTCCTCTGCTCGACGGTCGTCCTCCGTCACCCGCACTTTATAATCATACTTTATTTACCTTTACAATCTATATCCCTTTTCTTCTTCATTCTGTGAGTGCAAATTTTGGACTGTCTTTGGTATTCAACCACAAGTTATCTTGTTTGAATGATAAGTCGTCGCTTACATCCTGCACAGCTAACTCATGTTTGAATAGGGGCAGCTGTAAACATTCCAAATTTTCCCTCACCCATTTCACCATGGCTTGTGATCTTTTCATATGCATAAGTTCAATCATAGCATCTCATACCACATTTCTGATTCACTGCTTTGTTTCAAAGTCATCTGCATCTAGGGTTTGTGATATGAGCCATCCAAGAGCTACTAGAGCCACTCCAAAGGTCATAAATCACTTCAAAGGGGTCCATGTATGTTCAAGCATCATATTGTATCCCCACAAAGTCAAGAAAGTCAAAGAATCACAAGAACTGAGATTGGCATGGAAGCAGAGCTAGGTTTAACTACACAGATGACCTAGAATTAGGGTTTTGGTTTCAGAGGCCATAACTCCAAATTTTTTGGTCATTCTTGTTTCTATTGGTCTCTATATGTTATAAGGATCATGCATATCAAGTTTCATGAAGAAATTCCATGGGGAAGGCATCTAATCAAGAGTTGACTTCTTGGGCAAGTCAGTGCAAAATCAGGGCATCTGAGGCCCCCAGTGACCCAACCAAAGGGTGTTCTTCATCATTTTGATTGTATATGATCTTTATTTGATCACAGAAGATGTTAGAAGTTCACAAAATTGAAGAATTTCAAGCCATATTCAAAGTTGCCTTTTTGGGAAAATGACTTGTAATGGAAACTTGCCATTTTGGGAAACTTTTTCAACCCTTTCTTTTTGATTCAAAAATGCTTCAAATGGGAAAACTTTGGTCATGAAAGCTGTAGAATGGATCATTCCCTTTTCAAAAAGTAAAGAACTCATTCTAATTCATTTTAGATCAAAAGTTATGGCTTGTCAAAGTTGGGAAAAATCACATAATTTCATGTTTTCTACCAAAGAGGCAAAGTTGCAAAACCCTTTGCCAAGACAAATTGTGCTTTCAAATGAACTTCTAATCTTTGTACAAACATAAACCAAGGCCTAAGATTCAGAATGCACCAAAGGTTTGCCTATTTTCATGAATTATGGATCAAGAAACTTCAAAAGGGGCAAAAAGTCACAAAGTTGCAAAACATCATACAAACCCTAATCCATTTGTTAATTGGCTTCAAAACTGATCCCATGGCCCTCCTCATTCCTTGCTGCACAGGACACTCCTCTTGTACTTGGCCTACCATTAACCCATACCTCTCTTACACAAAACTTGACTTTTTGCATAAAGACCCATACCAATCACAATAGGGCACAACCAATCCACAGACCTATCAAAAGTTAATATGTGGATCAAACCCAAGCCATAACACACAACAACACAAGCTGAAACCTCAGATTGCCATAGTTATCAAAAATCCTCCAACTTGCAAAACCATTCGAATCTCTCAGCTCACTCAACCATTCTTCAAACCAACTTCACCATTGATCTCAAAATGACTCACTGATCACAAACCAACCATTGGAACAGCCAAAAACCTCACATAAATCAAAACACGATTTCTGACCAGTTGGCTTGCAAACTCCCAAATCAGCCAAAAGAAATTCCTTCCAAGCATCAAAACTTCATCAGGAGTTCAAGGGGAGTGGTTTGCATAAAGAGAGGAGGCATGAAAGTCAAGAACTGAGAAATCTCAAGCTCAGGTACCTCCTTGAATCATTTTTCCAGAACTCTTATTTTTTGTTTCAAAATGATTAAGCATGCTTTACTGATCACACTGAGCTTGGAATTATTGAAAATGGTGGAGAAATGAGACTGTATTGCTTGTCTGAAATGTTTTCCATATTTATGTTCTTCTTCGAATCATGGGATTGAGTGAAAAGAAATGAGTTTTGAGGTTGGATTCAGGTTCAGGGGGATGAGGGGAGTTGATCTGGAGCTTTAGAGCTCCAGAAATAACCTAGAAGTGAGATTTTGGTTTTGCTCAGGGGAGGTGTGGTCGGAGAAGACGACCGGAGGTCTTTTCCGTCCACATGAAAGTCATTAAGGCTTTAAATGCGTTTAGGGTTCAGTTTGAATGTGGACCATAGATTAGGCTGACTTTGGTTGACTCCCGCGTGTTTGAATGGCCAGGATGGCTTCACTTAGCCCTAATCCACGTCATTAGTTAATTAATTAGGTTTTTAAATTAATCCTCTCAGTTTGAATTTCAGCCACAAGATCTGACGCCAGTCAACTCCCGCGCGTCCCATTTAAATCTCAGCCACTGGATCTGTTGACTTCTCATTAAAATTCATTTTAATTTCATTTTTCTTGCATTTTCTTTCTCATTTTATTAAAAATAGTAAAACAAATCACAAAAATCTCATTTTTTGTATGCTGACTTTGAATATTTTTCTCATTCCAAAAACATTTTTATTTTTATTTTTTGCATAAAATTTGTATTTTTTAAAATATTTAAATGTTTATTTTAATTAATTAATGGGAATTAATTAATTAAAATACCATCTAGGTTTCTAAAAATCACCCAAAAATTCACATTGTATTTAGAAGCATTTAGAAACATTTTCCAACTCTCAAACCAAATTTCTTTTTTGTTCTTGATGCCTTTTGATCATTTTCATTGGAATTAATTTCATTTTAGGGCAATATTTTGGTTCAATCTTTGAAAAATCCTTTCTGCCTAACCATTGAGAGTTGGATGATGATTCTTCTTGCATTGCATCTTGCATGGCATGTAGTTTATAGGATAAAATTGGTTTGAATTGATCTTGCATTTTCAATTTGTTTAGCATTTTTCTTGATAAGGTACCCCAAAACCCTAGCAATCTTAGGAAATTCATAATTTTCAATAGGTTAAGAGTTGGATCATCTCCTTTGGGCAGTGAGTTTGTATAGGTTTAGGGTATCTTTGATTGCATTTTCAAATTTTTATCATGTCATTTGCTTCTGGTTTTGGATTTTTGCTTTGTGTGATGCATGTAACCCTGATTTGTGCCTTCCTTTGCATCCATTTATCATTTGCTTGCATCCCATGACTTGCCATGACACTTTGTGCATTCATTTGATTCATAAGACATCTTAGGACATATTAAAACCATGTTTGATCACTGCATCTTTCATTTTCCATGTTGTATGTTCATTGCATTTCATAACTTTTCATGTGCATTCATGGTTCAAAGCATGTCTCTTTTGCATCCATGTGCTTGCTTGATCATCCTCATGCCTTGCCTCATGTGTGTATCATCTCCTAGCATCATTGACATCATGTTCTTGCTTCTGGTTTTGGTTTGCATCATGACATTGCATCTCATTTGCATTGCATTTCATTTTCTTATGCTAACATTTCAGGTGGTAAGTTGTCTGAGAAGTGAATTTGCCTTCACTTCCCACAATCTCTTTCCATCTCTCTTGCATATTTGCTGCATTTTATCTTGTGTATTGGTTTGAGCTTGCTCATTCTTGTTCATCTTACTTTCTTCCTCCAAGCAACTTGTCTTCTTAAGTGAAGCAAGTTGTCTTGCTTCTCTTTGCTCCTTTCATCTGCTTCCTTCCTGGTGGTTTCTCTGAAGATCTTTCTCTCTTGAGCCTCATTAACCCTAGGATTTCCAAGCATGATAACAATTAGGGTTTGATTAGTCCCCCATTTAGTTTTACCTTTGTGTCATCTTTGAGTCTTCTCTTCTCATCTCATAATCCAGGACTAAACCCTAAAGGTTTTAAGGCTTTGTAATTAAGCTTATGCCTCCATCTTTCTATTAGGATGGAGTGTATAACTTTAATCCTAAGTGTTAAACCCTTAATGTGTTTAAACCCTTTAACCAATCCATCTAATAATCACTAAGACATCAAGCTTGTAACTTGGGCCTTGCATTAGGGTTCTAATTCTTCCTTAATTGGTTAAGAAGGACTAACCATAGTGTTAATGGACAAGTCCTCCTCAAGTTGTCTTACAAACCATTAAAATCACTTCTTATCATACCATTAACTAAAATCCACTTAATAAAGGCTTTGTTTTGTCATGAGGTTAATCCCTAATCATGGATTAAGTTGAGGAGTTTTTCTCAGCTTAAATGTTCTCATCTATTATCCTTCTATTAGGATGGTGTAATGAGTCCATTAAATCTTTGATTATGGCTTAAACTCATTACTTAACACTAAACAGAAACAACAAAAACATTTGAATAATTGTAAGTAGGTTAATGATCTTAATCCTACGTCAGGGTGATTAAGTGTGAGATGCTGACTTCACACTTAAGGTATTCTCATTACCCCTAATCAGAGGGAGGATGTGATGAGTTTACTAACCCATTGGTTTAGGCTTAAGCTCATTTTCTTATGACAAATTTCCAAAAGCAATAAAAGATTGAAAACACAAAACAAACAATAATCGTCTCCTCCAGGATTCTTTTCTCATCTCATTCACTCACAAACGAGAACTTGCTTCTTCCGTCTAATGCAAGATAGTTTGCACCTGAGCCAGACAGGTCATACACTTGAGCATAGGCAAGTGAGCAGTTCACAAGTCAATTTATCTTTCAGTCTCTTTGGGTCGAACTACGGTGTTCTGACTTCCTCATTGCACGAGAGGATACGTAGGCATAACTTAACAGTTATCGCACAAAAGTCTCTGTATATTCCCCCTCTTTTCTGCCTTATTCTTTAAGCCTCATAATCTTGAGCATTTCACTCTTATTCTTACACTGACACTTCATTTATACACTTCATACTTCTTTTACACTGACACTTGCATTCTTTCCAGCTTGGACACACAAATAGCACTGACACTACCCCTTTAAAACACAAATCTTCTAAGCATGGATCCCATCGAGTACGGCGGACAATCTGGGTGCTAATACCTTCCCAGGTTGTAACCAACCCCCTTTCTCAATCTCTCTGGTTCGCAACCGTCTTATCCATATCTTTTTCCTAGGTTTATGCAGCATTACTTTTCCTCCGGGATAAAAATGCCTAGCTGGCGACTCTTGTCTTTCTGAGTTCACCCTTGTGTGTTCTCTTCTCCTTTCGCTGATCGTTCGCGTCTGTACCCCTCTTGGCCCTGTGTTATCAGGTGAAAGCGACAGCCTTCAATAAAAAGGTACGACCTCAAAGGTATATACCAGGCGACATGGTGTTGAAAAGTATTCTTCATCCTCTTAATGATCACAGAGGCAAGTGGACCCCCAATTATGAAGGACCATTCGTGGTTAAAAAGGTTTTCTCAGGTTGAGCCTTGATGCTAACAACCATGGATGGAGAAGACTTCCATTCCCCTGTCAACGCAGATGCGGTAAGAAAATACTGTGTAAAAAGACCCGATGGATAAAAACAGAATAAAGATCCAGACAAAAATGGGCATCCCAGCGAGCCAAAAAATAGAATAAAAGGCTCGGGAAAAAATTAGGGAAAATCTTGAAGAAAAAAAATGTACACCCGCTGAGTTTAAAAAGCCACATCGGACAGCTCAGGCAAAAAAGGGTATCCCGGTGGATTGAAAACCCGAAAGGGCGATCCACGCAAAAGAGGGACTAGCACGAATGACTGCGGTCTGCGAAATTCGTAATCCATCTGCAACTGAGGCTATTCTAAAGGTTGAAGACCAGTTCAATTACCTTTCTCAAGAGGCAGAGCAAGCAGATAGTCTTGAAGATATACGAGTCATAGCCGGGTCGAAACTTGATGAGATCCATTTTTCACATTGCCAATAGGATATTTTATGTTCCTTTTGGCTATTTCTTCTTTCCAGGGAATTGCTTCCTGATGTAATGCCTATTCATGGCCATGTTCCAAATCAATAAAATTCAATTTCAGTCAACTTGTGACTATTTGTTTCTTGTTTTTGTTTTTCATCTAACATTGATTGATTTCAAAAATGTTCAGCAACTATGATTTTTATTGTGTTATGAACATTTGAATACTTTCTAACTCATGCAGGAGGACATAAACATCTAATACAACTTTAAAAGGGGTGTTAAGTGTCCAGGATGATGATTCATTCTATAAGCCCGGGGCATACAGGTCCAAACTAACTCTCTTTGTTGCAGGCACTATTGTCGCTCCCACTAAATGAAGTTAAGTCAAATAGGGTACAGACGCGAACGGTCGGCGAAAAGAGAAATGAAAAGAGTCGCCAGCTAGGCTTTTTTATCCCGAAGGAAAGGTAATGCTGCATAAACCTAGAAAGATATGGATAAGACGGTTGCGAACCAGAGAGATTGAGAAAGGGGGTTGGTTACAACCTGGGAAGGTATTAGCACCCAGATTGTCCGCCGTACTCGACGGGATCCACGCTTAGAAGATTTGTGTTTTAAAGGGGTAGTGTCAGTGCAATTTGTGTATCAAAGCTGGAAAGAATGCAAGTGTCAGTGTAAAAGAAGTGTAAAGTGTAGTATGTACAATGTCAGTGTAAGAACAGGAATGAAATGCTCAAGATCATGAGGCTTAAAGAATAAGGTTTGAAAGAGGGGGAATATACAGAGACTTTTGTTCGATAACTGTTAAGTTATGCCTACGTATCCTCTCGTGCAATGAGGAAGTCAGAACACCGTAGTTCGACTCAAAGAGACTGAAAGATAAATTGACTTATGAACTGCTTGCTTGCCTATGCTCAAGTGTATGACCTGTCTGGCTCAGGTGCAAACTGTCTTGCATTAGACGGGAGAAGCAAGTTCTCGTTTGTGAGTGAATGAGATGAGAAAAGAATCCCGGAGGAGACGATTATTGTATGTTTTTGATGTTTTCAATCTTTTATTGCTTTTGAAAGTGTGTCATAAGTTAATGAGCTTAAGCCTAAACCAATGGGTTAGTAAACTCATCACATCCTCCCTCTGATTAGGGGTAATGAGAATACCTTAAGTGTGAAGTCAGCATCTCACACTTAATCACCCTGAAGTAGGATTAAGATCATTAACCTACTTGTGATTATTTAAATCTTTTTGTTGTTTTTGTTTAGTGTTAAGTAATGAGTTTAAGCCATAATCAAGGATTTAATGGACTCATTACACCATCCTAATAGAAGGATAATAGATGAGAACATTTAAGCTGAGAAAGACTCCTCAACTTAACCCATGATTAGGAATTAACCTCATGACAAAACAAAACCTTTATTAATTGAATTTTAGTTAATGGTAAGATTAAGAAATGATTTTTATGGTTTGTAAGACAACTTGAGGGGGACTTGTCCATTAACACTAGGGTTAGTCCTTCTTAACCAGTTAAGGAAGAATTAGAACCCTAATGCAAGGCCCAAGTTACAAGCTTGATGTCTTGATGATTATTAAGTGGATTGATTAAAGGATTTAAACACAATAAGGGTTTAACACTTAGGATTAAAGTTATGCACTTTATCCTAATAGAAGGATGCAGGCATAAGCTTAATCACAAAGCCTTAAAGCCTTTAGGGTTTAGTCCCTGATTATGAGATGAGAAGAGAAGACTCAAAGATGACTCAAAGGTAAAACTAAATGGGGAGACTAATCAAACCATAATTGTTATCATGCTTGGAGATCCTAGGGTTAATGAGGTTTGCAATAAGATCTTCAGAGAAACCACAAGGAAGGAAGCAGATGAAAAGAGCAAGAAGCAAAGGGAAGCAAAACAACTTGCTTCACTTAAGAAGACAAGTTGCTTGAAGAAAGAAAGTAAGAGATGAACATGAATTGAGCAAGCTCACTCCAATACACATACAAAATGCAGCAAAGTAAGTATGAAAGAGATGAAAAGAGATTGTGAGAAGTGAAGGCAAATTCACTTCTCAAACAACTTACCACCTGAAAGGTTAGTAAAAGAAATGAAATGCAATGCAAATGAGATGCAATGTCATGATGCAAACCAAAACCAGAAGCATAAACATGATGTTAATGATGCTAAGAGATGATGCAAACACAAGACAAGAGATGAGAATGATCATACAAGCATGAGAATGCAAATGAAGCATGCATTGAAACATGGATGTACATGAAAAGTTATGACATGTAATGGATATATATCATGGCAAATGAGAGATGCAATGATCAAACATGATTTTAATATGTCCTAAGATGCATTATGAATCATGTTGATGCACAAAATGTCATGGCAATTCATGGTATGCAAGTAAATGGAAGATGGATGCAAAGGAAGACATAAATTAGGGTTCATGATCAACACACAAAGCAAAATCCAAAACCAGAAGCAAGAGACATGATAAAAATTTGAAAATGCTATAAAAGATACCCTAAAACTATACAAACTCACTGCCCAAAGGAGGGGAACCAATTCTTATCCTAGTGAAAGTTGTGAATTTCCTAAGATTGCTAGGGTTTTAAGGTACCTTGTCAAGAAAAATGCTAAACAAATTGAAAATCAAAGATCAATTCAAATCAAATTTATCCTATAAACTACATGCTATACAAGATGCAATGCAAAAGGAATCATCATCCAACTCTCAATGGTTAGGCAGAAATGAATTTTTGAAGTTTGAAACAAAATATTGCCTTGAAATGAAATTAAATCCAATGAAAATGATCAAAAGGCATCAAAAACAAAAAAGAAATTTGGTTTGAGAGTTGGACAATGTTTCTAAATGTTTTTAAATGCTATGTGAATTTTTTTGTGATTTTTAAATACCAAAATGCATTTTTAATTAATTAATTTCCATTAATTAATTAAAAATAAACACTTAAATGATTTAAAAATAATTTTCAATGCAAAAAATAAAAATAAAAATATTTTTGTGTTCTGAAAATTCATGGAACCCTTGACAAAAATTTTCATAATTTTTTAATGATTTTAGCTATTTTAAAATAAATGCACAAAATAAATGATAAGAAAATAAAATAAATATGAACAAGAAAGAAAGTCAGCGCATCCTAAGGCTGACATTCAAACTAGGAGTGGAGGGAAAGACTGGCGCGCTATCCTACAGCTCTCATTCAAACTGGGCCAATTAAATTAAACTGGATTAATTAAATTAATTAAGTGAGGTTAGGGTTTTAATGACACATCCTGGCCATTGAAACACGCGGGAGTCAACAAAAGTCAGCCAGATCAAGGGTCCACATTTAAACTTTGCCCTAAACGCATTTAACACACTAATGACTCTCAGGTGGCCGGAAATGACCTCCGGTCATCTTCTCCGGCCACATCTCCCCTTAGATTTCTCTAAAACACTCCCTAGGCCAAATCAAACCCCCCAAATCTCCAGAAATGATCCCCAAACCCCATAGAGCAAGAATCCAACACCAAATTTCATTTATTTTTCATCAACAACAAGATTAGAACAAAAAACCTAAAACTGAACAAAATTTCAGAACATGCATACACACTCAAAACTCAACCATTTTTCACCATTCAAGGTTCATTGTGACCAGTGGAACACACTCTACCATTCTATAACTAAAGAAACAAGTTCTGGAAAAATGTTTCAAGAAGGTACCCGAGCTTGAGCTTTCTCAGTTCTGGACTTTCAAGCCTCCCCTCTTTGTGTAAACCACTCCCCTTGACCTCCTTATGAAGTTTTGATGTTTGGAAAGATATCTTTTGGCTGGTTTGTGAGATTGAACTTCAACTGGTTAGAAATTGTGTTTGGTTTGTGGGAGGTTCTTGGCTGTTTTGATGGATTGTTTTGGGTCAGTGAATGATTTTGAGATCAATGGTGAAGTTAGTTTGAAGAATGGTTGAGTGAGCTGAGAGATTCAAAAGGTTTTGCAAGTTAGAGGATTTTTGATAACTATGGCAATCTGAGGTTTCAGCTTGTGTTGTGTGTTGTGTTATGTTGCATTTGGTCCACTTATCACTACTAGAGAGATCAGAGGAGTTGGTGTGCCCTATTGTGATTGGTATGGGTCTTTATGCAAAAAGTCAAGTTTTGTGTAAGAGAGGTATGTGTCAATGGTAGGCCAAGTACAAGAGGGGTTTCCTGCGCAGCAAGGAATGAGGAGGGCCATGGGATCAGTTTTGAATCCAATTAACAAATGGATTAGGGTTTGTATGATGTTTTGCAACTTTAATCAACTTTGGCCCTTTTGAAGTTTCTTAATGCACAAGTCACAAAATTGGAAAAATTTTTGGTGCATTCTGATCTTTAGGAAATGGTTTATGTTTGTGCAAAGATTAGAAGTCACTTTGAGGTTTCAATTTGCCTTGGCAAGGGATTTTGCAACTTTGCCTCTTTGGTGCATAACTTGAAATTATGTGATTTTTCCCAACTTTGACAAGCCATAACTTTTGATCCAAAATGAATTAGAATGAGTTCTTGTACTTTTTGAAAAGGGATTGATCCATTCTACAACTTTCATGACCAAAGTTTTCCCATTTGAACCATTTTTGAATCAAAAAGAAAGGGTTGAAAAAGTTTCCCAAAATGGCAAGTTTCCATTACAAGTCATTTTCCCAAAAAGGCAACTTTGCAAATGGCTTGAAATTCTTCAATTTTGTGAACTTCTAACCTCTTCGTTGATCAAATAAAGATCATACACATCCAAAATGATGAAGAACACCTTTTGGTTGGGTCATTGGGGGCCTCATATGCCCTGATTTTGCACTGACTTGCTCAAGAAGTCAACTCTTGATTAGATGCCTTCCCCATGGAATTTCTTCATGAAAATTGATATGCATGATCCCTATACCATATAGAGACTAATATAAACAAGAATGACCAAAAAATTTGGAGTTATGGCCTTTGAAACCAAAACCCTAATTCTAGGTCATCTGTGCAGTTAAACCTGGCTCTGCTTCCATGCCATTCTCAGTTCTTGTGATTCTTTGACTTTCTTGACTTTGTGGGGATACAATATGATGTTTGAACACACATGGACCCCTTTGAAGTGATTGGTGACCTTTGGAGTGGCACAAATGGCTCTTAGATTGCTCAGATCACAAACCCTAGATGCAGATGACTTAGAAGCTATGCAGTGGATCAAAAATGTGGTATGAGATGCTATGATTGAATTTATGCATATGAAAAAGATCACAAGCCATGGTGTGAATGGGTGAGGGCAAATTTGGGGTGTTTATAGCTGCCCCTATTCAAACATGAGTTAGCTGTGCAGGATGTAAGCAACGGCTTAACAGGCAAACAAGATAACTTGTGGTTGAATACCAAAGACAGTCCAAAATTTGCGCTCACAGAATGAAGAAGAAAAGGGATATAGATTGTAAAAAGAAAATAAAGTATGATTATAAAGTGCGGGCGACGGAGGACGACCATCGAGCAGAGGACGACTGCTGGGGATAATGCAATGACGGGGACGACCGACACGCTGGGGAAGATGCGGAAAATAAAGCAATGACGGGGACGGACGACAAGCTGGGGATATGAGAGATTATGATGGGGACGGCCATCAAGTAAAGCTATAAGACTCTCTGGGGATTATAGGTAAATGAAATAAATGATGAGGTACGGTCATCAAAGGTGAAGGACGATCACCTGGCAGGGGACGGCTGCTCTGTTTGGGGATAAGATGAGGGACGGTCATCTAAGGTGAAAGACGATCACCTGGCAAGGTACGGTTGCCGAAAGTATCACGACATAGGACGAATGCCTGATAAAAGGTCGACGATGGGGACGGCCATCGGATAATCATGATGAAGGGCGATCATCAAGAGGTGAAGGACGATCACCTAGCAGGGTACGGCTGCTCTCAGGGTTTATCATGACATAGGACGAATTTCAGATAACAAGATCAACGATGGGGACGACCATCGGACAAAATAATGAAGGACGATCATCAAGAAGTTAAGGATGATCACCTAACAAGAATATCACAACATAGGACGAATGTCGGATAAAAAGGGGTTCTAATGAATAGAGACTCCGCTGGGAATGATGAAGGACGATCATCAAAAAGGTGAAGGACGATCACCTGGCAGGGTACGGCTGCCGAAAAGGTATCATGACATAGGACGAATATCGGATAGAAAGGAAATAGTTCAACAAGTTTGTTGGGGACTTTGCTGGGGAATAGTAAACACGAACGGGTGTTTACATCCAAGAAATGAAAGGTATACGTGAATAGATTAAAGATGCGGACGAACATCCTTAAGACTACGATACGGACGAGTATTGGGTAGAAACAAACACTGACACATGTTCGGAGATGACGATACGGACGAGTATCAACTGGTTAACAAGGAACACGGACGAGTATTGACTCTGCGGGGACTCTTCTGGGGAATAGCAGACATAGACGAGTGTCTAAATTCAAGAAGACATAAGTGTTTGACACGATGTATAGATTAAAGATGCGGACGAGCATCCTTAAGTCTATGATACGGACGAGTATCAGGTAGAAACAAACATTGGCATATGTTCAGAGATGATGATACGGACGAGTATCAACTGGTTAACAAAGAACAATGGACGAGTGTCGGATTTGAGGGGATTTAAGTGGTATATATAAGATACGGACGAGTATCTGTATGAGTAAAAAAGAGGATGAGTAATATGGACGAGCGTCGGAGAAAGTGTATTATGAACAAGTGTATGGTTTCCAAAGTGTTTGGGTGACTATGCTGGGGAGGTGACACGGACAGGTGTCAAGGAATTGTATAGATGTGTATTTGTGAGTGCAAAGGGGACGCTTTGGATTTCTACTGGGGATATGACACAGACGGGTGTCAGGGAGTATCTGTATCTTTAGAAAAAATGCCTTGGCTCTCTGCCGGGGAATCTGGGGAGCTTTCTGTATTTTGTTGACGAATTGTCAGTATTCAGAACATGGCTTATGATTATGCGATATGTTTGATTTTTGCCGTAATGCTCCGTATTAGACGGAATGCTACGCTCTGTGGGGAGAATATGATGCGAATGCTATGGCTATGCAAAGATACCGATCCGGGATTCGGATCCCGTTGCTGTGAAGATCTCTGACCGATCTGCTTGAAGTGGACATCCTAGCTGGGGATAAGATCATTGGTAGATCTGTCATGTATGGCTCTACTTGGGGGAATAGGTCACTGATAAACCCATCTCATTAGTGAGGGACCCAGCTGGGGTTTGTAGAAGCCTTCTTCACTCTGTTGTGATTTCTTCACGCGTTGCTCTTCCGGGTAGAGGTTGACACTCTGTGGGGAGATGGTTCTTTGGCTGGCACTTGGCTGAGGAGGAAATGACAAATGGCAACTCAGCTGGGGAGAAAACACTTCCGGTGCTGAGACTGAGTAGATAGTGATTTGCCAGCTTGCTGGGGTGAAGCTTTCATGCCCCATATTGTGCTTTGAAAAACCTGCAATCCTGAAAAGGCATAGAAACGCACAAGTAATCCCGAGGTATCCCTTACCGGATTCCATCGTAGGAGTTTAGACACCCCCGGGGGTAAGTATATTTCCTGCAAGCACGTATTTTTTAGAAGAGAAACATCTGTTTTTATGCAATCATTATTTTAAAGACATCGGACATTTTCGCAAAACGAAAATAAAACGTACGAGACGAAACATGACTGAATATCTGATTTTATTAATTCATGTGCCCTGAATTGGCAAGATACAGTCAAAGAAACAAATCCCCTGAAATGAGGAGATTGCTACCAATTGAGAAACAAAAGATATTGGCAATGTTGATGACGCTTCAGGGAGCTCCCCTTTGCTATGACTCGTATGACATTTGTCGTTCTTCTCGTCTTGCTTTCTGAAGGAGGCTGGTTCTGAAAGAGACTTGATCCTTTCGAAGCTTTCCAAGTTGTAAGTGATACAGATGAATTCAGAATGCAGTTGTTCGCTTATCCCCTTATTTTGCATGGATCGCCCTTTCGGGTTTTCAATCCACCGGGATACCCATTTTTGTTTGAGTTATCCGATGCGGCTTTTCAACTCAGCGGGTGTACATCTTTTATTTTAAATTCCCTTATTTTTGCCCGAATCTATTATTCTGTTTTTGACTCGCCGGGATACCCTATTTTTGCCTGGACTTACATTCTGTTTTTATGTCCAGCGGGTCATTTTATGCGAAGTATTTTTTAACTGCATCTGAATTCACATGGGACGGGAAGTCTTCACCATCCATAGTGCTGAGCATCAGTGCTCCACCAGAGAAAACTTTCTTTACTACGAATGGCCCTTCATAGTTCGGAGTCCACTTGCCCCTGTGGTCTGTATGAGGAGGGAGGAGTCTTTTCAGTACAAGATCTCCTACTTGGTACTCTCGGAGCCTGACTCTCTGATCGAAGGCTTTCTTCATCCTTTTCTGATATAACTGCCCATGACAGATTGCAGCCAATCTCTTTTCTTCAATCAGACTCAGTTGCTCGTATCGGGATCGGACCCATTCTACCTCATTCAGTTTAACATCCATCAATACTCGCAAGGAGGGTAATTCAACTTCAACAGGTAGGACTGCCTCCATCCCATATACAAGCTGATACGGTGTTGCCCCAGTAGATGTTCTGATTGACGTACGGTACCCATGCAAAGCAAACGGTAGCAACTCATGCCAGTCTTTGTAGGTGACTACCATCTTTTGCACAATCTTCTTGATATTCTTATTAGCCGCCTCAACAGCGCCATTCATCTTTGGCCTGTAAGGAGAAGAATTGTGGTGTTGGATCTTGAAGTCCCGGCATAGCTCTGCCATCAGTTTGTTGTTTAAGTTGGAACCATTGTCAGTAATGATTCGCTCGGGAACTCCATACCGACAGATGATGTCTCTCTTTAGAAATCGGGCTACTACCTGCCTTGTAACATTTGCATATGAAGCTGCTTCAACCCACTTGGTAAAATAGTCAATGGCTACCAGGATGAACCTATGGTCGTTGGAAGCAGTCGGTTCAATCTTGCCAATCATATCAATGCCCCACATGGCAAATGGCCAAGGTGAAGACATCACATTCAGAGGATTCGGAGGCACATGCACTTTATCCGCATAGATCTGGCATTTATGGCATTTCCTGGCATAGGAACAACAGTCTGCATCCATTGTGATCCAGTAATAGCCCGATCTCAGCAACTATTTAGCCATTGCATGCCCTCCAGCATGGGTACCAAAGGATCCTTCGTGCGCTTCGTGCATCAACAAGTCTGCTTCTGTTCTATCAACGCACCGGAGGAGTACCATATCAAAGTTTCTCTTGTACAGGGAACCGTCAGTATTCAGAAAGAAACTACCAGTAAGCCTTCTTAAAGTCTTCTTATCATTGGAAGATCCCCCAGGTGGGTATGTTTGATCCTCCAAGAAGCATTTGATATCATGGAACCAAGGCTTATCAATTTTGACGGCGTCTGCTGCAAAAACATATGCTGGTCTGTCAAGTCTGGACACTGAGATCCGAGGCACAAAGTTGGCAGCTTGAACTTTGATTATGGATGAAATAGTATCCAGAGCATATGCAAACTGATTCTCGTCCTGAAGGATATACTCAAGCTTGACCGTTGTAAAGAAAGTCAATAACCTCCTTGTATAATCCCTGTAAGGTATCAGATGATCCTGGTGGGTGTACCATTTGCCGTTGGTTTGATTAATTACCAGAGCTGAATCTCCGAATACAGTCAAAGTCTTGATCCTAAGGTCAATGGCTTCCTCAAGACCCATAATACAAGCTTCGTATTCAGCTTCGTTGTTAGTGTAGTTGAAGGTGAGCTTTTCCGAGAAAGGCAGGTGAACTCCCTTAGGTGTAATGAGTATTGCACCAACACCACGACCATTCATGTTAACAGCCCCATCAAACATCATAGTCCATTCCTCTTCCGGGTCAGGCCCTTCAGTGTGAACAGGCTCTTCATGATCTTTCGCTTTTATGAACATGATGTCTTCATCAGGGAAGTCAAACCTCATAGGTTGATAATCATCAATAGGTTGCTCAGCAAGATAATCAGACAACACACTGCCCTTGTTGGCTTTCTAAGACATGTACTGGATATCATATTCTGTGAGGATCATTTACCATCTTGCAACTCGTCCGGTAAGTGCTGGCTTCTCAAAAATGTACTTAACTGGGTCCATCTTTGATATCAATAAAGTAGTGTGGGTCAACATATACTGTCTCAGTCGGCGAGCAGCCCACGCTAAAGCACAACAAGTTTTCTCGAGCAATGAATAACGTTGTTCACAGTCGGTAAACTTTTTGCTTAGGTAGTATATTGCATACTCTTTTCGACCAGACTCGTCATGCTGGCCCAACACACACCCCATTGACTCTTCTAATACTGTCAAGTACATTATTAGGGGTCTTCCTTCCACTGGGGGCATAAGGATTGGAGGCTCTTGTAAGTATTCCTTGATCTTGTCAAAAGCCCTCTGGCAGTCTTCATTCCACCTGACTGTTTGTTCTTTTCTTAACAGCTTGAACAAAGGCTCACAAGTTGCCGTAAGATGAGATATGAACCGTGAAATGTAGTTCAATCTATCTAGAAACCCTCGAACTTATTTTTAAGTTTTCGGTGCAGGCATTTCTTGAATGTCTTTGACTTTATCAGGGTCAACTTCAATCCCTTTCTCACTTACAATAAAGCCCAGCAGCTTACCAGATCGTACCCCGAATGTGCATTTGTTGGGGTTTAACTTCAATTGATACTTCCTCAGACGCTTGAATAGCTTTAACAGGTTTACCAGGTGGTCTTCTTCTGTGAGGGACTTGGCAATCATGTCATCCACATAACATTCAATTTCTTTATGGATCATGTCGTGGAATAATGTTACCATAGCCCGTTGATAGGTTGCACCAGCATTCTTCAGTCCGAATGGCATCACCTTATAACAGAACGTGCCCCAGGGCGTGATGAAAGTTGTCTTCTCCATGTCTTCAGGTGACATCTTGATCTGATTATATCCTGAAAATCCGTCCATGGAGGAGAACACTGAGAACTGAGCCGTATTATCAACCAATACATCAATGTGAGGTAATGGGAAATCATCTTTCGGGCTGGCTCTGTTCAGATCCCGATAATCTACACACATTCTCACTTTGTCGTCTTTCTTAGGTACGGGTACAATATTAGCAACCCACGGTGGATAGCTAGTCACATCAAGGAATCCGGCGTCCCACTGCTTTTGTACCTCTTCTTTAATCTTCATTGCCATATCTGGGCGAGTACGGCGCAGCTTCTGTTTCACTGGCGGGCAGTCCTCTTTTAAAGGCAGCTTGTGCATAACAATATCGGTGTCCAACCCTGGCATATCCTGATAAGACCAAGCGAAAACATCCACATACTCTCGCAGCATATCAATCAGTTGTTCTTTCACTGAGTCTTGTAGGCAGGCCCCGATCTTAACCTCTTTCACATCTTCTTCCGTACCAAGATTAACCGTTTCGACCTCCTCCTGATGAGGAGTGATAACCTTCTCCTCTTGCCTTAACAACCTGGCTAGCTCTTCAGGAAGTTCATAATCTTCTTCAACCCCTTCATCAGCTTGATTGATTGGATTGTCAAAGTCATACGAAGCCATAGCAGTGTTGTTGTCGGTGCAGTCTGAAAGGCACTCTCTGCAAGGGTTTAGATTGTTCATTTTAGTGATTGATTTTAATCTTGTTTAGAAAAAAGTGAAATGAAGTTTATCATTTTGGAAAACATTGCCATTTTATTTTTGTACAAAAAGAAAAATGAAAAACAGTGAGCGGAAAAGAAAAAGACTCATTTGCAAAAGATGTCCAATATTCATTGATTGATCTGTTTGCACAAAATTACAAGATGGCCCGATTACAAAATGAGTCTTGTCATCTTGGGCAAGATGCAAGACTTGATGCATGCTTAAAAATACAGGAAATAATAATTACTCTGCAGGAGTAACCCTCATAATTTCCTGGGAAGACCAGTTAAGGACTTGGCTCCCCGGGATCCTTGGACGTATCCAGCTCTACAGGTTGCGGTCGCTTTCATCCTCGTCTTCCAAGTTGTTCACTGCATCCGGGGTGAGCATTCCCCCGCTGACAAAACTGGGCTTCTTAGCAGCCTCTGATTGATCTTGTTGAGTTGGTTTGTAACCCAACCCAAATCTGTCCTCCTTCTTCTCCACGGGCAACAGCTTGCCCCAGCCTTGGGCAGTCCCCTCTTCAACAACCTTCCTGGCTTGCTGATAAGATGTCATGGAGGTTCCTAGTACAACAGATGCTTCATTTATGTTCAGGGCTTCAAAAACCTGGCTCATAGTTTCATGGATCTCTCCATCCATCTCAATATACTTATACGTAGCCAGATGGCTAACAAAGATGTCTTCTTCACCATAAATGGTGATGATCTGGCCTTCCCACTCGAATTTCAGCTTCTGGTGAAGGGTAGACGTAACAGCGCCAGCGACATGGATCCAAGGTCTACCCAACAAACAGCTATAGGCCGGCTGAATGTCCATCACATAGAAGGTAATTTTAAAAGTCTGCGGGCCAATCATCACGGGCAGATCAATCTCCCCCAGTACTGATCTTTTAGAGCCATCAAATGCTCTTACCACCAAATTACTTGGACGCAATGCCAAGCCATCATACTCCAGCTTCACCAAGGCTTTCTTTGGTAGAACATTGAGTGAAGACCCAGTGTCCACCAGTACATGGGATAGAACAACACCCTTGCATTCTAGAGTGATGTGTAAAGCCTTGTTGTGGTTACGCCCCTCAGTTGTTAAGTCAGCATTGGTAAAGCCTAGTCCATGACTGGTGTTGACATTTGCCATCACAGTTTCTAGCTGATTAACGGTGATCTCCTCAGGCACATATGCTGCATGCAAGACTTTCAGTAATGCATTCCTGTGAGCTTCAGAACACATCAACAGGGATAATATGGAGATCTTTGAGGGAGTTTGGTGAAGCTGATCCACCACTTTGTAATCACTTCTCTTTATAATCCTCAAAAACTCGTCTACATCTTGTTCAAAAGATGTCTTCTGAGTTTCCTTGATAATTGGTTTTTCAGATATCACACTCTTTCCCTTTGCTTTGGCAGCAGCTTCTGCTTCGGCATTAGGTCTTTGCAATTGTGAGGAAAAAAGGCGTCCGCTTCTAGTGAAGCCTCCGCCTCCCCCAACATTATCAATTTGTGGAGAAGAGGTTGAAGAATCAAAAGTGATTTTCTCCCTGTTGCAGTAGAGGTCAGAGCCATAATGCCAGGGTATGGCATTACTGCTTTCGTATGGAACCGGTCCAGGCACCGTGACGGTAACTGGACTGACTGCTGCAGAGGAGGGTACTGAAATGGTGTGCGGATCGTAGTAAATGGTAACTGGTGACCTGACAGGAGGTGCCACTGTTTGTTGCTGAAAGTTGTTGTTTGGAGGAACACTTGACGGATCATAGTAGATAGTGACTGCTGAGATATCTTCATTAATTGTTGTTGGTGTTGTAGAAGGTCTTGGTGAATAAATGGATGCTGATGTTGTAGAAGAAATGGCTGTTGACATTTGATTTGTTGAAGTGATAGATGAAGCCATTGTTGATGATATTGATGAATTGTTCGGAATGATTGTTGCTGCTGTTGTAGAAGAATCGGAAATTGTTGTCAAAGGAATTGCTGGATTTGTAGGTGTTGTTGTTGTGATCTGAAGTATACCACTTTTGATAAGAGCGTCTATGCCGCTTCTCAAGTTATCACACCCGTTGACTGAAATGTTGCAGTACCCACAACCGAGCTCACACCCGGGGAACATCTGGCACTCTAGAAGCTGAGCTTTAATTTCGACCAGAGGTGTCCGGATCTGTCCAACACTGGTGATTAAGAAAGATGGCTTGTCTTCCTCAATGGCATTAATTCTTGGTCCTCCATGATTGGGCATGGGATTCTTGGTGACACTTGGAGGGGGTGCAAAGTTGAGGGCTTTAGAATCCACCAGGTCTTGTACCTTCATTTGTAAAGCCCTGCATTTTTCCGTATTGTGGCCAGGTGCATTGGAATGGAAAGCACATCTGGAGTTGACATCGTAATTTCTTGGGAGATTAGAGGGATCTGGTGGTGCCAATGTCCTTAATTCAACCAAGTTGAGTTTCAGGAGTTGTGGCAATAAAGCGGCATAAGGCATATGGATTGGATCAATCACCCTATTTGCCTGTGATGGTCTTTGCTGAAAAGGTCTTTGCTGTTGATTGTTTTTATTGTTGTTGTAGGTCCTTTGTGGCGGATACTGAACTTACTGTTGATAGTGGGGCTGTTGTGGTTGATATGCTGGTTGCTGAGGAATCGGAGCTGGAATTGTGACAGCTGCTACTGATCTGTGGACGTACTGAGGTCTGCCCCTGTTGGCATGAATGGCATTTGTCTCACCAGTTCTTCTAGGTCCCATAAAAGGCTTCCTGGGGTTACTAGACGAACTTGAACCATTATCAGAAATTTTACCCATCTTCAGAAGGCTCTCAATTCTTTCTCCAGCTATAACTACGTCAGCGAAGCTGGTGGAAGAAAAGGCAGCTAGCCTATCAATATATGTTCCTTGCAGCGTATTCATAAACATGTCGGCCATTTCTCTTTCCAACATGGGTGGCTGGACAGCAGCAGCAAGCTGTCTCCACATCTGGGCATATTCCCTGAAGCTTTCTCTGGAGGACTGAGACATTCCCATCAAAAGGGTCCTGTTAGGAGCCATGTCCAGATTGTATTGGTACTGCCTGATGAAGGCCTCAACTAGTTCCTTCCAGCATCTGATAGTAGCTCTGGTTAAATGTGACTACCACTCCCTTGAAGCCCCAGTCAAACTATCTTCAAAGTAAAACATCCACAGTTTTTCATCCCTGGTGTATGCTTTAAGTCTCCCCAGAAAGGACTGTAGGTGAGTTCGTGGACAGGAAGTTCCATTGTACTTCTCGAAGCACGGGGGTTTAAACTTGTGGGGAATCCTTACCCCATCCACTAACCCCATATCCATGACATCAAAACCCAAGGAATTTTGAGACTCCAAAGATCTCAACTTCTCAGCAATTTCATCAAACCTTTTATCATAAACTTCATCCCCAACTCCCATTACAGTGAACTGCTCCTCTTGAGGATCTTCTTGCAAGATCCTGCCTGCAGTAGTATTTCCTTGCACATTACCCGGGATATTGACTTTCGGGTGTAGATGAGGCCCATATACTGGTGGGTTAACATGGGGCTGACCCCTTTCATTGTTATTTGTTCCTCCAGTTCCCAGATGGGGTTCTTCCGGGGTTTGTCTTTCTACCAATGCCCTCAACCTTTCTTGACTTTGGGCCAAGCCATTCATTACTTCCATGAATTGGGTCATTTGGTTTCTCATCTCCAGTCTTTCATTAGCCATTTGGGTTCTGACCTCTGTCAGATCTTGCTGAACTTGGTCCATTTGGATACCAGGAAGATTGTTGCGAGTAGGATACCTGTGCAGACGGTTGAGAGGGAACACCCGGCGGCGAGCAATAATTCCTGGATCACAACAGAGTTAGTAACAAACAAAACAAAATCCTACAAAACAAAACAAGAGTTAGCATGCAATGCAGTATGCTTATTTATTTTCCAAGGTATCCGGCTTGGCTCTTGGTTTTGACCCTTCCCAGACCCTGAGGGGGATGCTTTAATGTTGCTTGAGAAAAGAAACTCAAATGAAACAAACTGACAAATACATTACAAATGGTGGATCATACATAGTTTGTTTTTTTACATCGCATGCCCCTGAGGGGTCAAAATACAACATAAAAAGAAAAGTACATGAAATAGAAATAACAACAAGCAAAGAAGTCAAACATCTAATCTAAACTCCTCCTCCTTAACCTCCTTCAGAAGTGCTTCAGTTACAGGACCAACCGGATGCTCTATAATGTTTCTGATAAGAAGGTTTCTGGTGGCAATAGCAGTGGTCAGCCTCGTGTGCCTGTCTTGGTCCTTTGACCTCATCACACCAGCCCTAAGCTTCAATTCTGAAATCTCCTTCTGGGCTGCTAGCAGATCTTCCTGTTGTTTCTTTTCATTGGCCTCTAAATGCTCAATCATGGCCTGAGTTCTCTTATCTTCTTGAGTGCGAGCTTCAGTGATCCTGACCCACCTAGCTTGACTTTCTTTCAGATAGAGATCAGTCCTAGCCTTCTGAAACTGGGCCTCTTTACAGGCATTCTTCAAAATTTGCTCCCAGCTCTTGATTTCTTGATGTAGTCCTCTGCTTTCTCAATCTTGGCCAGATGCTCCCCCTTAAGCTTCTCCAACATCTCAATGTCTAGACAACCATCACTCCTCTCCCAGAGGGTCTTCTTCAGAGCTTGAGACAGATTCTCATTCCTTTCCTTCAGTTTCTCATATTCTTCCAGGCTAACAGTGGCTTGAGGTGGTGTTGTGGATGGTCCAGGTGTATCCTCGATGGTGAAAGGCATCCCAGAAATCTGAGCCCTAGCATGAGACCATTCATAATACTGAGCTGAAGCCACATTATTGCACCTCCCAAGAATGGCAATCCCTTTGGTCTGGATGTTGTCCCAAGCCCAGGATGCTTGTCTGACAACAGCTAGATTAGGTTTTATCTCACAATACAGGGTTTCAGCCAAGTCTTGCACTTTAGGAGGGTGAACCAAAGCATAGCCCAACTGTCTCTTAAACTGCAAAGGGTTGTAGTTGATGCAACCCTTCACTCCTATTAGAGGTACATTGGGGAACTGTCCACAGCTAGTAATTATGTCCCTGCCTTTGGTGCTTTGGGTACACCATATGATGTCATCTGAAGTCAAAGCAATAAGTCTCTTAGCCCAATTCTTCTGTTGGTGAGGATTCAGGAAGGCATCAGTCTTGGGTAAGTGTTTAAGCAGCCAGGTGTGAAATAGAGGAGCACAGCATCTCACCAACCTCCCTCTTTGCTTCTCGTTTCTTTGGTGAACAGAATAATAGAAATCTCCCAGCAATGTGGGCACTGGGTTCCTTAGAAGGAAAAGATGAATGGCATTCTTGCTAATAAACTTGGGCTCATCTGCAAATAGTATAACCCCATAAATACTGAGGGCTAACAATGCACAAACTGCCCTCCATTCTCCCAAAGAGGCCTTCAGGATGGCCTGAGAAGTCAGAAAGTCTAAGTGTAGGCCAGGGATCCCAGCCTTTATTGTCATGTTCTGCTCAATAAAAATAGGTTCCAGGTATAGTGCTTTTGCCACTTCTCCATTGCTGGGAGAAGTCATCTCTGGGTTGAAGGGGATATCACCCCTGACAGGTACTCCAATCAATGATGAGAACTCCTCCAGCAAGGGTCCTAGCTGAAAGTTCTGGAAAGTGAAGCATCTCAAAGGAGGGTCATAGAACTGTAGGCAGGTGTGGATCAAACTCCTCTAAGAAAGGTATAAGTCCATAACCATATCAAGGATGCCTCCATAATGCTCTCTGAAAAGTGGGATGTGGTCTGGAGTGATAAGTGCCTAGACCTGCCTGATGCCAGCCAGCATAGGCTCAAAGAAATGGTATGAAATGTTGCTCTTCTTGGGTGCCATGACTGCTGATGAAATGCTGAAAACAAGTGCTGATGATGAAGACTGATACTGGAGATGAGCCACTGATAGGCTGAGGCTGGTGATAAAAGTATCTAAAGTAGGCAACTGATGAAGATAGTTGAAGCAGATAAATGATGAAGAGAGGTCTATGCAGATGAAGGGGTCAAAACCAAGCCAAATATAATGTGGATACCCTGAAAAACAAATAAGCAAATGTTAAATGATGCAAATGATGAGTATGCAAATGATATGCAAGGGTTTGTGATCAAGCCGGATCTGATTACTGCCTTGATATAAGTCCAGGTATGTCTAAGAAGTCCAGATGGAGGTTCAAAAGTCCAGTAACAAAGGTGGGGGACTCAAATAAAGAGTCACATGTCCAGGGTTAAATCACAAGAACTGTCCCAAAATGGAGCACTCTTAATCAAAACAAAGTATCAGGGTATGCTGTGGTCAAGGGTACCTGCAAACCTGTAAACAGCCCAACCCCCTCACAGGTGATGTTCTAAAACAAGGATCCTCAGACTTGGATCAGTTATGAGAAGTGTAAACACTTCTAACCCAGAGGTACAGTGTTTACAATAACCATAAAAGACCCTCCTCTAATTCACCTCGGTTTCTGAAGGTCATAGTAAAGGTCATCCAGACTTAGCAGGCTTCCCAGATAGCCCTAGCACTACACGAGATCTGTAGCACAGAGTTCTCAAGAAGAAACCCACATCTGAACCGTGTTTCATATTCCCGCACCAGACCGAAATGGAATGGGAAAGAACATGAACCACTCTAGCCTAGGTGTCACTCAGGTTCCAGGTATAGGACCTTAAACTCTCAGTAGAACCCCACCCACAACAACAAAAACCAGATCCAGCCAGAGGACAATATGACAGTATGATGTATATAAAGTTGTAAAGAAAGCAATAAATAATTGTACATAAAGCAGTAAATAAAGTCAATATACAAACACAATTAGCACATAACACCCCAGTAAACACAAATCAGACAAGCGCTAGGAGGAACCCACAAAAAGAACCAGAAGCCCTGGTTACAGTATAAGATCCCCAGCAGAGTCGCCAAGCTGTCGCTCCCACTAAATGAGGTTAAGTCAAATAGGGTACAGACGCAAACGGTCGGCGAAAAGAGAAATGAAAAGAGTCGCCAGCTAGGCATTTTTATCCCGAAGGAAAGGTAATGCTGCATAAACCTAGAAAGATATGGATAAGACGGTTGCAAACCAGAGAGACTGAGAAAGGGGGTTGGTTACAACCTGGGAAGGTATTAGCACCCAGATTGTCCGCCGTACTCGACGGGATCCACGCTTAGAAGATTTGTGTTTTAAAGGGGTAGTGTCAGTGCAATTTGTGTATCAAAGCTGGAAAGAATGCAATTGTCAGTGTAAAATAAGTGTAAAGTGTAGTATGTACAATGTCAGTGTAAGAACAGGAATGAAATGCTCAAGATCATGAGGCTTAAAGAATAAAGTTTGAAAGAGGGGGAATATACAAAGACTTTTGTTCGATAACTGTTAAGTTATGCCTACGTATCCTCTCGTGCAATGAGGAAGTCAGAACACCGTAGTTCGACTCAAAGAGACTGAAAGATAAATTGACTTATGAACTGCTTGCTTGCCTATGCTCAAGTGTATGACCTGTCTGGCTCAGGTGCAAACTGTCTTGCATTAGACGGGAGAAGCAAGTTCTCGTTTGTGAGTGAATGAGATGAGAAAAGAATCCCGGAGGAGACGATTATTGTATGTTTTTGATGTTTTCAATCTTTTATTGCTTTTGAAAGTGTGTCATAAGTTAATGAGCTTAAGCCTAAACCAATGGGTTAGTAAACTCATCACATCCTCCCTCTGATTAGGGGTAATGAGAATACCTTAAGTGTGAAGTCAGCATCTCACACTTAATCACCCTGAAGTAGGATTAAGATCATTAACCTACTTGTGATTATTTAAATGTTTTTGTTGTTTTTGTTTAGTGTTAAGTAATGAGTTTAAGCCATAATCAAGGATTTAATGGACTCATTACACCATCCTAATAGAAGGATAATAAATGAGAACATTTAAGCTGAGAAAGACTCCTCAACTTAACCCATGATTAGGAATTAACCTCATGACAAAACAAAACCTTTATTAAATGAATTTTAGTTAATGGTAAGATTAAGAAATGATTTTTATGGTTTGTAAGACAACTTGAGGGGAACTTGTCCATTAACACTAGGGTTAGTCCTTCTTAACCAGTTAAGGAAGAATTAGAACCCTAATGCAAGGCCCAAGTTACAAGCTTGATGTCTTGATGATTATTAAGTGGATTGATTAAAGGATTTAAACACATTAAGGGTTTAACACTTAGGATTAAAGTTATGCACTCCATCCTAATAGAAGGATGCAGGCATAAGCTTAATCACAAAGCCTTAAAGCCTTTAGGGTTTAGTCCCTGATTATGAGATGAGAAGAGAAGACTCAAAGATGACTCAAAGGTAAAACTAAATGGGGAGACTAATCAAACCCTAATTGTTATCATGCTTGGAGATCCTAGGGTTAATGAGGTTTGCAAGAAGATCTTCAGAGAAACCACCAGGAAGGAAGCAGATGAAAAGAGCAAGAAGCAAAGGGAAGCAAATCAACTTGCTTCACTTAAGAAGACAAGTTGCTTGAAGAAAGAAAGTAAGAGATGAACATGAATTGAGCAAGCTCACTCCAATACACATACAAAATGCAGCAAAGTAAGTATGAAAGAGATGAAAAGAGATTGTGAGAAGTGAAGGCAAATTCACTTCTCAAACAACTTACCACCTGAAAGGTTAGTAAACAAAATGAAATGCAATGCAAATGAGATGCAATGTCATGATGCAAACCAAAACCAGAAGCATAAACATGATGTTAATGATTCTAAGAGATGATGCAAACACAAGACAAGAGATGAGAATGATCATACAAGCATGAGAATGCAAATGAAGCATGCATTGAAACATGGATGTACATGAAAAGTTATGACATGTAATGGACATATATCATGGCAAATGAAAGATGCAATGATCAAACATGATTTTAATATGTCCTAAGATGCATTATGAATCATGTTGATGCACAAAATGTCATGGCAATTCATGGTATGCAAGCAAATGGAAGATGGATGCAAAGGAAGACATAAATTAGGGTTCATGATCAACACACAAAGCAAAATCCAAAACCAGAAGCAAGAGACATGATAAAAATTTGAAAATGCTATCAAAGATACCCTAAACCTATACAAACTCACTGCCCAGAGGAGGGGAACCAATTCTTATCCTAGTGAAAGTTGTGAATTTCCTAAGATTGCTAGGGTTTTAAGGTACCTTGTCAAGAAAAATGCTAAACAAATTGAAAATGCAAGATCAATTCAAATCAAATTTATCCTATAAACTACATGCTATACAAGATGCAATGCAAAAGGAATCATCATCCAACTCTCAATGGTTAGGCAGAAATGAATTTTTGAAGTTTGAAACAAAATATTGCCTTGAAATGAAATTAAATCCAATGAAAATGATCAAAAGGCATGAAGAACAAAAAAGAAATTTGGTTTGAGAGTTGGACAATGTTTCTAAATGTTTTTAAATGCTATGTGAATTTTTTTGTGATTTTTAAATACCAAAATGCATTTTTAATTAATTAATTTCCATTAATTAATTAAAAATAAACATTTAAATGATTTAAAAAAAATTTCAATGCAAAAAATAAAAATAAAAATATTTTTGTGTTCTGAAAATTCATGGAACCCTTGACAAAAAATTTCATAATTTTTTAATGATTTTAGCTATTTTAAAATAAATGCACAAAATAAATGATAAGAAAATAAAATAAATATGAACAAGAAAGAAAGTCAGCGTATCCTAAGGCTGACATTCAAACTGGGAGTGGAGGGAAAGACTGGCGCCCTATCCTACGGCTCTCATTCAAACTGGGCCAACTAAATTAAACTGGATTAATTAAATTAATTAAGTGAGGTTAGGGTTTTAATGACACATCCTGGCCATTAAAACGCGCGGGAGTCAACAAAAGTCAGCCAGATCAAGGGTCCACATTTAAACTTTGCCCTAAACGCATTTAACACACTAATGACTCTCAGGTGGCCGGAAATGACCTCCGGTCATCTTCTCCGGCAACCTCTCCCCTGAGATTTCTCTAAAACACTCCCTAGGCCAAATCAAACCCCCCAAATCTCCAGAAATGATCCCCAAACCCCATAGAGCAAGAATCCAACACCAAATTTCATTTATTTTTCATCAACAACAAGATTCGAACAAAAAACCTAAAACTGAACAAAATTTCAGAACATGCATACACACTCAAAACTCAACCATTTTTCACCATTCAAGGTTCATTGTGACCAGTGGAACACACTCTACCATTCTATAACTAAAGAAACAAGTTCTGGAAAAATGTTTCAAGAAGGTACCTGAGCTTGAGCTTTCTCAGTTCTGGACTTTCAAGTCTCCCCTCTTTATGTAAACCACTCCCCTTGACCTCCTTATGATGTTTTGATGTTTGGAAAGAATTTCTTTTGGCTGGTTTGTGAGATTGCACTTCAACTGGTCAGAAATCGTGTTTGGTTTGTGGGAGGTTCTTGGCTGTTTTGATGGATGGTTTTGGGTCAGTGAATGATTTTGAGATCAATGGTGAAGTTAGTTTGAAGAATGGTTGAGTGAGCTGAGAGATTCGAAAGGTTTTGCAAGTTGGAGGATTTTTGATAACTATGGCAATCTGAGGTTTCAGCTTGTGTTGTGTGTTGTGTTATGTTGCATTTGGTCCACTTATCACTACTAGAGAGGTCAGAGGAGTTGGTGTGCCCTATTGTGATTGGTATGGGTCTTTATGCAAAAATTCAAGTTTTGTGTAAGAGAGGTATGGGTCAATGGTAGGCCAAGTACAAGAGGGGTGTCCTGCGCAGCAAGGAATGAGGAGGGCCATGGGATCAGTTTTGAAGCCAATTAACAAATGGATTAGGGTTTGTATGATGTTTTGCAACTTTAATCAACTTTGGCCCTTTTGAAGTTTCTTAATGCACAAGTCATGAAATTGGACAATTTTTTGGTGCATTCTGATCTTTAGGCAATGGTTTATGTTTGTGCAAAGATTAGAAGTCACTTTGAGGTTTCAATTTGCCTTGGCAAGGGATTTTGCAACTTTGCCTCTTTGGTGCATAACTTGAAATTATGTGATTTTTCCCAACTTTGACAAGCCATAACTTTTGATCCAAAATGAATTAGAATGAGTTCTTGTATTTTTTGAAAAGGGAATGATCCATTCTACAACTTTCATGTCCAAAGTTTTCCCATTTGAAGCATTTTTGAATCAAAAAGAAAGGGTTGAAAAAGTTTCCCAAAATGGCAAGTTTCCATTACAAGTCATTTTCCCAAAAAGGCAACTTTGCAAATGGCTTGAAATTCTTCAATTTTGTGAACTTCTAAACTCTTCTATGATCAAATAAAGATCATACACATCCAAAATGATGAAGAACACCCTTTGGTTGGGTCATTGGGGGCCTCAGATGCCCTGATTTTGCACTGACTTGCTCAAGAAGTCAACTCTTAATTAGATACCTTCCCCATGGAATTTCTTCATGAAAATTTATATACATGATACCTATACCATATAGAGACTAATAGAAACAAGAATGACCAAAAAATTTGGAGTTATGGCCTTTGAAACCAAAACCCTAATTCTAGGTCATCTGTGCAGTTAAACTTGGCTCTGCTTCCATGCCATTCTCAGTTCTTGTGATTCTTTGACTTTCTTGACTTTGTGGGGATACAATATGATGTTTGAACACATATGGACCCCTTTGAAGTGATTGGTGACCTTTGGAGTGGCTCAAATGGCTCTTAGATTGCTCAGATCACAAACCCTAGATGCAGATGACTTAGAAGCTATGTAGTGGATACAAAATGTGGTATGAGATGCTATGATTGAATTTATGCATATGAAAAAGATCACAAGCCATGGTGTGAATGGGTGAGGGCAAATTTGGGGTGTTTACAACTATCAGTTGTGTTTACACAGGTACGGGTGCATGTGTTGCTAGCAGAGCTAAAGCAGATTTTTAGGAGGAATATTTCAACAATATACTTGAGCAAGAACATGTGCCTTCCCGTGTGTCTCCTGTTATCCCCAGTAGAAGTGAAGTTGAAGTTCTTCCTCAGCAGTACAAGGGATGTTTGTATCCCCAGCAGTACAAGGAATGTTTTTCTCCCCAGAAGGTTGCTTCCTCAACTGTACCATACATCTAGCTCCTCAGCCAAGTCAGAAGTGCCTTCATTTCCACATCAGAGTGCAAGAAGGGTCCATCTCCAGCGGGGTCTTGGCTCTCCAATCTCAAAGTCCAATTTATTTTTGGCAATGGCGGCAGTTCAGAGTCGGTGTATTATTAACAACATTCCCCCGCAAAGTTGTTTCCTCCTCACTAGGATTAACCCGATCAATGTAGTGATCACCAGTTTTCCCCAGTCAAGCCATTTGGGATACTTGCAGTCTCCTTGTCGGGAGATCTCTTTGCATTTGCATTTAGTAATCATCATTACATTTGCAACCTCCAACGTGTAGCATTTCCATTGTCATGGAGCATTACGCCATAAATTCAAACATGTGCATACCAGCATGAGCCATTTTTGAGGTATATTACATACGACCCGTAACATCTTCTCAACCAAAAATTCCCCACAGAAGATACTTGCACCATTTGCCTGGCACCTTTGTCTTTCCAAGTCAATTTTTGTCACCTTTTCGTGGCTTGATTCGCTCAGCAATCATGTGTTAAGCCCTGTACTACAGGAAATCCGTAGCACAGAGTTCTCAAGAAGAAACCCATGTCTGAACTGTGTTTCATATTCCCGCACCAGACCGAAATGGAATAGGAAAGAATATGAAGCCACTCTATCCTATGTGTCACTCAGGCTCCCGGTATGGAACCTTACTCACTGAATATCCCTCCCACCAAGGAAAACAACAGATCCAACACAGGTGATATGATGACAGTAATGAAATGCATAAAAAACAGTAAATGAAAGCAATAAATAAAGCTGTACAGAAAGCAATAAATAAAGCAATAAACAAAAGCACATGTAGCACATAACCCCCCCATAAACACAAATCAAACAAGAGCTAGGAGAAACCCACAAAAAGAACCAGAAGCCCTGGTTGCAAGTTGATGTCCTCCCCGGCAGAATCGCCAAGATGTCGCTCCCGAAGATTTGCATCCCGATGCAGACGCGAACGGTCGGCGAAAGGAGAAATGAAGGTGAACTGAATAGAGTCGCCAGCTAGGCATTTTTATCCTGAAGGAGAGGTAATGCTGCATAAACCTAGGAAAAGATGGATAAGACGGTTGCGAACCAGAGAAACTGAGAAAGGGGGTTGGTTACAACCTGGGAAGGTATTAGCACCCAAATTGTTTGTCGTACTCGATGGGATCCACGCTTACAAGATTGTGTTTAAAGGGGTAGTGTGTGCTATCTGTGTGCAAAAGCTAGGAATGAATGTACAGGTGTCAGTGTAAAAGGGTGAATTCTCAGGAACTGAGGCCTAGAAAAGAATTCTGAAAGAGGGGGAAAACATAGAGACTTTTGTTCGATAACAGTTAAGTTATGCCTACGTATCCTCTAGTGCAATGAGGAAGTCAGAACACCGTAATTCGACTCAAAGAGACTGAAAAAAGAATTGACCGTGAACTGCTTGCTTATCTGTGCTCAAGTGTATGACTCGTCTGGCTCGAGTGCTAATGTCTTGCACTAGACGGAAGAAGCAAGTTCTCGTTTGTGAATGAGGGTGATGAGAAAAGAATCCCGGAGGAGAAGATTATTGTTTGTTTTTGTGTTTTAAGTTTTGTTATTGTTTTTGGTGTTTTGCATAAGTTAATGAGCTTAAGCCTAAATCAAGGGTTTGTAAACCCATTATATCCTCCCTGATTAGGGATAATGAGCATACTTAAGTGTGAGATAAACATCTCAACTTAATTACCATGATGATGTAGGATTTAGATCATTAACCTACTTGTGATTATTTAGATGTTTTTTGGGTTTTTGTTTAGTGTTAAGTAATGAGTTTAATCTCTAATCACAAATTAGTAAGCTCATTACACCATCCTAATAGAAGGATGATAGATGAGAACACTTAAGCTGAGGAAGATACCTCAACTTAATCCATGTTTAGGGATTAAATTCATTATAAAACAAGCCTTTATTAGGTGGATTTTAATTAAGGGATGAGATTAAGAATTGGATTTTAAGTTTGTAAGACAACTTGAGGGGGACTTGTCCATTAAACACTAGGGTTAGTCCCTCTTAACCATAAGGAAGAGTTAGAACCCTAATGTAAGGCCCTAGTTTCAAGATAAAGTCTTGATGATTATTAAGTTACTTGATTAAAAGTTTTAAACAAATTAAAGGTTTAACACTTAGGATTAAAGTTATACACTTTATCCTAAGAGAAGGATGCAGGCATAACCCTAATTCCAAAGTCCTAAAACTTTAAGAGTTTAGTCTCTGATTATTGAGATGAGGAGAGAGACTCAAGGAGACTCAAAGGTAAAAAGCTTAGGGGAATTAATCAAAACCCTAATTATTATCATGCTTGGATATCCTTTGGTTTATGAGGCTCATAGAAATACCTTCAAGGAAGCCACCAATGGAAGAAGCAGATGAAAGGAGGAGGAAACAGAAGAATAAGTTACTTACTTCCTAAGAAGATAAGTAACTTAAAGGAAGAAAGTGAGAGAGATAGAACATAATTGAATCAAATTCACTTCAAAGACAAGTTAAAAAGCATATGAATAGGATAAGAAGAGATGAAAGGTGAAGGCAAATCTACCTCTCAAGATAACTTACCAAAAGTACCTGAAAGTGTTAGTATGCATGCATAAGGTATAAAGCATGAATGAATGAATTGAAATGAGATGAAATGTGATGCAAAGACAAAAGTCAGAAGTGTTTATGCTATGCAAATGTCATGTGAGATGATTCAATGTCATACAAGATGCACATGAATGATCATACAAGAATGAGATGTTGTGAAAGCATGCTTTGATGTTTGAAAACACATGGATGCATATGAAATGAAATGAATGCAAAACATGGCAAATGAATGAAGAAATGATCAAGAAAAGTTCTAACATGTCCCAATATGTCTAAGATGACATATGAATGCATGAAATGTCATGGCAAGTTCATGTGATGATGAGTATGCAAGGTGAATGCAAATGAACATGAGAAATTAGGGTTTCATGGAGATGTGAGATGCAAATTGATAAAACAGAAGCATATAAAATGATAAAAATTTTAAATCAAGCTCAAACAAACCCTAATCCCATACTAGGTCACACCCCAAAGGAGAAGGTCAGAAGCCTAACCTATTGAAAGTTATGATTTTCTTAAGTTTCCTAGGATTTTTTGGTGATTCAAAAGGAAAAACGAAAATCAATTTGAAAATGCAAGATAAATTCATGAGAAAATGACCTATGAACTACATGCAATATGTAACACAATGCAAAAAGAATCAAGTTCAAACTCTTCTTGGTTAGGCAGAAATGATTTTTCAAAGTTAGGGTTTAAAATGTGATTTTAAAGACCCTTAATTCAAAGAAAATTGGTAAACCATGATTAAACCTAAAAGGAAATTTGTGTGAAGAGTTTGAAAATGTTTCTAAATGCATTGGAATGGTTCATGATTTTTTTGGTGAATTTTAGAAACCTAAATACATTTTTAATTAATTAAAATACTTTAATTAATTAAAAATAACATTTAAATATTTTAAAAATAATTTTTTAATTCAAAAAATAAAATAAATTTTTTCTTGGATTGACAAAAATATTTAAAGTCAGAATGCAAAAAGAAATATTTTTTGAAGTTTGTTAGATATTTTAAATAAATTGTGCAAAAGAAAAATGAAATAAAAAGAAATAAAAATAACTAAAATGAGAAGTATGTCAATCTGATGGCTAGGATTCAAACTGGGGATGATTTAGTTGACTGCGCGCGAAATCTAATGGCCAGCATTTAAACTGAGTTAATTAATTAATTAATCCTAATTATTTTAATTAAACTGAATTAGGGCTTAAGTGGATCAATTTGGACCCTACAAACACGCGCTAAACAAGATCCTACGGCTGACATTCAAACTGGCAGGATTAACCCTAATTACAACCCTAAACATTTTCAGGTGACCGGAGCTTGCTCTGGTCATCTTCTCCGGCAGGCCATTCACCCTAACTTCTTCCCTAGGTCAAATTAAACCCTCTAACTTTCCAGAAATGATCCTCTAACCTCTCTAAGCAAGAATCCATCATCAAACAACATTTATCATTCACGAAAATCATTATTCGAAGCAAAACGGAAAAACATTCAAAACTTTCAGAAGTTTAATACATGCTTGTTTCTCAAACATTTTTGAAAATAAACATATCAGGATGATCAGCTAAACATGTAGAATCATTTAGAAACTTAAAACAAGAGTTCTGGAAAAAATGTTCATCATGGCTACCTGAGTTAAAGCTTTGCAAACTGGAGCTTTCTAACCTCCTCCTTTGTGCAAAATGCCTCCAATGATCCCTCTTATGCTTCTGAAAATCTTGGATGGAGTTTAAATGGGTTGGTTTGAGTGATTCAGTTCTAATAACTCAGAAATCGTGTTTGTGTTGGGGGGTGTTTTAGGCCACTCCAATGGTTGGGAAATGATCACTGGGTGTTTTTGAGTTGATTGGTGGAAGAGTCTGTGGTTTTTGTTGGCTCTGTTATGAAATTTGATGAAGGGAAGGTTTTTGCAAGTTTTTGTGATTCTGGTTGTATGAGAGATTTCAGGCTTGAATGTCCTATGTTTTGAGGTCCATGATGTTTGTGTAGGCCAATGGGATTGATCAGAAAGTTGTTGTGGCACAGGCTGATTGGTATGGTGTGTTTTGCCAAAAAGTCAATTTTGTGTACTTGGAGGTATGGGCCATGGCAGGAGCTGTTCAATGGGGTGTCTAGCCTCAGGAAGATTCATGGAGAGCCATAGAATCAAGATTATGCAGCTGGCACAAGTGGATGAAGCCTTTCCAAGCATCTTGCAACTTTTCCCTCTTTGGTGTTTCTTGGGTCACAAGCCATGAAATGCTTCAAATCTTGGGCCAATTATGATCCTTTGAGAATTATTTGACATATTATGATGCAAAGAAGTTGATTTGAGGTCATTAGAATGCTTGGCAAGTGAAATTGCAAAATTCCCTCTTTGACATGAACTTGAAAATTATAGGATTTTTGCCAACTTTTGAAAGGCCATATCTTGAGTTCTAGGATGAATCAAGACATGTTCTTGTACTTTTTGAAAAAGGAAAGACCTAATCTAAAACTTTCATGCCTAAGAATTTTTCATTTGAAGCATTTTTGGTCATGATAGAGGAGTTTGAAAATCTTTCCCAAAATGGAAAGTTTACATTTCAAGTCATTTCCAAAAATGGCAAGTTTGCAATTGGCTCAACATTCTTCAATCTTGTGAACTTCTAACCACTTCTAAGATCAAATAAATATCATTGAACTTCAATTTGATGCAAATGACCCTTTGGTTCCATTGTTGGAAGCCTCAGATGCCCTGATTTTGACTTAACTTGCTCAGGAAGTTACATAGTGAATAGATGACTTCCACAATGCGTTTCTTCATCAAAATTGGTACACATGATCCTTATAATATATTAAGAACATTAGAAACAAGAATGACCCAAACATTTGGAGTTAAGGCCTCTGAAACCAAAACCCTAATTTTGGTCATCTGTGCAGCGAAAACCCTTGCTTTACTTTCATGCCTTTGCCAGTTCTTGTGATCTCTTGACTTTCATGAACTTTGAGGAGCATAAAATGATGATAGAACACACATGGACCCTCTTGGAAAGCTTTAAGACCTTTGGGATGGCTCAGATGGATTCTTGGATTGCTCAGATCACAAACCCTAGATGCAGATGAACTTGAGCTATGCAGTGAGGCAAACATGCAATATGAGATAGTATGCTTATGCTAATGCAAAAATGAAAGATCACTAGCCATGGTGTGATAAAGAGTGAGGGAAATTTTGGTGTGTTTACAGCTGCCCCTATTCAAACATGAGTTAGTTGTGCAGGGTGTAAGCGCCTGGCTTATCAGACAAACAAGATAACTTGTGGTTGAATATCAAAGATAGTATGAAATTTGCACTCGCTGGATATAAGAAGAAAAGGGATATAAATTGTAAAAGGTAGTATAATATGATTATTAAATGACGGCGATGGAGGACGACCATCGAGTAGAGGACGACTGTTGGGGATAAAGTGGAAAGTAAAGCAATGACGAGGACAGCCGACAAGCTGGGAAATAAAGAGATCACGACGGGGACGACCATCGGGTAATAAAATAACACTCTCTAGGGATTAAAGTAAGAAACGATGGGTACGGCCATCAGGCTTGGAAAGTAAAGTAAACAACGATGGGGAAGGCCATCGGTTTAAAGAATAAAATGAAAATAATGATGAGGGACGGTCATCAAAGGTGAAGGACGATCACCTAGCAGGGGACGGGTGCTAAAAAATATCACGACATAGGACGAATGTCGGATATGAAAGGATCAACGATGGGGACGGCCATCGGGTAAGCGTGATGAAGGACGGTCATCAAGAGGTGAAGGACGATCACCTAGAAGGGTACGACTGCTCTTGGGGATTATCACGACATAGGACGAATGTCGAATAACAAGATCAATTATGGGGACAACCATCAAATAAAATGATAAGGGACGGTCATCAAATGGTGAAGGACGATCACCTAGCAGGGGACGGCTGCTACAAATATCACGACATAGGACGAACGCTGGATAGAAGGTTCCAATAATGGAGATGGATTAGGGACGGTCATCCAGAGGTGAAGGACGATCACCTGGCAGGGGACGGCTGCCGAAAGTATTACGACATAGGACGAATGTCGGATAGGAGAAAGTTGTTCCGTTGACGAATTACTGGGGAATGGTAAACACGGACGAGTGCCTACGCTTTCAAGAATAAAAGATATACGTTTTTGACGATGTGTATAGATTAAAAATACAGAAGAGCGTCCTTAGGACCATGATATGGACTAGTATCGGTAGAAACAAACGCTGACGCGTGTTCAAAGATGATGATACAGACGAGTATCAACTGGTTAACAAGGAACACGGACGAGTGTCGAATCTATTAAGGAGTGACATAAACAAGATACGGACGAGTATCAAAGACTTCTGTATAAGTATGCACAAGTATTGATTTGTTGGTGAGGTATGAGCAAGATACGGACGAGTGTTAGTTTTGCTGGGGAAGAACGACACGGACAAGTGTCAAATATGTATAAATATAAACAGGCATATGTTTTGAGAGTGCAAAGGATATGCTTTGGCTTTCTGTGGGGAGTAAGATGACACGAACGAGTGTTGAGAAGAACATGTTAAGGGCAAGTATCTGCTTGCAAAAAGGGTTCGGGCGACCTGTGGGGATAGGATTACACAGACGGTTGTCGAAAAGAGTATGTTATGAACAAATATTTGTAATTGAGAGTGCAAAGGGAACGCTTTGGCTTTTATGTTCAAGGGATGTATTTTGTGTATTGCTGATGAAATATTGATGGTATTTGCAGGTGACTGGCTCGAACCCGGCTTGTGATTATGCAAATGTTCTATTTTTGTCGTAATGCTCCACATTGGATGGAATGATATGCTTATTTTGGTGAATATGATGCAAATGCTATCATTATGCAAATGGGAGAAACTGGTCCGGGACCCGGATCCTGCGGGGATAAAGATCTTTGGCTGATCTGCTTGGAGGAATAACCCGACTAAGGGAAGAGATCATTGGTAGATCTGTCAGGAGGGAGAAATCTGCTTGGGGAATAGATCATTGGTAGATCTATTCGTAAGGAGAACTCAGCTGGGGAGAAGGAACCTTCAGCCACATTGTCGGGGATGGGTTTCAGGCATTGCTCTTCTTGGGAAAGAATGGAAACTCTGTGGGGAGGAAGTTCCTTTGACTTTGTTGAGGATGAGTTGTCAAGTATTGCTCGGGAGGTCCTGCTTGGAGAGGAGATAACTTCTGGAAGTAACATGTTGGGGATTCAATGCTTGACATGCCCCATGCTGTGTATCGAATACCTGCAACCTGCTAAGACAAAGGAAAACATACAAGTATCCCAGGGTATCCTAAACCGGATTCCGTCATAGGAGTTAGACCTATCTGAAAGTAATACATTTCCTGCAAGCATTTTATCAAAAATGGCTCATATGTGTTATTCAATTGTTGTATTATTAACATTGGACATTTTGCAAACGAAACAACATGTACAAAACAAGGTGTGACTGAAAACATTGATTTTATTAATTTGGGTGCCCTGAATTGGCAATTACAGTAAAAGAAACAAATCCCCTGAAATGAGGAGATTGCTATAATTTGAGAAAATAAAAGTGTTGGCAATGTTGACGACGATGCTCCATTGAACTTCCTTCGCTATGACCTGTATGACCTCGACGTTCTTGTTATCTTGCTATTGAAGAAAGTTGATTATGACTGATGCTTTATCCTTTCGAAGCTTTGCCATGTTATGAGTGATACAGACGAATTTAAAATGTAGTTGTTCGCTTATTCCTTGATTTTGCATGGATCCCCCTTTCGGGTTTCAATCCACCGGGATACCCATTTTTGCCTGAGCTGTCCAATGCGGCTTTTCAACTCAGCGGGTGTACATTTTTTAACTCTCCCTTATTTTTGAACGAGTCTTTTATTCTGTTTTTGACTCGCTGGGATGCCCTATTTTTGCCTGGACTCACATTCTGTTTTTATGTCCAGCAGGTCATTTTATGAGAAGTATTTTTTAATTTCATCTGAATTCACAGGGGATAAGAAATCCTCGCCATCCATAGTAGTGAGCATCAGTGCTCCGCCAGAGAAAACTTTCTTTACTATGAATGGGCTTTCGTAGTTTGGCGTCCATTTTCCCCTGTGGTCTGTATGAGGCACGGTCATCCAAAGGTGAAGGATAATCACCTGGCAGGGTATGACTGCGGAAGGTATCACGGCATAGGAAGAATGTTGGATAGAAGAAACGTTGTTCTATTGGTGACTTACTGGGGAATGGTAAACACGGACGAGTGCTTATGCGTAAAAATAAAAGGTATAAGTGTTTGACGATGTGTATAGATTAAAGATGCGGACGAGAATCCTTAGGACCATGATACAGACGAGTATCAGTAGAAACAAACGCTGACACGTGTTCAGAGATGATGATACGGACGAGTACCAACTGGTTAATAAAGAACACAGACGAGTGTCGGATCTGTTGAGGGGTGATATATAAACAAGATACGGACAAGTATCAGAGACTTCTGTATAAGTATGAGTGAGTATTGGTTTGTTGATGAAGTATGAGCAAGACACGGACGAATGTTTGACTTGCTGGAGAATGTATGACACGGACGAGTGTCAAATATAATATATACAAACAGGCATCTGTTTCGGGAATGCAAAGGATATGCTTTGGCTTTCTGTGGGGATAGGATGACACGGACAAGTATCAAAAGAGCATGTATGGGTATTTGTATTTGAGAGTTCAAATTGTACGCTTTGGCTTATGTCTGCAAGGGATATTTGTTTTTATATACATTGTTGATGAAATATTGATGGTAATTGTAGGTGACTGGCTCGAACCTGACTTGTCGTCATGCAAATATTTGATTTTTGCCGTAATGCTCCGTATTAGACGGAATGCTACGCTTATTTGGTGAATATGATGCAAATGTTATGATTATGCAAAAGAGAAACCGATCCGGGACTCGGATCCCACTTGAGATAAAGATCTCTGGCTGATCTGCTTGGAGGGATAACCCAGTTGGGGAGAGATCATTGAATCTGTTAGGAGATATAACTCTTCTTGGGAAAATAGATCATTGGTCGATCTACCCGTAAGGAGAACTCAGCTGGAGAGAAGGAAACTTTCGTCACTTTTTTGGGTAAGTGTTTCAGGCATTACTTTTCTGGGGAGAGGATGGAAGCTTCTGTGGGGAGATAGTTCTTTTATCCTTGTTGAGGATAAGAGATTTGGCACTCTGGTGGGGCTCTTGGCTGGGGAATCTCCTGTTGAATAGACTTGTGCTAGGGATGAGGAGGCTTTGACAACTTCGCTGGGGAAAAACATTTCAGATATTGCTCTTCTGGGAATTAGCATGCTGGGGATGCGATGCTTGGCATGCCCTATGTTGCGCATTGAATACCTGCAACCTGTTAAGACAAAAGAAATGCACAAGTATCCTAGGTATCCCTTACCGGATTCCGTCATAGGAGTTAGGCTTTCCTGAAAGTAATATATTTCCTGCAAGCGTTTATTAAAAAATGGCTCATTTGTTTTATGCAAGTACTATATCATGAATATTGGACATTTTGCAAACGAACAAAAATGTACAAAACGAGATGTCATTGAAAACTCTGATTTTATTAATCTGGGTGCCCTGAATTGGCAAATACAGTCAAAGAAACAAATCCCCTGGAATGAGGAGATTGCTAAAAATTGAGAAAAGTAAAAGTGTTGGCAATGTTGACGACGCTCCAGTGAGCTCCCTTTGCTATGACCTGTATGACCTTGACGTTCTTCTCATCTTGCTTTCTGAAGAAGGTTGATTCTGACCGATGCTTTATCTTTTCAAAGCTTGCCATGTTGCGAATGATACAGACGAATTCAGAATGCAGTTGTTCGCTTATTCCCTGATTTTGCGTGGATCACCCTTTCGGGTTTTCAATCCACCGGGATACCCATTTTTACCTGAGTTGTCCAATGCGGCTTTTCAACTCAACAGGTGTACACATGTTTTTTTATTTTATCCCTTATTTTTGCCCGAGTCTTTTATTCTGTTTTTGACTCGCCTGGATGCTCTATTTTTGCCTGGACTTACATTTTTTTTTTATGTCCAGCGGGTCATTTTATGCGAAGTATTTTTTAACTGCATCTGAATTCACAAGAGATAAGATATCCTCGCCATCCATAGTAGTGAGCATCAGTGCTCCACCAGAGAAAACCCTCTTTACTATTAATGGACCATAGTAATTTGGAGTCCATTTGCCCATGTGGTCTGTATGAGGAGGAAGGAGTCTTTTCAGCACAAGGTCTCCTACTTGGTATTCCCGAAGACTGACTTTCTGATCGAAGGCTTTCTTCATCCTTTTCTGATATAACTTCCCATGGCAGATGGCAGCTAATCTCTTCTCTTCGATCAAATTCAGTTGATTATACCGATACCAGACCCATTATGCTTCGTCCAACTTTACATCCATCATTACCCGTAAGGAGGGTAGCTCGACTTCAACAGGCAGGACACCCTCCATACCATACATCACCTGATAAGGTGTTTCCCCAGTAGATGTTCTGATTGAGGTTCGATACCCATGCAAAGCAAATGGTAGCATTTCATGCCAGTCTTTATAAGTAACCACCATCTTTTGCACAATCTTCTTGATGTTTTTGTTAGCTGCCTCAACAGCGCCATTCATCTTTGGCATGTAAGGAGAAGAGTTATGATATTGGATTTTGAAGTCCCGACATAGTTCTGCCATCATTTTGTTGTTTAAATTGGAACCATTATCAGTAATGATCCGCTCGGGTACTCCATATCAATAGATGATGTCTCTTTTCAGAAATCTGGCTACAACTTGTCTGGTGACGTTTGCGTACGAAGCTGCTTCAACCCATTTGGTGAAGTAATCAATGGCTACTAGGATGAATCTGTGGCCATTTGAAGCAGTCGGTTCGATCTTTCCAATCATGTCAATGCCCCACATGGCAAAGGGCCAAGGTGAAGACATTACGTTCAAAGGATTTGGAGGCACATAATCTTTATCCGCGTAGATCTGGCATTTGTGGCACTTTCTGGCATAGGCTCAACAGTCTGCATCCATTGTGATCCAGTAGTAACCTGATCGTAATAATTTCTTAGCCATCTCATGTCCTCCAGCATGGGTACAGAAAGATCCTTCATGCACCTCGTGCATCAGCAAGTCTGCTTCTTTCTTATCAACACATCTAAGTAGTACCATGTCAAAGTTTCGCTTGTATAATGAACCATCAGCATTAAGGAAGAAACTACCGGCCAACCTTCTTAATGTCTTCTGATCATTGGATGATGCCCCAGGTGGGTACGTTTCATCCTCAAAGAAGCATTTGATGTCATGGAACCAGACTTGTCATCTTTAGCAATGTCTACGGAGAATACATATGCTGGTCGGTCTAGTCTGGATATCGAAATCCGAGGCACATAATTTGCAGCTTGAACCTTGATCATGGAGGAAATGGTAGCCAAAGCATCTACGAACTGATTTTCGTCTCAAGGGATATACTCAAGTTTGACTGTTGTAAAGAAAGTCAATAATCTCCTCGTATAGTCACGGTATGGGATCAGATGCTCTTGGTGAGTATACCATTTGTCGTTGGTTTGATTGATTACAAAAGCTGAATCTCCGAATACATTTAATGTCTTGATCCTGAGGTCAATGGATTCCTCAAGACCCATGATACATGCTTCGTAATCAGCTTCGTTGTTAGTGCAGGCAAAGGTGAGTTTTGCCGAGAAAGGCATATGAACTCCTTTAGGTGTAATGAGCACTGCACCAACTCCACTACCATTCATATTGACAGCCCCATCAAACATCATTGTCCACTCTTCTTCTGGATCAGGAACTTCAGTGTGAACAGGCTCTTCATGATCTTTTTCTTTTAAGTACATGATGTCTTCATCGGGGAAATCAAATCTCATGGGCTGATAATCATCAATGGTTGCTCAGCTAGATAGTCAGACAATACACTGCCCTTGATGGCCTTTTGAGATGTGTATTGAATGTCATTCTCTGTCAGAATCATTTGCCATCTTGCAAAACTTCCGGTAAGTGCTGGCTTCTCAAATATGTACTTGACGGGGTCCATTTTTGAGATCAACAAAGTAGTGTGAGTCAACATATTCTACCTTAGTCGGCGAGCAGCCCACGCTAAAGCATAATAAGTTTTCTCGAGCAATGAATAACGTTGTTCACAGTCGGTAAACATTTTGCTTAGGAAGTATATTGCATACTCTTTTCGACCAGACTCATCATGTTGGCCCAACACACACCCCATTGACCCTTCTAATACTGTCAGGTACATTATTAGAGGTCTTCCTTCAACTGGAGGCATAAGGATCAGAGGTTCTTGCAGGTACTCCTTAATCTTATCAAAAGCCTTCTGACAATCTTCATTCCACCTGACCGTATGTTCCTTTCTTAACAATTTGAACAAGGGCTCACAAGTTGCAGTGAGGTGAGATATGAACCTTGATATGTAGTTCAATCTACCTAAGAACCCCCGAACTTCTTTTTCAGTCCTAGGTGCAGGCATCTCCTGAATGGTCTTGACATTGTTAGGATCAACTTCAATTCCCTTTTCACTTACGATAAATCCCAGAAACTTACCAGAACGTACCTCGAATATGCATTTGTTGGGGTTTATCTTCAGTTGATACTTTCTCAGACGCTTGAACAACTTTAGCAGATTTACCAGATGGTCTTCTTCAGTAAGGGACATGGCAATCATGTCATCCACGTAGCATTCAATTTCTTTGTGGATCATATCGTGGAATAACGTTACCATAGCCCATTGATAAGTCGCACCGACATTCTTCACTCCAAAAAGGCATTACCTTGTAACAAAATGTACCCCAAGCTGTGATGAAGGTTGTTTTCTCCATGTCTTCGGGTGACATTTTGATATGATTATACCCAGAGAATCCATCCATGAAAGAAAATACCGAGAACTGAGATGTGTTGTCGACCAATACATCAATGTGGAGTAATAGGAAGTCATTCTTTCGGCTGGCTCTGTTTAGATCCCGGTAATCCACACACATCCGTACTTTGCCATTCTTCTTCGGCACTGGTACAATATTAGCGAGCCACGGCGGGTAACTAGTTACAGCAAGGAAACCGGCATCCCACTGTTTTTGTACTTCTTCCTTAATCATCATGGCCATATCCGGGCGAGTACGGTGTAGCTTTTGCTTCACCGGAGGGATATCTTCTTTCAAAGGTAGCTTATGCATAACAATATCTGTATCTAGACCTGGCATGTCCTGATAGGACCAAGCAAAGACGTCGACGTATTCTCGAAGCATGTCAATGAGCTGTTCTCATACTGAAGACTGTAGACTGGCCCCAATCTTCACTTCTTTCAAATCCTCTTCGGTACCAAAATTAATTGTTTCTACCTCCTCCTGATGAGGAGTGATCACTTTCTCTTCTTGCCTCAACAACATGGCTAACTCTTCAGGTAACTCATAGTCTTCTTCAACCCCTTCATCAGCTTGATTAATTGGATTGTCAAAGTCATACAAGGTCATAGAAGTGCTGTTGTCGGTGCAATCTGGAGGAGAATCTCTACCAGGGTTGAGATTTGTTCGTTTAAGTGATCAATTTTAATCTTGTTTAGAAAAGTGTAAAATGAAGTTATTTATTTTGAAAACATTGCCATTTTATAGTTTTGTATAAAAGTAAAAAATGAAAAGACAGTGAGCAAAAAAGAGACTTGTTTGCAAAATATGTCTGATATTCATTGATAATCCATTTGCACAAAATTACAATATGGCCCTATTAGAAAATGAGTCTTGACACCTTGGGCAAGATGCATGACTTGATGCATGCTAAAAAAAAGCAGGAAATAATAATTACTCTGCAGGAGTAACCCTTATAATTTCCTGGGAAGACCAGTTAAGGACTTGGTGACCCGGGATCCTTGGACGAATCCAGTTCTCTACGTTGAGGTTGCTTTCCGCCTCGTCTTCTATGTTATTGACAGCATCTGGGGTGAGCATCCCCCCACTGATGAACTTGGGCTCTTTAGCATCCTCTGCTTGATCTTGTCGGAATGGTTTGTAACCCAAACCGAATATGTCCTCCTTCTTCTCCACCGGTAGCAGCTTGCCCCAACCTTGGGCATTTCCACCTTAAACAACCTTCCGGGCTTGCTAATAGGAGACAATTGAAGTACCCATCCTATCCTCCTGGGATGCAACAAATACTTCAGTCGTCACCTCATTGACGTTCAGAGCTTCGAATCCCTGGCTCATAGTTTCATGGATTTCACATTCGATCTCAATGTATTTGTATGTAGCCAGATGGCTAACAAAGATGTCCTATTCACCAAAGATGGTGATAATCTGTCCTTACCACTCATATTTCAATTTCTGGTAAAGGGTCGACGTAACTGCGCCAGCGGCGTGAATCCATGGTCGACCCAACAAACAGTTTTAGGCCGATTGAATGTCCATCACATAGAAAGTAGTCTGAAAGACCTGCGGACCGATTATCACAGACAGCTCGACCTCTCCAAGAGCAGACCTCTTGGAGCCATCAAAAGCCCTGACCACCAGATTGCTTGGTCGGAGAGCTATTCCATCATATTCGAGCTTGACAAGAGCTTTCTTCGGCAAGACATTGAGTGAAGACCCAGTGTCAACAAGAACATGAGAGAGCACAACCCCTTTACACTCCAAAGTGATGTGTAAAGCTTTGTTGTGGTGACGTCCTTATGTTGTCAAGTCAGCATTGGTGAAACCTAGCCCATGGTTAATATTAACATTAGATACTACTGTCTCAAGCTGATTCACTGTGATCTCTTTTGGCACGTAGGCAACGTGCAGAACTTTAAGTAGTTCATCCCGATGAGCTTCGGAACACAATAGCAAGGATAAGATGGAGATCTTAGAAGGAGTCTGGTGGATCTGATCCACAACCTTGCAGTCACTTCTTTTAATTATCCTCATAAATTCATCCACATCCTGATGAAAGGATGATTTATGGGCTTCTTTTGGCGTAGGTTCTTCAGGTGCCACACTTTTCCCTTTGGCTTTGGTTACAGCCTCTGCCTCAGTATAAGTTCTTGGAGTTGTAACGTAAAGAGGCGTCCGCTTCGGGTGAAGCCTCCGCCTCCGCCGACATTATCCACTTGTGGAGTGTGAACCGAAGAATCAAGAAGGACTTTTTCTCTGTTGCGGTAAAGGTCTGCACCATAATTCCATTGTACAACATTGTCTTTGTCATATGGAATAGACCCTGGCACCGTGATGGTGACTGGGCTAACTGCAGCAGAGGATGGAATCGTTATTGTTTGTAGGTCATAAAAGATGGTGACAGGACTTCTGGTGGATGTTGGTGGTGATTGATTGAAGCTTGATTGTTGTTGAAACTGTTGCTGAGATTGTTGTTGAAAGTTGTTGGAGTTTGGGACCATTGTAGGGTCATAATAGATGATATTGTGAAGACGTCGTTGTTGGTGGTTGTTGTAGTTGTAGAAGTAGATGAGATAGAACTGTTCTTTGTTGAAGTGATGGAAGAGGTGGTTGCTAATTTTGTAGATGAGTCTGTAGGAACAATTGTCTTTGCAGTTGTAGGAGGATCATTTGTTGTTGAAAAAGGAGTTGTTGGTGTTGTAGAAGCTGTCGTGGTTATTTGCAAGATTCACAACAGGCCTCACAACCTGGAAACAGTTGGCATTTCAAAAGTTGAGCTTTAACCTCTGCCAGTTGTCGCTCCCTGGATTTCCATCCTGGTACAAACGCGAAAGTGGCGCGGAAAAAGAATAGAGTCGCCAGCCAGACATTTTTATCCCGAAGAAAGGGAATGGTAATGCTGCACAAACCAGAAGAAAGAAGAGGAAGGACACAGGTCCTGCGAACCAAAGAGACTGAGTTCGGGAGTCGGTTACGACCTGGGAAGGTATTAGCACCCAGATCGTCCGCCGTACCCGACGGGATCCACGCTTGCAAAGAAAACTAATTCAAAGGGTAAGGGTATGAAAGCTGCTGCAAAGAAAAGAAAATGAAAATGGAAAAGAAACTGAGAAAAGAACTGAATAAGAAACAAAGAGAAAAAATGTAGGGAAAATAAAGATTGTGCTCGAACGGGCCCTACCCCGCTGCCTACGTACCTCATCAGGATAATGAGGATCAGAGACGCCGTAGTTCCCCTAACTAGGGGTAACAAGGAAATTAATTGTGAATTAAGACTTGAACTGCCTATGCCATTGCTCAGGTGTTGCAGACTCGGACGACGAGTGCGTAACCTTCTTGCAAAATGACAAGTAGGAGCAAGTTCGCATACGGAGCGAATGAGATGAGAAAAGAATTCCCGAAGGAAAGACGATTATTGTTTGTTTGTGTTTTTTATGAAGCTTTTAGGAGTGTGTCACAAGGAAGTGAACTCAAGCTCTTTTCCATGGAATGTGCACTTGTCACTACATTCCAAGATGGAATAATAGAACAAACACACTCAAGTAAGGAGAAGATTTCCAACACTTGAAACCAAAGATTAGGGCCTAAGCTCACTAACTTGTTAAATTATTAAGTGTTTTTGGTTATTTACAAAGAAGAAGTGTTTTTTATGTTTTTCTTGGTGAAGAAGATACCTTGATCGGACTTGTGCATCACAAGGTAAACTTGTACTATCCCAAGATGGGAAGACTACAAGCATACCTCATGGGATAAGGCTATTGCTCAAGGTATTACTTCAAACATTATTAAGATGCTTTTTTATGGTTATGAGATGAGAAGAGAAGAAGAACCAAAAGGATCACAAAGGAAAAATTCTAAAGGGGGACTAAAGAATCCTAAGTGTTATCATGCATGGATTACCTAAGGTTAGTGTGGTTTCTATCCTGAGGAAGAAGGAAAGAAGAAGAGAAGAAAAAGAAGAAGAAGAGATGACAAAGGCCTAAGCCCAGCAAGCAAAGGGTTAGCACAATAAACATAAGAAGATAAGATGAGATTTGGAGATGTGGAACTCAAATTCCACACCTCACACTTACCATAGCCCCTGCAAGGTTAGTAACATGCATACAAGTGAAATGAAATGAACAAGATAAAATGCCAACATCATACAAACAAAAGTGAAATGATATATATACATCAATGCAAATGCAACTCACAAGAATGAGGAATGGAGCATACAAGTTAACATGATGCAACATGAAACACATATGTAAACAAATGCAAACTTAAGAAAGATGCAAGGCAAAGATGCACAAACATGGACTCAATGCATAAGATCAGAATCAAAACAAGTCAAAGAAAAGCTTAATAAGCTAACAAGATGAAGAGAATGGAGGTACAAGTCCAAACAATCACAATATAAGGTGAAATAAGTAAGGAGATGAAGTGAATACACTTAAGAAATGAAAGAACACAAAAGGTAAGCAAACACAAAAGATTCTAAGACTCAAACCCTAAGCTAGAACTAGGAAGGTTCACATACCCCAAGAGGACCCCAAATGAGAAGAAGAAGTTGGCACAAGTGCCCTTCTAAGCTTATGAGAGAGCTAATGGACCAAAAGAAGCAAAATGGGACAAGGTTCAAGACAAAATTCAAATTAAATCAACCAAGCATCTAAAAATTCCACAACTAGGTCAAATGGAGGCAAGAACACAAACTAGGGTTAAGAAACTTCCAACACAAGTCAAAGGACCAAGACCCAAGGAATAAATTTCTAAATATTAGGGGAAATATCACACAAGAGCTACATCATTTTCGGAATCCAGAGCAAAAAGAACCAATACAAAACTCAAAACAATGAACTATATGGAAATTGGACAAGGCAGTGTACTAAAAAAAAGATTAAAAAGAAGTTACTTGAAATGTGGAATTAATTGCCACGTGGAAAATAGGAAAAAATGGAAAATAAAAATATAGAAAAATAAAAGAAACTTAAAAGAAGACTCAAGAATTTTTTGGGAATTTTTTAGTGAATGGAACTATTTTAAATAATTAGAAAGCAAAATGGAGTAAAAGAATAAAAATAAGAAAAAGAAATTAAAAGGAAATTTGCTGGGGGTGTTGGTAGCAAGGAAATCACGTTGGAATTGATTGGGCTTAGCTGGTTGGGGGTGAGAATAGCAGGGGTTGAGCCCATTGGTGCGCAGGTTCATAGCTCATGTGGTGGAAATTCAGTGAAATAAATTGGAAAATAAGCAGGACGTAAGATCAATCCAATGCAGGCTGTGCACTTTTCATTAAATGACGTGGATCATTGGTGAATTGTGATTGGAGACGCATGATACTCACGGTAGGCTGAGAAACACAAAGTATTAAAATGTAATAAAAGAAACACGTGAATGGGAGGTGGCGTCTAGGGCAACGTGGCAGGATCTGGACCATGGAGATGAGGATCTGAGAGCTGAGGGGCTTTCTTCTTCCCTGCGTAAACCCTAACTCACACTTGCAGTTTCCGGTGACCGGAGCTAGGGCTCCGGCACCGGAATTCAAACCAGAAGAACAAACAATCAAATAAATGAACCAAAATGTCCAGATCCACTAATTAAGCTACTCTGATCATGAAAATGACAATGAAATTGGCTAAAACTCAATGACTCAACTTGATCGAAGAAAACAAAGTGTGACCATGAAAACTGAAAATCAAATATCTCAAGCTACAATGCATCATTTTCAAAACTACAAGTTGCAGCATGCTCAGTGCACATCACAGATCACAAAACACATAACTAATTTCATTTCCAGATCTCAAGATTTAGAACAATACCTGAGTTGCAGATCTTGATTCAAGGTGTCAGAAGACCAAATAATGGATGCAATGCACTCCTACTTCACTCTAGATGCAAAATAAATACATCTAAAGTCTTGAATGTAGCTGGATTTGAAGCTTTGCTCACACCTGCCCTGAAATGGCAATGTTGTTGAACTTGAGAGATTGCTTGAAATAGTATGTGATTAATGATCCTTAGCTTGCACTGATCAAGGATCTATCACTGGTTTTTGAATTGAGCACTTGTGTGATGAGAAATGAGAGAAAATGCAATTGGTGCATAAACTAGGAAATGAGAGAATGAGAGAGAGGTTTCCAATTCTGAAACCCTAGCTCCTTTTATGTGAAGTCACAAACCAATGCTGAAAGAATGGGCTAATTTACACGTGGGAATCACAAGCTCTTGGTGAATTCGCAAAATTTGCAAATTGTGAGGGAAGCATGCACTACTCATGCTTTCCTTGGCCTCTCAGCACATGTGCAATGCAAATCCCACCCTTGATCATAATACAACAAGTCCTGGCCCTTAGATCAAGTCATCACACTTTTCTCATGATTTTGCAAAATATCCACTTATGGAGAAACTATCTTGTAGTGCACGAATTTGGGGTATTATTTGGAGAAAAATGATCCAAATTCAATTTATTTTATCATTGGAAACAAACTTGAACCATACCAAGTCTTGAACATAAGTTTTGAACACTTTTGCTTTTGGTGCATGCATGGGATTTTGAATTTGCCCTAATTTCAAGCCAATTTTCGAAGAGCCTAGGGAGAAAACCATGAATCCCATGAAAATGTACTTGTACTTTTTGAAAATGGGAGCCCTTAATCTCCAACTTTCATGTTTGACTTTGGTCCATTTGAAGAATTTTTGATCATGTTAAGCTCATTTGAAAATTAGGGCAAAAGTTGCCAAAATTGGAGATTTCAAAAAAAACAACTTTGTACCATTTTTGCAAAAAGCCTTAAATCTACATGATTCTTGAACTTTGAACATCCCAAACCTCTTATAACATTGTAAGGACCCCCCTTGGCAAGAAAAAGTGGCTTGGACCCCTTGAAATCACACAGTTGACTTTTTAAGGGCACAATTGACCAACTACTTCATCTGCAAGCAACTGAAGAATTCTCTGACTTCCACGTGGAATTTTCTCATGAATATTGGTACCTAGGATCCTCTTGACATATAGAAGAATTTTCCCAAATGAAATGGCCAAAGTTGTGAGGTTTTGATGCTTGAATCGCAAACCCTAGTTTAGGTGCCTTGTGTAGGAGCTTTGCCCTGTCCTGAGATCTCTGGTAATCATGCAATCTTCTGAGCTTTTGCAAATGGACTTGAGCTTGTAAGTAGAGTGTATACCCCTCATAGGACTTGCACAAAACCATTGGGACCCTTTTCATGGCTTGTGATGCCTCAAGAACCTCCACAGATGATCATATGCCTAATGCTAGGACATGAAGAATGTTATGCATCATCTTTCCATGCTAGGATGATAAGAAAATGATATGTTCATGATGAATATGATGTGATATGATGCTTAAAATTAAGAGGGAAAATTTGGGGTGTTACACCAGTGGTGTCTGAATACTTGCAGTATCTTCAATCAAACTCATGGGTGAGCCCTCCTCTATTGCATTAATCCTTGGCCCACCATGGCTGGGCATAAGATTCTTCGTGACATTAGGAGGTGGTGCAAAATTAAGGGCCTTTGAATCTACCAGATCCTGGACCTTCATATGCAGAGCCCTGCATTTTTCTATGGAATGACTAGGTGTATTAGAATGAAAAACGCATCTAGCGTTGACTTCGTAATTTCTCGGAAGGTTCTGAGGATCAGGTGGATCCAATGTCCTTAACTCGACAAGATTGAGCTTTAGGAGTTGTGGCAGCAATGTGGCATATGGCATTGGTATAGGGTCAATCACCCTGTTGATCTGAGATGGCCGCTGTTGGAAAGGGCGTTGTTGTTGGTTGTTGTTATTGTTGTTGTAGGATCTCTGTTGAGGGAACTGTGGTTGTTGAGGAATGTGGTGTGGTTGTTGAGTATACTAAGGAGGTGGAGCAGGAATAGTGACGGTAGCAACTGATCTTGGTAGATATTAGGGTCTCCCTCTTCCTGTATGTACAGAGTTTATTTCACCGGATCTGCGGGGCCCTGCAAATGGCTTCCTTGCACTGCTTGAACTGACACCGTTGTCGGAAATCTTTCCCATTTTTAGTAAGCTCTCAATTCTTTCCCCAACTATAACCACGTCTGCAAAGCTGGTGGAAGAAAATGCATCCAACTTGTCAATATAAGTACCCTGGAGAGTGTTCATGAACATATCTTCCATCTCCCTTTCTGACATCGGGGGTTGAACGGTAGCAGCTAATTGCCTCCACCTTTGAGCGTACTCTCTGAAACATTCTCGGGAAGACTGTGACATTCCCATCAGAAGGGTTCTGTTTGGAGCCATGTCCAGATTATACTGATATTGACGAAAGAAAGCTTCTGCCAAGTCTTTCCAATTCCTAACTGTGGCTCTGGTCAAATGAGAATACCACTCTCGAGATGCCCCTGTCAAGCTATCCTCAAAGTAAAACATCCACAACTTCTCATCCATGGTGTATGCTTTCAATCTCCCCAGGAAAGACTGAAGATGGGTACGTGGGTAGGATGTGCCATTGTATCTTTCAAAACAGGGAGGTTTGAACTTGTGAGGAATTCTAACCCCCTCCACTAATCCCATATCCATGACATCAAAACCCAGAGAATTTTGAGATTCAAGAAACCTTAGCTTTTCTGGTATTTCATCCACCTGACGATCGTAAACTTCGTCTCCAGCCCCAACCACAGTAAACTTTTCTTCCTGAGGGTCTTCCTGCAAGGCCCTCCCTCCGGTGTTACCTTGGGTGTTTCTTATAGCATTGATGTCTGGGTTCATATGAGGTCCAAACTCTGGGGGATCAGTATGAGGTTGTACGTGATCGTTGTTGCTGGTACCCCATGTACCTAGATGGTTTTCCTTGGGAGTTTGCGGCTCGACTAACTCTCTCAGTCTCTCCTGGCTCTGAGCCAATCCATTCATCACTGTCATAAATTGATTCATTTGGGGCCTCACCTATATCCTCTCATTGTCCATTTGGGCTCTCACTTCAGTCAAGTCCTATTGAACCTGATCCATTTGTAATCCCAGAAGATTGTTTCTTGTCGGATACCGGTTCACTTTATTGACGGGGAACACACTTTTATGAGCAATGTTTCCTGAAATCACAACAAAGTGAGAAACAACAAAAACAAAAAACCTACAAAACAAAGAAATGATGTTAGTATGCAATGCAGGATGCCTATTTGTCTTCCAAGGGTATCTGGTTTGGTTCTTTGGTTTTGACCTTTCCAGACCTCAAGGAAATGATGATGTTGCAGAGAGATTAAGCCCATGAAATAATACAAACCATATATTACAAAGAGTGAAGATTCATAGTTTGATTACAATAAAGTCCCCATGGTGGGTCAAAATACAACAAAAAAAATCAAAAGTACAGACAAAAGGAAATACAAGTACAGGGAAATCAAACATTCAATCCAAATTCATCCTCTCTGACTTCCTTCAGGAGAGCCTCAGTTACTGGACCAACTGGGTGCTCTGTGATGGTCCTGATGAGAAGGTTCCTGGTGGCAATGGCACTGGTCAACTTCTTGTGCTTATCCTGATCCTTTGACCTCTTCAACCCTTCCCAGAGATTCAACCCAGAGATCTCCTTATGTGCTGCTAATAAGGCTACCTGATTCTTCTTCTCACTAGCCTCTAGCTGCTCTATCCTAGCTTGGGTTCTCTTGTCTTCCTGTGCACGAGCCTCAGTGATCCTGATTCACCTAGCTTGGCTCTCCTCTAAATAATGCTCAGCTCTGGCCTTCTGAGTCTTAGCCTCCTTGCAAGCATTCTTCAACACTAACTCTCCTGCACTAGCCTTTCTGATGTAGTCATCCGTCTTCTCAATATTGGTCAAGTGCTCAATCCGGAGCTTCTCTAACCTTTCAATATCCAGACGACTGTCATTCCTCTCCCAGAGGGTCTTCTTCAAGGATTCAGATAGTTGAACATTCCTTTCCTTCAATTTCTCAAACTCCTCTAAACTGACAGTAGCTGCAGGCTCCACTGCTGATGGTCCAGGTACATCCTATAAGGTGAATGGCATCCGGGTGATCTGTCCCTTGACACGAGACCAATCAAGATACTAGGTTGAGGCTATGTTGTTGCACTTACCAAGGATAGTTGTCCCCTTAGTCTGAATATTGTCCCAAGGCCGGGAAGCTTGTCTGACAATGGCAAGGTTGTGTTGGATGTCACAATGGAGGGTTTTTGTCAAATCTTGCCCTCTTGGGGGATGTACCAAGGCATACCCTAATTTCCTCTTGAAAAGAAAAGGGTTGTAGTTGATGCAACCCTTCACTCCAATCAGAGGTACATTGGGGTACTGCCCACAACTAGTAATGATATCTTTTCCCTTGGTGCTCTGAGTGCACCATCTGATGTCTTCTGATGTAAGGGCAATCAATCTCTTAGCCCAGTTCCTTGGCTGATGGGGATCCAAGCAAGATAGGAACTGGGTCCTCAGTAAGAACGGGTGAATAGCACTCTTGCTTACAAACTTTGGCTCGTCTGCAAACAAGATAACTCCATATATGCTGAGGGCCAGAAGAGCACAAACAGTGTCCCACTTCCCTGCTGCAGCATGCAGGGTGGCCTAGGAGATCAAGAAATCCAAGTGAAGGCCTGGGATTCCAGCCTTAGTGGTTACGCTCTGGTCAATAAGGGTGGGCTCCAAGTTCAAGGCCTTATCTACATATTCATTCTTTGGAGTAACCATCTCAGGGTTGAAAGGAATTCCCCTCCTGATAGGGACACCTATCAACATGGAGAACTCTTCCATCAATGGTCCTAGCTGAAAATCTGGGAAAGTTTAGCATCTGAGAGGAGGGTCATATAACTGGAGACATGTGTGAATCATGCTCCTCTGGGATGCATCCAGGTCCATGATCATGTCCATAATTCCTCCATAATGTTCCCTGAATAAAGGGACATGATCAGGAGTAATGAGAGACTAAATCTGTCTGATATCTGTTGTTGCTCCCACTAAAAGACACCCGAGTCAGATAGGGTACAGACGCGAATGATCGGCAAGAGGAGGAATGAAGTGAAGGTGAAAAGAGTCGCCAGCTAGGCATTTTTATCCCGAAGGAAAGGTAATGCTGCATAAACCTAGAAAGATATGGATAAGACGGTTGCGATCTAGAGAAACTGAGAAAGGGGGTTGGTTACAACCTGGGAAGGTATTAACACCCAGATTGTCCGTCGTACTCGACGGGATCCACGCTTGAAAGTTTGTGTTTAAAGGGGTAGTGTCTGTGCTATCTGTGTGCAAAAGCTTGAAAAAGATGTACAAGTGTCAGTGCAAGAAAGTGAAGTGAAATGCTCAGGAATGAGGCTTAAAAGAATGCTGAAAGAGGGGGGAGACACAGAGACTTTTGTTCGATAACAGTTAAGTTTTGCCTACGTATCCTCTCATGCAATGAGGAAGTCATAACACTGTAGTTCGACTCAAAGAGACTGAAAGATAAATTTGACTGATGAACTGCTTGCTTTCCTATGCTCAAGTGTATGACTCGTCTGACTCGAGTTCTAACTATCTTGCATTAGACGGAAGAAGCGAGTTCTCGTTTATGAATGATTGTGATGAGAAAAGAATCCCGAAGGAGACGATTATTGTTTGTTTTTTGTGTTTTTCAGTCTTTTATTGCTTTTTGGAGTTTGTCATAATTTAATGAGCTTAAGCCTAAACCAAGGGTTAGTAAACTCATCATAAGTATGAGATAAAAATCTCAAACTTAATTACCATGATGTAGGATTAAGATAATTAACCTACTTGTGATTATTTAGATGTTTTTTGGGTTTTTGTTTAGTGTTAAGTAATGAGTTTAAGCCATAATCAAGGATTAGTGGACTCATTACACCATCCTAATAGAATGATAATAGATGAGCACACTTAAGCTGAGGAAGATACCTCAACTTAATCCATGATTAGGGATTAACCTCATGACAAAACAAACCTTTATTAAAGTTGATTTTAATTAAGGGTGAGATTAAGAAATGAGTTTTATTATTTGTAAGACAACTTGAGGGGGACTTGTCCATTAACACTAGGGTTAGTCCTTCTTAACCAATAAAGGAAGAATTAGAACCCTAATGCAAGGCCCAAGTTACAAGCTATTGTCTTAGTAATTATTAAGATGGATTGATTAAGAGGTTTAAACAAATTAAGGGTCTAACACTTAGGATTAAAGTTATGCACTCCATCCTAAGAGAAGGATGCAGGTATAACCCTAATCACAAAGTCTTAAAACCTTAAAGGTTTAGTCTCTGATTATGAGATGAGAAGAGAGACACAAAGAAGACAAAAAGGTAAAAACTAAAGGGGGACTAATCAAACCCTAATTATTGTCATGCTTGGATGTTCCTATGGTTTATGAGGCTTGCAAGAGATCTTCAAAAAAGCCACCAATGGAAGAAGCAGAAGAAAGAAGGAGAAGCAGAAGAAACAAGTTTCCTACTTCACTGAAGAAGATAAGTAACTTGGAGAAAGAAAGTGAATGAGAAAATGAATGAGCAAGCTCACTCTAAGGCAAATGAAAATGCAGCAAGGATGCATAAGAAGAAGATGAATAGAAATGAGAAGTGAAGGCAAATTCACTTCTCAAGTTACTTACCACCTGAAAAGGTTAACATAAAGGAAAGAAATGAAATGAAAATGAAACAAATGCAAAGGTAAAACCAAAACCAGAAGCATACACATGATGCAAATGATGCTATGACATGATGCAAAGGCATGCCAAGTGCAATGAATGTTCATACAAGAGATGGAATGCAAAGGAAGCATGCTTTGGAGTTTGAAAGTTCATGAAAGTTTATAAAATGAAATGAATGCACATCATGGAAAATGAATGAAGAAATGATCAATCATGATTATAATATGTCATAAGATGTCTTAGATGTCATATGAATGCAAGAAATGTCATGGCAAGTTCATATATGGATGCATATGCAAGATGAATGCAAATGAAGATGCAAAATTAGGGTTATATGAAAGGATGAGATGCAAAAGTCAAAAACAGAAGCAGATCATAAGATAAAAAAATTTCAAATGAACTCAAAGGAACCCTAACCCCATATGATATCACACCCCAGAGGAGGAGGTCTAACTCTTAACCTAAAGAAAGTTGTGATTTTTCTAAGTTTGCTTGGGTTTTAGGGTACCTTAAGAGGAAAAATGCAAATCAAATGGAAAATTCAATATAATTTTTGTGACAAAAATATGCTAGGAACTACATGTTATATGAAGAACAATGCGAAAAGAACCAATGTCGAACCCTTCATGGTTAGGCAGAAAAGAATTCTTGAAGTTAGGGTTCAAAAAAGGGATTTTTATGAACCCTAAATTCAAGAAAATGTCAAAGTTGAATCAAAACCAAAAAGAAATTTGTATGAATGGTTTGACAATGTTTCTAAATGTCCTAAGATTCAATGTAAATTTTTTTGGAATTTTTAGAAACTTAATGGTATTTTAATTAATTAATTTCCATTAACTAATTAAAATAAACATTTAAATATTTTTAAAATGATTTTTTAATGCAAAAAAATAAAAATAAAAATGTTTTTAGGTGAAGAAAAATATTTGAAATTAAAATACAGAAGAAAAATATTTTTGGAATTTTCTAAGTATTTTAAATAAATTAGACAAAATAAATGATTAAAAATGAAATAAAATTAAATAAAAGAAAGTATGCTGATCCAAGGGACATGATTTAAACTGGAGTGATGGAGGGAAGACCACGCGCGCATCTTAATGGTCAGAATTCAAACTTACTTAATCCTATTTAATTAATTAATTAAACATAATTAAACCTAATCTGAACTAATCCTGGCCACCCATTTCAAATTAAACCTGATCCAAGGGCCCAGAACACGCCTAGCTCACTAAACCCTAAAATTAACCTTAATCCGTTTCAGGTGACTGGAACAGTGTTCCGGTCATCTTCTCCGGCAACACCCCAACACCAACTTCTTCCCTAGGCCATTTCTGGAGCTCTAAAGCTCCAGATCAACTCCTCTCACCAACCTAAACCTAAATCTACCCTCAAAACAAATTTCTCATGGCTCAAACTCAAGATTTGAAGAAGAACACAAAAATGGTGAAACTTTCAGACAGTCAGTACATGCTCATTTTGCAACCATTTTCAAAAATAAATATATCATTGTGATCAGCAAAGCATAAAGAACAATCTAAGAACTTAAAATTGCATTTCTGGAAAAAAGTTTGAAGAGGTTACCTGAGCTTGAGCTTCCTCAGTTTAGAGCTTTTGGACCTCCTCTCTTGTGCAAACCCACTCCTCTTGACCTCCTGATGAAGCTTTGATGCTTGGAAGAAGTTTGTAATGGCTGGTTTGAGAGCTTCCACTCTTGCTGCACCAGATTTGTGTTTTGGTTTTGGGTGTGTTTAGGCTACAATGAAGGGTGGGAAATGATCCTTTGGTAAAGCTGAGTTGATTGATGAAAAGAGTTTGAAGTTTGAGTGTGTGTGCTGTGAGTTTCGAAAGCTTTTGCTTTTGAGGTGATTTTTGGGAACTTAGTGATTCTGAAGTGTTAGGCTTGCTTGTTGTGTGTTATGAGCTGCATTTTGTCCACATAACAATGTTTGATAGGTCAGAGGAGTTGTTATGGACTGTGATGATTGGTATGGGCAAGTTGCCAAAATGTCAACATAACTTGTACTTGAGGTATAGGCTCAAGTTGCATCTGGCTTTTGGCTTGTCCTGGCTCATCAAGGATCAAGGAGGACCATGGAACATGTTTTGTGGTGATTCAGCAAGTGTATGAGATGTTTTGTATCATTTTGCAATTTTGAGGAAGTTTGGCCCCTTTTGAATTTCTTGATGTTCAAGGCATGAAATGAGAGGATTCTTGGGCCAATTATGATTCTTAGGCAATGCACTATGTTTTTATGATGCATAGAAGTGTATTAGAGGTCACAAAATGGCTTGGCAAGTGGTTTTGCATAAATCCCTCTCTGGTGTATTCTTGAAAGTTATAGGATTTTTGCCAACTTTGCAAGATCATAACATGAGTTCCATAATGAATTAGAACTTGTTCTTGTACTTTTTGAAAAGGGAATGATCCAATCTACAACTTTCATGACCAACAATTTTTCATTTGAAGAATTTTTGGTTGAGAAAGAGGAGGTTGAAAAACTTTCCCAAAATGGAAAGTTTCCATTATAAGTCATTTCCATTTTTGGCAACTTTTGGTTTAGCTCAATTTTCTTCAATTTTGTGAACTTTCAAGCACTTCAATGATCAAATAAAAATCATATAACTTCAATTTTATGAAAAATCCACTTTGGTTCCATTGTTGGGGGCCTCAGATGCCATGATTTTGCTCTGACTTGCTCAAGAAGTTACCCAGTGATCAGATGACTTCCACAATGAATTTCTTCATCAAACTTGGTACACATGATCCTTATAACATATTGAGACTATTAAAAACAAGAATGACCAAAAAATTTGGAGTTATGGCCTCTGAAACCAAAACCCTAATTTCAGGTCATCTGTGCAATGAAACCCTAGCTTTGCTTCCATGCTTTCCAATTTCTTGTGATTTTTTGACTTCCTTGATCTTTGAGGGATATAATTTGACGATTGAACATACATGGACCCTCTTGGAATGATTGGAGACTTTTGGAGTGGCTTAGATGGACCTTGGATTGCTCAGATCACAAACCCTAGATGCAGATGAACTTGAACTAATGCAGTGAAACAAAAATGCAATATGAGAAGATATGATTAAAATTGAAAGTATGAAAGATCACAAGCCATGGTGTGAACTTAGTGAGGGAAAATTTGGGGTGTTTACAGCTGCCCCTATTAAAGCATGAGTTAGCTGTGTAGGATGTAAGCGCCTGGCTTAACAGACAAACAAGATAACTTGTGGTTGAATACCAAAGACAGTCCGAAATTTGCACTCACTGGGGAGAAGAAGAAAAGGGATATAAATTGTAAAATAAAGTATAGTATGATTATCAAACGAAGGCAATGGAGGACGACCATCGAGAAGAGGACAACTGCTGGGGATAAAGCAATGACGGGGATGGCCGACATGCTGGGGAAATAAAGAGACCATGATGGGGACGGCCATCGGGTAAAGAAATTAAGATTATATGGGGATTAAAGTAAAGGCAATGATGGGGACGGCCATCAGGCTCGTAAAGTAAAGTTAACAACGACGGGGACGGCCATCGGTTTAAAGAATAAATGAAATAATGATGAGGGACGGTCAGCAAAGGTGAAGGACGATCACCTAGCAGGGGACGGCTGCTCTTTATCACGACATAGGACGAATGTCGGATAGAAAACGGTCGACGATGGGGACGGCCATCGGATAAGCATGATGAAGGACGATCATCAAGAGGTGAAGGACGATCACCTAGCAGGGTACGGCTGCTCTCGGGGTTTATCATGACATAGGACGAATGTCTGATAACACGATCAACGATGGGGACGACCATCGGATAAAATGATGAAGGACAATCATCAAAAGGTGAAGGACGATCACCTAGCAGGGGACGACTGCTAAATATCACGACATAGGACAAATGCCTGATAGAAAAGGGTTCCAATAATGGATACCTCGTTGGGTAAAGGGATGAGGGACGGTCATCCAAAGGTGAAGGACAATCACCTAGTAGGGTACGACTGCCGAAAATATCACGACATAGGATGAATGTCGGATAGCAGAAAAGTTGTTAAGCTGGGGAATAGTGAACACGGATGAGTGTTTACGCTTCAGAAATAAAAGATATAAGTGTTTTGACACTGTGTATAGATTAAAGATGCGGACGAGCATCCTTAAGATTATGATACGGACGAGTATCAGTAGAAACAAACGTTGACGCGTGTTCTGAGATGATGATACGGATGAGTATCAACTGGTTAACAAAGAACACGGACGAGTGTTGAATCTGTGGGGAATAGGTGTATATATGAGATACGGACGAGTATCTGTATAAGTATTAGTAAGTATTGTGAGGTAGGAACAAGACACGGACGAGTGTTCAACTTGGTGGGAAAAGTTTGACACGGACGGGTGGCAGAAGAGAAAGAGTATAAGTTATGAACTTATGAGTGTAAAAGGATTTTCAGTGACCTGTGGGGATAGGATGATACGGACGGGTGTCGATGAGAGTGTATTATAATCAAGTGTTTGGTTTGCGACAAGTGTTTTGGCAACCATGCTGCGGAGCGGTGACACGGACGGGTGTCAAGAGAGTGTATATAGGTTTCTGTATTCAAAGAGGATGTTTGTGTCTTATCTGCGGGGGATGATATGACTCGGACGAGTGTCGGAAGAGTGTATATGAACATGTATCTATTTCAGAGAGTGTAAAGGGGACGCTTTGGCTTTTATTATATATATTGCTGATGAAATACTGATGGTGTTTACAGGTGACTGGCTTGAACCTGACTTGTGATCATGCAAATGTTTGATTTTTTCCATAATGCTCCGTATTAGACAGAATGCTATGCTTTGTGGGAAAAATGATGCGAATGCTATTATTATGCAAAAGAAACTGATCCGGGATTCGGATCCCGCTGCAGTGAAGATCTCTGGCTGATCTGTTTGGAAGGATATCCCAACTGGGGATGAGATCATTGGTAGATCTGATATAACATATGGTTCTGTTTAGGGGACTAGATCACTGATAGATCTATCTGGTAAGGAGATATCCCAGCTGGGGACGAAGAAGCTTTCGTCACTTTGTTGTGTGAGAACTTCCGGCATTGCCCCATGCCGCTTGGAGAACATGTGTTGGGGAAGCGATGCTGGGCATGCCCCATGTTTTAATACCTGCAACCTGTTAAGACAAAGAAACACACAAGTGTCCCGAGGTATCCTTTACCGGATTCCGTCATAGGAGTTAGATATTCCTGAAAGTAAACACATTTCCTGCAAGCATTTATTAATAATGGCACATTTTTTTTATGCAAATATTATATCGTGGATATTGGACATTTTGCAAACGAAATAAAAAATGTATGAAGCGAGGTGTGACTGAGAATCTAATTTTATTAATCTGGGTGCCCTGAATTGGCAAATATAGTTAAAGAAATAGATCCCCTGAAATGAGGAGATTGTTACAAATTGAGAAAAGTAAAGGTGCTGGCAATGTTAACGACGCTCCAGTGAACTTCCTTTGTTTTGGCCTGTATGACCTTGACGTTCTTCTTATCTTGCTTTCTGAAGAAGGTTGATTCTAATCGATGCTTTAACCTTTCGAAGTTTGCCATGTTGTAAGTGATACAGACGAATTCTGAATGCAATTGTTCGCTTATTCCCTGATTTTGCGTGGATCGCCCTTTCGGGTTTTCAATCCACCGGGATACCCATTTTTGCCTGAGCTGTCCAATGCGACTTTTCAACTCTGCGGGTGTACATTTTTATCAATTTTCCCTTATTTTTGCCCGAGTCTTTTATTCTGTTTTTGACTCGCCGGGATGCCCTATTTTTTCCTGGACTTACATTCTGTTTTTATGTACAGCGGGTCATTTTATGCGAAGTATTTTTTAACCGCATCCGAATTCACAGGGGATAAGAAATCTTCACCATCCATAGTAGTGAGCATCAGTGCTCCACCAGAGAAGACCTTCTTTACTATGAAAGGACCATCGTAATTTGGAGTCCATTTGCCCCTGTGGTCTGTATGAAGAGGAAGGAGTCTTTTCAGCACAAAATCTCCCACTTGGTATTCCCGAAGCCTGACTTTCTGATCGAAGGCTTTCTTCATTCTTTTCTGATATAACTGCCCATGACAAATTGCAGCTAATCTCTTCTCTTCGATCAGATTCAATTGATTGTACCAAGATCGAACACAGACTGCTTCATTCAACTTGACATCCATCAGTACCCGTAAGGAGGGTAATTCAACTTCAACTGGTAGGACAACTTCCATACCACACACAAGTTGATAAGGTGTTGCCACAGTGGATGTTCTGATTGAGGTAAGGTACCCATGCAAGGAATATGGTAGCATTTCATGCCAGTCTTTGTACGTAACCACCATCTTTTGCACAATCTTCTTAGTGTTCTTGTTAGCTGCCTCAACAATGCCATTCATCTTTGGCCTGTAAGGAGAAGAGTTGTGATGTTAGACTTTGAAGTCCCGACACAGTTCTGCCATCATTTTGTTGTTCAAATTGGAACCATTATCAGTAATGATTCGCTTGGGTACTCCATATCGACAGATGATGTCCCTCTTCAGGAATCTGGCTACCACTTGTCTGGTGACGTTTTCATATGAAGCTGCTTCAACCCATTTGGTGAAGTAATCAATGGCTACCAGGATGAATCTGTGACCATTCGAAGCAGTCGGTTCGATCTTTCCAATCATGTCAATGCCCCACATGGCAAAGGGCCAAGGTGAAGACATTGCGTTCAAAGGATTTGGAGGCACATGCACTTTGTCTGCATAAATCTGGCATTTATGACACTTCCTGGCATAAGCGCAACAGTCTGCATCCATTGTGATCCAGTAGTAACCTGATCTTAACAATTTCTTAGCCATTGCATGTCCTCCAGCATGGGTACCGAAAGATCCTTCATGCACCTCGTGCATCAACAAGTCTGCTTCTTTCTTATCAACACATCTGAGAAGAACCATGTCAAAGTTTCGCTTGTACAAAGAACCATCAGCATTGAGGAAGAAACTACCAGCTAGCCTTCTTAATGTCTTCTTGTCATTGGATGATGCCCTAGGTGGGTACGTTTGATCCTCTAAGAAGCATTTGATGTCATGGAACCAAGGCTTGACATGTTTAGCAATGTCCACAGAGAATACATATGTTGGTCTGTCCAATCTGGATACCGAAATCTGAGGCACAAAATTGGCAGTCTGAACCTTGATCATGGAGGAAATGGTAGCTAAAGCATCTGTGAATTGATTCTCGTCTCGAGGGATGTACTCAAGTTTGACTGTTGTGAAGAAAGTCAATAATCTCCTCGTATAGTCACGGTATGGGATCAGATGCTCCTGGTGAGTGTACCATTTTCCGTTGGTTTGATTGATTACTAGAGCTGAATCTCCAAATACAGTTAGAGTCTTGATCCTCAGGTCAATGCGTTCCTCAAGACCCATGATACAGGCTTCGTATTCAGCTTCATTGTTAGTGCATGCAAAGGTGAGTTTTGCCGAGAAAGGCATATGAACTCCTTTTGGTGTAATGAGCACTGCACCAACTCCCCGACCGTTCATATTAACAGCCCCATCAAACATAATTGTCCATTCTTCTTCTGGGTCAGGCCCTTCAGTGTGAAAAGGCTCCTCATGATCTTTTGCTTTTAGGAAACATGATGTCTTCATCAGGAAAGTCAAATCTCATTGGTTGGTAATCATCAATGGGTTGCTCAGCTAGGTAGTCAGACAGTACACTGCCCTTGATGGCCTTTTGAGATGTGTACCGAATGTCATACTCTGTTAGAATAATTTGCCATCTTGCAACCCTTCCGGTAAGTGCTGGCTTCTCAAATATGTACTTGACTGGATCCATCTTTGAGATCAACAAAGTAGTGTGGGTAAATGTATACTGTCTTAGTCGGCGAGCAGCCCATGCTAAAGCACAATAAGTTTTCTAGAGCAGTGAATAACGTTGTTCACAGTAGGTAAACTTTTTTGCTTAGGTAGTATATTGCATACTCTTTTCGACCAGACTCGTCATGCTGGCCCAACACACACCCCATTGATTCTTCTAATACTGTCAGGTATATTATTAGAGGTCTTCCTTCAACTGGAGGCATAAGAATTGGAGGTTCTTGCAGGTACTCCTTGATTTTGTCAAAAGCCTTCAAACAATCTTCGTTACACCTGACTGTTTGTTCCTTCCTTAACAATTTGAACAGGGGCTCACAGGTTGCAGTAAGATGAGATATGAACCTTGAAATGTAGTTCAATCTACCTAAGAACCCCCAAACGTCCTTTTCAGTCCTAGGTGCAGGTATCTCCTGAATGGCTTTGACTTTGTCAGGATCAACTTCAATTCCTTTTTCACTTACAATGAATCCCAACAGCTTACCGGAACGTACCCCGAATGTGCATTTGTTGGGGTTTAGCTTCAGCTGATACTTTCTCAGACGCTTGAACAACTTCAGCAGATTTACCAGATGGTCTTCTTCAGTGAGGGACGTGGAAATCATGTCATCCACGTGGCATTCAATTTCTTTGTGGATCATGTCGTGGAATAATGTTACCATAACCTGTTGATAAGTTGCACCGGCATTCTTCAATCCAAATGGCATTACCTTATAACAAAAAGTGCCCCAAGGTGTGATGAAGGTAGTATTCTCCATGTCTTCGGGTGACATCTTGATCTGATTATACCCGGAAAAACCATCCATGAAGGAGAATACCGAGAACTGAGCTGTGTTGTTGACCAATACATCAATGTGAGGTAAAGGGAAATCATCCTTTGGGCTAGCTCTTTTCAGATCCCGGTAATCCACACACATCCGTATTTTGCCATCCTTCTTAGGAACTGGTACAATGTTAGCAACCCACGACGGGTAACTAGTTACAGCAAGGAAACTGGCGTCCCACTGTTTTTGTACTTCTTCTTTAATCTTCATGTCCATATCCGGACGAGTACGGCGTAGCTTCTGCTTCACTGGAGGGCAATCTTCCTTCAAAGGCAGTTTGTGCATAACAATATCAGTATCTAGATCTGGCATGTCTTGATAGGACCAAGCAAAGACATTGACATACTCTCGAAGCATATCAATAAGTTGTTCCTTTACTGAATCTTGCAAACTGGCCCCAATCTTCACTTCTTTCAAGTCTTCTTCGGTACCAAGATTAACTGTTTCAACCTCCTCTTGATGAGGAGTAATTACTTTCTCTTCTTGCCTCAACAACCTGGCTAACTCTTCAGGTAACTCATAGTCTTCTTCAACCCCTTCATCAGCTTGATTAATCGGATTATTGAAGTCATACAAGTTCATAGCAGTGCTGTTGTCGGTGCAATCTGGAGGATAATCTCTGCAAGGGTTGAGATTGGTTCATTTTAGTGACCAGTTTTAATCTTGTTTAGGAAAAGTGAAAATGAAGTTATTTATTTTGAAAACATTGCCATTTTATTGTTTTGTACAAAAGTAAAAAATGAAAAAGACATTGAGCGAAAAAGAGACTCGTTTGCAAAAGATGTCTGATATTCATTGATTAATCATTTGCCAAAAATTACAATATGGCCCTATTACAAAAAGAGTCCTGACACCTTGGGAAAGATGCAGGACTTAATGCATGCTAAAAAGACAAGAAATAATAATTACTCTGCAGGAGTAACCCTTATAATTTCCTTAGAAGACCAGTTAAGGACTTGGTTCCCCGGGTTGCGGCCGCTTTCCTCCTCGTCTTCCAGATTATTAACAGCATCTGGGGTGAGCATCCCCCCACTGATGAACTTGGGCTCTTTGGCAGCCTCTGATTGATCTTGTTAGAATGGTATGTAACCCAAACCGAATCTATCTTCCTTATTTTCCACTAGCAGCAGCTTGCCCCAGCCTTGAGCATTACCGTCTTCAACAACCTTCCGGGCTTGCTGATAAGAGATGATTGAAGTACCCATCCTGTCCTCCTGGGATGTAGCCAATACTCCAGTAGCCTCATTAACATTCAGGGCCTCAAACCCTTGGCTCATTGTCTCATGGATTTCACCATCCATCTCAATATACTTGTAAGTAGCCAGATGGCTAACAAATATGTCTTCCTCACCACAGATGGTGATAATCTGTCCTTCCCATTCATACTTCAGTTTCTGGTGAAGGGTCGACGTTACTGCGCCTACGGCGTGAATCCAGGGTCGACCTAGTAGACAGTTGTATGCCGGCTGTATGTCCATCACATAGAAAATGGTCTCAAAGACTTGTGGACCGATTATCACTGGCAACTCCACCTCTCCAAGAACAGATCTTTTGGATCCATCAAAAGCTCGGACCTCAAGGTTACTTGGTCGGAGAGCTATCCCATCATATTCTAGCTTGACAAGGGCTTTCTTGGGTAAGATATTGAGCGAGGACCCAGTGTCTACAAGCACATGAGATAAGACAACTCCTTTGCACTCCAAGGTTATGTGCAAGACTTTGTTGTGGAGACGTCCTTCTATTGTTAAATCAACATCAGTGAAACCTAGCCCATGGCTAGTATTGACATTTGATACTACTGTTTCCAGCTGATTTATAGTGATCTCTTCTGGCACGTAGGCAGCATGCAGAACTTTGAGAAGTGCATCCCGATGGGCTTCGGAACACAATAGCAGTGATAGGATTGAGATCTTTGAAGGAGTCTGGTGGAGCTGGTCCACAACTTTATAGTCACTTCTTTTAATGATTCTCATAAACTCATCCACATCTTGATTGAAGGATGATTTATGAGTTTCTTTCGGCGCAGATTCTTCCGGTATCACACTCTTCCCTTTGACTTTGGCAACAGCCTCTACCTCAGTGTTGGTTCTAGGGACTTGTGAAGCGAAGAGACATCCGGTTCGGGTGAAGCCTCCGCCTCCCCCAACATTATCCACTTAGGGAGTAAGAACAGGAGAATTAAGAAGGACTTTATCTCCGTTGCAGTACAGATCAGCACCATAATGCCATGGTATAACATTGTCTTTATCATATGGAATTGGCCCGGGCACCGTGATAGTGACTGGGCTTACGGCAGTTGTTGTTGGGACTGCAATAGTCTGTGGGTCATAGAAAATAGTAACAGGACCTCTGGTGGATGTTGGTGGAGGTGAATTGAAGCTTTGTTGAGACTGTTGTTAAGACTGTTGAAAGTTGTTGGATCTTGGGACCGTTGTCGGGTCATAATAAATTGTGACAGTGGAAACATCATTGTCGGTGGTTATTGAAGTTGTAGTAGCTGGTGCAAATGAATTGTTGTGTGTTGAAGTGACAGATGGAATGATTGCTGAAGTTGTAGTTGAATCGGTTGGAACAATGGTTGTTGCAGTTGTAGAAGAATTAGTAGGAAAGATGGTTGTTGCATTTGTAGAAGAATCAGTTGTTGTTGATAAAAGAATTGTTGGTGTTTTAGAAGTTGTGGTTGTAATTTGCAGAATGCCTTCTTTGATTAGGCCATTAATTCCACTCCTCAAGCTAGCACACCCATTCTCGGAAAGTTTGCATGATTCGCAACAGGCCTCAAATCCTAGAAACACTTGGCATTTTAAAAGCTGGGCCTTAACCTCTGCCAGAGGTGTTTGAATGCATGCAATGTCTTCTATTAAACTCATGGGTGAGCCATCCTCTACAACATTAATCCTTGGCCCATTGTGGCTTGGCATAGGATTTTTCATCACATTTGGAGGAGGTGCAAAGTTCAGGGCTTTTGAATCTACCAGATCCTGAACCATCATATGTAGAGCTCTGCATTTTTCCGTAGAATGACCAGGTGCGTTGGAATGAAAAGCACACCTAGCATTGACATCATAGTTTCTAGGAAGGTTTTGAGGATTAGGTGGAGCCAATGTCCTCAACTCAACAAGATTGAGCTTTAGAAGTTGTGGCAACAGTGTAGCATATGGCATTGGAATGGGGTCAATCACCCGGTTGACCTGAGATGGACGCTGTTGAAATAGGCATTGTTGTTGATTGTTGTTGTTATTGTTGTATGATCTTTGTTGCGGAAATTGTTGTTGTTACGGAAAGTGTTGTGGTTGTTGAGTATATTGAGGAGGTGGAGCAGGGAGAGTAACAACAACAACTGTTCTGGGCAGGTATTGGGGTCTCCCTCTTCCCGTGTGCACAGAGTTTGTCTCACCAGATCTACGGGGCCCAGCAAATGGCTTCCTTGCACTGCTTGAACTGGCACCGTTATTAGAGATCTTTCCCATCTTCAATAGGCTCTCTACTCTTTCCCCATCTATCACCACATCTGCAAAGCTGGTAGAAGAAAACGCAACCAATCTGTCAATGTAGGTTCCTTAAAGAGTATTCATGAACATGTCTGCCATCTCCCTTTCACACATAGGGGGTTGAACTGCAACAGCAAGTTGCCTCCATCTTTGGGCATATTCCCTGAAGCTCTCTCGGGAAGATTGAGACATTCCCATTAGAAGGGTCCTGTTCGGAGCCATGTCCAAGTTATACTGATACTGCCGGATAAAAGCTTTAGCCAAGTTCTTCCAATTCCTTACTGTGGCTCTAGTCAAATGGGAATACCATTCTCGGGATGCCCCTGTTAGACTATCCTCGAAGTAAAATATCCATAGCTTTTCGTCCATGGTGTATTCTTTTAACCTTCCCAAGAATGACTGAAGGTGGGTGCATGGGCAAGATGTGCCATTATACCTTTCAAAACACGGGGGTTTGAACTTGTGAGGAATTCTCACCCCTTCCACCAGTCCCATGTCCATTACATCAAAGCCTAGGGAATTCTGGGATTCAAGAGACCTCAGCTTCTCTCCAATTTTATCCATCCTCTTGCAAGATCCTACCTCTAGCAGTGTTACCCTGAGTATTCCTTATGGCATTACCTTCTAGGTTTAGATGAGGCCTAAACTCTGGTGGATCAGTGCGAGGTTGCACGTGATCGTTGTTGCTGGTACCTACTGTACCTGTATGGTGTTCTTCAGGAGTCTACCTTTCAACCAACTTCCTTAGTTTTTCCTGGCTCTGAGCTAAGCCAGCTGACGCTCCCCGGATATCCATCCTGGTACAAACGCGAAAGTGGCGGGGAAAAGAATAGAGTCGCCAACCAGGCATTTTTATCCCGAAGGAATGGGAATAGTAATGCTGCACAAACCAGAAGAAACTAAGAGGAAGGACACGGGTCCTGCGAACCAAAGAAACTGAGTTCGGGAGTCGGTTACGACCTGGGAAGGTATTAGCACCCAGATCGTCCGCCGTACCCGACGGGATCCACACTTGCAAAGAAACTGTTTCAGACGGTGAAGAAATGAAAGCTGCTGCAAAGAAAATTAATTGAACTGGATAAAAGAAAAGAAAATGGAAACTGAAAAAGAGATGAAAAGGAAAAATGTAAGGAAAATAAAGATTATGCTCGAACGGGCCCTACTTCGCTTCCTACGTACCTCATATGGACAATGAGGATCAGAGTCGCCGTAGTTCCCCTAACTAGGGTTGGAAAGGATTGCTTGTGAATTAAGGCTTGAACTGCCTATGTCAATGCTCAGGTGTTGCAGGCTCGGACGACGAGTGCGTAACCGTCTTGCAAAGTGACAAGTAGGAGCAAGTTCGCGTACGGAGCTAAGGTGATGAGAAAAGAATTCCCGAAGGAAAGATGCTTATTGTTTGTTTGCGTTTATTAAAAGCTTTTAGGAGTGTATCACAAGGAAGTGAACCCAAGCTCTTTTCCATGGAATGTGCACTTATCACTACATTCCAAGATGGAATAATAAAACAAGCACACTCAAGTAAGGAGAAGATCCCCAAAACTTGAATCCAAGGATTAGGGCTTAGGCTCACTAACTCATTAACTTATTAAGTGTTTTTGTATTTACAATGAAGAAGTGTGTTTTAGAATTTTCTTGGTGAAGATGATATCCTGATACGACTTGTACATCACAAGACAAGCTTGTACTATCCCAAGATGGGAAGACTACAAGTGTCTCATGGGATAAGGCTATTGCTCAAGATATCACTTCAATCTTTATTAAGTGTCTTCTTTAGGGTTTTAAGATGAGAAGAGAAGAGAAACCAAAGGATCACAAAGGTAAAAGTCTAATGGGGGATTAATGAATCCTAAGTGTTATCATGCATGGTATTCCTAGGTTAGTGGGGTTTGCTATCCTAAAGAAGAAAGAAAGAAAAAGAGAAGAAGAAGAAAGAAGAATAGAAGAGGGAGGAAGTAAGGCCTAAGCCCAACAAACACAAGGTTAGAAAAATAATAAGGAGAAAAGAAGAGATAAGATTTGGAGATGTGGGAATCACATCCACACCTCTCACTTACCAAAGCCCCTGAAATGGTTAGTGACACAAGCATAAGTGCAATACAAAATGAACATGATGTCAAACCAAAATCACACAACCAGAAGTGAAGTCATAAACACAAATGCCAAATGCAAACTCAAAGCACAAGAATGAGAAGAGAATCACACAACTCAACAATGAAGCATTATGAATCATCATGGCAAAACAAAGTAAACATGAGAAGATACAACACAAAATAGTCAAAGCAAAACCTCAAACTTCAAGACCAGAATCATAAAATGTTAGAAAAGTGCCTAAGGAACATGTAAGATGAAGAGAAGAAGTGCACATAGTCAAATATTTACATCATGAGAAGAAAGAAGCAAATGAAATGAAGTGATCATGCATAAGTGTGGGAGAACTCCAAAAACAACCAAACACAAACTTCTCAAGGCACAAACCACAACCCAAGATCAGAGAGGTATCAACAACCTAAAATGGCCCTAAACAACTTGAAGAAGTTGGCACAAGTTCCCTTCTAAGCTAAGGAATGAACATGTGATCCAAAAGAAGCAAAAAGGGACAAGTGAAGAACCAAAATTCAAATCAATTCAAGTAAACATCCAAAAATTCCACAAACTTGCACAAATGATCTTCAATCATACCATAACAACATGCCAAAAGGAGAGGATCAGATTCGGAAGCTTGATCATTCACATGAGGGTTCAAACATGGATTAGGGTTAGAAAGCTTCATTCACGAGTTAGAGATCAAAATCAACTAAACAAAATTCTAAAAATCAGAACAAAAATCACCAATAAACTACACCTCATCATGAATCCAGAGCGAAAAGAATCATCCAAAAATTCAAAATAGTGATCAAGATGGAAAATAGACAAGTCAGCATGGTTCAAAATGAAACAAAAACAATTAATTAAAAGGAACAATTAATTCCAGCGTGCCAATTAAAAATAAATGGAAAATAAAAATACTGAAAATTAGAGAAAACTAAAAGAATCATCCATGAATTGTTTTGTAATTTTTAATGACCTAAAACTATTTTTAAAAATTAAAAAGCAAACTGAAAATAAAATGAAAATAAAAAGAAAAAGAAATAAAGAAATAATGGCCAGGGGTGCGTATAGAAGAGAAAGACAGTTCAAATCCATTGGGCCTGGTGAAAGGGTGGGGGGTAAATAGCAAGTCAAGCCCAGTCAAACCAAAAAATGAGAAAGTATACACATCTAAAGGCTCACGCACAAAGTCCTCAGATCCAAAGGCTTATGAGTGAAGTCAACAAGACTGAGAAGTAAACAGATCCAACGCACCAAATTTAAATTCGCTAATTAAATGAAATCTGACGGATGCGTTTTAAAGTTATGGAAATCCTGATTAATTAAATAAATAAAACATAATTAAGTTAATTAACATAGATCTAACGGCCAGGATCTAATCTGGACATCCTAAAACCCTAATTAGCCCTAAATTAAACCCTACTGGCCGGAGAAGCGCCGATCGTCTTCTCCGGTGAGCCCCAAGTTGCAGAACCCCAAACTTCCATGAAAACTAGCAAACTGCATATCAAAATGATCCTTGAGCCAAGCATAACACAAATGAATCATCAAAATCACATGAACTAACACAAATAAACTGAATCGAAGAGAAACAGTTTGGATCTAAAAAATTCAGATCCTCAGCCTGCCTTCATTTCAACACCATTTCAAAATCTAAACACATCAATAGACTCAGGATAACACGCAGGTCATAATGCACACCTCTAAAACAAAATCTGGAAAAATTAATTTGGGAGCTAACCTGAAGTTGAACCTCCTCAAATCCTTCAAGAAAACCCTCAGTCACGTGCAAATATCCTCCTTAACTTCTCTGTTTGCAAAATAAATGCAAGCAGAGCTTTAGATCTCCTTGAATTGTGATTTTCAAACTATCCTGCTTCAGAATGGCATAGTATGAAATCCTTGCTTCCAGGTTAAAATGATGGAGGATTTGTGATCCTTACACTCTAAGGATGAAGAATATGCAAATAGTTTTGACAATGAGTGATGGAGATGAGAGCTTCGAAGCCAATTGCAGAAATGCAAGAAAGTTGAATTTGAAAAAATGAGAGAGTGTTAGGCTGCATTTAGGGTTTGGTTAGCTTTTATATCATGCACATATCATACTGAATAGGGTTTTGCAGTGAGTGGTAGCATGAGTTGTGTGATAGAGGTGATTTTGCAAATTTGCAAGAAGAGTGAGAGTGATCCATTTACTCGTGCCTTTTGATTCCTCTTTGCACATGCTGATCTTTCATCCCAGCCCTTGATTCATGATGAAATGATCCTACCCCTTAGATGTTGGTGTCATACTTTTCTCATGATCATGCATTTTTTCCTTTTGTGAACTACACCAATTCTCATGCACGAAATTGTTGATATCTTTAGAGAAAAAAAACTCTTATGCAATGCCTTGTAAGAATTTTGTAAACACCCCAAATTTGCCCTCACCCATTCACACCATGGCTTGTGATCATCTCATATGCATAAACACAATCATATCATCTCATATCTCATTTTTGAGTCACTGCATAGTTTCTAAGTCATCTGCATCTAGGGTTTGTGATCTGAGCAATCCAAGAGCTTCTTGAGCCACTCCAAAGGCCACCAATCACTTCAAAAGGGGTCCATGTGTGTTCTTATATCATATTACATCCTCTCAAAGTCAAGAATGCAAAGGAATCACAAGAACTGGGTTTGGAATGGATGCAGAGCCAAGATTGACTGCACAGTTGACTTAAAATTAGGGTTTTGGTTTCAGAGGCCATAACTCCAAATTTTTTGGTCATTCTTGTTTCTATTGGTCTCTATATGGTATAGGGAGTATGCATATCAATTTTCATGAAGAAATTTCATGGGGAAGTCATCTGATCAAGAGTTGACTTTTCAAACAAGTCAGTGTAAAATCAGGGCATCTGAGGCCCCCAATGACCCAACCAATGGGCATTCTTCATCATTTTGAGTGTATATAATCTTTATTTGATCATGGAAGAAGATTGAAGTTCACAAAAATCAAGAATTTGGAGTTTTTTGCAAGTGTTGACTTTTTGGGCATAGTTGACTTTTCAAGAATGCTTCATTTTAAGTCATTTTTCAAGCCTTGATTCTTGATCCAAAAATGCTTCAAATGAAAAAACTTTGGTCATGAAAGTTGTAGGATACATTTTTCCCTTTTCAAAAAGTACAAGAACATGATCAAATTCTTCTTGGATCAAAAGTTATGGTGTGGCAAAGTTGGCAAAAATCATTGATTTTCAAGTTATGCACTAAAAGGAAAACTTGCATTTTCATGAACCAAGTGTTCTAGTGACTTCAAAATGACTTCAAAGCTGCATTACATGATCACACATGACCCCAAAAACAGTTTTGGCCCAAGGAATTTTGGATGGCTTGCCTTGATTCTCAAAATTCCATAAAGCATTTTCATGAGTATGCAAAAGAGGATTCTTGGTAAATTCATGCTTCAAGGAATTATGTGATCACAAGCTGATCTCTAAACATTGCCATGACCAATTGAGACATCATGTGACAAAATTCAGCAAGCATTGTTTCATGTACTTAGCATAAACTCATGAGAAAACACAAGTTGTCAAGTTGCAAAAGCTAGCATAGCTTGTCATCCATATGTTGCAGTCAGTTACAAACAATCCAAGGGCTCTCCTCAACTCAAGCTGGAGCAAGACATGACCTCACACAGTTGCTGCCATGACCCATGCTCTCAAGGACACAAACTTGACTTTTTTGCAAAAGGCTCCCATACTCTTGGCACAGTATCCAGCCACCCTACTAACCTGCCTCACAGTCTATCCACACAAGTTGGAGATGATATAGCTAAGCATTGAGCATTGAAGCTGGCCAGAACTCATCATATCACAAAACTGTCCAAAACTCTTCTCCCTTCGGATCTCATTATCCAGCCAACAAACACACCATTTCTCTTCACCAACAAGTCAGAAACATTCAAAGGAGCAATAATCAACCACTAACAGAGCTTGAGACCACCCACATACAAACTCCATTTTCTGCTACACCAGAACTGGATTTCTCAAAGTAGCTTGTCTAAGCTCATTCCAAGCCTTCCATTGACTTCAGGGGGTCCAGAGAAGGCATTCTGCACCAGAGCAAGGTCAGGAGAGCTCAAATCCACAGTCCATCACTTCAGGTAGCTTCAGGTTTACAACTTTTCAGAGCTTGGTTTTTATGTTAAAAATTGATTATGTATGCTTTGCTGGTCATGGGGATGGTTTTAGATTTAAGAATGGGTGAGAAATGAGGGTTTACCAGGGCTCTGAAATTTTGCCCGTGAATCTTCATGGCTTCGTTTCTCTTAGTTTAAGCATGAGAAATTCATTTTGAGAGTTGATTTGAGTGAGGTTTGAGTAGAGGAGTGTTTCCCTGGCTTTAATTTGGAGAATGGTGGCCTGAATCGTTTTTTAGGGTTTTGGGGTGCCGGAGAAGATGACCGGAGCTTCTCTCCGGTCACCTGAATGTTGTTAGCCCTAATCTCAGGTCATTAAACTCATTTGAATCTTGGGCATTGGATTGTTTGAAAACGTTGACCTCCCGCGTGCGTGTGTGGCCTGGATTCACCCAATTAGCCCTAATCACCATTAACTCATTTAATTATTTCATAAATCTTAATTAAAGTCAGATGCAATCCTGACCCTTCAAAAACGCGCCCAGTCAACCATTTTGAATCCAGAAGCAATCCCAGCCTCTCCTTCTAATTACTTTCCCATTTTCTTTATTTTTATTTCATTTCTTTTCATTTAATTTGCATAATTTATTTAAAATAGCAAAAAATGTCTAAAAATTATGAAACTTTTTATCCTGAGTTTCATTAATTTTTATGACACAAAAAATATTTTTATTTTATTTTTAGCATCAAAAAAGTATTTTTAAATATTTAAAGGATTATTTTTAATTGATTAATGGGAATTAATTTATTAAAAATACTTTCAAGTATCTAAAAATCACCAAAAAATTCATGAAATGTTCTAAGACATTTAGAAACATTGTCCAACCTTCAAACCAAATTTCTTTTTGATCTTGATGCATTTTGAGAATTTTTCATTGAATTAAAATCATTTTTGTGCATTATTTTGATCCCAAGTTCAAAAAATCATTTCTGCCTATTCATGAGGAGTTGGACATTGATTCTTCTTGCATTGCATTGTGTTTAGCATGTAGTTTTTGAGGTAAAATGGCCATGATTTGATCTTTCATTTTCCATTTGTTTGGCATTTCTTTTGTTTAGGAACCCTAAAAACCCTAGAATCTTGTAAAAATCATAACTTGAGATTGGTTAAGAGTTGAGACCTCTCCTTTAGGCATTGGTTTAGTATGGGATTAGGGGTCCTTTGTGTGGCATTTTCCATTTTTCATCTTAGGGTTTGCTTCTGTTTTTGGTTTTTGTTTGTTGCATCAATCATAAACCCTAATTTGGGCTTCCATATGCATCCATCTTGCATCTTCTTGCATAACATGACTTGCTATGACATTCCATGCCTCCATGTGATTCATTTGACATCATAAGACATCTTGTAAGCATGTTTGATCATTGCATCATGAAATTTCCATGTTGTATGTCATGTGCACTTCATAAATTTTCATGTGTTTTCATGGTTCATAACTTGCTTCATTTGCATCCATATGCTTGTATGATCATCTCCATGTGCTGCCTCATGTTTTTAGCATCTCATAGCATCATTAGCATCATGTACATGCTTCTGGTTTTGTTTCTCATCATGTCATCTCATCCCATTTTGCATTGCATTGCATTCCTTTTCTAACCCTTTCAGGTGGTAAGTGATGTTGAGAAGTGAATTTGCCTTCACTTCTCATAACTTTTCTTTTCATCTCTCTTGCATCCATTGTTGCATTTTTATATGTGTTTGAGTTTGAGCTTGCTCATTCTTCCTCTTCCCACTTTCTTTCTTCAAGTGACTTGACTTCTTGAATGAAGCAAGTTGCTTTGCTTCTCTTGATCCTTTCATCTGCTTCCTGGTGGTTCCATTGAAGACTTCTCTTGAAAACCTCACAAACCTTAGGAACAACCAAGCATGACAATGATTAGGGTTTTGATTAGTCTCCTCTCTTAGTTTCACCTTTGTGTCTCTTTTGAGTCTTCTCTTCTCACCTCATAATCAGGGACTAAACCCTAAAGGCTTCAAGGCTTTGTGATTAAGCTTATGCCTGCATCCTTCTGTTAGGATGGAGTGTATAACTTTAATCCTAAGTGTTAAACCCTTAATGTGTTTAAATCTCTTAATCAAGTCATCTTAATAAGTATCAAGACATCACACTTGTAACTTGGGCCTTGCATTAGGGTTCTAATTCTTCCTTAAATGGTTAAGAAGGACTAACCCTAGTGTTAATGGACAAGTCCCCCTCAAGTGGTCTTACAAACCCTAAAAATCACTTCATCATCATACCATTAAATAAAATCCACCTAATCAAAGGCTTGTTTTGTCATGAGTTTAATCCCTAATCATGGATTAAGTTGAGGAGCTTTCCTCAGCTTAAACATTCTCATCTATTATCCTTCTATTAGGATGGTGTAATGAGTCTGTTTAATCCTTGATTATGGCTTAACCTCATTACTCAACACTAAACAAAAACACCAAAAACATCTAAATAATCACAAGTAGGTTAATGATCTTAATCCTACACCAAAGGTGATTAAGTGTGAGAATCTGACTTCACACTTAAGGTATTCTCATTACCCCTAATCAGAGGGAAGATGTGGTGAGTTTACTAAATCCATTGGTTTAGGCTTAAGCTCATTTTCTTATGACAAACTTCAAAAAGCAATAAAAGACTGAAAACACTCAAAAACAAACAATAATCGTCTCCTTCGGGATTCTTTTCTCATCACCTTCACTCATAACCGAGAACTTGCTTCTTCCGTCTAATGCAAGACAGTTAGCACCTGAGCCAGACAGGTCATACACTTGAGCATTGACAAGTAAGCAGTTCACAGTCAATTCATCTTTCAGTCTCTTTGGGTCGAACTACGGTGTTCTGACTTCCTCATTGCACGAGAGGATACGTAGGCATAACTTAACAGTTATCGAACAAAAAGTCTCTGTATATTCCCCCTCTTTCCAGCTTCATTCTCCTTAGCCTCATTCTCTTAAGCATCTCACTTTTGTCCTTACACTGACACTTCTCTTATACATTTATACACCTCACATTCTTTTACACTGACACCTGTACATTCTTTTCCAGCTATTTTATACACAGATTGCACTGACACTACCCCTTTAAAACACAAATATTTTAAGCGTGGATCCCGTCGAGTACGGCGGACAATCTGGGTGCTAATACCTTCCCAGGTTGTAACCAACCCCCTTTCTCAGTCTCTCTGGTTCGCGACCGTCTTATCCATTCTTTTCTAGGTCTATGCAGCATTGCCTTTCCTCCGGGATAAAAATGCCTAGCTGGCGACTCTATTCATCTCCAGTGAGTTCACCGCTGTGTGTTCTCACTGTCCCCTTCGCCGACAGTTCGCGCTTGTACCGGGATGCAAATCTTTGGGAGCGACAGCTTGGCGACTCTGCTGGGGATCCTTATATTGCAACCAGGGCTTCTGGTTCTTTTTGTGGGTTCCTCCTAGCGCTTGATTGATTTGTGTTTACTGGGGTGTTATCTGTGCTTGTGTGTTTGTTTATTTACTACTTTATGTACAGTTGCTTTACTGCTTTCTTTATTGCTTTTGTATATATCATACTGTCATGCTGCTGGCTGGATCTGGTTTTTGTTTTGGTGGGTGGGTGATTCATTGAGAGTTTAGGTCCTATACCTGGGACCTGAGTGACACCTAGGCTAGAGTGAATCATATTCTTTCCCATTCCATTTCGGTCTGGTGCGGGAATATGAAACACGGTTCAGATATGGGTTTCTTCTTGAGAACTCTGTGTTGCAGATTTCCTGCAATACTAGGGCTATTTGGGAAGCCCGCTAAGTCTGGATGACCTTTTAGTATTGACCTTCAGAAACTGAGGTGAATTAGAGGAGGAACTTTTATGGTTATTGTAAACACTGTACCTCCGGGTTAGAAGTGTTTACACTTCTCATAACTGATCCAAGTCTGAGGATCCTTGTTTTAGAACACCACCTGTGAGGGGGTTGGGCTGTTTACAGGTTTGCAGGTACCTTGACCTCAGAATACCCTGTTACTTTGACTTGATTAAGAAAACTTCATGTTGGAACAGTTCTTGTGATTCTAAAACCATGGACATGTGGCTCTTTATTTGAGCCCCCCACCTTGGTTACTATATTCATAGACCTCCATCTGGAATTCTTGGACATACTTGGACCTATATCAGGGCATTTGATCAGATCCGGCTCAGTCACAAACCCTTGCATATCATTTGCATACATCCTCATTGCATCATATTGACATTTGCTCATTTGTGTTTCAGGGTATCCATCTTCATTTGGTTTTGGTTTTGACCCCATCTTCAGTATTGACCTATCTTCATCAGCACTTGCTTCAGCTATCATTTATCTACTTCAGCCAACCAGTGGCCCATTCTTCAGTATCACCATCAGCACTTGTCTCTACTCAGTCTCAACATTATGGCACCTAAAAAGAGCAACATCACCTACCACTTCTTCCAACCAGATTTATCTGACATCAGGAGGATTCAGACCCTGATCACTCCAGACCATATACCACTGTTTAGAGAACATTACGGAGATATACTTGATATGGTTATGGATCTGGACCCTTCACAGAGAAGCATGATCCACACTTGCATTCAGTTCTATGATCCCCCGCTAAGATGTTTCACTTTCCAAGACTTTCAGTTGGGCCCTCTATTAGAAGAATACTCATCATTGGTTGGTTTGCCTATCAGGGGTGGAATCCCTTTCAACCTTGAGATGGTCTTTCCTGGTAATGGGGAAGTAGCCAAGGCTTTGCATCTGGAACCTGTTCTGATTAAGCAGCATATGACTTCTAAAGCTGGAATCCCTGGTTTTCATCTGGATTTCTTGATCTCTCAAGCTACCCTGAAAGCTTCTCTGGGAGAGTGGAAAGCAGTCTGTGCTTTGTTGGCCTTGAGTATATATGGAATTGTATTGTTTGCAGATGAGCCTCGATTCATTAGCAAGAATGCAATCCATTTGTTCATCCTGAAGAACCCAGTGCCCTCTTTATTGGGGGATCTCTACTACTCAGTACATCAGAGGAATGAAAAGCAGAGGGGAAGATTAGTGAGGTGTTGTGCTCCATTATTTCACACTTGGCTTCTCAGGCATCTACCCAGGACAGATGCATTTTTGAATCCTCATCAGCAGAGAAACTGGGCTAAGAGGCTCACTGCTCTAACTTCAGCAGATATCAGATGGTGTACTCAAAGCACCAAGGGTAGGGATATCATCACCAGCTGTGGGCATTTTCCCAATGTGCCCCTAATAGGAGTTAAGGGTAGTATCAATTACAACCCTCTGCTGTTCAGAAGACAACTGGGCTATGCACTGGTCCACACTCCTAAGGCACAGGACTTGGTTGAAACTCTTTATTGCGAGAACAAGATTAATCTGGCTATTGTTAGGCAGGCTGCTTGGGCCTGGGATAATGTTCAAACCAAGGGAATAACCATTCTGGGGAAGTGCAGCAATGTGGCTTCAGCACAATATTATGAGTGGTCCCATGCCAGGGCTCAATTCTCCGGAATGCCCTTTACCATAGAAGATGTGTCTGAATCATCCTCAGCACCACCCCCTGCCACTGTCAGTTTGGAGGAGTTTGAGAGTTTGAGAGAAAGAAATGAGAAATTAACCCAGGCTTTGCAGAAGACCCTCCGGGAGAGAAGTGATGGTATGATGGAGATTGAGAGGTTGGAGAAGCTGAGAGTGGGGCATCTGGCTAAGATTGAGAAGTCTGGGGATTATATCAAGAAGTCTAAAGCTGGAGAACAAATTCTGAAGAATGCTTGCAAAGAAGCCCAGTTCCAGAAAGCGAGAACAGACTTGTATCTGAAGGAGAGTCAGGCCCGGTGGGTTAGGATCACCGAGGCTCGTACTCTAGAAGACAAGAGAATTCAAGACAAGATGGAGCAATTGGAAGCTAGTGCAAGAGAGCAACAAGAAGCCCTGGCAGCAGCCCAGAGGGAGATATCAGAGCTGAAGATCAGAGCTGGAGTGAAAAGGTCAAAGGACCAAAGTCAACTCAAGAAGCTAACAGCAGCTGTTACAATCCGGAATCTCCTTATCAGGAATCTCACGGAACGTCCGGCTGATCCTGTGATCGAAGCACTTCTCAAGGAAGTTCGTGAGGATGAGTTTGGTCTTGGTGTTTGACCATTTGTTTGTTGTTGCTTTCATTCCATGTACTCTTATTTTTCTTTCTTGTGATGTATTTTGACCCCTCAGAGGGCTTGTATTTGTAAAACAAACTATGTACCATTTGTCTTTTGTAATATATGTATTAGTTTGTTCCATCCGGGTTTACTTCGAAAGCAACATCAACAGCATCTTCAAGGGTCTGGAAGGGTCAAAACCGAATGCCAAACCGGATACCTTGAAAGCAAATAGGCATACTGCATTGCATGCTAACACTTTTGTTTGTTTTGTAGGTTTTTGTTTTATTACCACTAACTCTGTTGTGATGCTCAGGAACTATAGCTCGGCGCCGGGTATTTCCCCTCAACCGTCCGCACCGTTATCCGACCCGTAACAATCTTCCGGGCATTCAAATGGATCAGGTACAGCAGGACCTTGCAGAGGTCAGAAATCAAATGGCAAACGAAAGATTGGAAATGAGAACCCAGATGACTCAGTTTATGGAAGTGATGAACAACATGGCTCAGAGCCAAGAAAGATTGAGGGCCATGGTGGAAAGGCAAAATCAAGAAGATCCACATATAGGGACTGCCGGCACCAGCAACAACGAGAGGGTCCAACCCCATGTCAACCCCCCTGTATTTGGCCCCCATCTTCATCCTGAGGTCAACATCCCTGCAAATGTTCAAGGGACTGCCACTGCAGGGAGGGTACTGCAAGAAGACCCTCAAGAAGACCAGTTCACAGTAATGGGTGCTGGAGAAGAAGCTTATGATAGAAGGTTGGATGAGATAGCTGAGAAATTGAGGTCCTTAGAATCTCAAAATTCTTTGGGTTTCGACGTCATGGACATGGGCTTGGTAGACGGGGTCAGGATCCCCCATAAGTTTAAGCCTCCTTGTTTTGAAAAATACAACGGGACTTCATGCCCCCGGACTCATTTACAGTCATTTCTGGGAAGGCTGAAGGCCTATACCATGGATGAGAAGCTCTGGATGTTCTATTTCGAAGACAGCTTGACTGGAGCGTCAAGAGAATGGTACTCTCACTTGACAAGGGCAACTATCAGATGCTGGAAGGACCTGGCAGAGGCCTTCATCAGACAGTATCAGTACAACTTAGACATGGCACCCAACAGGACCCTCCTAATGGGAATGTCACAGTCGTCAAGGGAAAGTTTCCGAGAATATGCCCAGAGATGGAGGCAACTGGCTGCTGCTGTCCAGCCACCTATGTTTGAAAGGGAAATGGCAGATATGTTTATGAACACCCTTCAGGGAACTTATATTGACAGGCTGGCTGCTTTCTCTTCCACTAGCTTTGCAGATGTTGTCATAGCTGGGGAGAGAATTGAGAGTTTGTTAAAAATGGGTAAGATTTCTGACAACGGAGCAAGCTCGTCCAGTAGTACAAGAAAGCCTTTTGCAGGCCCAAGAAGAACTGGCGAGACCAATGCCATCCACACCAACAGGGGCAGGCCCCAATATGTTCACAGATCAGTAGCAGCAGTCACCATTCCCGCTCCAGCTCATCCTCAACCAGTTTATCAACCTCCGCAACAAAACTATCAGCCACAACCTCAGTACCATCAACAAAATCAGTATCCTCCGAGAAATTACAACAACAGCAACACCAACAACAATAACCAGCAAAGGCCATTCCAGCAGAGGCCATCTCAAGCTAATAGGGTGATCGATCCGATCCCTATGCCATATGCTACGTTGCTGCCACAACTCCTAAAACTCAACCTAGTTGAGCTAAGGACGCTGGCACCTCCAGATCCCAACAGTCTACCCAGGAACTATGATTCCAACGCCAGATGTGCCTTCCATTCAAATGCACCTGGCCATAGTACAGAAAAGTGCAGAGCCCTGCACATGAAGGTACAAGACCTGGTGGACTCAAAAGCTCTGAATTTCGCACCACCACCCAATGTCAATAAGAACCCCATGCCAAACCACGGTGGTCCCAGAATTAACGCTATTGAAGAAGACAAGCCGTCTTATTTAATAACCAGTGTGGGTCAGATCCGGACACCGTTGGTAGAAATCAAGGCTTAGCTCCTCGAATGTCAAATGTTCCCGGGGTGTGAGTTAGGGTGTGCCTACTGCAATATTTCAGTAAATGGGTGTGATAACTTGAGGAATGGCATAGATGACCTCATTCAGAGTGGCCAACTCCAGATCACCACATCATTTCCAACAAATCCGGCAACCTCATCAGCAATAACTCCAGAACCTCCTACAACTGCAACAACTATTGTTCCTGACAATTCTTCGGTTTCATCAACAAGTACTTCATCTATCGTCTCAACTGATCAGTTATCAACAAATTTTTCTTCTACAACTCCAGCACCACTCCATTTCGAAACTCCTACAACAACAACATCCATTCTTCCATCAATGTCTCCTACAACACCAGCAACAAATCATGAAGATGTCTCAACTGTCACAATATTTTATGATCCTGAAAACAACTCTGTCTACAACTCAGAAGGTGCTGCTCCCATCAGAGCACCAGTTACGATTTATTACGATCCACAGACTATCACAATTCCTCCCACAGCTGCAGTCAGTCCAGTCACTATCACGGTGCCTGGACCAGTACCTTATGAAAGCAGTAATGCTATCCCCTGGCATTACGGCTCTGACCTGTACTGTGAAGGACAAAGAATCACTTTTGAATCATCAACCCCTGCACCACAAATTGACAATGTGGGAGGAGGCGGAGGCTTCACTCGAAGCGGACGTCTTTTCGCTCCACAAGTTCAGAGACCCGCTGCCGAAGCAGAAGCTGCTGCCAAGGCAAAAGGGAAGAGCCATGTGCAGGAAGATCAGACTGTTAAAGAAGCTTTGAAAACACCCTTTGACCAAGAGGTTGATGAGTTCATGCGAATCATCAAAAAGAGTGATTATAAAATAGTGGATCAGCTTCATCAGACGCCTTCCAAGATCTCAATCCTATCATTGCTTATGTGCTCCGAAGCCCATCGGAAGGCACTACTCAAAGTCTTGCACGCAGCTTACGTGCCTGAAGAGATCAATGTCAATCAGCTAGAAGCTTTAGTTGGAAATGTTAACGCTAGTCACGGACTAGGGTTCACCAATACTGATTTGACAACAGAAGGCCGCAACCATAACAAAGCCTTGCACATAACCATGGAATGCAAAGGTGCTGTCCTTTCTCATGTGCTGGTAGACACAGGGTCATCCCTCAATGTCTTACCTAAGAAGGCCCTGGTGAAGCTAGAATACGATGGATTGGCATTGAGACCCAGCAACCTGGTGGTGAGAGCCTTTGATGGTTCAAAGAGATCGGTTCTGGGAGAGATTGAATTGCCCATAACGATTGGCCCGCAGACCTTCCAAACGACCTTCTACGTGATGGATATACAGCCTGCCTACAGCTGTCTATTGGGTAGGCCATGGATTCACGCCACCGGCGCCGTGACCTCAACCCTTCACCAGAAGTTAAAATATGAGTGGGAGGGTCAAATCGTTACAATCTGTGGAGAGGAGGATATTTTTGTCAGCCACCTGGCTACTTATAAGTACATTGAGATGGATGGGGAGATCCATGAAACAATGAGTCAGGGGTTCGAAGCCTTGAATGTGAATGAAACATCTGCTGTACCTGGAACTTCAATATCATCATACCAACAAGCCCGGAAGGTTGTTGAGGGAGGAAACGCCCAAGGCTGGGGCAAACTGCTATCGGTGGAGAAGAAAGAGGACAGATTTGGGTTGGGTTACAAACCAACTCAACAAGATCAAACAGAGGCTGCGAAAGAGCCCAACTTTGTGAGTGGGGGGATGCTAACCCCTGATGCTGTCAACTATCTGGAAGACGAGTTGGAAGAGGAACGCAACCTGGAAAGCTGGATTCGTCCAAAGATCCCGGGGAGCGGTATCTCAAACTGGTCTTCCCAGGAAATTATAAGAGTTACTCAAGCAGAGTAATTATTATTTCCTGCATTTTTATAAGCATGCATCAAAGTCTTGCATCTTGCCCAAGATGACAAGACTCATTTTGTAATCGGGCCATCTGTACTTTTTGTGCAAACAAGATTAATCAATGAAATATCAGACATCTTTTTGCAAATGAGTCTTTTTCTTTTCATTCACTGTTTTTCCATTTTTCTTTTTGTACAAAAAATAAATGGCAGTGTTTTCAAAATGACAACTTTATTTCACTTTTCTAAAACAAGATTAAAATCAAATCACTAAAATGAACAAACTAAACCCTTGCAGAGAGTGCCTTCCAGACAGCACCGACAACAGCACGGCTGTGACTTCGTATGACTTTGACAATCCAATCAATCAAGCTGATGAAGGGGTTGAAGAAGAGTATGAGCTTCCTGAAGAGCTAGCCAGGTTGTTGAGACAAGAGGAAAAGGTTATTACTCCTCACCAGGAGGAGGTCGAAGTGATTAATCTTGGTACAGATGAGGACGTGAAAGAGGTTAAAATCGGGGCCTGCCAGCAAGACTCAGTGAAGAGACAACTGATTGACCTACTTCAAGAGTATGTAGACGTGTTTGCTTGGTCTTACCAAGATATGCCAGGGTTGGATACCGACATTGTTGTGCACAAGCTACCTTTGAGGGAAGAATGCCCGCCAGTTAAACAGAAGCTGCGCCGTACTCGCCCAGACATGGCAATGAAAATCAAAGAAGAGGTACAAAAGCAATGGGACGCCGGATTCCTTGCTGTAACTAGTTATCCACCGTGGGTTGCTAACATAGTACCTGTGCCTAAGAAAGACGGCAAAGTAAGAATGTGTGTTGACTATCGGGATCTGAACAGAGCTAGCCCGAAAGATGATTTCCCATTACCTCACATTGATGTACTGGTAGATAACACGGCTCAGTTCTCGGTATTCTCCTTCATGGACGGATTTTCAGGATATAATCAGATCAAGATGTCACCTGAAGACATGGAGAAGACAACATTCATTACACCCTGGGGCACGTTCTGTTACAAAGTGATGCCATTCGGACTGAAGAATGCTGGTGCCACGTATCAACGGGCTATGGTGACATTATTCCACGATATGATCCATAAAGAAATAGAATGTTACGTGGATGACATGATTGCCAAGTCCCTTACCGAAGAAGACCATCTGGTAAATCTACTGAAGTTATTCAAGCGTCTGAGGAAGTACCAACTGAAGTTAAACCCCAACAAATGCACATTCGGGGTGAGATCTGGTAAGCTGCTGGGCTTTATTGTAAGCGAGAAAGGGATTGAAGTTGACCCTGATAAAGTCAAAGCCATCCAAGAGATGCCTGCACCGAAGACAGAAAAAGAAGTTCGAGGTTTCTTAGGTCGATTGAACTACATCTCACGGTTCATATCTCACCTTACAGCAACCTGTGAGCCCTTGTTCAAGCTGTCAAGGAAGGAACAAACGGTCAGGTGGAATGAAGACTGCCAAAGGGCTTTTGACAAGATCAAGGAGTACTTGCAAGAACCTCCAATCCTTATGCCTCCAGTCGAGGGAAGACCTCTGATAATGTACTTGACAGTATTAGAAGAGTCAATGGGGTGTGTGCTGGGCCAACATGACGAGTCTGGTCGAAAAGAGTATGCAATATACTACCTAAGCAAAAAGTTTACCGACTGTGAACAACGTTATTCACTGCTCGAGAAGACTTGCTGTGCTTTAGCGTGGGCTGCTCGCCGACTGAGACAGTATATGTTGACTCACACTACTTTGTTGATCTCAAAGATGGACCCAGTTAAGTACATATTTGAGAAGCCAGCTCTTACCGGAAGGGTTGCAAGATGGCAAATGATTCTCACAGAATACGACATCCAGTACACCTCTCAGAAAGCCATCAAGGGCAGTGTGTTGTCTGAATATCTTGCCGAGCAACCTATTGATGACTACCAGCCTATGAGATTTGACTTTCCTGATGAAGACATCATGTTCATAAAAGCAAAAGATCACGAAGAGCCTATTCACACTGAAGGGCCTGACCTGGAAGAAGAATGGACTATGATGTTTGATGGGGCTGTTAATCTGAATGGTCGTGGTGTTGGTGCAGTACTCATTACACCTAAGGGAGTTCACATGCCTTTCTCGGCAAAACTCACTTTCAACTGCACTAACAACGAAGCTGAATATGAAGCTTGCATTATGGGTCTTGAGGAAGCCATTGACCTCAGAATCAAGACATTGACCGTATTTGGAGATTCAGCTTTGGTAGTCAATCAAACCAACGGAAAATGGTACACCCACCAAGATCATCTGATACCTTACAGGGATTATACAAGGAGGTTATTGACTTTCTTTACAACAGTCAAGCTTGAGTATATCCCTCGGGACGAGAATCAGTTTGCAGATGCTCTTGCTACCATTTCATCCATGATCAAAGTTCAAGCTGCTAACTTTGTACCTCAGATTTCAGTGTCCAGACTTGATAGACCAGCATATGTGTTCGCAGCAGAAGTTGTCAAAGACGATAAGCCTTGGTTCCATGACATTAAGTGCTTCTTGGAGGATCAGACATACCCACCTGGGGCATCTTCCAATGATAAGAAGACTTTGAGAAGGCTTGCTGGTAGTTTCTTCTGAACACTGATGGGTCTTTATACAAAAGGAACTTTGACATGGTACTCCTCAGATGTGTTGATAAGATAGAAGCAGGTTTGTTGATGCATGAAGTGCATGAAGGATCCTTTGGTACCCATGCGGGAGGGCATGCCATGGCTAAGAAGTTGCTAAGATCAGGCTATTACTGGATCACAATGGATGCAGACTGTTGTTCCTACGCCAGAAAATGTCACAAATGCCAGATCTATGCAGACAAAGTGCATGTGCCTCCGAATCCTTTGAACATAGTGTCTTCACCCTGGCCCTTTGCTATGTGGGGCATTGACATGATTGGTAAGATCGAGCCAACTGCTTCAAATGGCCACAGATTCATCCTGGTCGCCATTGATTATTTCACCAAGTGGGTCGAAGCAGCCTCATATGCAAATGTTACAAGACAGGTGGTAGCCAGATTCCTGAAAAGAGATATCATCTGTCGGTATGGAGTTCCCGAGCGGATCATTACTGATAATGGTTCCAATCTCAACAACAAAATGATGGCAGAGCTGTGCCGGGACTTCAAGATCCAACATCACAATTCTTCCCCTTACAGGCCAAAGATGAATGGCGCTGTTGAGGCGGCAAATAAGAATATCAAGAAGATTGTGCAGAAGATGGTAGTCACCTACAAAGACTGGCATGAAATGCTACCATTTTCCTTGCATGGGTACCGCACGTCAATCAGAACATCCACTGGGGCAACACCGTATCAACTTGTATATGGTATGGAAGCAGTCCTACCGTTTGAAGTTGAATTACCCTCTCTACGGGTACTGATGGATGTTAAACTGAGTGAAGCAGAGTGGGTCCGGGCCCGATACGAGCAACTGAGTTTGATCGAAGAGAAGAGATTGGCTGCAATCTGTCATGGGCAGTTATATCAGAAGAGAATGAAGAAAGCCTTCGATCAGAAAGTCAGGCACCGAGAGTACCAAGTAGGAGATCTTGTGCTGAAAAGAATCCTCCCTCCACATACAGACCACAGGGGCAAGTGGACTCCAAACTATGAAGGACCATTTGTGGTAAAGAAAGTTTTCTCTGGTGGAGCACTGATGCTCAGCACCATGGACGGTGAAGATTTCCCATCCCCTATGAATTCAGATGCAGTTAAAAAATACTTCGCGTGAAAATGACCCGCTGGACATAAAAACAGAATGTAAGTCCAGGCAAAAATAGGGCATCCCGGCGAGTCAAAAACAGAATAAAAGACTCGGGCAAAAATAAGGGAAAATAAACAAAAGAAATGTACACCTGCTGAGTTGAAAAGCCGCATTGGACGGCTCAGGCAAAAATGGGTATCCCGATGGATTGAAAACCCGAAAGGGCGATCCATGCAAACAAGGGAATAAGCGAACAACTGCATTCTGAATTCGTCTGTATCGTCCACAACTTGGTAAGTTTCGAAAGGATCAAGCTTCAATCAGAATCAGCCTTCTTCAGGAAGCAAGACGAGAAAAACGTCAAAAGTCATACGAGTCATAGCAAAAGGGGAAGCTCCTTAAAGCGTCATCAACACTGCCAACATTTTGTTTCTCAATTTGTAACAATCTCCTCATTTCAGGGGATAAGTTCCTTTCACTGTATCTCGCCAATTCAGGGCATATGAATTAATAAAATCAGATTTTCAGTCATGTCTCGTTTTGTACATTTTTATTTGCAAAAAATGTCTGATGTCTTAAAAGAAAAACTGGTTGCATAAAATACAAATGCTTATCTCCAAATAAAAACATGCTTGCAGGAAATATGTTTACTCTCAGAAGTATTCTAAACTCCTCTGACGGAATCCAGTAAGGGATACCTCGGGATTATCTTGTGCGTTTCTCTATCTCTTTTCAGGATTGCAGGTATCCAGAACGCAACTTGGGGCATCCCAGCAGGCTGGCAAATCAACACTCAATTTTAGCACCCAAAGTGCTCTCTCCCCAGCTGAGTTGCCTCTCATGACTCCCCCCAGCTGAGCTGCCAATTATTACTTCTCTCCATCAGAGCTTCCAGGGCAATGCCAGAAGGCGCCCATATCCCCGGCTGAGTCAAGAAGTTACCGTAACAGATTTTCTAGGGAGGTCTTTCAGTGATCCCTCTCTTTCTCCCCAGCCGAGTTGCCTTTTTATCCTCAGCCGAGTACAAAAGTCAGGGAATCATCTCCCCACAGAATTCTCAGCCTCTATTCAGAAGAGCAACGCGCTGGAAGATCACAACAGAGTGAAGAAAGCTTCTACAAACCCCAGCTGGGTCTCTCATTTACACGGATATGTCTATCATTGACATATATCCCCAAGCAGGATCATCTCATCAGATCTACCAATGATTTCACCCCCAGCTGGGATGTCTACTTCAACAGATCGATCAGAGATCTTCGCGGCAACGGGACCCGGATCCCGGTTTGGTATCTTTGCACAATCATAACATTTGCATCATATTCACCCACAAAGCGTAGCATTCCGTCTAGTACGGAGCATTACGGCAAAAAAATCCAACACATGGCATAATCATAAGCCATGTTTTGAATCAGCACTTGTGACCAGTAACCATTCATCAGGATGCAGATTACTTTCCCCCAGAGTCCCCACCAGAGTCCCCAGCAAAAGCAGTTGCCTCACGAATCACAAACGCCGGTACATACTCATTGTGACACCCGTCCGTGCCCCCTTTCCCCAGTAAAGTCACCTGAACACTCTTTGCAAACAATACCACCCGTATTACAGATACTTCCTGGCACCCGTCCGTGTCATACTCCCAGCAGAAAGCCAAAGACGTCCTCTTTGCACTCACATATACTTGCATATAACAACCCCTTGACACCTGTCCGTGTCATATCCCCAGCACAGTCATTTCACACCTTACAACCCATATACTTGTTAATATTACACTTTTCTCTCTTGACACTCGTCCGTGTCACTCTCCCTCGCAGATAAACATTCATCTATACACCATCCTCACTACTCATGTTATACTTGTACAGATACTCGTCCGTATCTCATATACACCGTTTACATCCCCTCAGATTCAACACTAGTCCTTGTTCTTTGTTAACCAGTTGGTACTCGTCCGTATCATCATCTCAGAACATGCGTCCAGCGTTTGTTTCTACATGATACTCGTCCGTATCATAGTCTTAAGGATGCTCGTCCGCATCTTTAATCCATACACTGTGTCAAACACATACGTCTCTTTGAATATAGATACTCGTCCGTGTCTACCATTCCCCAGAAGAGTCCTCTCAGATTCAACACTCGTCCGTGTTCTTTGTTAACCAGTTGATACTCGTCCGTATCATCATCTCTGAACACGCGTCAGTATTTGTTTCTACCCGATACTCGTCCGTATCGCAGTCTTAGGGATGCTCGTCCGCATCTTTAATGTATACACAACATCTAAACACTTATACCTTTTGTTTCTTGGATATAAACACTCGTCCGTGTTTACTATTCCCCAGTAGATCACCAACAGACAAATTTCTTTTATCCGACACTCGTCCTGTGTTATGGTAAACCTTGAGAGCAGCCGTACCCTGCTAGGTGGTCGTCCTCCACCTCTTGATGGTCGTCCTCCATCATGCTCATCCGATGGCCGTCCCCATCGTCGATTTTAGCAGTCGTCCCCTGCTAGGTGGTCGTCCTCCACCCTTTGATGATCGTCCTTCATCATTTTATCCAATGGCCGTCCCCATTGTTGATTTTGGTTATCTGACATTCGTCCTATGTCATGATAAACCTTGAGAGCAGCCGTTCCCTGCTAGGTGGTCGTCCTCCACCTCTTGATGGTCGTCCTCCATCATGCTCGTCCGATGGCCGTCCCCATCGTTGACCTTTTATCCGATGGCCGTCCCCATCGTTGATATTTTCGGCAGCCGTACCCTGCCAGGTGGTCGTCCTCCACCTTTGATGGCCGTCCCCATCATAATTCCTTTATTCCCCAACAGAGCAGCCGTCCCCTGCTAAGTGATCGTCCTTCACCTTTGATGGCCGTACCCCATCGTTTGTTTATTTCATTTATTCTTTAACCCGATGGCCGTCCCCGTCGTGGTCCCTTTTCCTTTTCTTTTAGCCCGATGGCCGTCCCCATCGTCGGTTACCTTGCTTTATGAACTTGATGGCCGTCCCCGTCATGTTTCATTAATTCCCAGAAAATTTTACAACTTTACCTTGATGGCCGTCCCCATCATAATTTATTTTTCCCCAGCTAGTCGGCCGTCCCCGTCTTAGCTTTACCTTTTATCCCCAGCATGTCGGCCGTCCCCGTCATTGCTTTATTTTCAGCATTTTCCCCAGCTAGTCGGCCGTCCCCGTCTTAGCTTTACCATTTATCCCCAGCATGTCGGCCGTCCCCGTCATTTGTTTTATTTTCAGCACTTTCCCCAGCATGTCGGCCGTCCCTGTCATTGCTCTTTACCCAGCAGTCGTCCTCTGCACGACGGACGTCCTCCGTCGCCCACACTTTACAATATACTTTATTTTTCTTTTACAATCTATATCCCTTTTCTTCTCCCCAGTGAGTGCAAATTTTGGACTGTCTTTGGTATTCAACCACAAGTTATCTTGTTTGCCTGTTAAGCCGTTGCTTACATCCTGCACAGCTAACTCATGTTTGAATAGGGGCAGCTGTAAACACCCCAAATTTGCCCTCACCCATTCACACCATGGCTTGTGATCATCTCATATGCATAAACACAATCATATCATCTCATATCTCATTTTTGAGTCACTGCATAGTTTCTAAGTCATCTGCATCTAGGGTTTGTGATCTGAGCAATCCAAGAGCTTCTTGAGCCACTCCAAAGGCCACCAATCACTTCAAAAGGGGTCCATGTGTGTTCTTATATCATATTACATCCTCTCAAAGTCAAGAATGCAAAGGAATCACAAGAACTGGGTTTGGAATGGATGCAGAGCCAAGTTTGACTGCACAGTTGACTTAAAATTAGGGTTTTGGTTTCAGAGGCCATAACTCCAAATTTTTTGGTCATTCTTGTTTCTATTGGTCTCTATATGGTATAGGGAGTATGCATATCAATTTTCATGAAGAAATTTCATGGGGAAGTCATCTGATCAAGAGTTGACTTTTCAGACAAGTCAGTGTAAAATCAGGGCATCTGAGGCCCCCAATGACCCAACCAATGGGCATTCTTCATCATTTTGAGTGTATATAATCTTTATTTGATCATGGAAGAAGATTGAAGTTCACAAAAATCAAGAATTTGGAGTTTTTTGCAAGTGTTGACTTTTTGGGCATAGTTGACTTTTCAAGAATGCTTCATTTTAGGTCATTTTTCAATCCTTGATTCTTGATCCAAAAATGCTTCAAATGAAAAAACTTTGGTCATGAAAGTTGTAGGATACATTTTTCCCTTTTCAAAAAGTACAAGAACATGATCAAATTCTTCTTGGATCAAAAGTTATGGTGTGGCAAAGTTGGCAAAAATCATTGATTTTCAAGTTATGCACTAAAAGGAAAACTTGCATTTTCATGAACCAAGTGTTCTAGTGACTTCAAAATGACTTCAAAGCTGCATTACATGATCACACATGACCCCAAAAACAGTTTTGGCCCAAGGAATTTTGGATGGCTTGCCTTGATTCTCAAAATTCCATAAAGCATTTTCATGAGTATGCAAAAGAGGATTCTTGGTAAATTCATGCTTCAAGGAATTATGTGATCACAAGCTGATCTCTAAACATTGCCATGACCAATTGAGACATCATGTGACAAAATTCAGCAAGCATTGTTTCATGTACTTAGCATAAACTCATGAGAAAACACAAGTTGTCAAGTTGCAAAAGCTAGCATAGCTTGTCATCCATATGTTGCAGTCAGTTACAAACAATCCAAGGGCTCTCCTCAACTCAAGCTGGAGCAAGACATGACCTCACACAGTTGCTGCCATGACCCATGCTCTCAAGGACACAAACTTGACTTTTTTGCAAAAGGCTCCCATACTCTTGGCACAGTATCCAGCCACCCTACTAACCTGCCTCACAGTCTATCCACACAAGTTGGAGATGATATAGCTAAGCATTGAGCATTGAAGCTGGCCAGAACTCATCATATCACAAAACTGTCCAAAACTCTTCTCCCTTCGGATCTCATTATCCAGCCAACAAACACACCATTTCTCTTCACCAACAAGTCAGAAACATTCAAAGGAGCAATAATCAACCACTAACAGAGCTTGAGACCACCCACATACAAACTCCATTTTCTGCTACACCAGAACTGGATTTCTCAAAGTAGCTTGTCTAAGCTCATTCCAAGCCTTCCATTGACTTCAGGGGGTCCAGAGAAGGCATTCTGCACCAGAGCAAGGTCAGGAGAGCTCAAATCCACAGTCCATCACTTCAGGTAGCTTCAGGTTTACAACTTTTCAGAGCTTGGTTTTTATGTTAAAAATTGATTATGTATGCTTTGCTGGTCATGGGGATGGTTTTAGATTTAAGAATGGGTGAGAAATGAGGGTTTACCAGGGCTCTGAAATTTTGCCCGTGAATCTTCATGGCTTCGTTTCTCTTAGTTTAAGCATGAGAAATTCATTTTGAGAGTTGATTTGAGTGAGGTTTGAGTAGAGGAGTGTTTCCCTAGCTTTAATTTGGAGAATGGTGGCCTGAATCGTTTTTTAGGGTTTTGGGGTGCCGGAGAAGATGACCGGAGCTTCTCTCCGGTCACCTGAATGTTGTTAGCCCTAATCTCAGGTCATTAAACTCATTTGAATCTTGGGCATTGGATTGTTTGAAAACGTTGACCTCCCGCGTGCGTGTGTGGCCTGGATTCACCCAATTAGCCCTAATCACCATTAACTCATTTAATTATTTCATAAATCTTAATTAAAGTCAGATGCAATCCTGACCCTTCAAAAACGCGCCCAGTCAACCATTTTGAATCCAGAAGCAATCCCAGCCTCTCCTTCTAATTACTTTCCCATTTTCTTTATTTTTATTTCATTTCTTTTCATTTAATTTGCATAATTTATTTAAAATAGCAAAAAATGTCTAAAAATTATGAAACTTTTTATCCTGAGTTTCATTAATTTTTATGACACAAAAAATATTTTTATTTTATTTTTAGCATCAAAAAAGTATTTTTAAATATTTAAAGGATTATTTTTAATTGATTAATGGGAATTAATTTATTAAAAATACTTTCAAGTATCTAAAAATCACCAAAAAATTCATGAAATGTTCTAAGACATTTAGAAACATTGTCCAACCTTCAAACCAAATTTCTTTTTGATCTTGATGCATTTTGAGAATTTTTCATTGAATTAAAATCATTTTTGTGCATTATTTTGATCCCAAGTTCAAAAAATCATTTCTGCCTATTCATGAGGAGTTGGACATTGATTCTTCTTGCATTGCATTGTGTTTAGCATGTAGTTTTTGAGGTAAAATGGCCATGATTTGATCTTTCATTTTCCATTTGTTTGGCATTTCTTTTGTTTAGGAACCCTAAAAACCCTAGAATCTTGTAAAAATCATAACTTGAGATTGGTTAAGAGTTGAGACCTCTCCTTTAGGCATTGGTTTAGTATGGGATTAGGGGTCCTTTGTGTGGCATTTTCCATTTTTCATCTTAGGGTTTGCTTCTGTTTTTGGTTTTTGTTTGTTGCATCAATCATAAACCCTAATTTGGGCTTCCATATGCATCCATCTTGCATCTTCTTGCATAACATGACTTGCTATGACATTCCATGCCTCCATGTGATTCATTTGACATCATAAGACATCTTGTAAGCATGTTTGATCATTGCATCATGAATTTGCCATGTTGTATGTCATGTGCACTTCATAAATTTTCATGTGTTTTCATGGTTCATAACTTGCTTCATTTGCATCCATATGCTTGTATGATCATCTCCATGTGCTGCCTCATGTTTGTAGCATCTCATAGCATCATTAGCATCATGTACATGCTTCTGGTTTTGTTTCTCATCATGTCATCTCATCCCATTTTGCATTGCATTGCATTCCTTTTCTAACCCTTTCAGGTGGTAAGTGATGTTGAGAAGTGAATTTGCCTTCACTTCTCATAACTTTTCTTTTCATCTCTCTTGCATCCATTGCTGCATTTTTATATGTGTTTGAGTTTGAGCTTGCTCATTCTTCCTCTTCCCACTTTCTTTCTTCAAGTGACTTGACTTCTTGAATGAAGCAAGTTGCTTTGCTTCTCTTGATCCTTTCATCTGCTTCCTGGTGGTTCCATTGAAGACTTCTCTTGAAAACCTCACAAACCTTAGGAACAACCAAGCATGACAATGATTAGGGTTTTGATTAGTCTCCTCTCTTAGTTTCACCTTTGTGTCTCTTTTGAGTCTTCTCTTCTCACCTCATAATCAGGGACTAAACCCTAAAGGCTTCAAGGCTTTGTGATTAAGCTTATGCCTGCATCCTTCTCTTAGGATGGAGTGTATAACTTTAATCCTAAGTGTTAAACCCTTAATGTGTTTAAATCTCTTAATCAAGTAATCTTAATAAGTATCAAGACATCACACTTGTAACTTGGGCCTTGCATTAGGGTTCTAATTCTTCCTTAAATGGTTAAGAAGGACTAACCCTAGTGTTAATGGACAAGTCCCCCTCAAGTGGTCTTACAAACCCTAAAAATCACTTCATTATCATACCATTAAATAAAATCCACCTAATCAAAGGCTTGTTTTGTCATGAGTTTAATCCCTAATCATGGATTAAGTTGAGGAGCTTTCCTCAGCTTAAACATTCTCATCTATTATCCTTCTATTAGGATGGTGTAATGAGTCTGTTTAATCCTTGATTATGGCTTAACCTCATTACTCAACACTAAACAAAAACACCAAAAACATCTAAATAATCACAAGTAGGTTAATGATCTTAATCCTACACCAAAGGTGATTAAGTGTGAGAATCTGACTTCACACTTAAGGTATTCTCATTACCCCTAATCAGAGGGAAGATGTGGTGAGTTTACTAAATCCATTGGTTTAGGCTTAAGCTCATTTTTTTATGACAAACTTCAAAAAGCAATAAAAGACTGAAAACACTCAAAAACAAACAATAATCGTCTCCTTCGGGATTCTTTTCTCATCACCTTCACTCATAACCGAGAACTTGCTTCTTCCGTCTAATGCAAGACAGTTAGCACCTGAGCCAGACAGGTCATACACTTGAGCATTGACAAGTAAGCAGTTCACAGTCAATTCATCTTTCAGTCTCTTTGGGTCGAACTACGGTGTTCTGACTTCCTCATTGCACGAGAGGATACGTAGGCATAACTTAACAGTTATCGAACAAAAAGTCTCTGTATATTCCCCCTCTTTCCAGCTTCATTCTCCTTAGCCTCATTCTCTTTAGCATCTCACTTTTGTCCTTACACTGACACTTCTCTTATACATTTATACACCTCACATTCTTTTACACTGACACCTGTACATTCTTTTCCAGCTATTTTATACACAGATTGCACTGACACTACCCCTTTAAAACACAAATCTTTTAAGCGTGGATCCCGTCGAGTACGGCGGACAATCTGGGTGCTAATACCTTCCCAGGTTGTAACCAACCCCCTTTCTCAGTCTCTCTGGTTCGCGACCGTCTTATCCATTCTTTTCTAGGTCTATGCAGCATTGCCTTTCCTCCGGGATAAAAATGCCTAGCTGGCGACTCTATTCATCTCCAGTGAGTTCACCGCTGTGTGTTCTCACTGTCCCCTTCGCCGACAGTTCGCGCTTGTACCGGGATGCAAATCTTTGGGAGCGACAAATGTGAACTTATTTGGTTCATGAAATAACTTAAAAATGAGTTTCACAAGTTCTTGCATTTGGAGGAAGCTTGAATTTCATGTCATGCCCTAAAATTTAGGCAACTTTCGAAGGGCATATCTCCCAAACCATGAGGGCTATGAAAATGCTCTTGTACTTTTTAAAAATGGGAGACTTTAATCTTCAACTTTCATGTTTGATGGTGATCCATTTGAAGCTTTTTTCACCAAGTTATGCACACTTGAAAATTAGGGCAAAAGGTTACTAAAAATGGAAAATTTCATGACCAATCTCCTGCCAAAAATGCAAAACACCTCAAAACCTCTTGATTCTTGATCTTTGACTTTGCCAAACCTCTTCTAAGGTTATAAGAACATCCCTTGGCTTGAAAAATAAGGTTGGACCTTTTGAAATCTCACAGTTGACTTCTAGAATGCACAGTTGACCAATATCTTCATTTACAAGCAACTAAAGAAATACCTGACTTCCACAAGGAATTTTCTCACCAAATTTCATCCCTAGGATCTTCTTAGCATATGAGAGACTTTTCCCAAATGAAATGGCCAAAGTCACAAGGTTTTCATGCTTGAAACTCAAACCCTAATTTGGGATCATTGAGTAAGAGATTTGCCCTAGCTTGAATTCCCTGATGATCCTCCAACCTTCTGGGCTTTTGTGAATGATCTTAAGCTTGTGAATGCAATGTAGACTCCCCATAGGACTTGGACAAATCCATTGGGCCCCTTGTTATAGCTTGAAATGCTTCAAATCCCTCCACAGATGATCATATGCCTAGTGCTAGGTCATGAGAGTGTTATGCCTCATCTTTCCATGCTAAGATGCCAAGAATATGATATGCTTATGGTGAATATGATATGGTGATGATGCTTAAGAGGAAGAGTGAAAATTTGGGGTGTTACAGCTGCCCCTATTCAAACAACTATTAATCTGAAAAGGACGGTAGCACGGGTTATCGACCGTTCAAGATAAACTGTGGTTGAATACCAAGAAAACCTGAAATTTGCACTCTACTAGAGAATGCAAGCAATGTGAAATAAACCCAACAAAATGACACTTTAGTGCCTGAAGTGGAGAGAAAACAAGTGAGCTCCTTCCAAGTTGCAACTGTTATTTGGCATAAGAATACCTTGACAAACGAGTCTTCTTCGAACAATCCTGTTACGCCAGGAACTGGACATACGAGTCCTCACATACTTTTCAAAACATATGACTTGAGACAGACGAATCTCCTTCGGATATACCGGTTACGCCAGGACCGGTGATGCACTTAAGTCTGTGGGATAGACATGCATAATCAGGATAGACGAATCCTCTTCATATATTATCCGTGGATATATAGTCTAAGACAGACGAGCCTTCTTCGAGCAAACTGTCGCTCCCACCAAATGAGGCTAAGTCAAATGGGGTACAGACGCGAACGGTCGGAAAAAGGAGAAGAGAACACACAAGGGTGAACTCAGAAGACAAGATTCGCCAGCTAGGTATTTTTATCCCGGGGGAAAGGTAATGCTGCATAGACCTAGAAAGATATGGATAAGACGGTTGCGAACCAGAGAGACTGAGAAAGGGGGTTGGTTACAACCTGGGAAGCTATTAGCAACCAAATTTTCCGTCGTACTCGACGAGATCCACGCTTAAAAGATGTGTTTTAAAGGGGTAGTGTCAGTGCTATCTGTGCATCAAAGCTGGAAAGAATGCAAGTGTCAGTGTAAAAAGAAAGTGAAGTGTATAAGAGAAGTGTCAGTGTAAGAATCAAAGTGAAATGCCCAAGATATTGAGGCTCAAAGAAATAATACTGGAAGAAAGGGGAATGTACAGAGACTTTTGTTCGATAACCGTTAAGTTATGCCTACGTATCCTCTCGTGCAATGAGGAAGTCAGAACACCGTAGTTCGACTCAAAAAGACTAAAAGGGATAAATTGACTTGTGAACTGCTTACTTGTCTATGCTCAAGTGTATGACCTGTCTGGCTCAGGTGCAAACTGTCTTGCATTTGACGGAAGAAGCAAGTTCTCGTTTATGAGTGAATGAGATGAGAAAAGAATCCCGGAGGAGACGATTATTGTTTGTTTTTGTGTTTTCAATATTTTATTGCTTTTTGATATTTGTAATAAGTTAATGAGCTTAAGCCTAAACCAAGGGTTAGTAAACTCATCACATCTTCCCTCTGATTAGGGGTAATGAGAATACCTTAAGTGTGAAGTAAGCACCTCACACTTAATCACCATGATGTAGGATCAAGATCATTAACCTACTTATGATTATTTAGATGTTTTTGTAATTTTTGTTTAGTGTTAAGTAATGAGTTTAAGCCATAATCATGGATTTAATGGACTCATTACACCATCCTAATAGAAGGATAATAGATGAGAGCATTTAAGCTGAGGAAGATACCTCAACTTAATCCATGATTAGGGATTAACCTCATGACAAAACAAAGCCTTTATTAAAGTGGGTTTTAGTTAATGGTAAGATGAAGAAATGATTTTTATGGTTTGTAAGACAACTTGAGGGGGACTTGTCCATTAACACTAGGGTTAGTCCTTCTTACCCAATTAAGGAAGAATTAGAACCCTAATGCAAGGCCCAAGTTATAAGCTTGATGTCTTGATGATTATTAAGTGAGTTGATTAAAGGATTTAAACACATTAAGGGTTTAACACTTAGGATTAAAGTTATACACTTCATCCTAATAGAAGGATGCAAGCATAAGCTTAATCACAAAGCCTTAAAGCCTTTAGGGTTTAGTCTCTGATTATGAGATGAGAAGAGAAGACTCAAAGATGACACAAAGGTAAAACTAAATGGGGGACTAATCATACCCTAATTGTTATCATGCTTGGTTGTTCCTAGGTTTTATGAGGCTCAAGAAAGAAAGATCTTCAGAGAAACCACCAGGAAGGAAGCAGATGAAAAGAGCAAGAATCAAAGAGAAGCAAAACAACTTGCTTCACTTAAGAAGACAAGTTGCTTGAAGAAAGAAAGAGGAGAAGAGCATGAATGAGAAAGCTCACTCTAAAACACATACAAAATGCAGCAAAGAAAGTATGAAAGAGATGAAAAGAGATTGTGAGAAGGGAAAGCAAATTCACTTCTCAAGCAACTTACCACCTGAAATGTTAGCATAAGAAATGAAACACAATGAGAATGAGATGCAATGCCATGATGCAAACCAAAACCAGAAGCATAAACATGATGTTAATGATGCTAAGAGATGATGCAAACACATGACAAGAGATGAGAATGATCATACAAGCATAAGGATGCAAATGAGGCATGTTTTGAACCAAGAATGTACATGAAAAGTTATGAAATGTAATGGACATACAACATGTCAAATGAAAGATGCAATGATCAAACATGGTTCTAATATATCCCAAGATGTATTATGAATCAAAAGAATGCACAAAATGTCATGGCAAGTCAATGGATGCAAGCAAATGAGAAATGGATGCAAAAGAAGGCACAAATTAGGGTTTCATGCATCATGCATAGCAAAACAAAAATCCAAAACCAGAAGCAAACAACATGATAAAAATTTGAAAACGCAATCAAAGATACCCTAAACCTATACAAACTCACTGCCCAAAGGAGAGGATCCAACTCTTAACCTATTGAAAGTTATGAATTTCCTAAGATTGCTATGGTTTTAAGGTACCTCACCAAGAAAAATGCTAAACAAATTGAAAATGCAAGATCAATTCAAATCAAATTTACCCTATAAACTACATGCTATGCAAGATACAATGCCAAAAGAATCATCTTCCAACTCTCAATGGTTAGGCAGAAAAGAATTTTTGAAGTTTGAAACAAAATATTGCCTAAAAATGAAATTAAATCCAATGAAAATGATCAAAAGGTATCAAGAACAAAAAAGAAATTTGGTTTGAGAGTTGGAGAATGTCTCTAAATGTTTCTAAATGCTATGCGAATTTTTTTGTGATTTTTAAATACCTAAATGTATTTTTAATTAATTAATTTCCATTAATTAATTAAAATAAACATTTAAATGATTTAAAAATAATTTTCAATGCAAAAAATAAAATAAAAATCATTTTCTGATTAAGAAAATTATTTGAAACAAAAATGCAAAAGGAAATATTTTTAGGATTTTTCTAACTATTTTAAAATAAATATGAAAGATAAATGAATAAAAATGAAATAAAAAGAAAATAAATGGGAAGTATGCAGGATCTAAGGCTGAGATTCAAACTGAACACGCGGGAGTTGACTGGCGCACTATTGGAAGGTCAGGATCTTTTCTGGCTTAATTAACTTAAATATGATTTATTAAATTAATAAAACAGATTAGGGTTTTAATGATGTGATCAGGGCCACACACGCGCGCCGGAGTCAACCCCAATCTACCTCATCTACGGTCCAAATTCAAACTCTCATTAATTATGTAATTATGGCAAATGACTTTCAGGTGACCGGAACAGTGGTTCCGGTCATCTTCTTCGGCGAGTCAAAAGAGGAACTGTCTCCCTAGGCCATTTCTGGAGCTCTAAAGCTCCAGATCAAGCCTTCTAACCTCCCTGATTCCAATCCTACCCTCAAAACAAATTTCTATGACCTACAAAACAAGATTCGAATCAAAACTCTTAAAATGACAAAAGTTTCAGACAACCAGTACACACTCAAATCTTAACCATTTCAAAAAGTAAAAACATCTAGATGATCAGCAAGGCATAAGGAACAATCTAGAAACTTAAATTTTCATTTCTGGAAAAAAAGTTCTTGAGGTACCTGAGCTTGAGCTTTTTCATTTTGCAACTTTCTGACCAGCTCTTTGCTTTCAATCACTTCCAATGATCCCCCTGAGAAGTTTGCAAGGCTTGTTTGGAGTTTAAAATGGCTGGTTTGTGAGATTGATCAAGTTCTGTTCAGTGAGGGGTGAGAATCGTGTTTCTGATTGAGGAGGTTTTAAGGGATGAATGAGGGTAGGGAAATGATCAGGGGAGCATGCTGAGTGATTCTATGAAGTTTGTTTTGATGTTTGATGCTTGTGTGATGTGTTTCGAATGAAAATGCATAAGAGGGGAGTTTTGTGAACTATGGCTTGGAGAGTATTTCAGGCTTGTGTGTCCTATGAAAATGAACCCTTGGAGTGTGTTTGTAAGGTCTGGATTGGGCAGAGAGTGGATGGTGGACTGTTGTGATTGGTATGGGTGTTTTTGCCAAAAAGTCAAAAGTGTTGTACTTGAGGTATGGGCAATGGTGTAGCTGGCTCATTGGCTTGTCCTAGCTCAGCTGAGATTAAGGATGTCCATGGAATTGGTTTTGAGATAGTTCAGCAAGTTGAGTGAAGTTTATGTAGTGTTTTGCAAATTTGTGAACTTTTGGCCCCTTTGGAATTTCTTAATGCACAAGTAATGAAATTGGACAAACTCTTGGTGCATTCTGAACATTAGGCAATGGTTTATGTTTGTGCAAAGATTAGAAGTCCATTTGAAAGCACAACTTGCCTTGGCAAGGGATTTTGCAACTTTTCATCTTTGGTACATAACTTGAAATTATGTGATTTTTCCCAACTTTGACAAGCCATAACTTTTGATCCAAAATGAATTAGAATGAGTTCTTGTACTTTTTGAAAAGGGAACGATCCATTCTACAACTTTCATGACCAAAGTTTTCCCATTTGAAGCATTTTTTAATCAAAAAGAAAGGGTTGAAAAAGTTTCCCAAAATGGCAAGTTTCCATTACAAGTCATTTTCCCAAAAAGGCAACTTTGCAAATGGCTTGAAATTATTCAATTTTGTGAACTTCTAACATCTTATATGATCAAATAAAGACCATACATAATCAAAATGATGATGAACACCCTTTGGTTGGGTCATTGGGGGCCTCAAATGCCCTAATTTTACACTGACTTGCTCAAGAAGTCAACTCTTGATTAGATGCCTTCCCCATGGAATTTCTTCATGAAAATTGATATGCATGATCCTTATACCATATAGAGACCAATAGAAACAAGAATGACCAAAAGATTTGGAGTTATGGCCTTTGAAACCAAAACCCTAATTCTAGGTCATCTGTGCAGTTAAACCTGGCTCTGCTTCCATGCCATTCTCAGTTCTTGTGATCTTTTGACTCTCTTGACTTTGTGGGGATACAATATGAAGCTTGAACATACATGGACCCCTTTGAAGTGATTGAAGACCTTTGGAGTGGCTCAAATGGCTCAGGGATGGCTCAGATCACAAACCCTAGATACAGATGACTTAGAAACAATGTAGTGAATCAAAAATGCAATATGGGATATCATGATTGGAGTTATTCATATGAAAAGATCACAAGCCATGGTGTGAATGGGTGAGGGCAAATTTGGGGTGTTTACAGCTGCCCCTATTCAAACATGAGTTAGCTGTGCAGGATGTAAGCGACGGCTTAACAGGCAAACAAGATAACTTGTGGTTGAATACCAAAGACAGTCCAAAATTTGCACTCACAGAATGAAGAAGAAAAGGGATATAGATTGTAAAAGAAAATAAAGCATGTATATAAAGTGCGAGCGATGGAGGACGACCGTCGAGCAGAGGACGACTGCTGGGGAATGAGCAATGACGGGGACGGCCGACATGCTGGGGATATAAGAGATTATGATGGGGACGACCATCGAGCAAAGCTATCAGACTCTCTGGGGATTATAGGTAAATGAAATAAATGATGAGGTACGGTCATCAAAGGTGAAGGACGATCACCTAGCATGGGACGGCTGCTCTGTTGGGGATAAGATGAGGGACGGTCATCTAAGGTGAAGGACGATCACCTGGCAGGGTACGACTGCCGAAGGTATCACGACATAGGACGAATGTCGGATAAAAAGGTCGACGATGGGGACGGCCATCGGATAATCATGATGAAGGACGATCATCAGGAGGTGAAGGACGATCACCTAGCAGGGTACGGCTGCTCTCAGGGCTTATCACGTCATAGGACAAATGTCGGATAAAAAGATCAACGATGGGGACGGCCATCGGATAAAATGATGAAGGACGATCATCAAGAGGTGAAGGACGATCACCTAGCAGGGGACGGCTGCTGAGAATATCACGACATAGGACGAATGTCGGATAGGAAGGGGTTCTAATGAGTAGAGACTCCACTGGGAATGATGAAGGACGATTATCAAAAAGGTGAAGGACGATCACCTGGCAGGGTACGGCTGCCGAAACGGTATCATGACATAGGACGAATGCCAGATAAAAAGGAAACAGTTCAACAAGCTTTGTTTGGGACTTCGCTGGGGGAATAGTAAACACGGACGAGTGTTTACATTCAAGAAATGAGAGTTATAAGCGTTTGGGCACTGTGTATAGATTAAAGAAGCGGACGAGAATCCCTAAGACTATGATACAGACGAGTATCGGGTAGAAACAAACACTGACACATGTTCAGAGATGATGATACGGACGAGTATCAACTGGTTAACAAAGAACACAGACGAGTGTCGGATCTGAGGGGACTCTTCTGGGGAACAATAGACACAGACGAGTGTCTAAATTCAATAAGACCTAAGTGTTTGACACGGTGTATAGATTAAAGATGCGGACGAGCATCCTTAAGACTATGATACGGACGAGTATCAGTAGAAACAAACACTGACGCATGTTCAGAGATGATGATACAGACGAGTACCAACTGGTTAACAGAGAACACGGACGAGTGTCGAATCTGAGGGGATATAAGTGGTGTATAAAAGATACGGACGAGTATCTGTATGAGTAAAACAGGAGTAACACGTATGAGTGGTGTATAGACGAGTGTTTAACTTGCTGGGGAGAGCATGATACGGACGGGTGTCGGAAAAAGTGCATTATAAACAAGTACATGTGATTTACAAAGTGTTCCGGTAACTATGCTGGGGAAAGTGACACGGACGGGTGTCAAGAAAGTTGCATATATAGGTATTTGTGAGTGCAAAGGGGACGCTTTGGCTTTCTACTGGGGATATGACACGGACGGGTGTCAGGAAGTATTTGTATCTTTTAGGGAAAATGCCTTGGCTCCCTGCCGGGGAATCTGGGGAGTTTTCTGTACATCGTTGATGGATTGTTAGCATTTACAAGTGTTTGATTCAGAACACGGCTTATGATTATGCAATATGTTTGATTTTTGCTGTAATGCTCCGTATTAGACGGAATGCTACGCTCTGTGGGGGAGAATATGATGCGAATGCTATGATTATGCAAAAGCAACCGATCCGGGATCTGGATCCCGGTGCTGCGAAGATCTCTGGCTGATCTGCTTGAAATGGATATCCCAGCTGGGGATGAGATCATTGGTAGATCTGACATATGTGACTCTGCTTGGGGGTATAGGTCACTGATAGACCTGTCTTGGTGATGAGGGACCCAACTGGGGGTTTGTAGAAGCTTCCTTCACTCTGTTGTGATTTCTTCGTGCGTTGCTCTCTTGGATAGAGGCTGAAACTCTATGGGGAGATGGTTCCCTAGCTTTTGTACTTGGTTGAGGAGGAAACAACAAATGGCAACTCAGCTGGGGAGAAAGCACCTCTGATGCTGAGACTGAGTATATAATGATTTGCCAGCTTGTTGGGATGAAACTTTCATGCCCCATGTTGTGCTTTGAATACCTGCAATCCTGAAAAGACAGAGAAACTCACAAGTAATCCCGAGGTATCCTTCATCGGATCCCATCCTAAGAGTTTAAACACTCCCGGGAGTAAGTATATTTCCTACAAGCACGTATTTTTAGAAGAAAAAGCATCTGTATTTATGCAATCAGTATCTTAAAGACATCGGACATTCTTTACAAACAAAAATAAAATGTATGATTTTATTAATTCGTGTGCCCTGAATTGGCAAGGTACAGTCAAAGAAACAAGTCCCCTAGAATGAGGAGATTGTTACAAATTGAGAAAAAAGATGTTGGCAATGTTGATGACGCTTCAAGGAGCTCCCCTTTTGCTATGACTCGTATGACTTTTGACGTTCTTCTTGTCTTGCTTTCTGAAGAAGGCTGATTCTGACCGACGCTCGAACCTTTCGAAGCTTACCAGGTTGTAAGTGATACAGACGAATTCAGAATGCAGTCGTTCGCTTATTCCCTTATTTTGTGTGGATCGCCCATTCGGGTTTTCAATCCACCGGGATACCCATTTTTGCCTGAGCTGTCTAATGCGGCTTTTCAACTCAGCAGGTGTACATTCTTTTATTTATTTTCCCTTATTTTTGCCCGAGTCTTTTATTCTGTTTTTGACTCACCGGGATGCCCTATTTTTGCCTGGACTTACATTCTGTTTTTATGTCCAGCGGGTCATTTTATGCGAAGTATTTTTTTAACTGCATCTGAATTCACAAGGGACGGGAAGTCTTCACCATCCATAGTGCTGAGCATCAGTGCTCCACCAGAGAAAACTTTCTTTACTACGAATGGTCCTTCATAGTTCGGAGACCATTTGCCTCTGTGGTCTGTATGAAGAGGGATGAGTCTTTTCAGCACAAGATCTCCTACTTGGTACTCTCGGAGCCTGACTTTCTGATCGAAGGCCTTCTTCATCCTTTTCTGATACAGCTGCCCATGATAGATTGCAGCTAATCTCTTTTCTTCAATCAGACTCAATTGTTCGTATCGGGATCGGACCCATTCTGCTTCGTTCAGCTTATCATCCATCAGTACCCGTAGGGAGGGTAATTCAACTTCAACAGGTAAGACTGCCTCCATACCATATATAAGTTGATACGGTGTTTCCCCAGTGGAGGTTCTGATTGACGTACGGTACCCATGCAAGGCAAACGGTAGCATTTCATGCCAGTCTTTATAGGTGACCACCATTTTCTGTACAATCTTCTTGATATTCTTGTTAGCTGCCTCAACAGCGCCATTCATCTTTGGCCTGTAAGGAGAAGAATTGTGGTGTTGGATTTTGAAGTCCCGGCATAGTTCTGCCATCATTTTGTTGTTTAAGTTGGAACCATTATCAGTAATAATTCGCTCGGGAACTCCATACCGACAGATGATGTCTCTCTTCAGGAATCGGGCTACCACTTGCCTTGTAACATTTGCATAGGAAGTTGCTTCAACCCACTTGGTAAAATAGTCAATGGCTACCAGGATGAATCTGTGGCCATTTGAGGCAGTCGGTTCAATCTTGCCAATCATATCAATGCCCCACATAGCAAAAGGCCAAGGTGAAGACATCACATTCAGAGGATTGGGAGGCACATGCACTTTATCCGCGTAAATCTGGCATTTATGGCATTTTCTGGCATAGGCACAACAGTCGGCGTCCATTGTGATCCAGTAATAACCTGATCTTAGCAACTTTTTAGCCATAGCATGCCCTCCTGCATGGGTACCAAAGGATCCTTCGTGCACTTCATGCATCAACAAGTCCGCTTTCGTCCTATCAACGCATCTGAGGAGTACCATATCAAAGTTTCTCTTGTACAGGGAACCATCAGCATTCAGAAAGAAACTACCAGCAAGCCTTCTTAAAGTCTTCTTATCATTGGAAGATGCCCCAGGTGGGTATGTTTGATCCTCCAAAAAGCACTTAATGTCATGGAGCCAAGGCTTATCATCTTTGACAGCGTCCGCTGCAAATAAATATGCTGGTCTGTCAAGTCTGGACACTGAAATCCGAGGCACAAAGTTGGCAGCTTGAACTTTGATCATTGATGAAATGGTAGCCAGAGCATCTGCAAACTGATTCTCGTCCCGAGGGATATACTCAAGCTTGACCGTCGTAAATAAAGTCAATAACCTCCTTGTATAATCCCTGTAAGGTATCAGATGATCTTGGTGGGTGTACCATTTGTCGTTGGTTTGATTAACTACCAAAGTTGAATCCCCGAATACAGTCAAAGTCTTGATCCTGAGGTCAATGGCTTCCTCAAGACCCATAATACAAGCTTCGTATTCAGCTTCGTTGTTAGTGCAGTTAAAAGTGATTTTTTCCGAGAAAGGCATATGAACTCCCTTAGGTGTAATGAGTACGACACCAACACCACGACCATTCATATTAACAGCCCCATCAAACATCATAGTCCATTCTTCTTCTGGGTCAGGCCCTTCAGTGTGAACAGGCTCTTCATGATCTTTTGCTTTTATGAACATGATGTCTTCATCAGGGAAGTCAAATCTCATAGGCTGGTAATCATCAAGGGGTTGCTCAGCAAGATATTCAGACAACACACTGCCCTTGATGGCTTTCTGAGAGGTGTACTGGATGTCGTATTCTGTGAGAATCATTTGCCATCTTGCAACCCTTCCGGTAAGAGCTGGCTTCTCAAATATGTACTTAACTGGGTCCATCTTTGAGATCAACAAAGTAGTGTGAGTCAACATATACTGTCTCAGTCGGCGAGCAGCCCACGCTAAAGCACAGCAAGTCTTCTCGAGCAGTGAATAACGTTGTTCACAGTCGGTAAACTTTTTGCTTAGGTAGTATATTGCATACTCTTTTCGACCAGACTCGTCATGCTGGCCCAACACACACCCCATTGACTCTTCTAATACTGTCAAGTACATGATTAGAGGTCTTCCTTCAACTGGAGGCATAAGGATTGGAGGTTCTTGCAAGTATTCCTTGATTTTGTCAAAAGCCCTCTGGCAGTCTTCGTTCCACCTGACCATTTGTTCTTTTCTTAACAGCTTGAACAAAGGCTCACAAGTTGCTGTAAGGTGAGATATGAACCGTGAAATGTAGTTCAATCTACCTAGAAACCCCCGAACCTCTTTTTCAGTCTTCGGTGCAGGCATTTCTTGAATGGCTTTGACTTTATCAGGGTCCACTTCAATCCCTTTTTCACTTACAATAAATCCCAGCAGTTTACCAGATCGTACCCTGAATGTGCACTTGTTGGGGTTCAGCTTCAACTGGTACTTCCTCAGGCACTTGAATAACTTCAACAGATTTACCAGGTGGTCTTCTTCTGTAAGGGACTTGGCAATCATGTCATCCACGTAACATTCAATTTCTTTGTGGATCATGTCGTGGAATAATGTTACCATAGCCCGTTGATAAGTTGCACCAACATTCTTTAGTCCGAATGGCATCACCTTATAACAGAACGTGCCCCAGGGTGTGATGAAAGTTGTCTTCTCCATGTCTTCAGGTGACATCTTGATCTGATTGTATCCTGAAAATCCGTCCATGAAGGAGAATACCGAGAACTGAGCCGTATTATCCACCAATACATCAATGTGAGGTAATGGGAAATCATCTTTCGGGCTGGCTCTGTTCAGATCCCGGTAGTCTACACACATTCTCACTTTGTCGTCTTTCTTAGGCACAGGTACAATATTAGCGACCCACGGCGGATAACTAGTCACAGCAAGGAAACCGACATCCCTCTACTTTTGTACTTCTTCCTTTATCTTCATTGCCATGTCTGGGCGAGTACGGTGCAGCTTCTGCTTTACTGGTGGGCAATCTTCTTTTAAAGGCAGCTTGTGCATGACAATATCGGTGTCCAACTCTGGCATATCCTGATAAGACCAAGCAAAGACATCCACATACTCCCGAAGCATATCAATCAGTTGCTCTTTTACTGAATCTTGTAGGCAGGCCCCAATCTTAACCTCTTTCACGTCTTCTTCCGTACCAAGATTAACTGTTCCGACTTCCTCCTGATGAGGAGTGATAACCTTCTCCTCTTGCCTTAACAACCTGGCTAGCTCTTCAGGTAGCTCATAATCTTCTTCAACCCCTTCATCAGCTTGATTGATTGGATTGTCAAAGCCATATGAAGCCATAGCAGTGTTGTTGTCGGTGCAGTCTGAAAGGCACTCTCTGCAAGGGTTTAGATTGTTCATTTTAGTGATTGATTTTAATCTTGTTTATAAAAAAGTGAAATGAAGTTTATCATTTTGGAAAACATTGCCATTTTATTTTTGTACAAAAAGAAAAAATGAAAAACAGTGAGTGGAAAAGAAGAAGACTCATTTGCAAAAGATGTACGACATTCATTGATTGATCTGTTTGCACAAAATTACAAGATGGTCCGATTACAAAATGAGTCTTGTCATCTTGGGCAAGATGCAAGACTTGATGCATGCTTAAAAATACAGGAAATAATAATTACTCTGCAGGAGTAACCCTTATAATTTCCTGGGAAGACCAGTTAAGGACTTGGCTCCCCGGGATCCTTGGACGTATCCAGCTCTCCAGGTTGCGGTCACTTTCTTCCTCGTCTTCCAAGTTGTTCACTGCATCAGGGGTGAGCATTCCCCCGCTGACAAAACTGGGCTTCTTGGCAGCCTCTGATTGATCTTGTTGAGTTGGTCTGTAACCCAACCCAAATCTGTCCTCCTTCTTCTCCACGGGCAGCAGCTTGCCCCAGCCTTGGGCAGTCCCCTCTTCAACAACCTTCCTGGCTTGTTGATAAGACGTCATAGAGGTTCCTAGTACAGCAGATGCTTCATTTATGTTCAGGGCTTCAAATCCCTGGCTCATAGTTTCATGGATCTCTCCATCCATCTCGATATACTTATACGTAGCCAGATGGCTAACAAAGATATCTTCTTCACCACAGATGGTGATAATCTGGCCTTCCCACTCGAATTTCAGCTTCTGGTGAAGGGTAGACGTAACAGAGCCAGCGACATGGATCCAAGGTCTACCCAACAAACAGCTGTAGGCTGGCTGAATGTCCATCACATAGAAGGTAATTTTAAAAGTCTGCGGGCCAATCATCACAGGCAGATCAATCTCCCCAAGCACTGATCTTTTAGAGCCATCAAATGCTCTCACCACCAAATTACTTGGACGCAATGCCAAGCCATCGTACTCCAGCTTCACCAAGGCTTTCTTTGGTAGAACATTGAGTGAAGACCCAGTGTCCACCAGTACATGGGATAGAACAGCACCTTTGCATTCTAGAGTGATGTGTAAAGCCTTGTTGTGGTTACGTCCCTCAGATGTTAAGTCAGCATTGGTAAAGCCCAGTCCATGACTGGTGTTGACATTTGCCACCACAGTTTCTAGCTGATTAACAGTGATCTCCTCTGGCACGTATGCTGCGTGCAAGACTTTCAGTAATGCATTCTTGTGAGCTTCGGAACACATCAATAGGGATAATATGGAGATCTTTGAGGGAGTTTGGTGAAGCTGATCCACCACTTTGTAATCACTTCTCTTTATAATTCTCATAAACTCATCTACATCTTGCTCAAAAGTTGTCTTCTGAGTTTCTTTGATGGTTGGTTCTTCAGTTATCACACTCTTCCCCTTTGCTTTGGCAGCAGCTTCTGCTTCGGCATTAGGTCTTTACAATTGTGAGGCGAAAAGGCGTCCTCTTCTGGTGAAGCCTCCGTCTCCCCCAACATTATCAATTTGTGGAAAAGAGGTTGAAGAATCCAAAGAGATTTTCTCCCCGTTGCAGTAAAGATCAGAGCCATATTGCCAAGGTATGGCATTACTGCTTTCATATGGAACTGGTCCAGGCACCGTGATGGTAACTGGACTGACTGCTGCAGAGGAGGGTACTGTAACGGTGTGCGGATCGTAGTAAATGGTGACTGGTGACCTGGCAGGAGGTGCCACTGTTTGTTGCTGAAAGTTGTTGTTTGGAGGAACATCTGATGGATCATAGTAAATGGTGACTGCTGAGATATCTTCATTAATTTCTGTTGGCATTGTAGAAGATTCCGCTGAATAAAGGGATGTTGATGTTGTAAAAGAAATGGTTGTTGACATTTGATTTGTTGAAGTGATGGATGAAGCCATTGTTGATGATATTGATGAATTGGTCGGAATGATTGTTGTTGCAGTTGTAGAAGAATCAGGAATTGTTGTCAAAGGAATTGCTGGATTTGTAGGTGCCGTTGTTGAGATCTGAAGTATACCACTTTTGATAAGGCCATCTATGCCACTTCTCAAATTATCACACCCATTGACTGAAATGTTGCAATACCCACAACCGAGCTCACACCCGGGGAACATCTGGCACTCTAGGAGCTGAGCTTTAATTTCGACCAGAGGTGTCCGAATCTGCCCAACACTGGTGATTAAGAAATATGGCTTGTCTTCTTCAATGGCATTAATTCTTGGCCCTCCATGATTGGGCATGGGATTCTTGGTGACACTTGGAGGGGGTGCAAAGTTAAGGGCTTTAGAATCCACCAGATCTTGTACCTTCATTTGCAAAGCCCTGCATTTTTCCGTATTGTGGCCAGGTGCGTTGGAGTGGAAAGCACATCTGGTGTTGACATCATAATTTCTTGGAAGATTGGAGGGATCTGGTGGTGCCAATGTCCTTAATTCAACAAAGTTGAGTTTCAGGAGTTGTGGCAATAAGGCAACATACGGCATAGGGATTGGATCAATCACCCTATTTGCCTATGATGGTCTTTGCTAAAAGGGTCTTTGCTGTTGATTGCTGTTATTATTGTTGTAGGCTCTCTGTGGCGGATACTGAACTTGCTGTTGATAGTGGGGTTGTTAATGTGGTTGATATGCTGGTTGCTGAGGAATCGGAGCTGGAATAGTGACAGCTGCTACTGATCTGTGGACATACTGAGGTCTGCGCCTGCTGGCATGGATGGCATTTGTCTCACCAGTTCTTCTAGGTCCCACAAAAGGCTTCTTGGAGTTACTGGAAGAATTTGCACCATTATCAGAAATCTTACCCATCTTCAGAAGGCTTTCAATTCTTTCTCCAGCTATAACTACGTCAGCAAAACTGGTGGAAGAAAAGGCAGCTAGCCTATCAATATATGTTCCTTGCAGAGTATTCATAAACATGTCGGCCATTTCTCTTTCCGACATGGGTGGCTGGACAGCAGCAGCAAGCTGTCTCCACCTCTGGGCATATTCCCTGAAGCTTTCTCTGGAGGACTGAGACATTCCCATCAAGAGGGTCCTGTTAGGAACCATGTCCAGATTGTATTGGTACTGCCTGATGAAAGCTTCAGCTAGGTCCTTCCAGCATCTGATGGTAACTCTGGTTAAGTGTGAATACCACTCCCTTGAAGCCCCAGTCAAACTGTCTTCAAAGTAAAACATCCACAGCTTTTCATCCATGGTGTATGCTTTAAGTCTTCCCAGAAAGGACTGCAAGTGAGTTCGTGGACAGGAAGTTCCATTGTACTTCTCGAAGCAAGGGGGTTTAAACTTATGGGGAATCCTTACCCCATCCACTAACCCCATATCCATGACATAAAAACCTAGGGAATTTTGAGACTCCAGAGATCTCAACTTCTCAGCAATTTCATCAAACCTCCTATCATAGACTTCATCCCCAGCTCCCATTACAGTGAATTGCTCCTCTTGAGGATCTTCTTGCAAGATCCTGCCTGCAGTAGTATTTCCTTGCACATTACCCGGGATGTTGACTTCCGGATGTAGATGAGGCCCATATACTGGTGGATTAACATGAGGCTGACCCCTTTCATTGTTACTTGTTCCTCCAGCTCCCAGATGGGGTTCTTCCGGGGCTTGTCTTTCTACTAATGCCCTCAACCTTTCTTGACTTTGGGCCAAGCCATTCATTACTTCCATGAATTGGGTCATTTGGTTTCTCATCTCCAGCCTTTCATTAGCCATCTGAGTTCTGACCTCTGTCAGATCTTGCTGTACTTGATCCATTTGGATACCAGGAAGATTGTTGCGAGTAGGATACCGGTGCGGACGGTTGAGAGGGAACACCCGACGGCGAGCAATAATTCCTGAATCGCAACAGAGTTAGTAACAAACAAAAAAAAATCCTACAAAACAAAACAAGAGTTAGTATGCAATGCAGTATGCTTATTTATTTTCCAAGGTATCCGGCTTGGCTCTTGGTTTTGACCTTTCCAGACCCTGAGGAAGATGCTTTGATGTTGCTTGAGAAAAGAAACTCAAATGAAACAAACTGACAAATACATTACAAATGGTGGATCATACATAGTTGTTTTTTACAACACATGCCCCTGAGGGGTCAAAATACAACATAAAAAGAAAAGTACATGAAAAGGAAATAACAACAAGCAAAGAAGTAAAACATATAATCCAAACTCATCCTCCTTAACCTCCTTCAGAAGTGCTTCAGTTACAGGACCAGCCGGATGCTCTGTAATGTTTCTGATAAGAAGGTTTCTGGTGGCAATAGCAATGGTCAGCTTCTTGTGCCTGTCTTGGTCCTTTGACCTCTTCAAACCAGCCCTAAGTTTCAACTCTGAAATCTCCTTCTGGGCTGCTAGCAGAGCCTCCTGTTGTTTTTTTTCATTGGCCTCCAATTGCTCAATCCTGGCTTGAGTTCTCTTATCTTCTTGAGTACGAGCTTCAGTGATCCTGACCCACCTAGCTTGACTTTCTTTCAGATAAAGATCAGTCCTAGCCTTCTGAAACTGGGCCTCTTTACAGGCATTCTTCAAAATTTGCTCCCCATCTCTTGATTTCTTGATGTAGTCCTCTGCTTTCTCAATCCTGGCCAGATGATCCACTTTAAGCTTCTCCAACCTCTCGATGTCTAGACGACCATCACTCCTCTCCCAGAGGGTCTTCTTTAGAGCTTGAGACAGATTCTCATTCCTCTCCTTCAGCTTCTCAAATTCTTCTAGGCTAACAGTGGCTAGAGGTGGTACTGTGGATGGTCCAGGTGTATCCTCAATGGTGAAAGGCATCCCAGAAATCTGAGCTCTAGCATGAGACCATTCATAATACTGAGCTGAAGCCACATTGTTGCACCTCCCAAGAATGGCCATCCCTTTGGTCTGGATGTTGTCCCAAGCCCAGGATGCTTGTCTGACAACAGCTAGATTAGGTTTTATCTCACAATACAGGGTTTCAGCCAAGTCTTGCACTCTAGGAGGGTGAACCAAAGCATAGCCCAACTGTCTCTTAAACAACAAAGGATTGTAGTTAATGCAACCCTTCACTCCTATTAGAGGTACATTGGGGAACTGTCCACAGCTAGTAATTATGTCCCTGACTTTGGTGCTTTGGGTGCACGATCTGATGTCATCTGAAGTCAAAGCAATAAGTCTTTTAGCCCAATTCTTCTGTTGGTGGGGATTCAGGAAGGCATCAGTCTTGGGTAAGTGTTTGAGCAGCCAGGTATGAAACAGGGGAGCATAGCATCTCACCAACTTCCCTCTTTGCTTCTCATTTCTTTGGTGAACAGAATAATAGAAATTTCCCAGCAATGTGGGCACTGGGTTCCTCAGAAGGAAAAGATGAATGGCATTCTTGCTGATAAACTTGGGCTCATCTGCAAATAGTATAACCCCATATATACTGAGGGCTAACAATGCACAAACTGCCCTCCATTCTCCCAAGGAGGCCTTCAGGATGGCCTGAGAAGTCAAAAAGTCTAAGTGTAGGCCAGGGATCCCAGCCTTTGTTGTCATGTTCTGCTCAATCAAAATAGGTTCCAGGTATAGTGCTTTTGCCACTTCTTCATTGCTGGGAGAAGTCATTTCAGGGTTGAAGGGGACACCACCCCTGACAGGTACTCCAGTCAATGATGAGAACTCCTCCAGCAAAGGTCCTAGCTGAAAGTTCTGGAAAGTGAAGCATCTCAAAGGAGGGTCATAAAACTGTAGGCAAGTGTGGATCAAACTCCTCTGAGAAGGGTCCAAGTCCATAACCATATCAAGGATGCCTCCATAATGCTCTCTGAATAATGGGATGTGGTCTGGAGTGATACGTGCCTGGACCTTCCTGATGCCAGTCAGCACAGGCTCAAAGAAATGGTATGAAATGTTGCTCTTCTTGGGTGCCATGACTGTTAATGAAGAGCTGAAAACAAGGGTTGATGATGAAGACTGATACTGGAGATGAGCCACTGATAGGCTGAAGCTGGTGGTAAAAGTAGCTGAAGCAGGCAACTGATGAAGATAGTTGAGGCAGATAACTGATGAACAGGGGTCTATGCAGATGAAGGGGTCAAAACCAAGCCAAATATGATGTGGATACCCTGAAAAACAAATAAACAAATGTTAAATGATGCAAATGCTGAGTATGCAAATGATTATGCAAGGGTTTGTGATCAAGCTGGATCTAATTATTTCCTTGATATAAGTCTATGTATGTTTAAGAAGTCCAGATGGAGGTTCAGAAATCCAGTAACCAAGGTGGGGGACTCAAATAAAGAGTCACATGTCCAGGGTTCAAATCACAAGAACTGTCCCAAAATGAGGTACTCTTAATCAAAACAAAGTATCAGGGTATGCTGTGGTCAAGGGTACCTGCAAACCTGTAAACAGCCCAACCCCCTCACAGGTGGTGTTCTAAAACAAGGATCCACAGACTTGGATCAGTTATGAGAAGTGTAAACACTTCTAACCCGGAGGTACAATGTTTACAATAACCATAAAAGATCCTCCTCTAATTCACCTCAGTTTCTGAAGGTCATACTAAAGGTCATCCAGACTTAGCAGGCTTCCCAGATAGCCCTAGCACTACAGGAGATCTGTAGCACAAAGTTCTCAAGAAGAAACCCACATCTGAACCGTGTTTCATATTCCCGCACCAGACCGAAATGGAATGGGAAAGAACATGAACCACTCTAGCCTAGGTGTCACTCAGGTCCCAGGTATAGGACCTAAAACTCTCAGTAGAACCCCACCCACCAGAACAAGAAACAGATCCAGCCAGATGACAATATGACAGTATGATATATAAAACTGTAAAGAAAGCAATAAATAATTGTACATAAAGCACTAAATAAAGCAAAAATACAAACACAATTAGCTCATAACACCCCAGTAAACATAAATCAAACAAGCGTTAGGAGGAACCCACAAAAAGAACCAGAAGCCCTGGTTACAGTATAAGGGTCCCCAACAGAGTCGCCAAGCTGTGGCTCCCACCAAATGAGGCTAAGTCAAATGGGGTACAGACGCGAACGGTCGGCGAAAGGAGAAGAGAACACACAAGGGTGAACTCAGAAGACAAGAGTCGCCAGCTAGGCATTTTTATCCCGGAGGAAAGGTAATGCTGCATAGACCTAGAAAGATATGGATAAGACGGTTGCGAACCAGAGAGACTGAGAAAGGGGGTTGGTTACATCCTGGGAAGGTATTAGCCCCCATATTGTCCGTCGTACTCGACGGGATCCACGCTTAAAAGATTTGTGTTTTAAAGGGGTAGTGTCAGTGCTATTTGTGCATCAAAGCTGGAAAGAATGCAAGTGTCAGTGTAAAAAGAAAGTGAAGTGTATAAGAGAAGTGTCAGTGTAAGAATCAAAGTGAAATGCCCAAGATATTGAGGCTCAAAGAAATAATACTGGAAGAAAGGGGAATGTACAAAGACTTTTGTTCGATAACCGTTAAGTTATGCCTACGTATCCTCTCGTGCAATGAGGAAGTCAAAACACCGTAGTTCGACTCAAAGAGACTGAAAGGGATAAATTGACTTGTGAACTGCTTACTTGTCTATGCTCAAGTGTATGACCTGTCTGGCTCAGGTGCAAACTGTCTAGCATTTGACGGAAGAAGCAAGTTCTCGTTTATGAGTGAATGAGATGAGAAAAGAATCCCGGAGGAGACGATTATTGTTTGTTTTTGTGTTTTCAATCTTTTATTGCTTTTTGATATTTGTAATAAGTTAATGAGCTTAAGCCTAAACCAAGGGTTAGTAAACTCATCACATCTTCCCTCTGATTAGGGGTAATGAGAATACCTTAAGTGTGAAGTAAGCACCTCACACTTAATCACCATGATATAGGATCAAGATCATTAACCTACTTATGATTATTTAGATGTTTTTGTTGTTTTTGTTTAGTGTTAAGTAATGAGTTTAAGCCATAATCAAGGATTTAATGGACTCATTACACCATCCTAATAGAAGGATAATAGATGAGAGCATTTAAGCTGAGGAAGATACCTCAACTTAATCCATGATGAGGGATTAACCTCATGACAAAACAAAGCCTTTATTAAAGTGGGTTTTAGTTAATGGTAAGATGAAGAAATGATTTTTATGGTTTGTAAGACAACTTGAGGGGGACTTGTCCATTAACACTAGGGTTAGTCCTTCTTACCCAATTAAGGAAGAATTAGAACCCTAATGCAAGGCCCAAGTTACAAGCTTGATGTCTTGATGATTATTAAGTGAGTTTATTAAAGGATTTAAACACATTAAGGGTTTAACACTTACGATTAAAGTTATACACTTCATCCTAATAGAAGGATGCAGGCATAAGCTTAATCACAAAGCCTTAAAGCCTTTAGGGTTTAGTCCCTGATTATGAGATGAGAAGAGAAGACTCAAAGATGACACAAAGGTAAAACTAAATGGGGTACTAATCATACCCTAATTGTTATCATGCTTGGTTGTTCCTAGGGTTTATGAGGCTCAAGAGAGAAAGATCTTCAGAGAAACCACCAGGAAGGAAGCAGATGAAAAGAGCAAGAATCAAAGAGAAGCAAAACAACTTGCTTCACTTAAGAAGACAAGTTGCTTGAAGAAAGAAAGAGGAGAAGAGCATGAATGAGCAAGCTCACTCTAAAACACATACAAAATGCAGCAAAGAAAGTATGAAAGAGATGAAAAGAGATTGTGAGAAGTGAAAGCAAATTCACTTCTCAAGCAACTTACCACCTGAAATGTTAGCATATGAAAATGAAACACAATGAGAATGAGATGCAATGCCATGATGCAAACCAAAACCAGAAGCATAAACATGATGTTAATGATGCTAAGAGATGATGCAAACACATGACAAGAGATGAGAATGATCATACAAGCATAAGGATGCAAATGAGGCATGTTTTGAACCAAGAATGTACATGAAAAGTTATGAAATGTAATGGACATACAACATGTCAAATGAAAGATGCAATGATCAAACATGGTTCTAATATATCCTAAGATGTATTATGAATCAAAAGAATGCAGAAAATGTCATGGCAAGTCAATGGATGCAAGCAAATGAGAAATGGATGCAAAAGAAGGCACAAATTAGGGTTTCATGCATCATGCAAAGCAAAAAAAAAAAATCCAAAACCAGAAGCAAACAACATGATAAAAATTTGAAAATGCAATCAAAGATACCCTAAACCTATAAAAACTCACTGCCCAAAGGAGAGGATCCAACTCTTAACCTATTGAAAGTTATGAATTTCCTAAGATTGCTATGGTTTTAAGGTACCTCACCAAGAAAAATGCTAAACAAATTGAAAATGCAAGATCAATTCAAATCAAATTTACCCTATAAACTACATGCTATGCAAGATGCAATGCCAAAAGAATCATCATCCAACTCTCAATGGTTAGGCAGAAAAGAATTTTTGAAGTTTGAAACAAAATATTGCCTAAAAATGAAATTAAATCCAATGAAAATGATCAAAAGGTATCAAGAACAAAAAAGAAATTTGGTTTGAGAGTTGGACAATGTCTCTAAATGTTTCTAAATGCTATGCGAATTTTTTTGTGATTTTTAAATACCTAAATGTATTTTTAATTAATTAATTTCCATTAATTAATTAAAAATAAACATTTAAAAAATTTAAAAATAATTTTCAATGCAAAAAATAAAATAAAAATCATTTTCTGATTAAGAAAAATATTTGAAACAAAAATGCAAAAGGAAATATTTTTAGGATTTTTCTAACTATTTTAAAATAAATATGAAAGATAAATGAATAAAAATGAAATAAAAAGAAAATAAATGGGAAGTATGCAGGATCTAAGGCTGAGATTCAAACTGAACACGCAAGAGTTGACTGGCGCGCTATTGGAAGGTCAGGATCTTTTCTGGCTTAATTAACTTAAATATGATTTATTAAATTAATAAAACAGATTAGGGTTTTAATGATGTGATCTGGGCCACACACGCGCGCGGGAGTCAATCCCAGTCTACCTCATCTACGGTCCAAATTCAAACTCTCATTAATTACGTAATTAGGGCAAATGACTTTCAGGTGACCGGAATAGTGGTTCCGGTCATCTTCTCCGGCGAGTCAAAAGAGGAACTCTCTCCCTAGGCCATTTCTGGAGCTCTAAAGCTCCAGATCAAGCCTTCTAACCTCCCTGAATCCAATCCTACCCTCAAAACAAATTTCTATGACCTACAAAACAAGATTCGAATCAAAACTCTTAAAATGACAAAAGTTTCAGACAACCAGTACACACTCAAATCTTAACCATTTGAAAAGGTAAAAACATCTGGATGATCAGCAAGGCATAAGGAACAATCTAGAAACTTAAATTTTCATTTCTGGAAAAAAAGTTCTTGAGGTACCTGAGCTTGAGCTTTCTGAGTTTGCAACTTTCTGACCAGCTCTTTGCTTTCAATCACTTCCAATGATCCCCCTGAGATGTTTGCAAGGCCAATTTGGAGTTTAAAATGGCTGGTTTGTGAGATTGATCAAGTTCTGTTCAGTGAGGGGTGAGAATCATGTTTCTGATTGAGGAGGTTTCAGGGATGAATGAGGGTAGGGAAATGATCAGGGGAGCATGCTGAGTGATTCTATGAAGTTTTTTTTGATGTTTGATGCTTGCGTGATGTGTTTCGAATGAAAATGCATAAGAGGGGAGTTTTGTGAATTATGGCTTGGAGAGTGTTTCAGGCTTGTGTGTCCTATGAAAATGAACCCTTGGAGTGTGTTTGTAAGGTCTGGATTGGGCAGAGAGTGGGTGGTGGACTGTTGTGATTGGTATGGGTGTTTTTGCCAAAAAGTCAAAAGTGTTGTACTTGAGGTATGGGCAATGGTGTAGCTGGCTCATTGGCTTGTCCTAGCTCAGCTGAGATTAAGGGTGTCCATGGAATTGGTTTTGAGAAAGTTCAGCAAGTTGAGTGAAGTTTATGTAGTGTTTTGCAAATTTGTGAACTTTTGGCCCCTTTAGAATTTCTTAATGCACAAAACATGAAATTGGACAAACTCTTGGTGCATTCTGAACTTTAGGCAATGGTTTATGTTTGTGCAAAGATTAGAAGTCCATTTGAAAGCACAACTTGCCTTGGCAAGGGATTTTGCAACTTTGCCTCTTTGGTACATAACTTGAAATTATGTGATTTTTCCCAACTTTGACAAGCCATAACTTTTGATCCAAAATGAATTAGAATGAGTTCTTGTACTTTTTGAAAAGGTAATGATCCATTCTACAACTTTCATGACCAAAGTTTTCCCATTTGAAGCATTTTTGAATCAAAAAGAAAGGGTTGAAAAAGTTTCCCAAAATGGCAAGTTTCCATTACAAGTCATTTTCCCAAAAAGGCAACTTTGCAAATGGCCTTAAATTCTTCAATTTTGTGAACTTATAACATCTTCTATGATCAAATAAAGACCATACATAATAAAAATGATGATGAACACCCTTTGGTTGGGTCATTGGGGGCCTCAGATGCCCTGATTTTACACTGACTTGCTCAAGAAGTCAACTCTTGATTAGATGCCTTCCCCATGAAATTTCTTCATGAAAATTGATATGCATGATCCTTATACCATATAGAGACCAATAGAAACAAGAATGACCAAAAGATTTGGAGTTATGGCCTTTGAAACCAAAACCCTAATTCTAGGTCATCTGTGCAGTTAAACCTGACTCTGCTTCCATGCCATTCTCAGTTCTTGTGCTCTTTTGACTCTCTTGACTTTGTGGGGATACAATATGAAGCTTGAACATACATGGACCCCTTTGAAGTGATTGAAGACCTTTGGAGTGGCTCAAATGGCTCAGGGATGGCTCAGATCACAAACCCTAGATGCAGATGACTTAGAAACAATGCAGTGAATCAAAAATGCAATATGGGATATCATGATTGGACTTATGCATATGAAAAGATCACAAGCCATGGTGTGAATGAGTGAGGGAAAATTTGGGGTTTTTACACAAACCTGTTACGCCAGGTGCAACATTAATAAGTGGTGCTTGAGACAGACGAATCTCCTTCGAATAGACCTGTTACGCCAGAACCGGTAACCATTTTGACATTTACTCCCACAGTCAGGACTTCAAACCTCTTCAATACAGACGAGTATTGGATGATCATCAAGAGAACACAGACGAACGCCATAAGTCAATGATACAAACGAATATCAGACGATGATCTGAGAAACACAGACGAGCGCTTCAGGCAATGATACAGACGAATATCATCCACTGGTACAGGCGAATACCAGAAATTCAAACACAGACGAGCATTTGGAGTAACAATACAAACGAGTACCAGGGTAATTATCAAATCAATATATATGGATATAAGCCAACACAGACGAGTGTAAGGGATGATATAGACGAGTATCCAAACAATGCAGACGAGCTTCAAGCAGATAACAAACACAGACGAGTATTGGGAAGTGCAGACGAGCAACAACAATATCAAACACAAACGAGTGTTGGGAATTGCAGACGAGCAATACCAAAGTGCTAACACAGATGAGCATAGAGAAGTGCATACAAGCAGCCAACAATTACAGCCATGGGCAACTGCTGGGGAATGCAAACGAGCAATACCAAAGTGAGAACACGGACGAGTGTTAAGAAATGCAGACGAGCGGCAATAAAGTATGAACACAGAAGAGTGCTAGAGAATACTTCCATGATGGTTATATCTCAACCATGGAATTCTGCGGTGGAATGACGATCATCCAACACGACTGGAGAGATGCTTCCTCAAATATCCCATGATTGGGAAGGAAGTTTTGATAATTACAAATTTTGTGGGGAACGGGCCTCCCACTTCCTGCTGGGCATACTCTACTGGTGAAAAATAATCTGCTGGGGATCCCCATCTGTCTTGACTTAGCTGGGGACAGTTCTGCTTGGGAGAATGTGAATCCATCCTGCAAAACGTGCAACAACAGAATACACATATGTGCCCCGGGGACTTGCACGGTATGATCTGTTCATCCATCGTCACCCGACACTCAAAGAAAATTTCAAATGTTTCCCTGCAATGTCATTTTCTTTTTCAAATTATCACCATGTTTAAAAATACAATACTTATTTTTGCCAAAAATTCAGGACATTTTTGCAAGCAAAAGATAAACACAACACAACTTTTTGACTGAATATTCCTTTATTGAAAGGCCTCTGAATAGGAAAAGTGTTTACATCAAGAAGCAACCACCTAGAAAGAGGTAGCTACCATAAAATTGAGAAAATAAACTATCCTAATGACAATGGACACGGCATCCCAATGAGTTTCCTCCTTGCTATGACCAGCATGTCTTTAAAACTCTCCATTCTTGCCTTTGCTTTCTGAGGAGATGAGGGGACTGATTCGTATCCTTCTGATATTTTTCAAGCTGTACGAAACAATGATTTGGTTCAGATTACTCGGATCACAGTTGTTCGCTTATTCCAATGTTTTGCGTGGATTGCCCTGTCGGGTTTTCAATCCACCGGGATACCCTTTTTTGCCTGAGCTGTCCGATGTGGCTTTTCAACTCAGCGGGTGTACATTTTTTTTAATTTGTTTTCCCTAACTTTTGCCCGAGATTTTTATTCTGTTTTTAGCTCGCCGGGATGCCCTTTTCTTTCCTGGACTTTAATTCTGTTTTTGTGTCCAGCGGGTCTTTTTCTGCGAAGTATTTTTTAACTACGTCCGAGTTAATAGGGGATTGGAAATATTCTCCATCCATAGTGGTGAGCATCAGTGCTCCTCCTGAAAAAACTTTCTTCACTATGAATGGGCCTTCGTAATTTGGGGTCCACTTGCCCCTGTGATCTGAACCTGGAGGAACAATCCTCTTGAGCACAAGCTTTCCTACTTGATACTCCCGAGTATGTACTCGTTGGTCGAATGCTCGCTTCATTCTCCTCTGATAAAGTTGACCATGACAGATAGCCGTTAATCTCTTTTCCTCAATTAAGCATAGATGATTGTATCGATCACGTACCCACTCAGCCTCATCAAGCTTCACATCCTTCATCACACGCAATGAAGGAATTTCTACTTCAACAGGCAAGAATGCCTCCATACCATATACCAATGAGAAGGGAGCTGCCCCTGTTGACATCCTGACTGACGTTCGGTATCCATGCAACGCAAATGGTAACATCTCATGCCAATCCCTGTAAGTGACAACCATCTTTTGCACAATCTTCTTGATATTCTTATTTGCTGCCTCTACCGCACCATTCATCTTTGGTCGGTAAGGAGAATAATTGTGATGCTGAATCTGTAAGTCCCGGCACAACTCTGCCATCATCTTGTTGTTCAAGTTAGAACCATTGTCAGTGATGATTCTTTCGGGCACTCCGTATCTGCAAATGATGTCTCTTTTCAAAAACTTGGCTACCACTTGACGAGTGACATTGGCATAAGATGTTGCTTCAACCCACTTAGTGAAGTAGTTGATCGCAACTAGAATAAAGCGATGACCATTTGAAGCAGTGGGCTCTATCTTCCCGATCATGTCAATGCCCCACATAGAAAAGGGCCAAGGAGATGACATGACGTTGAGCGGGCTTGGAGGAACATGCACTTTGTCTGCATAAATCTGGCACTTGTGGCATTTATGGGCGTATGAACAACAGTCTGCATCCATTATCATCCAATAGTACCCCGATCTCAATAACTTCTTAGCCATAACATGCCCTCCTGCATGAGTACCGAAAGATCCCTCGTGGACTTCCTGCATTAATAGGCTTGCTTCGTGTCTATCCACGCATCTGAGCAAGACCATGTCAAAGTTCCTCTTATACAGAACCCCATCTGTATTCAAGAAGAAACTAGCAGCAAGTCGCCTTAAGGTCTTCTTGTCATTGGATGATGCCCCAGCCGGGTATTCTTGCTTTTCCAGGAAGAGCTTGATATCAAAGTACCAAGGTTTCTCATCAGACACTGTGTCTACAGAGAAAGCATGAGCTGGTGCGTCAAGCCTGGAAATATTAATCATGGGCACATAATTCCAACACAAGACTTTGATGGACGAAGAAAGAGTAGCCAATGCATCGGCAAATTGATTCTCATCACGTGGTATGTATTGAAGTTTAACTGTTGTGAAGAACGTCAATAGTTTTTTGGCATAATCCCTATAAGGAATTAAGTGTTCTTGATGCGTATACCACTTGTCGGTAACCTGATTGATAACGAGGGCTGAATCTCCGAATATATCGAGGGTCTTATTCCGAAGATTAATAGCCTCCTCTATTCCCATTATGCACGCCTCGTATTCCGCTTCATTGTTGGTGCAACCAAAAGTAATTCTGGCAGCGAAGGGAAAGTGAACACCTTCGGGAGTGATAAGAACAGCACCAACTCCACGTCCATTGATATTAACTTCCCCATCAAACATCAACTTCCATTTGGATTCAGGGTCTGGCCCCTCCTCCGGAAGTGGTTCCTCGCAATCTTTTGCTTTGAGGTACATGATGTCCTCGTCAGGGAAATCAAACTTCATTGGCTAATAATCATCTTCAAGAGGTTGTTGTGCAAGGTAATCCAACAATGCACTTCCTTTGATGGCTTTCTAGGAAGTATACTGTATGTCGTACTTTGTTAAGATCATTTGCCACCTAGCAACCCTTCCGGTTAACGCTGGTTTCTCAAAGATATACTTGACAGGATCCATTTTTTAGATTAGCAGTGTGGTATGGGTCAACATGTACTGTCTCAGTCGGCGAGCAGCCCATACCAAAGCGCAGCAATTTTTCTCGAGCAGTGAGTAACGGGATTCACAGTCGGTAAAATTTTTGCTAAGGCAATAAATAGCGTACTCTTTTCGACCAGACTCATCATGTTGGCCTAGGACACACCCCATTGACCCTTCTAGCACAGTCAAGTACATGATAAGTGGCCGTCCTGGAACTGGAGGCATTAGAATCGGAGGTGTCTGCAAATATTCTTTTATCTTTTCAAAGGCTCTTTGGCAGTCTTCATTCCACCTGACCGTTTGCTCTTTTCATAGCAATTTGAATATTGGTTCACACGTAGCAGTTAGATGAGATATGAACCGTGAAATGTAGTTCAACCTCCCTAAAAACCCGCACACTTCTTTTTCTGTTTTAGGTGCAGGCATATCTTGTATTGCTTTTACTTTTGCAGGATCCACCTCGATTCCTTTCTGACTAACAATAAAACCCAGCAGTTTCCCGGAACGCACTCCGAAAGTGCACTTGTTTAGATTCAACCTCAACTTATACTTTATCAGTCTATCAAACAGCTTCTTGAGATTGACCAGATGCTCTTCTTCGTCTCGGGACTTGGCAATCATATCGTCCACATAGCACTTTATCTCTTTGTGTATCATGTCGTGGAACAATGTGACCATAGCCCGCTGATATGTTGCCCCGGCGTTCTTCAAACCAAAGGGCATCACCTTGTATCAGAATGTACCCCACGAGGTAATGTACGTTGTTTTCTCCATGTCTTCCGGTGCCATCTTAATCTGATTATACCCGGAGAAGCCATCCATGAAGGAAAATACCGAGAACTGAGCGGTGTTATCTACCAGCACATCAATGTGAGGTAATGGAAAGTCATCTTTTGGACTTGCTCTTTTTAAATCTCGGTAATCAACTCACATTCGGACTTTGCCGTCCTTCTTTGGTACAGGCACAATATTAGCTACCCAGGGTGGGTAACTAGTTACGGCAAGGAATCCGACATCCCACTGCTTCTGAACTTCCTCCTTGATCTTCAATGCCATGTCAGGACGAGTTCTTCTCAGCTTTTGTTTCACATGAGGACAGTCTTCTCTCAATGGCAGCTTATGCACAACAATGTCAGTATCTAGCCCTGGCATATATTGATACGACCAGGCGAAGATATCCACATATTCACGCAGCATACCAATCAACTATTTCTTTACCTCGGCCTGCAGAATGGCCCCAATCTTGATCTCTTTCTTCACATCTTCTGTCCCAATGTTGATGATCTCTATTTCTTCCTGATGAGGCTGAATGACCCTTTCCTCTTGTTTCAACAACCTGACCAATTCTTCAGGGAGTTCACAGTCTTCCTCAACCCCTTCATCAGCTTGGTAGATAGGATTGTCAAAGTCATGTGTGGTCATAGCAGGAACGTTATCACTAGAATCCGGATGATCAACATTGCCAGATGATGTGCTTATTTCAGAATCTGTTTATATTCAAAAGAGACGCAAACAAATAAACAAAAAGGAAAAACACATTGCCATTTTCATTTCTTTTTTGTGAAAAAATTAAAACAAAAGAAAGAGAACACAATTTTGCTGAAAAACGTCCTTTATTTCATGGTAAAATAAAAATGCATTCAAAGCATGGTGGCCCTACAAATGGATCCTTGCACCTTGGGCAGAGTGCAAGATTGACAATGCAGCATGATAAAAAAAAGGAAACAAGTAAATTACTTTGGTTGCCTGGTAACTTGGACAATGTCTTCAGCAGACCAGTTCTTGAGCTCCTCTCCGGGTGCACATGGATGAATCTAGTTGTCCCAGTTGCAGTCATTGTCTTCTTCTTTGCCTGTTGCACATATATGGTTGCGGTCGAGCATCCCAACGCTTGTGAAAGTAATAGCTTTACCACTCTGAGGCCAGTTAGACCCACCAGGATGATAACCAAGCCCAAACTTATCATCATTCTTCTCTAAGTCCAGCAACTTGCCCCAGCCTTGGGCGCTTCCCGACTGAACCACTTCCTTAGCCTGCCTGTAGGAGTGAATGGAAGTACCTTCTTTCTCATTGTTCCTCTCTACTGGAGTCAAAATAATGACATTAACCGCTTCGAAGGCCTGACACAGCGTCTCATGGATCTCTCCGTCCATCTCCACATATTTGAAAGTTGATAAGTGGCTCACAAAGATATCTTCCTCTCCGCACACAGTAATCACTTGGCCATCAACCACGTATTTTAGCTTTTGATGCAAAGTGGAAGTTACTGCTCCTGCAGCATGAATCCACAGACGTCCCAACAAGCAACTGTACGCGGGCTGAATGTCCATGACGTAGAATGTGCTCTTGAATACTTGAGACCCTATTTTCACAGGTAACTCAACTTCTCCGAACACCGACCTTCTGGACCCATCAAAGGCTTTCACCGTCAAATCACTGGGTCGTAGGACGATACCATCGACATTCAACTCCATTAAGGCCTTCTTCGGGAGTACATTAAGAGAAGAGCCTGTGTCAACTAGTACATGCGACAAAATAGCACCCTTACACTCCATAGTAATATGCAGTGCTTTGTTATGGTTACGGCCCTCTGCAGTAAGGTCTCTATCTGTGAAGCCCAACCCGTGGCTTGCATTCACACTTCCCACTTCAACTTCCAGTTGATTAACAGTTATCTCTTGAGGAAGGTATGACATCTGCAATACTTTCAGCAAGGCTTCTCTGTGCGCTGGAGAACACATCAGCAAAGACAAAATTGATATTTTGGAAGGCGTCTGGTTCAACTGTTCAACCACCTTATAATCACTCTTCTTTATTATTCGCATAAATTCCTCCACTTCTTTCTCATACGTACCCTGTCCAGCAACAGGAGTTGTCATTTCTTCAGTCGCTGTTTGCTTTCCTTTAGCCTTTGTCGCAGCTTCAGCTTCAGGATCTCCTCTCAGAACTGAGGGAGCAAAAAGACGACTACTTCTCGTAAAACCACCAACTCCTCCGACGTTCACTACAGTCGGGTCAATAGTTACTGACTTACTCTCCACTTTCTGTCCTTCCATGTACACATCTGAGCCGTAATGCCATGGAATGGCCTTATCATTGTATAAGGAACAGGCCCAGGAACAATGATAGTAACAGGACTGACTTCAGGAGCATAAATAGTCACAGGTTCTCTTCTAGCAGGCACCTCAGATGGATCATAGTAAATGGTTATAGTGGACACACAATCACCTTCATTATCAACTTTATCAAACTGCAATGACCCTTCATTAATCAAATTATGCAACCCCATCTTCAGGTCTTCACAACCGTTCCCTGAATTCAAACACATCTCACAATCAGAACCGCATCCCGGAAACACTTGTCCTTTTAACAGCCTTTCCTTCACTACCAACAGCGGAGTCTACACTTCTTCTATGCTCAGAATCAAACTTAACTTCTCACCTCCGTCAACAACATTTATTCTAGCCCCTCCATGGTTTGGAATAGGGTTTGAAGTAACATTAGGCGGTGGTGCAAAGTTAATCGCCTTGGAGTCGATCAAATCTTGAACTTTATGCTGTAGCGCCCTACACTTCTCAGTTGAGTGCCCGGGTGCCTCTGAATGGAAAGCGCATCTAGCATTGGCATCGTACCCCACTGGAAGCTCTCCAGGTGGTGGTGGTGCTAAGGTCCTCAGTTGTATCAAGTTCAGGTCTAGCAATCTCTGCAGCAATGTAGTGTATGTCATGGGAATTGCTTTGAGCATCCTATTAGCTGGACGAGCTTGTCTGGGCTGATAAGGTCTTTGTTGATAGTGTTTACATTGTGGCTGTTGTTGCTGTTGTTGTTGAGGTTGAGTCTGTACCTGCTGCACAGGACTGGAAGGGATAGTGACAGCTGCCACTTGCTCATATGATCTTATATGTCCTCGGCCCCGTCCTCGGCCATACACAACATTGGTTTCCCCTTCCCTTCTTCTCGGGGGTCCGTTGAAAGCTTTTCTTATGCCACTCGAGCTACTCGCATTGGTATCCTGAATCTTCCCCATTTTCAACAGAGTCTCGACCCTCTCACCTGCTATTACTATATCATTGAACTTGGTAGCCGAACAAGATGCCAATCTTTCGATAAACACCCTTTGCAATGTTCCCATGAACATATCAGCCATCTCATTCTCCAGCAATGGTGGTTGTACTCTGGCAGCGAGCTGACGCCACCTTTGAGCATACTCTTTAAACCCCTCCTTAGAATTTTGAGACATGTTCTGTAGTTGAGTGCGATTTGGAGCCATGTCCAAATTGTACTAGTATTGCTTCACGAATGCCTCTGCCAAGTCCTTCCAGCTCTTAATGTTGACCCTACTTAGCTTTATATACCATTCCAAGGAAGCCCCAACCAGGCTGTCCTTGAAATAGTACATCCATAGCTTCTCATCTTCAGTATGGGCAGCAATTCTTCCTACAAAGGATTGGAGGTGAGTCTTTGGACACTCTGTGCCGTTGTACTTCTCGAAAGTCAAGACCTTGAACTTGTAATGGATTCTAACCCCTGGAACCAAGCCCAAGTCAGTAATGTCGAACCCCAGAGAGCTCTGAGATTGAATGGCCCTGATCTGTTCAGCCATCTCTTCAAATTTTCTGTTCATTTCAGCCCCTTGGCCTTCCATTTCGTCCAGCAGAGTAAACTGTTCGTCTTGACCATCCATCTGTACATTGTTTAGTCCATCATTGATAATGGTGACCCCTGGCTGCGCCACAGGGATCTCAACTTGACGGGCGCCCGCACCGTTATGATTACCTCCATCAGCAGTATCGTTGTTTCTGGCTTGATTATTTTCAACCAACTCACGCAAATGTTCCTGATTCTGACCCATCCCTGCCATAAGGGTCATAAAATTGTCCATCCTCAGTCTCAAGTCAGCTAAATCAGCCTGCATTTGATCCATGACTCTTTCTCTGTTGACTCTTGTGGGATATCTGTGTACGATCGACTGTTCTCGAACCTTCTTGGGAGTTATAGTGCCTGAAACGACATAAATGTTAGAAACTGAAGAGCTACCTGCAAAACAAACAAACATGTTACATGTATGCAATGTAACTGCTCATGTTTCCAAGTTTTGGGCATTTGTGTGCCCCAGTTCTGGTATTTGCTCCAGATAACCACTTTGAGTGTTATTTTTCAAACATTCCCTTTGAAGAGTGTTCAGATCTTAGCACTATCAGACAAACAAGCTTTGCATATTCAGAAATGGTAATTTGCATATTAACACTGCATATCATGGATAACCCACTGTCGGCCAAAAGTTAGAGCACAAACAAAATTCCCCGAAGGGTTACAAGTTAATACAAAAACAAAAGATAAAGCAAGACTCCTACAACAAGCCTGTAGGTAGTCTGAACAATAATAAATAAAAACTAAACTAAAGAACCAGGTTCTTCTGCAGACACCTCTATCCTGTTCTTCTTCACACCTGCTCTTAGCTTGAGCTCTTCAATCTCCTTCAGTGCCTCCTCCAAGGCGATCTGGCTTTGTGCCTACTGCTGAGTCTTTTCCCTTCGAATGTTGTGGACTTGTTCCACTTCTTCCTTCTTGAAGGCCATCTGTACCTCGAAAAACTCTTCTTTTTCTTTAAACCTCTGTTGCTCATGTTCCCTTTGGCCTTGCAACCAAACAATGGACTGGCGAGCCTCTTTAAGAGCCTTCAAAGTCTTCTTGCGCTCCGCTTCTCTTTTTTCCTCCATCAGACCCAATCTTTGAAAGTGAGCTTCCCTTCCAGCAAATTCTTTCTCTTTAGCTTCCAAGGAGGCTTGCATCTTCTGCAGCTTTCCCTCTGCTTCATTTTTGGCCCGGTTGGCAAGATGGTATAAGTTAACCATTTCAGCATTCTCCACTCGTACTTCGTGCAGCTGAGCTTCTAGTTTCTTATACTCTTCAAGGGAGACAGTACTCTGACATGGCACTTCTTTAGGATATAATGGAGCTTCTACTGAGAATGGCATGAGAACTTCTTCTACACGTTTCTGCAACCATGTAGAAAAAGGAGGATATGTCTTGGGATCTACTCTGCCAAAGTCTTTCTTACCTTTCCTCACTCTGTGAGCCCAAGCCTGAGATACTTGTATTACTAATTCTTTGCTTCCCTCCACAGGAAAATACAAAGGCTCAGAAAATTCTTCCATATTTGGTGGATCTCTCAGAGGATAAACAAATTGCTTCCTGGCTAATGTTGGATGATAACTGATCACACCCTTCCTTCCTAGCAAAGGCACTCTAGCAAATCATCCACAACTGACCAACAACTCCTTTCCCAGCAGATCTCTGTCTTATCCCCAAGCTATATCCGCAGAAGTTAGCCCTATCAGCCTCCTAGACCATCTCCACTCATCTCTCATCTCCTTGAAAGCACCTGATTTTGGCAATTGCCTAGCAAACCACTCAGCAAACAATGAAGCACAACAGCCCACTGGTCCACCTCTACCTTTCTCATTCTGGTAGTGAACGTTGTAGTAGAAATCTCCCAACAGAGTTGGCACAGGATTTCCTTTAGCAAAGATGGAGATCACTTCCAAGCTTACAAACTCTTTTTCTCCCGGGAAAAGACTAGACCCATACACCATCAAAGCCAGCACAACACCAAAATCTCCCCATTTACCCTCTTTGGCATATTCTTCAGCCTCTGGTATAAGCACATTCCAAGGGAGTCCTCTGCCCTCACTGTCCTTCAAAGTCTTCTTAATCTTAGCAGCTGGTAAACGACAGACTTTGGATATGTCTTTTTCCTTGAGAACCACCTCAGACCCATAGTAAGGCAAAATATCTCTGACTGGAACACCCAAAATGCTGGAAATCTCCTCCAAGGTAGGAGCCAAGATGTAATCTGGAAACACAAAACACCGCAGCAGGGGATCATAAAACTGAAGCAAGGTGTGCAAGCTGTCCTTCTAGTCTGCACTAGGTTTGTCCATGTACTTCAATATCTGGCCATACCTCTTTCTGAAATTCCCCAAAACTTGGTCATTCATCAGCCTTGCTAATTTCTGAACACTCCTGACTTCTGGTTGAAGAAAAGTATAATGAACATTCTTTTTCCTTGTGATTCTCTTGACTTCTGCCATCTGGAGAGCTTATAATTACCAGAACTGGGTGCTAACTGTGAACAATAACCTGAAAAATGGAAACATAAACAGGTAATGCAAGAATGATGCAATGCAAATGTAATGCAGGCATATGATCAATCTGGGACCATCTCGATACTGGACACTGAATATAAGGACCCTCTGATCAACTGAAAACCAAGATCCTCTGAGCCACAACCCTCTGATATAAACTCTCAGGACCATAAGACCAAGAAATCCAGAACCATAAGGACCAAATCTCAACAAGGACCACACTGATAATGAGGGTATGTAGAGGCCAAAGGTTCCTGCAAAACTGTAAACCCCTCCCAATCTCACTAGTGTGCTCCGGGTAAAACATCACGGACTCTCAAAGCCAAATAGCAATAATACTTTCACCATTTCCAAGAAATGGCTCATGACCAGATCAGGGAATCGGTTTGGTATTATATACTACGCAGGGAGGCCTCAACTGAGTTCGGGAAAACAAGGTCATCCTATGTAAGTCCTAGGTGGGCCCTCGGATGCTAATGGGTTTGCCACAAAATATGGTCTGCCATTGTCATCACTAGAGAGGGATGTTTCCACAAGGTTCTCAATGTCGGTCCCCAGCTGCACATAACTGTCAAGGTTATGAAATGAAAGAGGAAGATCCCCAAATCAAGATATTTCCAAGACGGTCGCAAATCTGGGTGTGGAACTCACTACTACCCCCATGACAAGATCTCATGAGGCCAAAGTGAAACCACTCTAAGTCCTAAGGTGCACTCGAGCCGTGGTAATGAGCTCATCTCTCAGAAACAGTATCCCCCAAACCCACCAAACAGAAGATCCAGTCCAGACAGTCCAGTAATAATATATGATGCAGGAAATAAATACTGAAAACTGTAAATAAAGCTGTAAATAAATTGTAAATAAAGAACAGAAAAATACAACACACAATAGAATGCAATCAACACCCAAAGAAACGGAAACATGCAAGCGCTAGGGAGACTCACAGGGGAACCAGAGATTCTGGGTTCGATCCCCAGCAGAGTCGCTGGCTGTCGCTCCCCGAATTTCCATCCTGGTACAAACGCGAAAGTGGCGCGGAAAAGAATAGATTCGCCAGCCAGGCATTTTTATCCCGAAGGAACGGGAATGGTAATGCTACATAAACCAGAAGAAAAGAAGAGGAAGGACATGGGTCCTGCGAACCAAAGAAACTGAGTTCGGGAGTTGGTTACGACCTGGGAAGGTATTAGCACCCAGATCGTCTGCCGTACCCGACAGGATCCACGCTTGCAAAGAAACTGTTTCAGAGGGTGAAGAATTGAAAGCTACTGCAAAGAAAATGAACTGAACTGGATAAAAGAAAAGAAAATAGAAACTGAAAAAGAGATGAAAAGGAAAAATGTAGGGAAAATAAAGATTATGCTCGAACGGGCCCTACCCCGCTGCCTACGTACCTCATCTGGACAATGAGGATCAGAGTCGTCGTAGTTCCCCTAACTAGGGGTGGAAAGGATTGCTTATGAATTAAGGCTTGAACTGCCTATGTCAATGCTCAGGTGTTGCAGGCTCGGACGACGGGTGCGTAACCGTCTTGCAAAGTGACAAGTAGGAGCAAGTTCGCGTACGAAGCGAAGGTGATTAGAAAATAATTCCCGAAGGAAAGATGCTTATTGTTTGTTTGTGTTTTTTAGAATCTTTTAGGAGTGTGTCACAAGGAAGTGAACCCAAGCTCTTTTCCATGGAATGTGCACTTGTCACTACATTCCAAGATGGAATAATAGAACAAGCACACTCAAGTAAGGAGAAGATCCCCAAAACATGAATCCAGAGATTAGGGCTTAGGCTCACTAACTCATTAACTTATTAAGTGTTTTTGTATTTACAATGAAGAAGTGTGTTTTAGAATTTTCTTGGTGAAGATGATATCCTGATCAGACTTGTACATCAAAAGACAAGCTTGTACTATCCCAAGATGGGAAGACTACAGGTGTCTCATGGGATAAGGCTATTGCTCAAGATATCACTTCAATCTTTATTAAGTGTCTTCTTTAGGGTTTTGAGATGAGAAGAGAAGAGAAACCAAAGTATCACAAAGGTAAAAGTCTAATGGGGGACTAATGAATCCTAAGTGTTATCATGCATGGTATTCCTAGGTTAGTGGGGTTTGTTATCCTAAAGAAGAAAGAAAGAAAAAGAGAAGAAGAAGAAAGAAGAATAGAAGAGGGAGGAAGTAAGGCCTAAGCCCAACAAACACAAGGTTAGAAAAATAATAAGGAGAAAAGAAGAGATAAGATTTGGAGATGTGGGAATCACATCCACACCTCTCACTTACCAAAGCCCCTGAAATGGTTAGTGACACAAGCATAAGTGCAATACAAAATGAACATAATGTCAAACCAAAATCACACAACCAGAAGTGAAGTCATAAACACAAATTCCAAATGCAAACTCAAAGCACAAGAATGAGAAGAGAATCACACAACTCAACAATGAAGCATTATGAATCATCATGGCAAAACAAAGTAAACATGAGAAGATACGACACAAAATAGTCAAAGCAAAACCACAAAGTTCAAGACCAGAATCCTAACATGTTAGAAAAGTGCCTAAGGAACATGTAAGATAAAGAGAAGAAGTGCACATAGTCAAATATTTACATCATGAGAAGAAAGAAGCAAAGGAAATGAAGTGATCATGCATAAGTGTGGGAGAACTCCAAAAACAACCAAACATAAACTTCTCAAGGTACAAACCACAACCCAAGATCAGAGAGGAATCAAAAACCTAAAATGGCCCTAAACAACTTGAAGAAGTTGGCACAAGTGCCCTTCTAAGCTAAGGAATGAACATGTGATCCAAAAGAAGCAAAAAGGGACAAGTGAAGAACCAAAATTTAAATCAATTCAAGTAAACATCCAAAAATTCCACAAACTTGCACAAATGATCTTCAATCATACCATAACAACATGCCAAAAGGAGAGGATCAGATTCAGAAGCTTGATCATTCACATGAGGGTTCAAACATGGATTAGGGTTAGAAAGCTTCATTCACAAGTTAGATATCAAAATCAACTAAAAAAAATTCTAAAAATCAAAACAAAAATCACCAATAAACTACACCTCATCATGAATCCAGAGCAAAAAGAATCATCCAAAAATTCAAAATAGTGATCAAGATGGAAAATGGACAAGTCAGCATGGTTCAAAATGAAACAAAAACAATTAATTAAAAGGAACAATTAATTCCAGCGTGCCAATTCAAAATAAATGGAAAATAAAAATACCAAAAATTAGAGAAAACTAAAAGAATCATCCATGAATTTTTTTGTAATTTTTAATGACCTAAAACTATTTTTAAAAATTAAAAAGCAATAAAGAAATAATGACCAGGGGTGCGTATAGAAGAGAAAGACAGTTCAAATCCATTGGGCCTGGTGAAAGGGGGGGGGGGTAAATAGCAAGTCAAGCCCAGTCAAACCAAAAAATTAGAAATTATACACATCTAAAGGCTCACGCACAAAGTCATCAGATCCAATGGCTTATGAGTGAAGTCAACAAGACTGAGAAGTAAACAGATCCAACGCACCAAATTTAAATTCGCTAATTAAATGAAATATGACGGATGCATTTTAAAGTTATGGAAATCCTGATTAATTAAATAAATAAAACATAATTAAGTTAATTAACCTAGATCTAACGGCCAGGATCTAATCTGGACATCGTAAAACCCTAATTAGCCATAAATTAAACCCTACCGGTCGGAGAAGCGCCGATCGTCTTCTCCGGTGAGCCCCAAGTTGCAGAACCCCAAACTTCCATGAAAACTAGCAAACTGCATATCAAAATGATCCTTGAGCCAAGCATAACACAAATCAATCATCAAAATCACATGAACTAACAAAAATAAACTGAATCGAAGAGAAACAATTTGGATTTCAAAAATTCAGATCCTCAGCCTGCCTTCATTTCAACACCATTTCAAAATCTAAACTCATCAATAGACTCAGGATAACACGTAGATCATAATGCACACCTCTAAAACAAAATCTGGAAAAATAAATTTGGGAGCTAAGCTGAAGTTGAACCTCCTCAAATCCTTCAAGAAAACCCTCAGCCAAATGCAGATCTCCTCCTTAACTTCTCTGTTTGCAAAATAAATGAAAACAGAGCTTTAGATCTCCTTGAATTGTGAGTTTCAAACTATCCTGCTTCAGAATGGCATAGTATGAAATCCTTGCTTCCAGGTTAAAATGATGGAGGATTTGTGATCCTTACACTCTAAGGATGAAGAATATGCAAATAGTTTTGACAATGAGTGATGGAGATGAGAGCTCGAAGCCAATTGCAGAAATGCAAGAAAGTCGAATTTGAAAAAATGAGAGAGAGTTAGGTTGCATTTAGGATTTGGTTAGCTTTTATATCATGCACATATCATACTGAACAGGGTTTTGTAGTGAGTGGTAGCATGAGTTGTGTGATAGGGGTGATTTTGCAAATTTGCATGAAAAGTGAGAGTGATCCATTTACTCGTGCCTTTTGATTCCTCTTTGCACATGCTGATCTTTCATCCCAGCCCTTGATTCATGATGAAATGATCCTGCCCCTTAGATGTTGGTGTCATGCTTTTCTCATGATAATGCATTTTTTCCTTTTGTGAACTACACCAATTCTCATGCACGAATTTGTTGATATTTTTGGAGAAAAACAACTCTTATGCAATGCCTTGTAAGAATGTGACCTTATTTTTTTCATGAAATAACTTAAAAATGAGTTTCACAAGTTCTTGCATTTGGAGGAAGCTTGAATTTCATGCCATGCCCTAAAATTTAGGCAACTTTCGAAGGGCATATCTCCCAAACCATGAGGGCTATGAAAATGCTCTTGTACTTTTTAAAAATAGGAGACTTTAATCTTCAACTTTCATGTTTGATGGTGATCCATTTGAAGCTTTTTTCACCGAGTTATGTACACTTGAAAATTAGGGCAAAAGGTTACTAAAAATGGAAAATTTCATGACCAATCTCCTGCCAAAAATGTAAAACACCTCAAAACCTCTTGATTCTTGATCTTTGACTTTGCCAAACCTCTTCTAAGGTTATAAAAATATCCCTTGGCTTGAAAAATAAGGTTGGACCTTTTGAAATCTCACAGTTGACTTCTAGAATGCACAGTTGACCAATTTCTTCATTTACAAGCAACTGAAGAAATACCTGACTTCCACAAGGAATTTTCTCACCAATCCCTAGGATCTTATTAACATATGAGAGACTTTTCCCAAATGAAATGGCCAAAGTCACAAGGTTTTCATGCTTGAAACTCAAACCCTAATTTGGGATCATTGTGTAGGAGCTTTGCCCTAGCTTGAATTCCCTGATGATCCTCCAACCTTCTGGGCTTTTGTGAATGATCTTAAGCTTGTGAATGCAATGTAGACTCCCCATAGGACTTGGACAAATCCATTGGGCCCCTTGTTATATCTTGAAATGCTTCAAATCCCTCCACAGATGATCATATGCCTAATGCTAGGTCATGAGAGTGTTATGCCTCATCTTTCCATGCTAAGATGCCAAGAATATGATATGCTTATGATGAATATGATATGGTGATGATGCTTAAAAAGAAGAAGACAAATTTGGGGTGTTACACCAATCATTACAGTCATGAATTGGGTCATCTGATTCCTCATCTCAACCCTCTCATTTTCCATTTGGGTCCTTAATTCATTTAAGTCTTGCCGAACTTGGTCCATCTGGAGTCCCGGAAGGTTGTTTCTTGTCGGGTACCAGTGTGTTTTGTTGACAGGGAACACTCTTTTGCGAGCAATGTTTCCTGAAACCACAATAAAGTGAGAAACAACAATAAAACAAAAACCTACAAAACAAAGAGAATGTTAGTATGCAATGCAGGATGCCTATTTGTCTTCCGAGGGTATCCGGTTTGGTTCTTTGGTTTTGACCTTTCCAGACCTCTAGGAAATGCTGAAGATGAAAAGAGATGAAGCCCACCAAAAATAATGCAAACTGATATATTACAAAGAATGAAAATACAAAGTTTGATTACAATACATTCCCATGGTTGGTCAAAATACAACAACGAAAGAAAAGTACAACAACTAAAAAGTACAAGCAAAAGTATCAGACATCTAATCCAAAGTCATCCTCTCTGACTTCCTTCAGGAGGGCCTCAGTCACTAGACCTACTGGGTGCTCTGTAATAGTCCTGATGAGGAGGTTCCTGGTAGAAATGGCATTGGTTAACTTCTTATGCTTGTCTTGATCCTTTGACATCTTCAACCCCGCCCGGAGTTTCAATTCAGATATCTCCCTCTGAGCTGCCAATAAAGCCTCCTGATGCTTCTTCTCACTAGCCTCCAACTGCTCTATCTTAGCCTGAGTCCTTTGATCTTCCTGTGCACGGGCTTCAGTGATCCTGATCCACCTAGCCTTACTTTCCTCCAGATAGTGCTCTCCCTAGCCTTCTGAGTCTTTGCTTCTTTGCAAGCATTCTTCAGTACCAATTCCCCTGCTCTTGCCTTTCTGATGTAGTCATCCGTCTTCTCAATCTTGGTCAAATGCTCAATTCTGAGCCTTTCCAAACTCTCATTATCCAGACGGCTGTCATTTCTCTCCTAGAGAGTCTTCTTCAAGGCTTTAGCTAGCTGAGTGTTCCTCTCTTTCAGCTTTTTAATCTCTTCTAAACTAACAGTAGCTGTAGGTTGCACTGTAGAAGGTCCAGGTGCATATTCTAAAGTAAATGGCATCCGGGTGATCTGAGCTCTAGTACGAGACCAATCAGAATATTGTGCTGAAGTAATGTTGTTGCATTTTCCAAGGATGGTTGTCCCTTTGGTCTGAATGTTATCCCAAGGCCAGGCAGCTTGCCTGACAACAGCAGAGTTGGGTTGAATTTCACAATAAGGAGTTTCAGCCAAATCTTGTCCTCTGGGAGGATGAACCAAAGCATATCTCAATTGTCTCTTAAACAGTAGAGGGTTGTAGTTGATGCAACCTTTCACTCTTATCAAAGGCACATTAGGATACTGCCCACAACTAGTAATGATGTCCTTGCCTTTGGTGCTCTGAGTGCACCATTTAATGTCATCTGATGTCAAGGCAATGAATCTCTTAGCCCAGTTATTCTACTGATGAGGGTTCAGGAAGGTATCTGACTTTGGCAAGTGTCTTAGCAGCCAAGAATAATAGAGAGGAGCACAACATCTGACCAGTTTTCCTCTTTGCTTCTCATTCCTCTGATGTACTGAGTAGTAGAAGTCCCCCAGCAAGGTAGGAACTGGGTTCCTCAATAAGAATAGGTGAATGGCATTCTTGCTCACAAACTTTGGCTCATCTGCAAAGAAGATAACCCCATATATATTTAGGGCTATAAGTGCACAGGAAGCCATCCATTCTCCTATAGCAGCATTCAGGGTAGCCTGGGAGATCAGGAAGTCTAGGTGAAGGCCTGGAACCCCATCCTTGGTTGTCATGTTCTGATCAATGAGAGCAGGCTCCAAATTCAATGCCCTGGCTATGTCTTTATTTCTAGGAGCAACCATCTCTGGGTTGAAAGGAATCCCTCTCCTGATAGGAACTCCTAACAACAAGGAAAACTCTTCTAGCAAAGGTCCCAACTGGAAATCAGGAAAAGTGAAGCATCTGAGTGGAGGATCATAAAATTGCAAGCAAGTGTGGATCATACTCCTTTGAGATGCATCTAAATCCATGACCATGTCCAATATGCCTCCATAATTCTCTCTGAACAGTGGGAAATGGTCAGGAGTGATGAGGGACTGGATCTGCCTGATGCCAGTCAGGGTGGGCTCAAAAAAGTGGTATGTGATGTTGCTCTTTCTGGAAGTGTCCATGCTGATGATGGATGTTGGTGAAGAAACTGAGAGCAACTGCTGATGAAGATCACAGACTGAGATGTTGGAGGTAAGTCTCTGATGAAGATAGCTGGAGGAGAATCCCTGACAAACTGATGAAGGTGCTGAAGCAGTCTAAGCAACATAAGGGATCAAAAGTAAACCAAATATAAAGATGGATACCCTGTAAAACAAATACGCAAATGTTAAATGATGCAAAAATGATGTATGCAAATGATATGCAAAGGTTTTGTGACCAAGTGCTAGATCTGTTTACCTGCCTTGGTAAAAGTCCATGTATGTTCATAAGTCCGGATGGAGGCTTAGAAATCCAGTAACCAGGTAGGGGACAAATAAAGAGTCATAAGTCCAGGGTAATCACAAGAAATGTCCAAAGTGATGCATTCTTAAAACAAAACTAGTAACAGGGTATGATGTGGCTAAGGGTTCTTGCAAACCTGCAAAGATCCCAACCCCCTCACATGTAATATTCTAGAACAAGGATCCTTAGACTTGGATCAGTTATGAGAAGTGTAAACACTTCTAACCCGGAGGTACAGTGTTTACAATAACCATAAAGGATCCTCCTCTAATTCACCTCAGATGCTGAAGGTCATAAAAAGGTCATCTAGACTTAGCAGGCTTCCCAGATAGCCCTAGTACTACAGGAAATCTGTAGCACAAAGTTCTCAAGAAGAAACCCATGTCTGAACCGTGTTTCATATTCCCGCACCAGACCGAAATGGAATGGGAAAGAATATGAAGCCACTCTAGCCTATGTGTCACTCAGGTCCCCGATATAGGACCTTAATCACTCAATGAAACCCCCACCCACCAAGGAAACAACACATCCAACACATGACAATGACAATATGAAATGCAAAAAACTGTAAATGAAAGCAATAAATAAAGCTGTACATAAACCAATAAATAAAGCAAATACATAAGCACAAGTAGCACATAACACCCCCGTAAACAAAAATCAAACAAGCGCTAGGAGGAACCCACAAAAAGAACCAGAAGCCCTGGTTGCAATATAAGGTTTCCCCAGCAGAGTCGCCAAGTTGTCGCTCCCACTAAAAGACACCCGGGGTCAGATAGGGTACAGAGGCGAACGGTTGGCGAGAGGAGGAATGAAGTGAATGTGAAAAGAGTCACCAGCTAGGCATTTTTATCCCGAAGGAAAGGTAATGCTGCATAAACCTAGAAAGATATGGATAAGACGGTTGTGAACACGAGAAACTAAGAAAGGGGGTTGGTTACAACCTGGGAAGGTATTAGCACCCAGATTGTTCGTCGTACTCGACGGGATCCACGCTTGAAAGTTTGTGTTTAAAGGGGTAGTGTTTGTGCTATCTGTGTGAAAAAGCTAGAAAAAGATGTACAAGTGTCAGTGCAAGAAAGTGAAGTGAAATGCTCAGGAATGAGGCTTAAAAGAATGCTGAAATAGGGGGAAGACACAGAGACTTTTATTCGATAACAGTTAAGTTATGCCTACGTATCCTCTCGTGCAATGAGGAAGTCAGAACACCGTAGTTTGACTCAAAGAGACTGAAAGATCAATTTGATTGATGAACTGCTTGCTTGCCTATGCTCAAGTGTATGACTCGTCTGGCTCGAGTGCTAACTGTCTTGCATTAGACGGAAGAAGCGAGTTCTCGTTTATGAATGACTGTGATGAGAAAAGAATCCCGAAGGAGACGATTATTGATTGTTTTTTGTGTTTTCAGTCTTTTATTGCTTTTTGGAGTTTGTCATAAGTTAATGAGCTTAAGCCAAAACCAAGGGTTAGTAAACTCATCATATCCTCCCTTTGATTAGAGATAATGAGAATAACTTAAGTATGAGATAAACATCTCAAACTTAATTACCATGATGTAGGATTAAGATCATTAACCTACTTGTGATTATTTAGATGTTTTTTGGGTTTTTGTTTAGTGTTAAGTAATGAGTTTAATCCATAATCAAGGATTAGTGGACTCATTACACCATCCTAATAGAAGGATAATATATGAGCACACTTAAGCCGAGGAAGATACCTCAACTTAATCCATGATTAGGGATTAACCTCATGACAAAACAAACCTTTATTAAAGTGGATTTTAATTAAGGGTGAGATTAAGAAATGAGTTTTATGATTTGTAAGACAACTTGAGGGGGACTTGTCCATTAACACTAGGGTTAGTCCTTCTTAACCAATAAAGGAAGAATTAGAACCCTAATGCAAGGCCCAAGTTACAAGCTATTGTCTTAGTGATTATTAAGATGGATTGATTAAGAGGTTTAAACAAATTAAGGGTGTAACACTTAGGATTAAAGTTATGCACTCCATCCTAAGAGAAGGATTCAGACATAACCCTAATCACAAAGTCTTAAAACCTTAAAGGTTTAGTCTCTGATTATGAGATGAGAAGAGAGACACAAAGAAGACACAAAGGTAAAAACTAAAGGGGGACTAATCAAACCCTAATTATTGTCATGCTTGGATGTTCCTATGGTTTATTAGGCTTGCAAGAGATCTTCAAAGAAGCCACCAATGGAAGAAGCAGAAGAAAGAAGGAGAAGCAGAAGAAACAAGTTTCTTACTTCACTAAAGAAGATAAGTAACTTGGAGAAAGAAAGTGAATGAGAACATGAATGAGCAAGCTCACTCTAAGGAAAATGAAAATGAAGCAAGGATGCATAAGAAGAAGATGAAGAGAAATGAGAAGTGAAGGCAAATTCACTTCTCAAGTTACTTACCACCTGAAAAGGTTAACAAAAAGGAAAGAAATGAAATGAAAATGAAACAAATGAAAAGGTAAACCCAAAACCAGAATCATACACATGATGCAAATGATGCTATCACATGATGCAAAGGCATGCCAAGTGCAATGAATGTTCATACAAGAGATGGAATGCAAAGGAAGCATGCTTTGGAGTTTGAAAATTCATGAAAGTTTATCAAATGAAATGAATGCACATCATGGCAAATGAATGAAGAAATGATCAAGCATGATTCTAATATGTCATAATATGTCATAGATGTCATATGAATGCAAGAAATGTCATGGCAAGTTCATATATGGATGCATATGCAAGATGAATGCAAATGAAGATGCAAAATTAGGGTTATATGATAGGATGAGATGCAAAAGTCAAAAACAGAAGCAATGTTAATTTTTTTGGAATTTGTAGAAACCTAAATGGTATTTTAATTAATTAATTTCCATTAATTAATTAAAATAAACATTTAAATATTTTTAAAATGATTTTTTAATGCAAAATAAAATAAAAATAAAAATGTTTTTGGGTGAAGAAAAATATTTGAAATTAAAATGCAGAAGAAAAATATTTTTGGAATTTTTTATGTATTTTAAATAAATTAGACAAAATAAATGATTAAAAATTAAATAAAAATTAAATAAAAGAAAGTATGCTTATCCAAGGGACAGGATTTAAACTGGAGTGATGGAGGGAAGACCATGCGCGCATCTTAATGGTCAGAATTCAAACTTACTTAATCCTATTTAATTAACTAATTAAACACAATTAAACCTAATCTGAACTAATCCTGACCACCCATTTCAAATTAAACCTGATCCAAGGGCCCAGAACACGTCGGGCTCACTAAACCCTAAAATTAACCCTAATCCGTTTCAGGTGACCGGAACAGTGTTCCGGTCATCTTCTCCGACAACACCCCATCACCAACTTCTTCCCTATGCCATTTCTGGAGCTCTAAAGCTCCAGATCAACTTCTCTCACCTTCCTAAACCTAAATCTACCCTCAAAACAAATTTCTCATGGCTCAAACTCAAGATTCGAAGAAGAACACAAAAATGGTGAAACTTTCAGATAGTCAGTACATGCTCATTTCGCAACCATTTTCAAAAATAAATATATCATGGTGATCAACAAAGCATAAAGAACAATCTAAGAACTTAAAATTGCATTTCTGGAAAAAAGATTAAAGAGGTTACCTGAGCTTGTGCTTCCTCAGTTTGGAGCTTTTGGACCTCCTCTCTTGTGCAAACCCACTCCTCTTGACCTCCTGATGAAGCTTTGATGCTTGGAAGAAGTTTGTAATGGCTGGTTTGAGAGCTTGCACTCTTGCTGCACCAGAATCGTGTTTTGGTTTTGGGTGTGTTTAGGCTGCAATGAAGGGTGGGAAATGATCCTTTGGTAAAGCTGAGTTGATTGATGGAAAGAGTTTGAAGTTTGAGTGTGTGTACTGCGAGTTTCAAAAGCTTTTGCTCTTGGGGTGATTTTTGGGAACTTAGTGATTCTGAAGTGTTAGGCTTGCTTGTTGTGTGTTATGAGCTGCATTTTGTCCACATAACAATGTTTGATATGTCAGAGGAGTTGTTGTGGACTGTGGTGATTGGTATGGGCAAGTTGCCAAAATGTCAACATAACTTGTACTTGAGGTATGGGCTCATGTTGCAGCTGGATTTTGGCTTGTCCTGGCTCAGCAAGGATCAAGGAGGACCATGGAACATGTTTTGTGGTGATTCAGCAAGTGTATGATAGGTTTTGTATCATTTTGAAATTTTGAGGAAGTTTGGTCCCTTTTGAATTTCTTGATGTTCAAGGCATGAAATGAGAGGATTCTTGGGCAAATTCTGATTCTTAGGCAATGCACTATGTTTGTATGATGCATAGAAGTGTATTAGAGGTCACAAAATGGCTTGGCAAGTGGTTTTGCAAAAATCCCTCTTTGGTGTATTCTTGAAAGTTATAGGATTTTTGCCAACTTTGCAAAATCATAACTTGAGTTCCATAATGAATTAGAACTTGTTCTTGTACTTTTTGAAAAGGGAATGATCCAATCTACAACTTTTATGACCAACAATTTTTCATTTGAAGCATTTTTGGTTGAGAAAGAGGACGTTGAAAAACTTTTCCAAAATGGAAAGTTTCCATTACAAGTCATTTCCATTTTTGGCAACTTTTGGTTTAGCTCAATTTTCTTCAATTCTGTGAACTTCCAAGAACTTTAATGATCAAATAAAGATCATATAACTTCAATTTGATGAAAAATCCACTTTGGTTCCATTGTTGGGGGCCTCAGATGCCCTGATTTTGCTCTGACTTGCTCAAGAAGTTACCCAGTGATCAAATGACTTCCACAATGAATTTCGTCATCAAACTTGGTACACATGATCCTTATAACATATTTAGACCATTAGAAACAAGAATGACCAAAAAATTTGGAGTTATGGCCTCTGAAACCAAAACCCTAATTTCAGGTCATCTGTGTAGTGAAACCCTAGCTCTGCTTCCATGCTTTCCAATTTCTTGTGATTTTTTGACTTCCTTGATCTTTGAGGGATATAATATGATGATTGAACATACATGGACCCTCTTGGAATGATTGGAGGCATTTGGAGTGGCTCAGATGGACCTTGGATTGCTCAGATCACAAACCCTAGATGCAGATGAACTTGAACTAATGCAGTGAAACAAAAATGCAATATGAGATGATATGCTTAAAATTGTAAGTATGAAAGATCAAAAGCCATGGTGTGAACTTAGTGAGGGAAAATTTGGGGTGTTTACACCTGTCAGAGTGGGCTCAAAGAAATGGTATGTGATGTTGCTCTTTCTGGAAGTGTCCATGCATACAATGGATGCTGATGAAGGAGATTGAGGATAACTGCTGAAGATAACTTGAGAAGATACTAGAGAGGATCTTTGTTGAAGACAACAGGTGAAGATAACTGGAGACGGTGCTGAAGAAGAAACTCTGATGAAGGCAACTAATGAAGATGCTGGTGCAGATAACTGAAGAAGTCTGAGCAGCAGAACAGGTCAAAATCAAACCAAAGATAAGATGTGGATACCCTGTAAAATGAATAGACAAATGTTAAATGATGCAAAATGATGTATGCAGAATGATATGAAAAAGGGTTTGTGATCAAGTGTTGGATCCGTTATCTGCCTTGATAGGGTCCATGTGTGTTCATAAATCCAGATGAAGGCTTAGAAAACCAGTAACCAGATGGGGGGCTCAAATAAAGAGTCACAAGTCCAGGGTTTCAGAAGGACAGTCCAAAATGATACAACCTTAACAAAACTAGTAACAAGGTATGATGAGGCCAAGGGTTCCTGCAAACTTGTAAATATCCCAACCCCCTCACATGTATTGTTCTAGAACAAGGATCCTCAGACTTGGTACAGTGTTTACAATAACCATAAAGGATCCTCCTCTAATTCACCTCAGATGCTGAAGGTCATAAAAAGGTCATCTAGACTTAGCAGGCTCCCCAGATAGCCCTAGTACTACAGGAAATCCGTAGCACAGAGTTCTCAAGATGAAACCCATGTCTGAACTATGTTTCATATTCCTGCACCAGACCGAAATGGAATGGGAAAGAATATGAAACCACTCTATCCTTTGTGTCACTCAGGTCCTCGGTATGGAACCTTAATCACTCAACAATCCCTCCCACCAAAGGAAACAACAGATCCAGCATAAATGATATGATGATAACAGTATGAAATGCATATAGACTGTAAATAAAAGCAATAAATAAAGTTGTACAGAAAGCAATAAACAAATAAGCACAAGTAGCACATAACACCCCCGTAAACACAAATCAAACAAGCGCTAGGAGAAACCCACAAAGAGAACCAGAAGCCCTGGTTGCAAGATAGCCTCCCCAGCAGAGTCGCCAAGCTGTCGCTCCCGAAGATTTGCATCCCAGTACAAGCGCGAACAGTCGGCGAAGAGAGAAAATGAAGGTGAAGTGAATATAGTCGCTAGCTAAGCATTTTTATCTCGAAGGAAAGGTAATGTTGCATAAACCTAGAAAAGATGGATAAGACGGTTGCGAACCAGAGAAATTGAGAAAGGGGGTTGGTTTCAACCTGGGATGGTATTAGCACCCAGATTCTCCGTCGTACTCGACGGGATCCATGCTTACAAGATTGTGTTTAAAGGGGTAGTGTATATGTTATCTGTGTGCATAAGCTAGGAATGAATGTACAAGTGTCAGTGCAAAAGGGTGAGTGCTCAGGAACTGAGGCTTAGAAAAGAATGCTGAAAGAGGGGGAAGACACAGAGACTTTTGTTCGATAACTGTTAAGTTATGCCTACGTATCCTCTCGTGCAATGAGGAAGTCAGAACACCCTAGTTCGACTCAAAGAGACCGAAAGATAAAATGACTGTGATCTGCTTACTTGTTTATGCTCAAGTGTATGACTCGTCTGGCTCGAGTGCTAATTGTCTTGCATTAGATGGAAGAAGCAAGTTCTCGTTTGTGAATGAGTGTGATGAGAAAAGAATCCCGAAGGAGACGATTATTGTTTGTTTTTAATGTTTTCAGTTTTTTATTGTTTTTGGTGTTTTGCATAAGTTAATGAGCTTAAGCCTAAATCAAGGGCTTACAAACTCATTATATCCTCCCTGATTAGGGATAATGAGCCTACTTAAGTATGAGATAAGCATCTCAACTTAATTACCATGATGATGTAGGATTAAGATCATTAACCTACTTGTGATTAATTAGATGTTTTTGGGTTTTTGTTTAGTGTTAAGTAATGAGTTTAATCTCTAATCACAGATCAGTGGGCTCATTACACCATCCTAATAGAAGAATAATAGATGAGAACACTTAAGCTGAGGAAGATACCTCGACTTAATCCATGGTTAGGGATTAAATTCATTATATAACAAAGCCTTTATTAAATGGATTTTAATTAAGGGATGAGATTAAGAAATGAGTTTTATGGTTTGTAAGACAACTTGAGGGGGACTTGTCCATTAAACACTAGAGTTAGTCCTTCTTAACCATAAAGGAAGACTTAGAACCCTAGGGTAAGGCCCAAGTTACAAGATGAAGTCTTAATGAATATTAACATGATTTGATTAAGAGGTTTAAACAAATTAAAGGTTTAACACTTAGGATTAAAGTTATACACTCCATCCTAATAGAAGGATACATGCATAACCCTAATTCCAAAGTCCTAAAATTTTAAGAGTTTAGTCTCTGAATATTGAGATGAGAAGAGAGACTCAAGGAGACTCAAAGGTAAAAACTAAGGGGGACTAATCACAGCCCTAATTATTATCATGCTTGGATGTTCCTATGGTTTTTAAGGTTTGAGAAAGATCTTCAAGGGAGCCACCAATGGAAGAAGCAGGGTAAAGGAGGAAGAAGCAGGAGAATAAGTTACTTACTTCATTGAAGAAGATAAGTAACTTAAAGAAAGAAAGTGAGAGATATGGAACACAAGTGAACAAGTTCACTTAAAAGATAAGTAAAATTCAAATGAAAGAGATAAAGAGAAGTGAGAAGTGAAGGCAAATCCACTTCTCAAAGTAACTTACCACCTAAAAATGTTAGCATGAATGCATAAAGTACAAAGCATAAAGAAATCAAATGAAATGAGATGCAATGAGATGAAATGACCAAAGTCAGAAGTGTTTATGCAATGTTAATGTCATGTGAGATGATGCAAAGGCATGCAAAGTGTATATGTATGATCATACAAAGATGAGATGCAAATGGAAGCATGCTTTGAGGTTTGAAAACACATGAATGTTAATGAAATGAAATGAATGCAAACCATGGCAAATGAATTAAGAAATGATCAAGCATGGTTCTAACATGTCCTAATATGTCTAATATGACTTATGAATGCAAGAAATGTCATGGCAAGTCATGTATTGATGCATATGCCAGATGAATGCAAATGAACACATAAAATTAGGGTTTTATGAAAGTATGAGATGCAAATGAACAAAAATGAAGCATATAACATGATAAAAAAATTGAAACCAAGCTCAAACAAACCCTAATCCCATACTAGGTCACACCCCAAAGGATAAGGTCAGAAGCCTAATCAATCAAAAGTTATGAATTTCCTAAGTTTTCTAGGGTTTTTGGTGGTTCAAAGGGAAAAATGCAAATCAATTTGAAAATGCAAGATAAATTTATGAGATAAATGTCCTATAAACTACATGCAATATTCAAAACAATGCAACAAGAATCAACTTCAAACTCTTTTTGGTTAGGCAGAAATGAATTTTCAAAGTTAGGGTTCAAAAAATGAAATTTAATGACCCTTAATTCAAAGAAAATTGACAAACTATGATCAAACCTAAAAAGAAATTAGTGTGAAGAGTTTGAAAATGTTTCTAAATGCATGATTCATGATTTTTTTGGTGATTTTTAGAAACCTAAATGTATTTTTAATTAATTAAAAGACTTTAATCAATTAAAAATAAGATTTAAATATTTTAAAAATACTTTTTGAATGCAAAAAATAAAATAAAAATCATTTTTGAAATGAGAAAATATTTAAAGTCAGAATGCAAAAGAAAATATTTTTTGGATGCTTTTTGCTATTTTTAATTAATTATGCAAAAGAAATGAATAAAAATGAAAATAAAAATGAATTAAAGTGAAAGTAATCTGATCCAGTGGCTGAGATTTGAACTGAGGGAAAAGAGGTTGATTGCGCGTGTGATCTAAGGGCTAAGATTCATTCTGGAATTTTAAATTAATTAATCCTAATTAATCTAATTAATTATGAATTAGGGTTTTAATGAAATGATCATGGTCATTCAAAAACGCGCTAAGCAAGATCCAAGGGCCTGAATTCAAATTAGGGGAGATTTGCCCTAATCCTAACCCTAAACATTTTCAGTTGACCGGAGCAAGCTCCGGTCGTCTTCTCCGGCGAACCAAAATTTCTCCCTAGGCTATGAGAACCTCTCAAACTCTCCAGAATCACTCCCCAAACATCAATAAACAAGAATCAGCCATCAAAAACAATTTATCATTCACCAAAAACAGGATTCAAAGCAAATCGTGAAACTGAACAAAACTTTCAGAAGTTTAATACATGCTCATTTCTCAATCATTTTCAAAACAAAACATATCAGGGTAATCAGTGAAGCATGTAGATTCATTAGAAACTTAAAATGCATGTTCTGGAAAAAAGGTTCATGAAGCTACCTAAGTTGAAGCTTTGTGTTCTTGAGCTTTCTGGCCTTCCTCTTGGTGCAAAACCACTCCTATGATCTCCCTTGTGCTTCTGAAAGGCTTAGAGCAAGTTTATTTTGGCTGGTTGGAGAGGTTTGGTTCTGATAACTCAGAAATCGTGTTTGTGTTGTGGAGTGTTTTAGGCCATTGTAAAGGTTGCTTTGTGATCCTTATGATGTGTATGATTGAATGGTGCAAAGAGTTTTGAGTTTTGATGGTTGTGCTGAGAGATTTGAAGATATGAAAGTTTTGGGGATTTTTGTGAAACTCAGCTTGTGGAATGATTCAGGCTTATGTGTTTTGTGTTATGAGATCCATAAGGTTAGTATAGGCCAATGAGAGTGTTCAGAAAGTGGGTGGTGGCATAGTGTGATTGGTATGGGCTAAGTTGCAAAAATGTCAACATTGTGTACTTGTGGTATGGGCATGGTTCAGAGTTGGCTTTAGGGGTGTCTTAGCCTCAGCTGAGTTCATGGATGGCCCTTGGATCATTTTTATGCAGCTGGATCACTTGGATGAAGAGATACCATAGGTTTTGCAAATTTCCAACTTTGAAGATTTTTGTGAAAATGGCTTAATGAAACTTGTGATGCAAGGCACAATTCTGGTCCAAATGCATTGCACTATGTTTGTATGATGTTTAGAAGTCAATTAGAGGTCATGAAATGGCTTAGAACTTGAATTTGCAAAAATCCCTCTTTGGTGCACACTTGAAAATTATAGGATTTTTGCCAACTTTGAAAGGCCATATCTTGAGTTCTAGGATGAATCAAGACATGTTCTTTTATTTTTTGAAAAGGGAATGACCTAATCTACAACTTTCATGACCAATAATTTTTCATTTCAAGCATTTTTGGTTAAGAAAGAGGTGGTTGAAAAACTTTCCCAAAATGGAAAGTTTGCATTTCAAGTCATTTCCATTTTTGACAAGTTTGCAATTGGCTCAAAATTCTTCAATCTTGTTAACTTCCAACCACTTCTAAGATCAAATAAAGATCATAGAACTTCAATTTAATGAAAATACCCCTTTGGTTCCATTGTTGGGGGCCTCAGATGCCCTGATTTTGACTTAACTTGCTCAAGAAGTTACCCAGTGGACAGATGACTTCCACAATGAGTTTCTTCATCAAACTTTGTACACATGATTCTTATGACATATTAATAACATTAGAAAGAAGAATGGCCCAAAAATTTGGAGTTAAGGCCTCTGAAACCAAAACCCTAATTTTGGTCATTTGTGTAGTGAAAACCCTAGCTATGCTTCCATGCCTTTGCCAGTTCTTGTGATCCCTTGACTTTAATGAACTTTGAGGAGCATAATATGATGATAGAACACACATGGAGCCTCTTGGAAAGCTTCAAGACCATTGGGATGGCTCAGATGAAATCTTGGATTGCTCAGATCACAAACCTTAGATGCAGATGAACTTGAACTATGCAGATGAAACAAATATGCAATATGAGGTGGCATGCTTATGCTTATGAAAAAATGAAAGATCACAAGCCATGGTGTGATAAAGTGTGAGGGCAAATTTGGGGTGTTTACACATTTGCACAAAATTACAAATATGGCCCTATTACAAAAGTAGTCCTGACACCTTGGGCAAGATGCAGGACTTAGGGCATACTAAAAGTAGGAAATAATAATTACTCTGCAGGAGTAACCCTTATAATTTCCTGGGAAGACCAGTTAAGGACTTGTTGACCCGGGATCCTTGGACGAATCCAGCTTTCCAGGTTGAGGTTGCTTTCTGCCTCGTCTTCCACATTATTGACAGCATCTGGGGTTAGCATCCCCCCACTTATGAACTTGGGCTCCCTTGCAGCCTCTGCCTGATCTTGTCGGAATGGTTTGTAACCCAAATCGAATTTGTCCTCCTTCTTCTCCACCGGTAGCAGCTTGCCCCAGCCTTGGGCATTTCCATCTTTAACAACCTTCCGAGCTTGTTGATAGGAGACAATTGAAGTACCCATCCTATCCTCCTGGGATGCAGCAAATACTTCAGTTGTCGCCTCATTGACGTTCAGTGCTTCGAAATCTTGGCTCATGGTCTCGTGGATTTCACCATCCATCTCAATGTATTTGTAGGTGGCCAGATGGCTAACAAAAATATCCTCTTCACCACAGATTGTGATAATCTTCCATTCCCACTCATATTTCAATTTCTGGTGAAGGGTCTACATAACTGCGCCAGCTGCGTGAATCCATGGTCGACCCAACAAACAGTTGTAGGCCAGCTAAATGTCCATCACGTAGAAAGTAGTTTGAAAGACCTGCGGGACAATTATCATAGGGAGCTCCACCTCTCCAAGAACAGACCTCTTGGAACCGTCAAAAGCTATAACCACTAGATTGCTTGGTCGGAGAGCTATACCATCATACTCAAGCTTGACAAGGGCTTTCTTTGGCAAGACATTGAGTGAAGACCCAGTGTCAACAAGAACATGTGAAAGTATAGCCCCTTTACACTCCAAAGTGATGTGTAAAGCTTTGTTATGATGACGACCTTCCGTAGTCAAATCAGCGTTGGTGAAGCCTAGCCCATGGCTAGTATTAACATTAGACACCACTGTCTCAAGTTGATTTACCGTGATCTCCTCAGGCACGTAGGCTGCGTGCAAGACTTTAAGTAGTGCATCCCGATGAGCTTCGGAACACAACAATAGGGATAAGATGGAGATCTTGGAAGGAGTCTGGTGGAGCTGATCCACAACCTTGTAGTCGCTTCTCTTGATTATCCTCATAAATTCATCCACATCCTGATCAAAGGATGATTTATGGGCTTCTTATGGTACAGGTTCCTCAGGAACCACATTTTTACCTTTGGCTTTTGCAGCAACCTCTGCCTCAGTATTAACTCTTGGAACTTGTGAAGCAAAGAGGCATCCGCTTCGGGTGAAGCTTCCGCCTCCCCCGACATTATCCACTTGTGGTATATGAACTGAAGAATCAAGAAGGACTCTTTCCCCATTGCAGTAAATGTCTGAACCATAGTGTCATGGTACAACATTGTCTTTTTCATATGGAATGGGTCCAGGTACCGTGATGGTGACTGGACTGACTCCAGCAGAGGTAGGTACTGTGATTGTCTATGGATCATAAAATATGGTGATGGGACTTCTGACTGGTGGTGGTGAATGATTGAAGCTGGTTTGTTGCTGAAAATTATTGGAAACAGGGACCATTGTTGGGTCGTAGTATATGGTAATTGTGGAGACGTCGTTGTTAATGGTTGTTGCAGTTGTAGAAGCGGATGCGGTTGAACTAGTGTTTGTTGAAGTGATGGAAGAGATGATTGTTTATTTTATAGACGAGTCTGTCGGAACAATTATCTTTGAGGTTGTAGGAGAAGTACTTGTTGTTGTTGTAAGAGGAGTTGCTGATGTTGTAGAAACCGTTGATGTTATCTGCAGAGTACCCTCTCTGATAAGGCCATTGATGCCACTTCTCAAGCTTGCATACCCATTGATGGAAACTTTGCAAGATTCACAGCAGTCCTCACAACCTGGGAACACCTGGCATTTTAAAAGTTGAGCTTTAACCTCTGCCAGAGGTGTTTGAATGCTTGCAGTATCTTCAATTAAATTCATGGGTTGATCCTCCTCAATTGCATTTATCCTGGGCCCACCATGTCTGGGAATAGGATTCTTTGTGACATTAGGAGGTGGTGCAAAATTTAGGGCATTTGAATCAACCAGATCCTGGACCTTCATGTGCAAAGCTCTGCAATTTTCTGTAGTATGGCCAGGTGCATTAGAATGGAAGGCACATCTGGCATTGATGTCGTACTTTCTCGGATGGTTCTGAGGATTTGGTGGAGCCAAATTCCTTAATTCAACAAGATTGTGTTTCAAGAGTTGAGGTAACAAAGTGGCAATGGCATTGGTATAGGGTCAATTACCCTGTTGACTTGAGATGGCCTTTGCTGGAAAGGACGTTGTTGTTGGTTGTTGTTGTTGTTATAGGACCTTTGTTGAGGAAAATGTTGTTGTTGAGGAAAATGTTGTGGTTGAGGAGTGTATTGTTTTTGAGGAGGTGGAGTAGGAATTGTGACAGCGGCAATTGATCTTGGCAGATATTGGGGTCTTCCTCTACCCATGTGAACTGAATTTGTTTCACCCGACCTGCGAGGCCCTACAAATGGTTTCATTGCACTGCTTGAACTGGCGCCGTTATCAGAAATCATTACCATTTTAAATAAACTCTCAATCCTTTCCCCAACTATGACCACGTCAGCGAAGCTAGTGGAAGAGAAAGCAGCCAACCTATCAATGTATGTCCCCTGGAGGGTGTTCATGAACATATATGCCATTTCTCTCTCCGACATTGGAGGTTGAACGACAGCAGCCAATTGTCTCCATCTCTGAGCATACTCTCTGAAGCTTTCCCTGGAGGACTATGACATACCCATTAGAAGTGTTCTGTTAGGAGCCATGTCTAGATTGTATTGATATTGGCGAATGAAAGTCGCGGCCAAATCTTTCCAATTTCTGATCGTTGCCCTAGTCAGATGAGAGTACCACTCACGGCCAAATCTTTCCAATTTCTGATCGTTGCCCTAGTTAGAAACCTAAATACATTTTTAAGTAATTAAAATACTTTAATTAATTAAAAATAACATTTAAATATTTTAAAAATAGTTTTTTAATGCAAAAAATAAAATAAAAATTGTTTTTGGATTGGGAAAAATATTTAAAGTCAAAATTCAAAAAGAAATATTTTTTGAAGTTTTTTAGCTATTTAAAATAAATTGTGCAAAAGAAAATGAAATAAAAAGAAATAAAAATAACTAAAATGAGAAGTATGTCAATCTGGTAGCCAGAATTCAAACTGGGGATGATTTGGTTGACTGCGCACGAAATCTAATGGCCAGGATTTAAACTGAGTTAATTAATTAATTAATCCTAATTATTTTAATTAAACTGAAAAAGGGCTTAGGTGGATCAATCTGGACCCTACAAACACGCGCTAAACAAGATCCTACGGCTGACATTCAAACTGGCAGGATTAACCCTAATTACAACCCTAAATATTTTCAGGTGACCGGAGCAAGCTCCGGTCATCTTCTCCGGCAGGTCATTCACCCTAACTTCTTCCCTAGGTCAAATTAAACTCTCTAACTTTCCAGAAATGATCCCTAACCTCTCTAAGCAAGAATCCATCATCAAACAACATTTATCATTCACGAAAATCTTGATTCGAAGCAAAACAAAAAAACATTCAAAACTTTCAGAAGTTCAATACATGCTTGTTTCTCAACCATTTTCGAAAATAAACATGTCAGGATGATCAGCTAAACATGTAAAATCATTTAGAAACTTAAAACAAGAGTTCTTGAAAAAATGTTCATCATGGCTACCTGAGTTGAAGCTTTACAAACTGGAGCTTTCTGACCTCCTCTTTTGTGAAAAATGCCTCCAATGATCCCTCTTATGCTTCTGAAAAGCTTGGATGGAGTTTAAATGGGCTGGTTTGAGTGATTTAGTTTTGATAACTCAGAAATCGTGTTTGTGTTGTGGGGTGTTTCAGGCCATTCCAATGGTTGGGAAATGATCCTTAGGTGTTTTTGAGTTGATTGGTGGAAGAGTTTGTGGTTTTTGTTGGTTGTTTTATGAAATTCGATGAAGGGAAGGTTTTTGCAAGTTTTTGTGATTCTGCTTGTATGAGAGCTTTCAGGCTTGAATGTCCAGTGTTTTAAGGTCCATGATGTTTGTATAGGCCAATGGGATTGATCAGAAAGTTGTTGTCGCACAGGCTGATAGGTATGGTGTGTTTTGCCAAAAAGTCAATTTTGTGTACTTGGAGGTATGGGCCATGGCAAAAGTTGTTCAATGGGGTATTTGGCCTTAGCAAGATTCATGGAGAGCCATAGAATCAAGATTATGCAATTGGCACAAGTGGATGAAGCCTTTCCAAGCATCTTGTAACTTTTACCTCTTTGGTGTTTCTTGGATCACAAGCCATGAAATGCTTCAAATCTTGGGCCAATTCTGATCCTTTGAGAATGCTTTGACATATTATGATGCAAAGAAGTTATTTGAGGTCATTAGAATGCTTGGTAAGTGAAATTGCAAAATTCCCTCTTTGACATGAACTTGAAAATTATAGGATTTTTGCCAACTTTGAAAGGCCATATCTTGAGTTCTAGGATGAATCAAGATATGTTCTTATACTTTTTGAAAAGGGAAAGACCTAATCTATAACTTTCATGCCTAAGAATTTTTCATTTGAAGCATTTTTGGTCATGAAAGAAGAGGTTGAAAATCTTTCCCAAAGTGGAAAGTTTACATTTCAAGTCATTTCCAAAAATGGCAAGTTTGCAATTGGCTCAACATTCTTCAATGTTGTGAACTTCTAACCACTTCTAAGATCAAATAAAGATCATTGAACTTCAATTTGATTCAAATTACCCTTTGGTTCCATTGTTGGGGGCCTCAGATGCCCTGATTTTGACTTAACTTGCTCAGGAAGTTACCCCGTGAACATATGACTTCCACAATGAGTTTATTCATCAAACATGGTACACATGATCCTTATAACATATTAAGAACATTAGAAACAAGAATGACCCAAAAATTTGGAGTTAAGGCCTCTGAAACCAAAACCCTAATTTTGGTCATCTGTGTAGTGAAAACCCTAGCTCTGCTTCCATGTCTTTGCCAATTCTTGTGATCTCTTGACTTTCATGAACTTTGAGGAGCATAATATGATGATAGAACACACATGGACCCTCTTGGAAAGCTTTAATACCTTTAGGATGGCTCAGATAGATTCTTGGATTGCTCAGATCACAAACCCTAGATGCAGATGAACTTGAACTATGCAGTGAGGCAAACATGCAATATGAGATAGTATGCTTATGCTAATGCAAAAATGAAAGATCACAAGCCATGGTGTGATAAAGAGTGAGGGAAAATTTGGGGTGTTTACAGCTAAGCAGTCACATTTTCGAGTCTCATTTCGCTAATGGTCTCGTCAAGCACTGTTTCGCCAACATGCACCCTTTCTTTGTGGCTTGATTCGCTCAGCAGTCACTTTGTCGAGTCCCGTTTCGCTAAGGGTATCGTTAAGCCCTGTTTTGCCAACAAGCATCCTCTATGTGGCTTTATTCGCTCAGCAATCACATTGCAGGTTATTTCAATAATTATGTTCCACCTTGTTCTATTTCCTCTACCTATTTAGAGGTCAAAACGAAAGAAAAATAAATAAAAGGCGGATGACATTCCTCTTATCCACCGAGTTCAAATTTCCAGGTTTTATTCGAGTATTCAATCACTTCATACCTTGAACTTATAAAAGCTCTTGCGTTTATTCGTTCAGGCCTGTAGATGATTGTATAGGGGCGCCCTACCTATCATATCATTAAACTGGTGGTGGTTCAAATGTCAAGCCATTTTTCTTGGTCAAGAAGGCTTCAAATCATTTTTTTGTAAACTACAAAGTTATTCCCCTACATGATCCCTACAATGTTTATGTTCAACATTTTTTCATTTGATCAAAGGGTTGAGAGCTATGAGTGGCTAAAGGGAGAGGGTTGCAACTGATCATGCATGGGTACCATGGGCTCAAGGCAAGGCAATGTATGCAGGCTAGCTAGAAACCATATTTCATTTTGGATTGAACATCAAACATGTTCCATGAAGCATTCTCTTCAAACAAGGCACAAGAATCATCTTCATTGATAGCTTGTTCATGAAGAAACATTTCATAAACGATCCCTACAAGTCATCTGTTTTCTTGCAATCCAAGGCAGTGCATCAAGTGTTTCATTCAATTCAATCAAGTTGCAAAAACTATTCCAACTTGCCATTACTCACAAAGTTCATTTAAAAGAAGTGTATTATCACATGGCTTCCTGCACATCATACCTATCATGCACATTCTTGAGAATTCAAGCCAAGGGAATGAGGTTAAACATACTACATTGCTTGCATTCCATCCTTCCTCATCATAACAAAGGTGCTTCTCATTGCATATGATTGAGCTCGAGCTCATCAATAAAGCATTGCATCACTTGGACCTTAAGAGTATTGCACCAACAGGTTGCATTTGAGTGTGTGCAGGATCATTCACCTTGCTATGCACCCCTTTCCCAAGCAAGCTAGAAAATGTCCATGACCAATGACTTCACTAATCCACACCATAGGTGTCATGGAATCTGCAGCATGAGATTGTGCTCGAGCATGGATGATTCTAGAATGCATAGCTAGCATAATTGAACCTAACAAACTTGACTCAATTGCAACAAACATGACTCAATTGCAACAAACCTGACTCAGTTAACTAGGCTAACTAACCATTGGTCAAGGGTTCTATAAAAGGAAGAGTGAAGTTCCTTTTGAAGCTCTCTCACCATTTTCTTGATTCACACCATAGAAGTTCATCAAAATTCTCTCTGCATTCTCACTGCACTTTGCTTTGAGGAAGCTCCATTATCAGTCTTTTTGATCCATTCTCCTTCAATCCATTATCTTCATCATCTCAAGCATAATCTCTATTGACTACAAAGCTTGATTCCTCAAGGATAAGCTACTGCAACATTGAGACTGCACTGCATTTTGGATCAAAGATCCTCTATCTTCAACACTTAAGCTCAAATCTACATGAATTCATCATCAACATCATGTTTAGCTTCATCTCCATGGCTTGATCATCTTAAATCAACTAAGATCCACTACTGCATATTGCTAAATTGCAGGGCGCCATATCCATTATCCTCAAGAATCCTGCATCCAGAGTGTTTATTTCACTCTTCAAAGGCTCAAGAACATTCATCAAGCTATGTGGAACCTTATCTCTGCTCTTTCTTCAACAAACTGAAGATCTGCATTTCAGGTTAGAGCTTGAATCTTAGTTATTTAATTTCATTGGTTCTTAATGGTTTCGTGTGTTTTGAGGCTCAATAGGAGCAATACTTGAACTGGTTAGTTGATATGCACCCTAGGTGCTTAGATCCAATTTTAGGTCTGGATTTGTTTGGCTTCGATTTGTGATATTCATGAACCCTAAGTAGAATCTAGGGCCATATATGTGTTCATCATGAACAAACGAACCCAACCATAGCTCCACATTTCATTTTCATAGAGGTTTAAACTTATCCCTAACCAGAGCCTCGTCGGAGAAGGTGACTGGAGTCCTTTTCTGGCGCCTGAACAGTGCCCTAACATTTCTTATAATTTTAAGACAAAATCGTTAGATGAAACTGATCCAAGCATCCAATGTTGCCAACGTTTTAATGAATCCGTGCATATCACGTGCGTGTGTTTGTGTACAAATCCTCAGCATGCTAATCACACCTCCCTGTGCATTTCACTTCAGCCCATTATGTTGTTTTTATTGCTTCTTGAACCCACCAGGCCCAATGTTATTTGTCTCCTTTTATTTTCTTTTTACATTTTATATCATTTTCGTTTTGTATTTTTAAAAATAGCAAAATGCATCAAAATATTCCAGTTTAATTCATGTAGGATCTTCATAATTTTCTCTAATTTTCCATATTTTTGGATTTTATTTTTGTCCATTCTTGAGATCATAATTAATTTTCACTTTAATTGTTTCTCAAATTTCACCCTTTTTGACCAACATATTTTCCCATTTTTGATCTCCCAAACCATACATGATAAATGTCCCATTTTTTGTGTTATTTTAATAGCTCATTGAGTTTCCTCAAAATATTTTTCTCTGGATTTTTTGGGTCATGCTTAGGTCTTTTTGAGTTCATTCTTCCACATAGTTTCATACAAACCCTAATTGCATTCTAGTGATTCTTTAACCATTCAAAATTAGGATTTTTTATGATATTTTTTGTGCACATGTTATTCTCTGGAGTATGATGTCCAATATAAAATTTCATAATTTTTCTAGGTCATTTGATATTTTTCTCAAGTTACTTAAGTCCTAAGTCATTTTTGGTCCCTTTTAGAAGCTTCTTTCATCTCCATTTGAATAAGGCATTCATGCCATTGATTTAAGGTCTTGGTTTTGGGTCTTGTAGGTCATATTAGAGGTTCTTAAGTGTAGAGTACAATCATTAGGCCCTTGTCTTTTTATTTTAGGGTTTGCTTGAGTATTGAGTTGCCTTTGCTTCCTTTTGACCTAATTCTTCTTCATCCTCCATCTTAACCTTTCAAAACTAATTTTGTGATGATCATTGCATGTTTAAACCACTTATTAACATTTCATCAAGCCCCTGGTCTTTGTATGGGGGATTCAAATTCTCTTGGTCATGTTTTGATTTGTATTCTAAGTTTTTCTTCCTTTGAAGTTTTATATGCATTTTCTTCTCATTCTCACACCATTACACATAGAGTTTTCATCTCTTTCACTTGGATATCTTCATCCCCTTTTAGTATTACATCTTAGGAGACTTTAGTTAGGTGTTAGCCCCTGTATTTTCCATTCACCTTAGGGTTTATACAATTTTAGCCTACTTAACCATTTTAAGTTTCTTCATGTAACTTTATCTTAGCTATTATTAGGGTTTAGCTTCTTCTTAGGATATAGTTTGATGTTGTTCACTTTTGTAGCTTTAGGATACTTAAGTTGAGTTTAGCTACTGACTTTTTAAGTTTACCATCTTATAAGGTTCTTTAGGCTTAGGTATTTGTCTTAATTGTTCATTAATCTCCTCCTTAGATGGTGTGGATTATTTTGAAAGATTTACCATGTAATAATTGTTCACTTATATTCATCATACTAATATTTGTTTTGTAGGGGGGAAGATGAGGTAATCACTTCATTCTTATTCCTTAATTCATTTATTTGTTTTGCCTTAGCACCTAGGTGCTTTGTTCATAGGACTTCCCTTTTTTCTTTAGATTTCAACTTAACTTCCTTAGTAAGTAAGTTGAATTCTAGTTTGCTCTTTCTTCTCCTTAGGTTAGAATGCCTCATTAACCATAGGACCACACTTTTGTATATAATAACTGACTTAGGGTTGTGTCTTAGTCCCCCATTAGGTTTGACCTTTGCCTTTAGAGTCTTTCACTTCTCATCTTCAAATAAAAATCCAAAAACACTTAATAAATGTATGAAAGGATCTCTTGTGTATAGCCTTATTCCATGTGGCACTTGCATTCATTCCATCTTGGAATAGTGTAAGCTTGTCAAGCATGATGTACAAGTCTTATCAAGGGTTTGTTTCACAAAGAAAATCTAAAAAGACATTTCTTCACAAAAGCTACAAAAAACACTTAATAAAGTTCAACAAGCTAGTGAACTTAAACCCTAATTCATGGAAACCAGTCTTGGATAAATTCTCCTCGCTAGGGGTGCTTGTTCTATTATTCCATCTTGGAATGTAGTAGCATGTACACATTCCATGGAAAAGAGTTTGAATTCACTTCCTTGTGCCAAATTCACACAAAAATTCTTAAAAATCAAATAACAAACAATAATCGACTTTCCTGCGGGAACTTCTCTTTCTCATCTTATTCATTCTAAACGCGAACTTGCTACAACTTGTCTCGCATGCAATATGGTAAACGCACTCGTACCAGACGAGCCTGCAACACCTGAGCATAGACATACGCAGTTCCAACCATAAAAAACACAAACAATTAGTTCCCGCCTTAGTTAGGCGAACTACGTCAACTCCGATCCTCATTTTCCCGATGAGGTACGTATGCAGCGGGGTAGGACCCGTTCGAGCACATTCTTTATTTTCCCTACATTTCCCATTTTCTTTCCATTATCTTTTTGTTCCATTTCTCATTTCACTTCCATTCCAGTAGCAGTTCTTTGTTCAGCAACATTATTATTCTTTTACCCTTTGAAACAAAACAAGGAAGCGTGGATCCCGTCGGGTACGACGGACGATCTGGGGTGCTAATACCTTCCCAGGTCGTAACCAACTCCCAAACCCAGATCTTTGGTTTGCAGGACCTTGTCGTTTCCTTCTTCCTCAGGTTTGTGCAGCATTACCTTTCCCGTTGCTTCGGGATAAAAATGCCTGACTGGAGACTCTACCTTTTCCACGCCACTTTTGCGTTTTTACTAGGATGAAAATCCCGGGAGCGACACTTGTGAGATGCTTAGGTTCATCCAAGGTCATTGCGAATCCTTGACGCGTTATATGCGGTATCCTCCGAAAGGTCTTTAGTAAGTCTTATGGTGGGTATTACACTGCGTCCCATGGGAGGTATCCGTAAAGGCTTGAGGTACCGTCGGCATGTTTTAGGCTTGTGGTGGGTATTACATTGAGTCCCACGGGAAGCATGGCTTTGGGCTTGTTGTGGTTATTACATTGAGTCCCATGGGAAGCATTGAGTAAGTCTTGTGGTGGGTATTACACTGAGTCCCATGGGAAGCATCGGTATGGTTTGGGCTTGTGATGGGTAATATACTGAGTCCCACGGGAAGCATTGAGTAAGTCTTTCGGTGGGTATTACACTGAGTCCCACGGGAAGCATCAGACTTGTTTTAAGCTTGTGGTGGGTATTACACTGAGTCCCACAGTAAGCTTGGTAGCCGCTTGAGATGGGTGTTATATTGAGTCCCATGAGAAGTATAAAGGTGATATGTTAACTAGTAATAGTAGAATTTGTAGAACTCTTGGACGTGGTTCCAATGAGTGAGAGGCGTGTGAACTCTAGGTCGTTTTCCTTTTTATAAAGACTTGAGTTAGGGTTTGATAGAACCTTTAGAGCGGAGAGAACTCTAAGATAGGGAACCCACTGAGATGTTGTTATCTCACCCCATTATTGTTGTTGCTTTTCTAGTTTCTTTTGCGGGTTTGATTAACAAGTGGAGCTATGCTCAGAATGTTTCAAATGAAGCATAGTTTTAGTCTTCCGCTGTTTATTTCTATATCTTTGTACAATAATGGATATTGTATTGATCTTAGTATTTTGTTTTAATATAATTTCCATGTCTTGTGCCATGTTAGTAAGTGTTTTAGAATTGGTCAAGAATGTGAATTATGCAATTAGGCATCTTATGATGGTGTCAGTACCAAAAATTAACAGTTGTATGATATTATTCTAGATATATATTGTATTGGCGTTACAGTTGGTATCAGCGCAGGTCATGTCTTCGACCTAGCCTTGAAATATCATAAGTAAATCTTTCATGCCTCTTAAGTGTGTCTGGCTGACATGGTTCGTATTATAATATTATGTAGTGTTGGGCCTGATCAACTTAATGTTATGTATGTTATAGGTAGAATCATGGTTGTGCGACCATGAGGACTCTGAAGTGTTGTTGCAACTTGTGTTATGAGAGTGGGCTCAATCCAAGAGATGGCAGAGGAGAGCTTTGGTCAGCTCGGTTGGAGTCTTTTTTACTTCCTGTAATGTGGGATTGCAGAGAAGTGTGTGGTTTGATTAATCCTTTGTAATGGATAGTATCTGAGGGGTAAAGATCACTACAGGATGAGTGGTCGGTGTATCAGGGAATACGTAAAGGCACTGGTGGATCAATATTGCTCCCTAGTATGGACAAGAGTTTTGAGAAGTTTCATTCCACGAGAAGAGAAGATACTTTATGGAATGTGTGATGTAATTTCGGGAATGATTAAATTGCTAGTGTTTCAATTCCAAGGTCGCGGTGACATCTTGGATGAGCGAGAGTACTTCAAGGAATGTATTTGGGTAATACCATACGGATGGATAAAAGTTACGAGTTAAGAACGTTTGTTTTCTTATGAGAACCTAAGGTTGTGGTGAAACGTGAAGAGAAACACAAGGATGTGATTATACATTTCTAGTGAGACAAGTATACCCCGGACGAAGGATAGAGGACTAGATTTGTATATCCGGTTATGAACGAAGTTACAAGTTTATTGCTACAGCTCATGTAATCTGATCCTATAGCCATCCTTGATGCAAGATGAGGCCAAGACACCCCTTTGAGCAGCTCTGTCCCGTGCCATACCTCCAAGTACACAAAATTTACTTTTTTGAAACTTTCCCATACCAATCAAACTATGCCACTACCAACTTTCAGACCAATCAAGACATCACATACAAGCCTCATGGACCTCATTTCATATGATTTGGAGCCTGAAACACAACACAACTCAGAATCACCAAAATCCTCAAAAATATTAATCTCTTCGATTCTCTCAACACAAGCCACAAACCTCAAAACTCTTTGCACCATTCAATCATACACACCCTTAGGATCACAAAGCAACCCTCACAATGACTTGAAAAACCCCATAACCAAAACACGATTTCTACCTCGGCAAAGTTGAATCTTCAAAACCAGCCATCACAAACTTGTTTAAAGCATTCCAGAAGCCTAAGGGGATCCATTGGGTTGATTTTGCATCAAGGGAAGGACCAGAAAGCCCAGAATCAGAAAGCTCCATCTCAGGTATACCTCAAGAACATTTTTTCCAGAAGCTTTGTTTTAAGTTCTTAAATGATTCTATGTGTTCCCCTGAGTATGCTGCTGTAATTTGTTTTGAAAATGGTTGAGATTTGAGAGTGTATGAAGCTTCTGAAAATTTGCCCATAAAACTTGTTTGCTTCGTTTCAGCTGATTCATGAAAAATAAATTGTTTTTGTTTGTGGATTCTTGTTGTATGATGTTTAAGGTTTGATTCTGGAGCTTTTGGTGATGTTTCATGGCCATTTGAGGGATTCAGGGGAGGGGACGGGCCGGAGAAGATGACCAGAGGTCTTCTCCGGCCACCTGAGAGTCATTAGGGCTCTAATTAGGGTTTAGGTTTAGTTTGAATCTCAGTCTTAGGATCTTGGTTTCGCGCGTGGATGGATGGCCCAAATTGGTCATTAAAACCCTAATCCTATTTAATTAGATTAATTAAGATTAATTAAATAAATTTACCAGATTGAATGTCAGTTGTAGGATTGCGCGCCAGTCAATTCCCTCCACCCCAGTTCAAATCTGAACCATTAGATCCTTTGACTTCCATTTTATTTTATTTTTATTTCATTTTTCTTTGCATTTTACTTTCTCATTTTATTTAAAATATCAAAAATCATCAAAAAAATATGATCTTTTGCATATCTGATCAAAATAATTTTCTCAACCTGAAAATAATTTTTATTTTATTTTTTGCATTAAAAAAGTATTTTTAAAATATTTAAATGTTATTTTTAATTAATTAATGGATTTTAATTAATTAAAAATGCATTTAGGTTTCTAAAAATCACCAAAAAATTCATGAACCATTCCAATACATTTAGAAACATTTTCAAACTCATCATACAAATTTATTTTTAGGTTTAATTATAATTTCATAATTTTCTTTGAATTAGGGTTCCTAAAAATCACCTTTTTCTAACCCTAACTTGAAAAATTCATTTCTGCCTAACCATGATGAGTTTGAACTTGATTGTTTTTGCATTGTTTCACATATTGCATGTAGTTTCTAGGTTATTTATCTCACGATTTTATCTTGCATTTTCAAATTGATTTGCATTTTCCCTTAAGAATCACCCAAAAACCCTAAATAACTTAGAATTTTCATAACTTTCAATAGGATTAGCTTCTGACTTTCTCCTTTGGGGTGTGAGCTTGTATAGGTTTAGGGTTTGTTTGAGCTTGATTTAATTTTTTTATCATATAGTATGCTTCTGTTTTGATCATATGCATCTCATGTTATCTTAAAACCTTAATTTTGCATCTTCATTTGCATTCTCCTTTGCATATCATCATCATATGAACTTGCCATGACATTTCAAGAATTTTTATGACATCTTAGACACCTTAAGACATGCTTGAACATTGCTTGATCATATCTTCATTCATTTGATATGCTTTTCATCCATTACATTTCATGAACATTCATGTGTTTCCATGCTTCTAAACATGCTTCCATAGCATCTTATACTTGTATGACCATTCATATGTATCTTGTATGACTTTGCATCATCTCACAATGAATTTACATTACACATTAACTTCTGACTTTGGTCTTTGCATCTCATTTCAATTCAATTCCTTTTGCTTTATGCCTTGTGCATCCATACTAACATTTCAGGAGCTTTTGGGTAAGTTATATGGGAAGTGGATTTTCCTTCACCTCCCACCTCTTCTTTCCTTTGCATATGCATATTTACTTGTTCTTGAAGTGAACTTGTTTCACTTATGCTCCCTCCTTTCCACTTTCTTTCTTTAAAGTTACTTATCTTTTTTAGGAAGTAAGTAACTAGTTCTTCTTTCTCCTTCTCTTTTCATCTGCTTCTTCCATTGGTGGCCTTGAAGATCCTTTCTCTTAAGCATAAAAAACCATAGGATACCAAAGCATGATAACTTTTAGGGTTGTATATAGTTCCCCTTAGTCTTTTACCTTTGAGTCTCCTTGAGTCTCTCTTCTCATCTCTATAATCATAGACTAAACTCTTAAAGCTTTAGGACTTTGAATTAGGGTTATGCATGCATCCTCCTCTTAGGATGGAGTGTATAACTTTAATCCTTAGTGTTAAACCTTTAATTTGTTTACACCTATTAATAAAATCACATTAATAATCACCAAGATTTTATCTTGTAACTTGGGCCTTACAATAGGGTTCTATCTCTTCCTTATGGTTAAGAGGGACTAACCCTAGTATTTAATGGACAAGTCCTCCTCATGTTGTCTTACAAACCATAAAATCCATTTCTTAATCTCACCCTTTATTAAAAATCCATTTAATAAAGGCTTGTTATATAATGAATTTAATCCCTAACCATGGATTAAGTTGAGGTATCTTCCTCAGCTTAAGTGTTCTCATCTATTATCCTTCTATTAGGATGGTGTAATGAGTTCACTAATCTGTGATTAGAGATTAAACTCATTACTTAACACTGAACAAAAACCCAAAAAAATTTAAATAATCACAAGTAGGTTAATGATCTTAATCCTACATCATCATGGTAATTAAGTTGAGATGCTTATCTCATACTTAAGTAGGCTCATTATCCCTAAACAGGGAGGGTATTATGAGTCTACAAGCCCTTGATTTAGGCTTAAGCTCATAATCCTATGCAAAACACCAAAAACAATAACAAAACTGAAAACACAAAAACAAACAATAATCATCTCCTTCGGGATTATTTTCTCATCACACTCATTCACAAACGAGAACTTGTTTCTTCCGTCTAATGCAAGACAGTTAGCACTCGAACCAGATGAGTCATACACTTGAGCACAGGCAAGCAAGCAGTTCACAATCAATCTTTTTTCAGTCTCTTTGAGTCGAAATACGGTGTTCTGACTTCCTTATTGCACGCGAGGATACGTAGGCATAACTTAATAGTTATCGAACAAAAGTCTCTGTGTCTTCCCCCTCTTTCAACTTTATTTTCTAAGCCTCGGTCCTGAGCATTTCACTTCCTTTTGCACTGACACTTGTACTTTTTTTCCTTAGCTTTTGCACACAGATAATACATGCACCTACCCCTTTTAAACACAATCTTGTAAGCGTGGATCCCGTCGAGTACGGCGGACGATCTGGGTGCTAATACCTTCCCAGGCCGTAACCAACCCCTTTTCTCAGTTTTCTCTAGTTTGCAACCGTCTTATCCATCTCTTTCCAGGTTTATGTAGCATTACCTTTCCTTCGGGATAAAAATGCCTAGTTGGTGACTCTATTCAATTCAACCCCATTTTCTCTTTTCGCCTACCATTTGCGTTTGCACCGGGATGAAAATCTTTGGGAGCGACAACTTGGCGACTCTGTTGGGGAATTATCTCTTGCAACCAGGGCTTCTGGTTCCTTTTGTGGGTTTCTCCTAGCGCTTGTTTGATTTGTGTTTATGGGGGTGTTATTTGTTATGTGTGCTTTTGTTTATTGCTTTATTTATTTATTTCTGTATAGCTTTATTTATCGCTTTCATTTACTGTTTTTATGCATTTCATATTATTTTCATCATATCATGTGTTGGATCTGTTTTTTAGCTTGGTGGGAGGGATACTCAGTCAGTAAGGTTCCATACCGGGAGCCTGAGTGACACATAGGATTAGAGTGGCTTCATATTCTTTCCCATTCCACTTCGGTCTGGTGCGGGAATATGAAACACGGTTCATACATGGGTTTCTTCTTGAGAACTCTGTACTACGGATTTCCTGTAGTACTATGGCTATCTGGGAAGCCTGCTAAGTCCGGATGACCTTTTTAGATGACCTTCAACATCCGAGGTGAATTAGAGGAAGATCCTTTATGATTAATGTAAACACTGTACCTTCGGGTTAGAAGTGTTTACACTTCTCATAACTGATCCAAGTTTGAGGATCTTTGTTCTAGAACAATACCTGTGAGGGGGTTGGGATGTTTACAGGTTTACCGGAACCCTTGACCTCATCATACATTGTTACTAATATTGTTAAGGTTACACTATTTTGGAATGATCTTATGAAACCCTGGACTCGTGACTCTTTATTTGAGTCCCCCACTTGGTTACTGGTTCTCTAGCCTCCATCTGGATTTCTAAACACACATCGACCTTATCAAAGCAGATAACAGATCTAGCACCTGATCATAAAACCTTACATATCATTATGCATGCATCATTTTGCATCATTTTAACATTTGTCTATTTGTTTTATAGGGTATCCACTTCATCTTTGGTTTGGTTTTTATTGTTCTTCTGCTTAGCCATCTTCATCAGAGATCTTCTTCAGATATCTTCTACAGTTGTCTTCATCAACATTTCTCCTGAGTTATTTTCTTCAGCATCCATTTTCAGTATGGACTCATCCAGGAAGAGTAACATCACTTATCATTTCTTTGAACCCTCTTTAGCAAGCATCAGGCAAATTCAGACACTTATCACTCCTGATCATGTCCCTTTATTCAGGGAACATTATGGTGGTATTATGGACATGATCATGGACTTGGATGCATCAAAGAGGAGCATGATCCACACTTGCCTCCAGTTCTATGACCCTCATCTCAGATGCTTTATCTTCCCAAACTTTCAGTTGGGTCCTTTGTTAGAAGTATTTTCCATGTTGTTGGGTGTCCCCATCAGGAGGGGGATTCCTTTCAACCCTCAGATGACTGCTCTTAGGAATGAAGACATACCTAAGGATCTGTATTTGGAAACCACCATCGTTGATCAGAATATGACTACCAAGGCTGGAATCCCAGGCCTCCATTTGGACTAGTTGATCACTCAGGCCACCAGTCATGCTGCAACAGGGAAGTGGGAAACTGTTTATGCTCTCTTGGACCTTAGCATATATGGTATCATCTTGTTTGCAGACGAGCCTAAGTTTGTAAGCAAGAGTGCTATCCATCTCTTTTTGCTGAAGAATCCAGTTCCTACCTTGCTAGGAGATTTCTATTACACAGTGCATCAGAGAAATGAGAGGCAGAGGGGAAGATTAGTCAGATGTTGTGCACCTCTCTTCTACTGTTGGTTATTAAGGAACTTGCCAAAGATAGAAGCTTTCTTGAATCCTCATCAGTTAAGAAACTGAGCTAAGAGAATGATTGCTCTCACTTCAGAAGAAATCAGGTGGTGTACCCAGAGCACCAAGGGCAGAGACATAATTACAAGCTGTGGGCAGTATCCCAATGTACCTCTTATTGGAGTGAAAGGTTGCATCAACTACAATCCTTTTCTTTTCAAAAGGCAACTAGGGTATTCCTTGGTACATCCACCAAGAGAGCAGGATTTAGCAGAAACCCTTTACTATGACATTCAGAATAATCATGCTATCATCCGACAAGCAGCCTGGGTTTGGGATAACATTTAGACAAAAGGGACTGCCATTCTTGGCAAGTGCAACAACATAGCTTCAGCTCAGTACACTGATTGGTCTCGCATCAGAGGACAGATCACCCTCATGCCATTTACCCTGGAGGATGTGCCAGGGCCATCAGCAGTAGAGCCTATAGCTACAGTCAGTTTAGAGGAATTTGAGAAGTTGAAGGAGAGGAATACTCAGCTTTCTGAAGCTCTAAAGAAGACCCTCTGGGAGAGGAATGATAGTCGTCTGGACAATGAGAGGTTATAGAAGCTCCGGATCGAGCATATGACCAAGATTGAGAAGATAGATGATTACATCAGAAGGGCCCGAGCATGGGGAGGTGGTATTGAAGAATGCTTTCAAAGAAGCCAAGATTCAGAAGGACAGAGCTGAGCACTACGTAGAGGAGAGTCAGGCTAGATGGATTAGAATTATTGAGGCTCGTTCACAGGAAGATCAGAAGACCCAAGCTAGGATAGAGTAGCTGGAAGCTAATGAGAAGAAGAATCAGGAAGCCTTGTTAGCAGCACAGAAGGAAATCTCCAAGTTGAAACTCCGGGCAGGGTTGAAGAGATCAAAGGACCAGGACAAGTATAAGAAGTTGACATGTGCCATTTCTACCAGGAACCTTCTTATCAGGACCATCATAGAGCACCCAGTTGGACCATTGACCGATTCTCTCTTGAAGGAAGTCAAAGAGGATGACTATGGGCTCGATGTTTGATTTCTTTGTACTTTTACTTCATTTTGTTTGTACTTTTGATTGATTTTTGTTGTATTTTGACCCACCATGGGAACTTGTTGTAATCATAAACTATGTATCTTTGCATTTGTAATATATGGTTTGTGTGTTATCCTTTGGGCTTCATATTTCTTCAACATCATCTTTCTTCGAGGTCTGGAAGGTCAAAACCAAAGAACCAAACCGGATACCCTTGGAAGACAAATAGACATACTGCATTGCATACTAACCTCGTTCTTTGTTTTGTAGGTGTTTTTGTTGTTGTTTTCTCACTTTGCTGTGGTTTTAGGAAACATTGCTCATAGGAGGGTTTTCCCCATCAACAGAGTTCACCGGTATCCAACCAGAAACAACCTTCCGAGCTTACAGATGGACCAAGTTCAGCAAGATTTAACTGACATGAGAACTCAGATGGCTAATGAGAGAAATGAGATGAGGGCTTAGATGAACCAGTTCATGGCAGTAATGACTGGGTTGGCCCAAAGCCAAGAAAGATTAAGAGAGTTGGTCGAGCGGAAAACTCCTAAAGAGAATCATCCAGGTACAGGAGGTACCAGCAACAATGATCACGTGCAGCCACGTACTGACCCCCCGAAGTTTGGGCCTCATCTCAACCCTGAAGTCAATGCTATCAGGAATACTCAAGGAAACACTGGAGGTCTGCCTTGCAAGAGGACCCTAAAGAGGAACAATTTACTGTAATTGGTGCTGGGGATGAAGCATATGATCGTCGTCTGGACGAAATAGTAGAAAAGATGAGATCTCTGGAGTCCCAAAACTCCTTGGGATTTGATGTTATGGACATGGGTTTTATGGAGGGAGTTAGGATCCCTCACAAATTCAAGCCTCCTTGCTTTGAAAGATATAACGGTAATTCTTGTCCGCGTACTCACCTATAGTCCTTTCTAGGAAGATTAAAGTCTTACACCATGGACGAAAAGTTGTGGATGTTCTAATTCGAGGACAATCTGACTGGGGCATCCCGTGAATGGTACTCTCACCTGACCAGAGCAACAATCAGAAATTGGAAGGATTTGGCCGAGGCTTTCATACGCCAGTATCAATATAACTTGGACATGGCTCCCAACAGGACTCTCCTAATGGGAATGTCACAGTCTTCAAGAGAAAGCTTCCGGGAGTATGCCCAAAGATGGAGACAGCTTGCTGCTGCTGTTCAACCTCCAATGTCTGAAAGAGAATTGGCTGATATGTTCATGAATACCCTACAGGAGACATACATTGATAGACTTGCTGCTTTCTCTTCCACTAGCTTTGCTGATGTGGTCATAGCGGGCGAGAGAATTGAAAGTTTGTTGAAAATGGGCAAGATTTCTGATAATGGCGCTAGCTCCAGCAACACAAGGAAACCTTTTGCAGGGCCTCGCAGGACCGGTGAAACCAATTCAGTACACATGGGAAGAGGTAGGCCCTAGTACATGCCGAGATCAATAGTCGCTGTCATTATTCCCACTCCAGCACCTCAACAACAATACCCTCAACAACAACAACATTTCCCTCAGAAACAACAATTTCCTCAACAAAGGTCTTACAACAAGAACAACAACCAACAACAACGTCCTTTCCAGCAAAGGCCCTCTCAAATCAACAGGGTAATCGATCCCATCCAGATGCCCTATGCCGCTTTACTACCACAACTTTTGAAGCTCAATCTCGTTAAATTGAGGACTCTGGCTCCACCAGATCCTCAGAACCTTCCAAGGAATTATGATGTCAACGCCATATGTGCTTTCCATTCTAATGCACCTAGCCATACAACGGAGAAGTGTAGAGCCTTGCACATGAAAGTCCAGGATTTAGTTGATTCTAAGGCTTTGAATTTTACACCTCCTCCTAATGTTACAAAGAATCATATGCCTATCCATGGTGGGCCCAAGATAAATGCAATTGAGGAGGATCAACTAGTGAACCTAATTGAAGATACTACAAGTATTCAAACACCTATGGCCGAGGTTAAAGCCCAACTTTTAAAGTTCCAGGTGTTCCCAGGTTGTGAGGCCTGCTGTGAATCTTGCAAAATTTCCACCAATTGTTGTGCAAGTTTAAAAAGTGGCATCAATGATCTTATCAGAGAAGGTATTCTGTAAATCACGTCAACAGTTTCAGCTTCTACAACATCAACAACTTTTCCTCCCACAACACCAGCAAACACCTCTCCCACAACTTCAAAAACAATCATTCCGAAGGATTCTTCTACAGAGTCAACAAACATCCCTTATACTACTTTAACGAACATTAGTTCAATCGCATCCGCTTTTACAACAACAGCAACCATTAATGATGACATCTCCACAGTCACCATCTACTATGACTCGGCAATGGACCCCGATTCCAACAATTTTCAGCAACAATCTCAACAACAACCTAGCTTCAGTATTTCACCACCACCATCAGTCAGAAATCCTGTTACCATCTATTACGATGCACAGACAATAACAGGCCCTACTTCCGCCGCAGTCAGTCCAGTCAACATCACGGTACCTGGACCTATCCCATATGAAAAAGATAATGTTGTGTCGAGGCACTATGGGTCAGATCTCTACTACAATGGGAATAGAGTCGCTCTTGATTCTTCAACTTATACACCACAAATTGATAATGTGGGGGGAAGAGTAGGCTTCACTCGAAGCGGACGTCTCTTCGCATCACAAGTTCCGAGAGTTAATGTTGAGGCAGAAGCTGCTGCCAAAGCAAAATGCAAGGGTGTGGTGCCTGAAGAACCAGTGGCAAAAGAAACTCAAAAGACGTCCTTTGATCAGGATGTAGATGAGTTCATGAGGATAATCAAGAGAAGCGATTATAAGATTGTGGATCAGCTCCACCATACTCCCTCCAAGATCTCCATTCTATCACTGCTATTGTGTTCCGAAGCTCATCGGGATGCATTACTTAAAGTCCTGCACGCAGCCTACGTGCCCGAGGAGATTATGGTTAATCAGCTAGAGACAGTGGTTTCTAATGTTAATACTAGTCATGGACTAGGCTTCACCTATGTTGATTTGAAAACGGAGGGTCGTCACCATAATAAAGCTTTACACATCACTTTAGAGCGTAAAAGGGTTGTGCTTTCACATGCTCTAGTTGACACTGGGTCCTCACTCAACGTCTTGCCAAAGAAAGCCCTTGTTAAGCTTGAATATGATGGTATAGCTCTCCGACCAAGCAATCCGGTGGTCAGAGATTTTGATGGTTCCAAGAGGTCTGTTATTGGAGAGTGGAACTGCATGTGATAATTGGCCCACAGGTCTTTAAACTACTTTCTACGTGAAGGACATTCAGCCGGCCTACAGATGTTTGTTGGGTCGACCATGGATTCATGCCGCTGGCGTAGTTACGTCGACCCTTCACCAGAAATTAAAATACGAGTGGGAAGGGCAAATGATCACAATCTGTGGAGAGGATGACATTTTTGTTAGCCATCTGGCTACTTACAAGAGGATAGGATTGTGTCGCTCCCACCAAATGACACCTGGTCATAAGGGGTACAGACGCGAACGGTCGGCGAAAAGAGAGAGAGAACACACAGGGGTGAACTCAAGAGAAAGAAAGAGTCGCCAGCTAGGCATTTTTATCCCGAAGGAAAGGTAATGCTGCATAAACCTAGAAAGATATGGATAAGATGGTTGCGAACCAGAGAAACTGAGAAAGGGGATTGGTTACAACCTGGGAAGGTATTAGCACCCAGATTGTCCGCCGTACTCGACGAGATCCACCCTTAAGAGATTTGTGTTTTAAAGGGGTAGTGTCAGTGCAATTTGTGTATCAAAGCTGGAAAGAATGCAAGTGTCAGTGTAAAAGAAGTGTGAAGTGTATAAGTGAAGTGTCAGTGTAAGAACAAGAATGAAATGCTCAAGATCATGAGGCTTAAAGAATAAGGCTGGAAAGAGGGGGAATATACAAAGACTTTTGTTCGATAACTGTTAAGTTATGCCTACGTATCCTCTCGTGCAATGAGGAAGTCAGAACACCGTAGTTCGACCCAAAGAGACTGAAAGATGAATTGACTTGTGAACTGCCTACTTGTCTATGCTCAAGTGTATGACCTGTCTGGCTCAGGTGCAAACTGTCTTGCATTAGACGGAAGAAGCAAGTTCTCGTTTATGAGTGAATGATATGAGAAAAGAATCCCGTAGGAGATTTGTTATAAGTTAATGAGCTTAAGCCTAAACCAATGGGTTAGCAAACTCATCACATCTTCCCTCTGATTAGGGGTAATGAGAATACCTTAAGTGTGAAGTCAGCATCTCACACTTAATCACCATGGTGTAAGATTAAGATTATTAACCTACTTGTGATTAGTTAGATGTTTTTGTTGTTTTTGTTTAGTGTTGAGTAATGAGATTAAGCCATAATCAGGGATTAAACAGACTCATTACACCATCCTAATAGAAGGATAATAGATGAGAATGTTTAAGCTGAGGAAAGCTCCTCAACTTAATCCATGATTAGGGATTAACCTCATGACAAAACAAAGCCTTTATTAAATGGATTTTAGTTAATGATAAGATGAAGAAATGATTTTTATGGTTTGTAAGACAACTTTAGGGGGACTTGTCCATTAACACTAGGGTTAGTCCTTCTTAACCAATTAAGGAAGAATTAGAACCCCAATGCAAGGCCCAAGTTACAAGCTTGATGTCTTGATGATTATTAAGTGGATTGATTAAAGGAGTTAAACACATTAAGGGTTTAACACTTAGGATTAAAGTTATACACTCCATCCTAATAGAAGGATGTAGGCATAAGCTTAATCACAAAGCCTTAAAGCCTTTAGGGTTTAGTCCCTGATTATGAGATGAGAAGAGAAGACTCAAAGAGACACAAAGGTAAAAGCTAAATGGGGGACTAAACAATCCTAAAAAGTTATCATGCTTGGAGGTTCTAGGGTTTGTGAGGTTTAAGAGAAAGATCTTCAAAGAACCACCAAGGAGAGAAGCAGATGAAAGGAGCAAAGAGAAGCAAAACAACTTGCTTCACTTAAGAAGTCAAGTTGCTTGAAGAAAGAAGGTAAGAGGGACAAGAATGAGCAAGCTCAATCCAAAGCACAAGAAAAAATGCAGCAATGATGCATAAAGGAGATGAAAAGAAATTGTGAGAAGTGAAGGCAAATTCACTTCTCAAAACAACTTACCACCTGAAAAGTTAGTGAAAGAAATGAGATGCAATGCAAATGAGATGAAAGGGAATGATGCAAGACAAAGTCAGAAGCAAATACACGATGTTAATGATGCTAAGAGATGATTCAAACATGAGGCAAGGCAAGGGAATGATCAAGCAAGCATATGGATGCAAGAGAAGCATGCATTGAACCATGGATGTTCATGAAAAGTTATGAAATGCAATGGCATACAACATGGCAAATGAAAGATGCAATGATTACACATGATTCTAATATGTCCTAAGATGTCTTATGAATCAAATGGATGCACAAAATGTCATGGCAAGTCATGGTATGCAAGCAAATGGAAGATGGATGCAAAGGAAGGCATGAATTAGGGTTTATGATCAACACACAAAGCAAAAACCAAAACCAGAAGCAAATGACATGATAAAAATTTGAAAACGCCATCAAAGGAACCCTAAGCCTATACAAACTCACTGCCCAAAGGAGGGGATCCAACTCTTAACCTAGTGAGAGTTAAGAATTTCCTAAGATTGTTAGGGTTTTAAGGTACCTTGTCAAGAAAAATGCAAAACAAAATGAAAATGCAAGATCAATTCAAGGCAATTTTATCCTATAAACTAAATGCTATACAAGATGCAATGCAAAAAGAATCATCATCCAACTCTCAATGGTTAGGCAGAAATGAATTTTTGAAGTTTGAAACAAAATAATGCCTTGAAATGAAATTAAATCCAAGGAAAATTATCAAAAGGCATCAAGAACAAAAAAGAAATTTGGTTTGAGAGTTGGACAATGTTTCTAAATTTTTTTAAAGGTTACATGAATTTTTTTGTGATTTTTAAATACCTAAAAGTATTTTTGATTAATTAATTTTCATTAATTAATTAAAAATAAACTTTTAAATGATTTAAAAATAATTTTTAATGCAAAAAATAAAAATAAAAATATTTTTGTGTTCTGAAAAATAATGAAAACCTTGACAAAAATTTTCATAATTTTTAAACATTTTTTGCTATTTTAATTAATTCGTACAAAATAAATACAAAACAAATGAATTTAAAATGATTTTAATGAGAAAATAGGAAAGTCAAATCATCCAAAGGTCCAGATTCAAAGTTAGGGGGGCGGGAGTTGACTTGGCGCGCTAATGGACGGCTCACATTCAAACTGGCCTAATTATGATTAAGCCCTAATCCAAAACCCTAATTACTCTCAGATGACCGGAACAGTGTTCCGGTCATCTTCTCCGGCAAGGTCCTCACTCAATCTCCCTTAATACGCCATGAAACTTCACAAATCTCTCCAGAATCAATCATTAGACCACTCTAAACAAGAATCCAGCAGTCAGAATCATTTATTTTCACTCAAACTCAAGAATCAAAACAAAAAGCATTTCACGGGCAAAGTTTCAGAACAAGCATACAACCTCAAAACTCAATCATTTTCAAAAATAAAAGGTTCAGTGAACTCAGGGAAGCATGTAGATCATTTTAGAAACAAGAAATAAGAGTTCTGGAAAAATGAATTTCCATGGCTACCTGAATCAAAGCTTTCAACCCAAGAGCTTCTGGACCAGTTTCTTGCTGCCAATCAACTCTACTGACCTCCCTCAAGTGTTTGCAAAGCTTGTTTGAAGTTTATTTGGGCTGGTTTGAGAGATTGCTCGAGTTCTGTTCAAAGAGGGGCAGAAATCGTATTTGGTTTATGTGAGGTTTCAGGCTGTTTCAATGGTTGGTTTGTGATCAGTGGAACATTTTGAGATCAATGGTGAAGTTTGTTTTTGTGTTTGAAGGCTGTGTTGTGTGTTTCGAATCAAAATGCATATGAGGCATAAACTTGGAACTATGGCTATGAGAGAGCTTCAGCATGAATTTTTATGTGTTATGGCTTGCCTTTGGCCCACTTATCACTCATGGATAGGTCTGTGGAGTTGGTGTGCCCTATTGTGATTGGTATGGGCCTTTGTGCAAAAAGTCAAGATATGGTGTACCTTAGGCATGGCTCGGGTCAGAGGCAATATAGAGGCTTGTCCTGCCTCAGCTTGAGTCAAGGATGGCCCTTGGATGGTTCATGAGAGGCTGCTGCATTTGGATCATGAGTTGGAAGGGTTTTTGCAATTTGACAACTTGTGACATTTCATGACTTTTGGCTATGTACATATGAGAAAACTTTGCTGAATTTTGGTGTGTGATGCCTCATGAAGTCATGGAAATGTATTGAAACCAACTAGAGGTCAAACAAACTCTTTGAGAACCAATTTGCAAGAAATCCCTCTTTGCACTTTCATGAAAAATGACTTATGGCTATGTGAAAATCAAAGCATAGAAATGGAAAATTCTTTGGGCCAAACTGATTTTTAGACATTGGTTTATGTTTGTATGAAGATTAGAAGTCCATTTGATAGCAAAATTTGTCTTGGCAAGTGGTTTTGCAACTTTGCCTCTTTGGTAGAAAACTTGAAATTACGTGATTTTTCCCAACTTTGACAAGCCATAACTTTTGATCCAAAATGAATTAGAATGATTTCTTGTACTTTTTGAAAAGGGAATGATCCATTCTACAACTTTCATGACCAAAGTTTTCCCATTTGAAGCATTTTTGAATCAAAAAGCAAGGGTTGAAAAAGTTTCCTAAAATGGCAAGTTTCCATTACAAGTCATTTTCCCAAAAACTCAACTTTGCAAATGGCTTGAAATTATTCAATTTTGTGAACTTGTAACATCTTCCATGATCAAATAAATATCATAAACAATCAAAATGATGAAGAACACCCTTTGGTTGGGTCATTGGGGGCCTCAGATGCCCTGATTTTGCACTGACTTGCTCAAAAAGTCAACTCTTGATTAGATGCCTTCCCCATGGAATTTCTTCATGAAAATTGATATGCATGATCCTTATAGCATATAGAGACCAATAGAAACAAGAATGACCAAAAAAATTGGAGTTATGGCCTTTGAAACCAAAACCCTAATTCTAGGTCATCTGTGCAGTTAAACCTGGCTCTGCTTCCATGCCATTCTCAGTTCTTGTGATTCTTTGACTTTCTTGACTTTGTGGGGATATAATATGATGCTTGAACACACATGGACCCCTTTGAAGTGATTGATGACCTTTGGAGTGGCCCAAGTGGCTCTTGGATTGCTCAGATCACAAACCCTAGATGCAGATGACTTTGAAGCAATGCAGTGAATCAAAAATGCAATATGAGATGCCATGATTGAACTTATGCATATGAAATGATCACAAGCCATGGTGTGAAATGGGTGAGGGCAAATTTGGGGTGTTTACAGATAGGTAATTCAATTGTCTCTGACCAACAAGCTCGGAAGGTTTTTGAAGACAGGAACGCCCAAGGCTGGGGCAAGCTGCTACCTGTGGAGAAGAAAGAAGACAGATTCGGTTTAGGTTACAAACCATCCCGACAAGATCAAGCGGAGGCTGCTAAAGAGCCCAAGTTCGTAAGTGGGGGAATGCTGACCCCATATGCTGTCAATAATGTTGAAGACGAGGCTGAAAGAGACTTCAACCTGGAAAGTTGGGTTCGTCCAAGAGTCCTTGGCCAACAAGTCCTTAACTGTTTATCCCAGGAAATTATAAGAGTTACTCCTGCAGAGTAATTATTATTTCCTGCTTAAGCATGCATCAAGTCCTGCATCTTGCCCAAGGTGTCATGACTCATTTTGTAATAGGGCCATATTTGTATTTTGTGCAAATGGAATATCAATGTACAATGAACATATTTTTTGCAAACGATTTTCTTTTTTGCTCACTGTCTTTTCATTTTTGTTATTTTCGCACAAAACAATAAATGGCAATGTTTTCAAAATAATAACTTCATTCACACTATTTTATAAACAAGATTAAAATCAATCACTAAAATGAACAAATCTCAACCCTTGTAGAGATAATCCTCCAGATTGCACCAACAACAACACTACTAAGACCTTGTATGACTTCGACAATCCAATTAATCCAGTAGATGAAGGGGTTGATAAAGATTACGATTTTCCTGAAGAGTTGGCCAGGTTGTTGAGACAAGAGGAAAAAGTGATTACTCCTCATCAGGAGGAGGTTGAAATTATCAATCTTGGTACCGAGGAAGATGTGAAGGAAGTGAAGATTAGGGACAGTCTGCAAGCTCCAGTGAAAGAACAACTCATCAGTATGCTTCGGGAATATGTTGACGTCTTTGCTTGGTCCTATCAAGATATGCCAGGTCTGGATACGTATAATGTCATGCACATATTGCCATTAAAAGAAGATTGTCCTCCAGTTAAACAAAGATGGCAAGGTGTATCAAAACAGTGGGACGCCGGTTTTCTTGCTGTGACTAGTTACCCGCCGTGGGTTGCTAACATTGTACCCGTACCTAAGAAAGATGGCAAGGTGCTTATGTGTGTGGATTATCGAGACCTGAACAGAGCTAGCCCGAAGGATGATTTCCTATTACCTCACATTGATGTATTGGTTGATAACACAGCTCAGTTCTCGGTATTTTCTTTTATGGACGGATTTTCTGGATACAATCAGATTAAGATGTCACCAGAAGACATGGAGAAAACAACTTTCACCACACCTTAGGGCACATTTTGTTACAAGGTAATGTCATTTGGTCTGAAGAATGTCGGTGCAACATATCAACGGGCTATGGTAACATTATTCTACGATATGATCCACAAAGAAATCGAATGCTATGTGGATGATATGATTGCCAAGTCCCTTAATGAAGAAGATCATCTGGTGAATCTGCTGAAGTTGTTTAAGCGTCTGAGGAAGTATCAATTGAAGTTGAACCCCAACAAATGCACATTCGGGGTACGTTTTGGTAAGCTGATGGGTTTTATTGTAAGTCAAAAGGGAATTAAGGTTGATCCCGACAAAGTGAAAGCCATTCAGGAAATGCCTGCACCTAAGACTGAGAAAGAAGTTCGAGGGTTCTTAGGTAGATTGAACTACATATCAAGGTTCATATCTCATCTCACTACAACCTATGAACCCTTGTTCAAGCTGTTAAGGAAAGAACAAACAGTCAGGTGGAACGATGATTGTCAGAGAGCTTTTGACAAGATCAAAGAATATTTGCAAGAACCTCCAATTCCCATGCCTCCAATCGAAGGAAGACCTCTAATCATGTACCTGACAGTATTAGAAGGGTCAATGGGGTGTGTGTTAGGCCAGCATGACGAGTCTGGTCGAAAAGAGTATCCAATATACTAGCTAAGCAAAAAGTTTACCGACTGTGAACAACGTTATTCACTACTCGAGAAAACTTGTTGTGCTTTAGCGTGGGCTGCTCACTGACTAAGAAAGTATATGCTGACTCATACTACCTTATTGATCTCAAAGATGGATCCATTCAAGTACATATTTGAGAAGCCAACACTTACCGGAAGGGTTGCAAGATGGAAAATGATTCTAACAGAGTATGACATTCAGTACACTTCTCAAAAAGCCATCAAGGGCAGTGTATTGTCTGATTATCTGGCCGAGCAACCCGTTGATGATTACCAGCCTATGAGATTTGACTTCCCTGATGAAGACATCATGTACTTAAAAGCAAAAGATTGCGAAGAGCCTATTCACATTGAAGGGCCTGACCAAGAAGAAGCATGGACTATGATATTTGACGGGGGAGTTAATAGTAATGGTCGCGGAGTAGGTGCAGTACTTATTACACCTAAAGGAGTTCATATGCCTTTCTCGACAAAACTCACTTTTGCCTGCACTAACAATGAAGCGGAATACGAAGTTGTATCATGGGTCTTGAGGAAGCCATTGACCTCAGGATCAAAACCTTGAATGTATTCGGAGATTCAGTTTTGGTAATCAACCAGACCAATGGCAAATGGTACACTCATCAGGAGCATCTGATTCCCTACCGTGACTATACGAGGAGATTGTTGACCTTCTTCACAACAGTTAAGCTCGAATACATCCCTCGAGATGAGAATCAGTTTGCAGACGCTTTGGCTACCATTTTATCCATGATCAAAGTACAAGCTGCCAATTATGTGCCTCGGATTTTGGTATCCAGACTGGACCGACCGACATATGTATTCTCTGTGGACACCGTCGCTGACGACGACCCTTGGTTCCACGACATCAAGTGCTTCTTGGAAACTCATACATACCCATCTGGCTAGCCGACAGTTTCTTCCTCAATACTGATGGTTCATTATACAAGCGAAACTTTGATATGGTCCTGCTCAGATGTGTTGACAAGAAGGAAGCAGACCTACTGATGCACGAAGTACATGAAGGTTCTTTCGGTATTGTTGCACCTCGAAAAATACGACCTCGCGATAAAAAAATACCGCGGATAAAAAATAAAACAACAGAGTCGCCACAAAACTTATTTTATTCCAATTAAGGAAAAGGAAAACATCGAGAAACCTTTTGAAAACACGGATGGATAGAATAAGGTCTTTGAAACAAAATTCTAAGTTCGGGAGTCGATTCCTTAAGGGGAAGGTATTAGCACCCCTTATGTCTGTTGTACTCAACGGGAACCTCTTAGTTTAACTTGCGATCTAATGTTGATTTGTGCTTTCTATTTTCTTTGAATAATAAAATAAATGAGAACGATTCTTATATAAGGTTAATAGGGGAAATGGGTTATTTTGTTCCTAGGGTGCTCGGCATGGAGTAAGATCTGTGTGCCTACGTATTCCCTTGTGCAATGGGAAAGTCAGAGCCTCGTAGTTCGTGGTACTAAGGTTTGTTGGTTCGTTTGTTTTAGTGAACGATTATTTAGACCGCGTTCTAACTACTAAGCGTTTGCTTGTCTGCTCGCGATAGGAGGAGGAAGCGCTAGCTTGTTTGCAAGATAGAAAGGATTTAAACAATGTTCGTTTGAAAAAATATTTGATTCGATTAGTGTTTTAGGAACGAAAGGGTGAATGAACCACGTCCCGTGGGGCGAGCCTTAGGAGCGTCCATTCATGAATTCAGGGAATGCTAGACTCCAGAATTCAATTCTTTTGTTATTTGATGTGCCGATTAAGTGTTTTAATTACTAAAGATTGAATGAACCACGTCCCACGGGACGGGCCTCGTGAGCGTTCATTCAAGAATTCGAGGAATGCTAGACTCCAGAATTCAGTTTTTCCGTTAATTAATTAAGAAACACTTACCAGAATTCAGTTTTTCCGTTATTTGATGGCGTGGCACGGCGCACTCGGTTTACATGGTTTGCGAATAAATTTTAAACGATAAAATTGCGGAAAATAAATTAAAGATAACTATTCGGAGGTGTTGGACCTTTTTATTCGGACACGTCGAAATATAGTTCGTTTACTTCATTAGAGCCGATTTAAAATTGAAATCGTTCTATGAGGAGTCGAAACAATTTGTTGGAATGCGATAAATAAATAAAATAGATTGACTAAATTAAATTGTATATATTAAATCGGAATAGAATAACGGATAAAAATAAATTAAATTAAAAATTCGATAACATAATAAATAATTGAAATAATACAAAAATAAACTAAACTAAATTAAATGGTTTTGTAGAAATAAAATGTGAAATAAAAATCCTAACTAAAATGACCTCATATTAATCAAGTTTTTCAATTTAATGAAATCGAAAATAACTTAATTTTTTGATATATCATTGGCCTTAAATAAAAAATAAATTATTCACACATATTTTTTAGACATTTTTTCTAAACAAAGGTATTATTGACAAAAAAATAAAGTTAGAAAAATGGATTATAATGAGAATTAGAAAGAAAAAAGAAATTACTAACAATCATTAAATAAAAACAAAATAATGAAAATTAATGAAAGGAAATCGATATGGGTGTATCGCCGGTTCTGTTTGTGTGAGTAGCAATATCAGGATGGGCTTGGCCCATCTCAAACTAAAATAAAAACAAATAACAAAAGAATGTTGTGATACGGTGGTGATTGTGTTATCGCAACAAGCGAACTGAATTTTGAAAACAATAAAGAGCCCAACCAAACCTATGAACAAAATACTTAAAAAAACAATCGAAAAAAAAACCTCAGCAAAAACAAGTATTATGTTTTCCTTTTTTATTAAAACACGATTCAGAAAAAGAAAACCACCTAAGATTTATTTCACAGCGGCGATTCTCCTTCGGGTTCCAAGTTGAGTTTCGATTCGCACAATTTCGTTTCGCTTCACTCACTCGGCTTCGGAATTTGGGGTTCGGTTCGCGGTTTGGAATGGTGATGATGATACAGAGTGGTGGCGATGAGGGTTTTGAAGATGGCGGTCAGTGGTTTCACTCTTGTCTCAGCGCTCTCTCCGTCGCGACCTTACTCACGGCGGTGTTCCTTCTCGGTGTTTCACGGTCTGCTTGGCCATCGCTCACAGTTCTCAACTCGGTTTCACAAGGAGGCGGCGGTTGTCCGATCGAATTTGGGTGTTTCGGCGATGATGAATTGTTTTCGTCGGCGGTTTTGTGATGTTTGGATTCGTGAAAGGTCTACGGATTTCGCGATTCGAAGGTTGTTTTGATGGAGGATTTGGTTTTTTCACAGTTTTTACAGAGTTTGGAGTGTGTACGTCGGTGTGGTGGTCAGGTGGTTTATTGTGTGTGTTTGGTCGTGGTTTGGAGGTCGGAAGTGTAAGGGGGTGGAGGTAATGTCACGGAGATTCAGTTTGTGTGGTTTGTGGTGGTTTTCAACGATGGCGGATTCGGTTTTCAGATTTTGGTGTTGAAGAGATTGGGAGGTTGATTAATGAAGAAATGTAGGTGTGCATTGAAGAGAGGTGAATGGGTTTGGCATGTGGTTTTTTTTATGTGCTGGTTCTCAGATCTATTGTATTTGCTTTTTTTGGTATGGTTCATCGCCCTCAGTCGAGCTATCTCGTCTCAGTTCTTTGATTTATTTTTTTTATCTTTTTTTATTTGGACTAAAAAAAATGGTACGAATGTTTGAACAGGTTATGTTGAAGATGCATATATTTTATTGAATCTTGGTTATTTGATGAGTTTGAATTGGTTTTGGCAGGTGATAATATGATGTCCAAGCTTATTTTACTATGAGAATGTGATTGTTTAAATAGAGGAAAAAATCAGAGGGTATTAGTGGAAATGATTCTGCAAATTTTTGGATAAGGGTCAAATATATAGGCTGGGAAAATTGGTGTTGAGAGTTTGTTAGTGAGTGGAATGAAATTGCTAAAGATAGTGGTGTGTACTGAGTTTGTTAAAGGTGGTAGTGCGTTGTTGTAGCATTATTGGATGTTGAGGGAAATTGGTGCTTAGTAAAAGGATTAATAACTAATAATAAAGTAGTAATAGTTATATTAATAACAATAATAATAATGGTAATGATAATGATAATGATGATGGTGAGAAATAATAATAATAATAATAATAATAATAATAATAATAATAATAATAATAATAATAATAGTAAACTATAATAAATGTAAAGATTGAAATAAGAATGAATTTTTTTTAATAATGGATTTTTTTGATAAAATAAAATGAGAGATGATAAAATAAAAAGGATAGAAATTTTTTTTTATGGAATTGAAATTAAAAGAACACGTTGGTTTAATATTGTGAAAAGGTTGAATATAAAAAATATAATGAATTTAAATATGGTCATGGATAAAAAGTGGATATGGATAGAGATCGAAAATAAACACAAGACCTCCACACCACGTACTGACTTTTAGACAGCACTGCACACACTAAAAAAGAAATGACATATTTTTCGAATATTAGACAGAAAAAATAAAGTAGTACATATTTTTGGATTTTCGCAATATTTGTTACAGATAAATAAAATAGTGCACGTTTTAGGATTTTTGGAATAAATTGGTAAACAGAAAATAAAGGTAGGACAAATTTGGGGTATGACAGTTGCCCCTATCGAACTGGCTTAGACCGAGTAAGATGAATTGGCCTGCATTCATGCTTTCAAGGTTTAAGACAATTAGATACTAACAGACTCTGAATTTGTCCGCAAAAGAAATGTGCAGTAAATCGATGATTAAAATTGGAAAATAAAGGTGATGTGAAACAAGAACATGTTGACATAAAATTAAATAATCGCTTATCACTGCAAGGATGATAATGCGACCCCAACACTCGATCCTAGGTAGACGCTGAGTAACAGGAAGATAAAATCACTACCACCAAAGGATGATAGGAAAACTTGGCACTCGAACTAGGTTGATAGACAGAAAATAAAATAATCACCACCACCAGAGGATGATAGGCGAATTCGGCACTCGAACTAGGTCGATATGGATGCCGAAAGACAGAAAATAAAATAATCGCTTACCACCGCAAGGATGATAATGCGACCCCAACACTCGATGCTGGGTAACAGAAAAAATAAACAATCGCTTCCCACCACAAGGATGATAATGCGACCCAAGCACTCGAACTAGGTCGATATGGATGCTAAGTGACAGAAAATTAAATAATCGCTTACCACCGCAAGGATGATAATGTGACCCCAACACTCGATGCTAGGTCGATGCTGAGTAACAGAAAAAATTAAATAATCTCTTACCACAGTAAGGATGATAATGCGACCCCAACACTCGATGCTAGGTCGATGCTGAGTAACAGAAAAATTAAATAATCGCTTACCACGGCAAGTATGATAATGTGACCCCAACACTCGATGCTAGGTCAATATTGAGTAACAGAAAAAATTAAATAATCTGGAAGATATCCAATGGGGACGCCCACTGAATAACACCTAGGAGAAACTTTGGAATCTTCGATCTACCATGGATCCTGACTTCTGCTGGGAAAAGGCCTGGAATCTTGGGTTGATCCTGGATCCTGAATTATGCAACTATGCTTGTTTGTTTTTGAAAATGGGATTCCATAATGATGGAAATACAATGCAAATGTTTATGCACTGAGATGCAATTGAAAAGTTAGGGATATGAATGTCTGATTTGCTTATATATGCAAATGATGTGTATGTTGTAAATGATTGATGTAAATGATCCTTAATGATGCATATGAGGTGATTGGGAAATGAAAGGTGCCATCTTGGTGGACTTTGGTTTGGTAGTTGCCAATGATGATTGGACTTTGGATGGGTGGAGGGTTTGATTCCCCGACACTTGATCTTCGACGATGCATGGTCAGAAGATGAATTTGAATGCTCCAAGTTCGGTTATTTGCTGGTGATGTGAAGCGACTTAATTGACACATGAAAACTGCTTTGCTTTAAATGGTTGCCAATGTCTGGCAAGGTCTGCTTGTTCAGTTGGGGAATAGAGATAGGAAGATTTTCTCCTTGTTTTCTTTCCCCTGCCTATAGGGTATTTAAAAAATTCTAGTGGGAAAGCTTTGACAATGGTCATGGCATGATCTGGCCCTGTATCTGGATTTGGTAGGTGTTTGCCCCTGATTGAGCCTTTGAAAGTGATCTTGCCCCTGATTGAGCTGTTAAGAATGATTTTGCCCCTGATTGAGCTGTTAAGAATGATTTGGCCCCTGATTGAGCTGATTTTGAAGAAGTATTGATTCAGGTTCCTCTTTCGATTGCCCTTTGTTGGGATTGCACTGATGTCAAGCACTGAATTGTATTTAAATTTTTCATACACAAATGGTAGTATTAGTACAACGTTCATATATGTTTTGAAAAAATCAATTATTTAAACGATTGTTATAGTGTGACGAATGGACTGTTAGCCCAAACGAGGTGTTGATTTAGAAAGTGCATGAAAGATGCGGCAAGAATAATGTGCAAACGTGATTGAAGATTAACAAATATATGGGAATCAATTTACGCAACCCTGTCGGTAGCATGCTTTCAGAATAAAACATGCCTCAATTAGGACTTTTGAGGGTTGTAATGTGGTCCGGTTAATGGTTTGAGAAATAAAGGATATAAGGCTCAAAGTTTGATTTGTACCCACCCCTTCTTCGTAATGTTCTCTATTCCTACATTTAGTTAGCTCTACACATGAATTTATTTTGACGTAAGAGCGAAAATGAAGCCTCAAAGTTTGCTTGAAGTAGAAGTCATCTTATTTTGCTGGTGACCGTTTGATTCTTTATTTGGTGGTCACTAATATTTGTTTTGATTTTGTTGAGGATTTGAGTTCCTCTTTTGATTTCTTTTTTATCGACTAAGTCTCCCTTCGGGTGCTCAACTTAGTGGTTTTTTCTTTTCTTTTTGTATTTTGTTGAATGTCGTGACTGCCAATTCATTTGTTGATGGTCCTCCGATGGGATGTCTCATCTTGCAATTTGAGGTTTATTCAGGTTAACTGAACAACTACCTTGCCCCAGGTTAAATGTAAGGGTTTGTATCCGAAAGAAACTCCTACTTCTAGGCTCGAAGTGGTTGACTAGGGATTAACACCTTATCTCTTTAGTGTTTGGGGATTTGAAGGAATGCTTGTACATCATTGACGAGGTTTTACCCGAAAGCATACCGCAGTAGTTATGGGTATTTCGTTTTCATCATCCTCCCTCAAATATTTGCTAATCTGAAGTGAGGGAATATTTTTGTGATTTTTGCAATAAATGATAAATGATGAGCGAATGCAAATAGATTGATTCAAAACATGCATAAACATAACATTAACAAAACCAAGTACAAATGAAAATGTTTTGAGAAAATAACACTTAAATAAACATTACAAAAATAACAAGAATGAAAAAATGATAAATGGCGACGACTGCCTTGATTTGAGGAATGAACTTCTCTTGATTTGACTTGCTTCAAAGTTGGAGACTAATCAGCTCGATCTTCAACAACCCCTCAAAAGCTTTCACTTGCTGGCACCGTGCGGCTGCATTGGATTGTTCTGGACATTTGGATTTCTCTGAGTGAAGGTGAGATCCTTAGAGTCGATCATGTCTTGAACTTTGTGCTTGAACACTCTACAGTTCTCGATTGCGTAACCTGGAGCACCCTTGTGATACTCACAGCGAGCATTGGCATCATAATCTCGGGCAATACCAATTTATGGTGGCATATCCCTCAAAGTAAGAGATCCTTTTGCCATCAGCCCATTAAAGATTTCTCCATACGACATAGGCAGTGGATCAAAATTTCTTTCAGGCCTTCTTTGCTGATATGGTGGGCGCTGTTGAGGAGTGCGTTGGTGTTGTTGACTAGGCTGTTGTGGATAAGCCGGTTGCTGGTATGGTCCAGGTGCATATTGCGCAGCCGCAACTAGAGGATAAGGACATGGTTAATAAGCCATCTGAGGCGGAAATGGAGCTTGGATAGCTGGCTGATAAGGCATTGGAGGAATTGGCTGATAAGGCATAAGAGCATATTGTGCAGCAACAATATAAGGATATTGATAGTAGGGTAGTGAAGTAGGTGCACTCTGGTGAGGTGTCCCACTTGCAGTAGAAATGGCATTTGTTTCGCCCTTTTTGTACCCGTTGAAAGGTTTCTTGACATTGGTTTGCCTGCTAGAACCTCCTTGGATCTTTCCACTTTTCAAACCTTCTTCAATTCTTTCTCCAACGATTACCATGTCTGAAAATCCAGAAGATACGTTACTGATCATCTTTTCATAGTATTGCCCCTATAAGGAACCCATGAAGATGTCAATCAATTCACGATCAACCAACGGTGGATGCACTCTGGCAGCTAACTCCCTTCAGTGTTGTGCGTACTCTTTGAAGGATTCGTTCTCCTTTTGAGTCATACTCTGAAGTTGAGTGTGATTCGGGGCTAAGTTAGTGTTGTACTTGTATTACTTTTTGAATGCATCAGATAGATCAAGCCAAGTACGAACATTGTTGCGTTCGAGCTGCATGTACCATTCTAGTGATGCTTCAGACAGGCTGTCTTGGAAGTAATGGATCATGAGTCTGTTGTCTTTGGCATGAGCGGCCATTTTTCTGCAGTACATTCTCAAATGGAGCTCAGGACAACTGAGACCTTTGTATTTTTCGAATTCTGGAAGTTTGAACTTAGAAGGGATCACAACATCCGGAACTAGGCACATGTCTTAGGCACTCAGAGAGGTTGAATTGTGTCCTTCCATGATTCAGAGTTTTTCAGCTAACTCGCGACACATCTTCATAGCTTCGGATTCTTGGACAGCATGGGGGTTGGTGATTGGAACAACATTATGCATCTCATACTCAACTTGATGATCCTCTTCAGCATGAGGAAACTGGACTTGAGTTGGAATAGGTTGAGCTTGAGGAATAACACCAACAGTAACACCAGAGGTAAGTATTAGTTGAGATGTGGCTTCTTCAATAGCAGGAGTGAAGCCTGGAGGCAAACCATAGACCAAAGGATTTGGAATAGGAACTGAAAGCATTGTACGTGAGGAAGATCCTTGAACGAGAACATTGTTTCTTGTGGCAGAAGCTTCACGACGTTCTTCAATTTTGGCCAAAGTTTGTAAAGTCTCAAAAATCTGGTGGATCTTGCTCTTGAACGAGTCAATCTCTTCCCTCGTAGCAGCTTGTTCTTCTTGAATCACGTCCATCAGTCTTCTAGTGTTGGCTCGAGTTAGGAACAGGCATCGAAAACGATACGGGCGTTGGGAAACCAACTTGATTTACTGAAGATGAAGGAACATGCAACGAGTTTACGGCTTTGGAATGAAATGCAAGATGAACAATTAATGCAAGTGAAATTAATATGCGCATGGATGCAATGCAAGATCCATGATCACGAGTATAATCTGCTCTGAGGTTAACCATAGTAACGAGTAAATAACCCGTATCTCTGATAAAAGTAACCTTAGCAAGTAGACTCTTATAGGATTGTTCTAAGTTCTTTACCCGTAAAACCACTCACATGATAGCTTCTACGGTTATGGATAAGATACTCAAGGTCACGGACGCTGATCGTACTAACGTCCTGCCATATGCTAGCTGTATTATGACGATAATAACGATAAGATCTACCTTGAGTGGAGTTCTCATGTTAGCCGTATGAGGAGCGGGTCCTCGGAGACTAACACTACGCAACTACCAACATTAAAACCGGTTCCAAAAGTGGTCGCAAAGTCACAGCCCTTTCATGAATCAAATCATGCGACAGGCTAGTTGTGTTATGATGAGATCTGTGAATAGGTCTACTCTCTAGGGGGAGCTTTCATGCTAGGCTTGCAAGGAGCGAGTCCTTGGAGACTAACACTAATAACTTCCAAATCTAAACTAGGTGTTCCCTCTTCTTTTTCAAAGACTCGGGTGTCATCTCAGGATCCAACAAGCAGGTATGATAAAAGATCGTAATAAAGAGAGAGAAAATAAACAAGCATAAATAAAAAGCATGAAGAAAACAGATAAGCAAAGTAAACATTGATCGCAAAATAAACTAAGTTAGGCTTGACTCTCTGCTTCTCCCCAGCAGAGTCGCCATCTGTCGCATCTCGAAAAATACGACCTCGCGATCTGAAACAGACCACATATAAAAATTAAAACAACAGAGTCGCCACCGAACTTATTTTATTCCAATTAAGGAAAAGGAAAATATCGAGATACCTTTTGAAAAAACAGATGGATATAACAAGGTCTTTGAAACCAGATTCTGAGTTCGGGAGTCGATTCCGTAAGGGGAAGGTATTAGCACCCCTTACGTCAGTTGTACTCAACGGGAACCTCTTAGTTTAACTTGCGATCTAATGCTGACTTATGCTTTCTGTTTTCTTTGAATAATAAAATAAATGCGAACGATTCTAATATAAGGTTAATAGGGGAAATGCGTTATTTTGTTCCTAGGGTGCTCGGCAAGGAGTAAGATCCGTGTGCCTACGTATTCCCTTGTGCAATGGGAAAGTCAGAGCCTCGTAGTTCGTGGTACTAAGGTTGGTTGGTTCGTTTGATTTAGTGAACGATTATTTAGACCGCGTTCTAACTGCTAAGCGTTGGCTTGTCTGCTCGCGATAGGAGGCGGAAGCGCTAGCTTGTTTGCGAGATAGAAAGGATTTAAACATTGTTCGTTTGAAAATATATTTGATTCGATTAGTGTTTTAAGAACGAAAGGGTGAATGAACCACGTCCCGTGGGGCGAGCCTCAGGAGCGTCCATTCAAGAAATCGAGGAATGCTAGACTCCAAAATTGAATTCTTTCATTATTTGATGTGCAGATTAAGTGTTTTAATTACGAAAGATCGAATCTACCACGTCCCGCAGGGCGAGCCTCGGGAGCGTTCATTCAAGAATTTGAGGAATGCTAGACTCTAGAATTCAGTTTTTCCGTTATTTAATTAAGAAAATATTTGAAGTATTCAAGTTTGGAAGTGGTTTGATGGCGAGGCACGGCGCACTATGCTTACATGGTTTGAGAATAAATTTTAAGCGATAAAATTGCGGAAAATAAATTAAAGACAACTATTCGGAGGTTTTGGACCTTTTTGTTCGGACTTGTCGAAATATAGTTCGTTTACTTCCTTAGAGCCGATTTAAATTTGAAATCGTTCTATGAGGAGTCGAAAAAATTTGTTGGAATGCGATAAATAAATTAAATAAATTGACTAAATTAAATTGCAGATATTAAATCGGAATAGAATAACGGATAAAAATAATTTAAATTAAAAATTCGATAACATAACAAATAATTGAAATAATACAAATATAAACTAAACTAAATGAAATGGTTTTGTAGAAATAAAATGTTAAATAAAAATCCTAACTAAAATGACCTCATATTAACAAGTTTTCCAATTTAACGAAATCGAAAATAACTGAATTTTTTTATATATCATTGGCCCTAAATAAAAAATAAATTATTCACACATATTTTTTAGACATTTTTTCTAAACAAAGGTATTATTGATAAAGAAATAAAGTCAGAAAAATGGATTATAATTAGAATTAGAAAGAAAAAATAAATTACTAACAATCATTAAATAAAAACAAAATAATGAAAATTAATGAAAGGAAATCGATAGGGGTGTATCGCCGGTTCTGTTTGTGTGAGTAGCAATATCAGGATGGGCTTGGCCCATCTCAAATTAAAATAAAAACAAATAACAAAAGAATGATGTGATACGGTGGTGATTGTGTTATAGCAACAAGCGAACTGAATTTTGAAAACAATAAAGAGCCCAACTAAACCTATGAACAAAATACTTAAAAAAACAATCCAAAAAAAATCTCAGCAAAAACAAGTATTATATTTTCCTTTTTTATTAAAACACGATTCAGAAAAAGACTCAAAAAAAAGAAAACCACCTAAGATTTATTTCACAGCGACGATTCTCCTTCGGGTTGCAAGTTGAGTTTCGATTCGCACTATTTCGTTTCACTTCACTCACTCAGCTTCGGAATTTGGGGTTCGGTTCGCGTTTGGAATGGTGATGATGATATAGAGTGGTGGCGATGAGGGTTTTGAAGATGGCGGTCGGTGGTTTCACTCTTGTCTCAGCGCTCTCTCCGTCGCGACCTTACTCACGGCGGTGTTCCTTCTGGGTGTTTCACGGTCTGCTTGGCCATCGCTCACAGTTCTCAACTCGGTTTCACAAGGAGGCGGCGGTTGTCCGATCGGATTTGGGTGTTTCGGCGATGATGAAGTGTTTTCGTCGGCGGTTTTGTGATGTTTGGATTCGTGAAAGGTTTGCGGATTTCGCGATTCGAAGGTTGTTTTGATGGAGGATTTGGTTTTTTCACAGTTTTTTCAGAGTTTGGAGTGTGTACGTCGGTGTCGTGGTTCGGTGGTTTATTGTGGGTGTTTGGTCGCGGTTTGGAGGTCGGAAATGTAAGGGGGTGGAGGTAATGTCACGGCGGTGATTCAGTTTGTGTGGTTTGTGATGGTTTTCAACGATGGCGGATTCGGTTTTCGGATTTTGGTGTTGAAGAGATTGGGAGGTTGATTGATGAAGAAATGTAGGCGTGCATTGAAGAGAGGTGAATGGGTTTGGCATGCGGTTTTTGTTTTTGTGTTGGTTCTCAGATCTATTTTATTTGCTTTTTTTTGTTAGGTTCATCGCCCTCATTCGAGCTCTCTCATCTCAGTTCTTTGATTTATCTTTTTTATCTTTTTTTATTTGGACTAAAAAAAATGGTACGAAGGTTTGAACAGGTTATGTTGAAGATGCATATATTTTAATGAAGCTTGGTTATTTGATGAGTTTGAATTGGTTTTGGCAGGGTGATAATATGATGTCCAAGCTTATTCTACTATGGGAATGTGACTGTTTAAATAGAGGAAAAAATCAGAGGGTATTAGTGGAAATGATTCTGCAAATTTTTGGATAAGGATCAAATATATATGATGTGAAAATTGGTGTTGAGAGTTTGTTAGTGAGTGGAATGAAATTGATAAAGATAGTGGTGTGTACTAAGTTTGTTAAAGGTGGTAGTGCATTGCTGTAGCATTATTGAAGCAACTTCATATGGGTTGAAGCAACTTCATATGCAAACGTCACTAAATGGGTTGAAGCAACTTCATATGCAAACGTCACCAGACAAGTGGTAGTTAGATTTTTGAAAAGAGATATCATCTATCAGTATGGAGTTCCCGAGCGAATCATTACTGATAATGGTTCCAATTTAAACAACAAGATGATGGCAGAACTTTGTCGGGACTTCAAAATTCAACATTACAACTCTTCTCCTTACAGGCCAAAGATGAATGGCGCTGTTGAGGCAGCCAACAAGAACATCAAGAAGATTGTTCAAAAGATGATAGTCACCTACAAAGATTGGCATGAAATGCTACCATTTTCCTTGCATGGGTACCGAACCTCTATCATAACATCTACTGGGGCAACACCGTTACAGCTTATGTATGGTATGGAAGTTGTCTTACCTGTTGAAGTTGAACTACCCTCCTTACGGGTAATGATGGATGTGAAACTGGATGAAGAAGAATGGATCCGGTCTCGATACAATCAACTGAATCTGATTGAAGAGAAAAGATTAGCAGCAATCTGTCATAGGTAGTTGTATCATAAACGAATGAAGAAGGCCTTTGATCAGAATGTTAGACCTCGGGAGTACCAAATAGGAGAGCTTGTTCTGAAAAGAATCCTTCCTCCTCATACAGACCACAGGGGCAAGTGGACACCAAACTATGAAGGTCCCTACATAATAACCAAAGTCTTCTCGGGCGGAGCACTGATGCTCACGACCATGGATGACAAAAATTTCCAATCTCCTGTGAATTCAGATGCAGTTAAAAAACACTTCGCATAAAATGACCCGTTGGAAATAAAAACAGAATATGAGTCCAGGCAAAAATAGAGCATCCCGGCGAGTCAAAAACAGAATAAAAGACTCGGGAAAAAATAAAGGGAAAAATAAAAAAAATGTACACCCATTGAGTTGAAAAGCCACATCGAACAACTCAGGAAAAAATGGGTATCCCGGTGGATTGAAAACCCGAAAGGGCGATCCACACAAAATCAGGGAATAAGCGAACAACTGCAGTCTGAATTTGTCTGTATCACTCACAACATGTCAAGCTTCGAAAGGATAAAGCATCGGTCAGAATCAACCTTCTTCAGAAAGCAAGATAAGAAGAATGTCAAGGTCATACAAGTCATAGTAAAGGAAACTCACTGGAACGCCAAACTTCAACATTGCCAACATTTTTATTTTCTCAATTTACAGCAATCTCCCCCTATTCAGGGCACACAAATCAATAAAATCAGAATATTCAGTCACAATTTGTTTTTACCTTTTGTTTTGTTTGCAAAATGTCCAGAGTTCTTAAATACAACATTTGCATGAAACTTATAGGCCATTTTTAACAAAATGCTCGCAGGAAATATGAATTCTTAAGCAAATCTAACTCCCATGACGGAATCCGGTTAAGGATACTTCGGGACACTTGTGCGTTTTCCTTTGTCTTAACAGGTTGCAGGTACTCAGGGCAAACAATCTTTCACAGCATGGGGCATATCAAGCATATTTCCCCAGCCAAGTCAACAATCACATCATCAGCAGAACTCCTTGACAAAGAACCTCCTCGCAAAGTTTCATCCTCCCAAAGGATCTCTTGAGGAATTCATCAATCCCCAGCGTATTACTTCCCAGAAGTTATCTCCTTCCCAGGCGGGACCTCCCGAGCAATGCCTGACAGTTTTTCCCCAGCAGGGTGGTCAAGAACTTTCTACTCCCACAGAGTTTCCATTCTCTCCCCAGCAGAGTAATGCATAAGATACATCCCCAACGAAGTTACTAAAACTTCCTCATCCCCAACAGGAGTTCTCCCTCTGAACAGATCAGCCAATGATCTCTTTCCCTAACTGAGTTCTTCCTCCAGACATATAAACCATAGAGCTTTATCCCCGCAGGATCCGGATTTCGGATCAAGTTTCTCATTTTCATAATCATAGCATTTGCATCATTTTTTACCAAAATAAGCGTAGCATTCCGTCTAATACGGAGCATTACGACAAAAATCAAACATTTGAATGATCATAAGCCAGGTTCCAGCCAATCACCTGCAAACATCAGAATCACTTCACCAGCAATATACAAAACTCATATCCCCTGCAGATAAAAGTCAAAGCATCCCCTTTGCACTCTTAAAACACAGATACCTATTATATTTACATATGCTCTTTTTTGACACTCGTCCGTGTCATCTTTCCCTAGTAAGGTTGCCAGAATACATGCTACATTCTCAATACAGATATTTGTTCATACTGTACATATTCTTTTCGGAACTCGTGCGTGTCACATGTCCCCAGCAAGTCAAAACACTCGTTCGTGTCCCTTGCTCAATCTTTTGGCACCCGCCCGTGTCTTGCACATATTTCACCTGCAGATCATACTTGTACATACTTATACAGAAGACTTTGATACTCATCTGTATCTTATATATATCACCCCTCAGCAGATTCAACACTCGTTCGTGTTCCTTGCTTAACCGATTGATACTCGTCCGTATCATCATCCCCAAACACGTGTCAGCGTTTGTTCCTACCAATACTCGTCTGTATCATGGTACTAAGGATGCTCGTCCGCATCTTTAATCTAAACACACCGTCAAAACACTTATATCATTTATTTTAAATGCATAAGCACTCGTCCGTGTTTAACATTCCCCAGTAAGTCGCCAACAAAATAGCTTTTCCTATCCGACATTCGTCCTATGTCGTGATACTTTCGGCAGCCGTCCCCTGCCAGGTGATCGTCCTTAACCTTTGGATGACTGTCCCTCATCCTTTCCCCAGTGGAATCCCCATTGTTGGAACCTTCTATCCGACATTCGTCCTATGTCGTGATAAAGAGGAGTCGTCCCCTGCTAGGTGATCGTCCTTCACCTTTTGATGACCGTCCCTCATCATTTATCTGATGGCCATCCCCATCATTGATCTTATTATCCGACATTTGTCATATGTCGTGATAATCCCTAAGAGCAGTTGTACCCTACTAGGTGATTGTCCTTCACTTCTATATGATCGTCCTTCATCATGCTTACCCGATGGTTGTCCCCGTCCTTGATTTTTTCTATCCGGCATTTGTCCTATGTCGTGATATTTTCAGCAGTCGTCCCCTGCTAGGTGATTGTCCTTCACCTTTTGATGACAGTCCCTCATCATTATTTCATTTATTCTTTTACCCAATGGCCGTCCCCGTCGCGTTTTAGTTACTTTCTAGCCTGATGGTCGTCCCCATTATTACTTTTCTCACTTCTTCAAATCCCCAGAGAGTTTTATTTTCTTTACCCGATGGCCGCCCCCGTCGTGGTCATTCCTCTTTTGATGATCGTCCTTCATCACTTTGGCCCGATAGCCGTCCCCGTCGCGGTTTCTTTATTTTCCAGCATGATGGTCGTCCCCGTCATTGCTTTGCTTACCATTTTACCCCCAACAGTCGTCCTCTGCTCGGTGGTCATCCTCCATCGCTTTCATTTGATACTCATACTATATTATCTATTACAATGTATATCCTTTTTCTTCTTCTCCCCAGCCAGTGTAAATTTCGGATTGTCTTTGATATTCAACCACAAGTTATCTTGTTTGTCTGTTAAGCCAGGCGCTTACATCCTGCACAGCTAACTTATGCTTGAATAGGGGCAGCTATAAACACCCCAAATTTTCCCTCACTTTTTCTCACACCATGGCTTGTGATCTTTCATTTTTTCATTTACATAAGCATTACATCTCATATTGCATATTTGTTTCATCTGCATAGTTTCAATTCATTTGCATCTAGGGTTTGTGATCTGAGTAGTCCAAGAAGTGATCTGAGCCACCCCAATGGTCTTGAAGCTTTCCAAGAGGGTCCATGTGTGTTCCATGATCATAATATGCTCCTCAAAGTTCATAAAAGTCAAGAGATCACAAATAATGGCAAAGGCATATAGGCAGAGCTAGGGTTTTCCTGCACAGATGACCAAAATTAGGGTTTTGGTTTCAGAGGCCTTAATCCCAAAACTTTTTGTCATTCTTTTTTCTAATGGTCTTAATATGTTACAAGGATCATGTGTACCAAATTTTATGAAGAAATTCATTGTGGAAGTCATCTGATCATTGGGTAACTTCTTGAGCAAGTAAAGTCAAAATCAGGGCATCTGAGGTCTCCATCAAGGGTACCAAAGGTTCACATTCATCATTTTGAGTCTCTATGATCTTTATTTGATCCTAGAAGTGGTTGGAAGTTCACAAAGTTGAAGAATTTTGAGCCAAATGCAAACTTTCTATTTTTGGAAATGACTTGTAATGGAAACTTTCCATTTTGGGAAAGATTTTCAACCTATTCTTTCATGACCAAAAATGCTTCAAATGAAAAAAATTTGGGCATGAAAGTTGTAGATTATGTCTTCCCATTTACAAAAAGTACTAGAACCTGTCTTGATTCATCCTAGAACTCAAGATATGGCCTTTCAAATTTGGCAAAAATCCTATAATTTTCAAGTTCATGCCAAAGAGGATTTTTTGCAAATTCAAGTTTCAAGCCATTTCATGACCTCTAATTGATTGCTAAACATCATACAAACATAGTGCAAAGAATTTGAACCAAAATTGTGCCTTGGATTGCAAGATTCATCAAGACACTTTCACAAAAATCTCAAAGAGGGAAAGTTGCAAAAACCTTGGAAACTTTTCATCCACTTGTTACAACTCATGTAATCTGATCCTATGGCCATCCTTGATGCAAGCTGAGGCCAAGACACCCCTTTGAGCAGCTCTGACCCGTGCCATACCTCTAAGTACACAAAATTGAGTTTTTTGCAACTTGCCCATACCAATCAAACTATGCCACTACCAACTTTATGACCGATCAAGACATCACATACAAGCCTCATGGACCTCATTTCATATGATCTTGGAGCCTGATACACAACACAACTCAGAATCACCAAAATCCTAAAAAATATTCATCTCTCCGATTCTCTCAACACAAGCCACAAACCTCAAAAATCTTTGCACCATTCAATCATACACACCCTCAGGATCACAAAGCAACCCTCACAATGACCTGAAAACCCCCACAACCAAAACATGATTTCTGCCTCAGCAGAGTTGAATCTCCAAAACCAGCCATCACAAACTTGTTTCAAGCATTCTAGAAGCCTAAGGGGATCCATTAGGTTGATTTTGCATCAAGGAAAGGTCTAGAAAGCCCAGAATCAGAAAGCTCCATCTCACGTATACCTTAAGAACATTTTTTCCAGAAGCTTTGTTTTAAGTTCTTAAATGATTATATGTGTTCCCCTGAGTATGCTGATGTAATTTGTTTTGAAAATGGTTGAGATTTGAGAGTGTATGAAGCTTCTGAAAATTTTCCCGTAAAACGTTTTTGCTTCGTTTCGGCTGATTCATGAAAAATAAATTGTTTTTGTTTGTGGATTCTTGTTGTATGATGTTTAAGGTTTGATTCTGGAGCTTTTGGTGAAGTTTCATGGCTATTTGAGGGATTCAGGGGAGGGGACTGGCCGGAGAAGATGACCGGAGGTCTTCTCCGGCCACCTGAGAGTCATTAGGGCTCTAATTAGGGTTTAGGTTTAGTTTGAATCTCAGCCTTAGGATCTAGGTTTCGCGCGTGGATGGATGGCCCAGATTGGTCATTAAAACCCTAATCCTATTTAATTAGATTAATTAAGATTAATTAGATAAATTTAGCCAGATTGAATGTCAGCCGTAGGATTGCGCGCCAGTCAATTCCCTCCACCCCAATTCAAATCTGAGCCATTAGATCCTTTGACTTCCATTTTATTTTATTTTTATTTCATTTTTCTTTGCATTTTCTTTCTCATTTTATTTAAAATATCAAAACTCATCAAAAAAATATGATCTTTTACATTTCTGATCCAAATAATTTTCTCAACCTGAAAATAATTTTTATTTTATTTTTTTGCTTTAAAAAGGTATTTTTAAAATATTTAAATGTTATTTATAATTAATTAATGGGTTTTAATTAATTAAAAATGCATTTATGTTTCTAAAAATCACCAAAAAATTCATGAACCATTCCAATACATTTTGAAACATTTTGAAACTCATCATACAAATTTCTTTTTAGGTTTGATTATAATTTCACAATTTGTTTTGAATTAGGGTTCCTAAAAATCACATTTTTCTAACCCTAACTTGAAAAATTCATTTCTGCCTAACCATGATGAGTTTGAACTTGTTTCTTTTTTCATTGTTTCACATATTGCATGTAGTTTCTAGGTTATTTATCTCATGATTTTATCTTGCATTTTCAAATTTATTTTCATTTTCCCTTAAGAATCACCCAAAAACCCGAAATAACTTAGAATTTTCATAACTTTCAATAGGATTAGCTTCTGACTTACTCCTTAGGGGTGTGACCTTGTATAGGTTTAGGGTTTGTTTGAGCTTGATTTCATTTTTTTTATCATGTAGTATGCTTCTGTTTTGATCACATGCATCTCATGTTATCTTGAAACCCTAATTTTGCATCTTCATTTGCATTATCCTTTGCATATCATCATCATATGAACTTGCCATGACATTTCAAGCATTTGTATGACATCTTAGACATCTTAAGACATTCTTGAGCATTTCTTGATAATTTCTTCATTCATTTGCTATGCTTTGCATCCATTACATTTCATGAACATTCATGTGTTTCCATGCTTCTAAACATGCTTCCATAGCATCTCATACTTGTATGACCATTCATATGCATATTGTATGACTTTGCATCATCTCACAATGCATTTACATTGCACATTCACTTCTGACTTTGGTCTTTGCATCTCATTTCAATTCATTTGCTTTTGCTTTATGCATGTGCCTCCATACTAACATTTCAGGAGCTTTTGGGTAAGTTATCTGGGAAGTGGATTTGCCTTCACCTCCCACCTCTTATTTCCTTTGCATATGCATATTTACTTGTTCTTGAAGTGAACTTGCTTCACTTATGCTCCCTCCTTCCCACTTTCTTTCTTTCAAGTTACTTATCTTCTTCAGGAAGTAAGTAACTTGATCTTCTTTCTCCTTCTCTTTTCATCTGCTTCTTCCATTGGTGGCCTTGAAGATCCTTTCTCTTAAGCCTAACAAACCATAGGATACTAAAGGCAATGTGAGATGGATATGACAAACCCTAGATGCAGATGAACTTGAACTATGCAGATGAAACAAAAAGGCAATGTGAGATGGTATGCTTATGCTTATGCAAAAATGAAAGATCACAAGCCATGGTATGATATGAGTGAGGGAAAATTTGGGGTGTTTACAGCTGCCCCGATTCAAACATGATTTAGCTGTGCATGATGTAAGTGTCGTTCCCCCGAAAAGACACCTGGTCAGATAGGGTACAGACGCAAACGATCGGTGAAAGGAGAAATGAAGGTGAAGTGAATAGAGTCGCCAACTAGGAATTTTTATCCCGAAGGAAAGGTAATGCTGCATAAACCTGGAAAGAGATGGATAAGACGGTTGCAAACTAGAGAAACTGAGAAAGGGGGTTGGTTACAACCTGGGAAGGTATTAGCACCCAGATTGTCCGTCGTACTCGATGGGATCCACGCTTGAAAGTTTGTGTTTAAAGGGGTAGGTGTATGTGTTATCTGTGTGCAAGAGCTGGAAAAGGATATACAAGTGTCAGTGCAAAAGGGTGAATTACTCAAGAACTGAGGCTTAGAAAAGAGAATGCTGAAAGAGGGGGAAGACACAGAGACTTTTGTTCGATAACAGTTAAGTTATGCCTACATATCCTCTCGTGCAATGAGGAAGTCAGAACACCGTAGTTTGACTCAAAGAGACTGAAAGGTAAATTGACTGTGAACTGCCTGCTTGTCTATGGTCAAGTGTATGACTCGTTTGGCTCGAGTGCTAACTGTCTTGCATTTGATGGAAGAAGCAAGTTCTCGTTTATGAGTGAGGATGATGAGAAAAGAATCCCGAAGGAGACGATTATTGTTTGTTTTTTGTGTTTTCAATTTTGTTATTGTTTTTGGTGTTTGTCATAAGTTAATGAGCTTAAGCCTAAATCAAAGGTTGTAAACTCATTATATCCTCCCTGATTAGGGATAATGAGAATACTTAAGTATGAGATAAGCATCTCAAATTAATTACCATGATGATGTAGGATTAATATCATTACACCATCCTAATAGACGAATAATAGATGAGAACACTTAAGCTGAGGAAGATACCTCAACTTAATCCATGATTAGGGATTAAAGTCATTAGATGACAAACCTTTATTAAGTGGATTTTAATTAAGGATGAGATTAAGAAGTGGATTTTAAGTTTGTAAGACAACTTGAGGAGGACTTGTCCATTAAACACTAGGGTTAGTCCTTCTTAACCATAAAGGAAGAATTAGAACCCTAATGTAAGGCCCAAGTTACAAGATGAAGTCTTAGTGATTATTAAGTGGATTGATTAAGAGGTTTAAACAAATTAAGGGTTTAACATTTAGGATTAAAGTTATACACTTCATCCTAAGATAAGGATACAAGCATAACCCTAATTCCAAAGTCCTAAAACCTTAAAGGTTTAGTCTCTAATGATGGGATGAGAAAAGAGACACAAAGAAAACTTAAAGGAAAAAGTCTAAGGGAAACTATCAATCCTAGAAGTTATCATGCTTAGACATCCTATGGTTTTGTGAGGCTTAAAAGGAGAAGTCTTCAAGGAAGCCACCAAGGAGAAGCAAGATGAAAAGAAGGAGGAAGCAGAAGAATAGGTTACTTACTTCCTAAGAAGATAAGTAACTTAAAGGAAGAAAGGAAGAGAAGCACAAGTGAGGAAAGCCCACTTAAAGACAAACAAAAATGCAGCAAGAATGCAATATAAAATTATGAGAAGAGGTGGGAGGTGAGGGAAAATCCACCTCCCAAACAACGTACCATTAACCCTGAAAAGTTAGTACAAGATGCAATATGAAAGAAATGAAATGAAATGAAGAAAATGTAAGTGAAAATACCAAGACCAGAAACATGTACATGATGAAAATGATGTTATGATATGAGGAAAAGGCATACAAGATGCATGTGTATGTTCATACAAGAGAATGAATGCAAATGAAACATGTAGGAAGCATGTAAACACATGGATGTTCATGAAATGAAATGGATGCAAAGCATAGAAAATGAATGAATAGATGATCAAGCAATGTTTAAGCAATGTCTTAAGATGTCTAAGATGGCATACAAATGCTTATAATGGCATGGCAAGTTCATATGTTCATGCAATGCAATGTAAGATGCAAATAAAGATAAAAAATTAGGGTTACATGGAAGGATGAGATGCAAATGACCAAGACATAAGCAAATGACATTATAAAAAATTGAAAATGCACTCAGGGAGGAACCCTAAACCTATACTAGGTTACCATCCAAAGGGGAGGTCAGAAATTAAACCTAGAAGGAGTTATGAGTTTTCTAAGTTTGCTAGGGTTTTTGGGTGTTTCAAAAGGAAAAATGCAAATCAAATTGAAAATGCAAGATAAATTCATGCCAAAAATATCCTAGATACTACATAATATGTTTAAAACAATGCAAAAGGAGTCATCATCAAAACCTTCATGGTTAGGCAGAAAATATTTTTCAAAGGTTAGGGTTAAAAGATGTGATTTTATGAACCCTAAATTCAAAGAAAATTGTCAAATTATGACCAAAACCAAAAAGAAATTTGTATGAAGGGTTTGAAAATGTTTCTAAATGTGTTAAGGTGCAACATGATTTTTTTGGTGATTTTTAGAAACCTAAATGCTATTTTAATTAATTAATTTGCATTAATTTATTAAAATAATCATTAAAATATTTTAAAAATACTCTTTTTATGCAAAAAATAAAATATAAATCATTTTCTGATTAAGAAAAATATTTGGATCAAAAATGCAAAAGGAAATATTTTTTGGATTTTTCTAAGTATTTTAAATAAAATGAGAAAGAGAAATGAACAAAAATGAAATAAAAATTAATTTAAATGGAAAGTAATCAGATCTGGTGGCCAGGATTCAAACAAAATTGGAGGGAGTTGACTGCGCGCCAGATCCAAGGGTGGAGATTCAAACTGATTTTTGAATTTAAATAATCCTAATTAAGCTAATTAATTAAGATTAGGGCTTTAATGAACGCATCCTGGCCGTCCAACACGCGCGGGAAACAAGATCCTAGGGCAAGTATTCAAACTGGACACTAAACCCTAATTAGGGCTAAACAAACTCAGGTGACCAGAACAGTGGTTCCGGTCATCTTCTCCGGCGAGACAAAACTGCAATCTTCTTCCCTAGGCCAAATCAAATCCTCTAAAACTCCATAAATGACCCCCTAACTACCCCAAACAAGAATCAACCATCAAACAACATTTATATTCCAAGAACAACACGAATCGAATCAAAAATCAAAAACTGCAAAAGTTTCAGAAGCACGATACAAGCTCAATACTCAACCATTTTCAAAAATAAAAGGTGTAGTGTGATCAGTGAAGCATGAAGAACATTTCTATAACAAAAAATACAAGTTTTGGAAAATTTGTTCTTGATGATACATGAGCTTGAGCTTTCTAAATCTGAGCTATCTGGCCACTTCCTTGGTGCTTTTCCACTCCTATGAACCCCTTGTTGCTTCTGGCAAGCTTGGAACAAGTTTATATGGTTGTTTTTGAGGTTTCAGTTCAGAGGGGGTGAAATCGTGTTTTTGTTTTAGGGGGTTTCAGGCTTGTGTAAGGGGTGGGAAATGATCTGGAGGATGTATGGAGATAATTGGTGAAAGAAATTTTGATTTTTGATGGCTGAGTTGGGAGATTCGAAGAGATGAAGGTATGAGGTAAATTTGTGAATCTGAATGTGTGTCTTGATTCAAACTCCAAGATGTTATGAAATGTGATCCTTGGGGCATGTATGTGAAGCTGTGATAGGTCAGAAGAGTTGTTGTGGGCTATGCTGATTGGTATGGCTTCATTTGAAAAAAGTCAAGCTTGGTTGTACTTCAGGTATGGGTCATGGCAGGTCTGGTTTTGAGGCATGGTTGGGCTTAGCAGAGATCAAGGAAAGCTTGTGGATCATATTTGGCATGCTGGCACAAGTGGATGGAAAGATCTATACCATTTTGAAATTTTGGGAAGTCTTGGCCCCTTTGAAATTTCTTGAAGTTCAAGTCATGGAAATGCATAATTCTTGGGCCAATTGTGATATTTTGAAGTTTCTTGATCATGTTATGTCACATTTGGGCACATTAGAAGTAATTAGAAGCCTTGGCAAGTGGTTTTGCAAAAAATCCTCTTTGGTGCATTCTTGAAAATTAAAGGATTTTTGCCAACTTTGAAGGATCATAAATTGAGTTCCATGATGAATCAAAACATGTTCTTGTACTTTATGAAAAGGGAAAGACCTAATCTACAACTTTCCTGACCAAGAATTTTTCATTTGAAGCATTTTTTGGTTGAGAAAGAGGAGGTTGAAGAACTTTCCCAAAATGGAAAGTTTCCATTACAAGTGATTTCCATTTTTGGCAACTTTTCAAATGGCTTAAAATTCTTCATTATTATGAACTTACAACCTCTTCTAAGATCAAATAAGGATCATAGAACTTCAATTTGATGAAAATACTCCTTTGGTTCCATTGTTGGGGGCCTCAGATGCCCTGATTTTGACTTAATTTGCTCAAGAAGTTACCTAGTGAACAAATGACTTCCACAATGAATTTATTCATCAAACTTGGTACATATGATCCTTATAACATCTTAAGAACATTAGAAACAATAATGGCCCAAATATTTGGTGTTGAGGCCTCTAAAACCAAAACCCTAATTTTGGTCATCTGTGTAGTGGAAACCCTAGCTCTGCTTCCATGCCTTGCCAGTTCTTGTGATTTCTTGACTTCCTAGAACTTTGAGGGACATAATATGGTGGTAGAACACACATGGACCCTCTTGGAATGCTTTGAGGCCTTTGGGATGGCTCAGATGGAATCTTGGATTGCTCAGATCACAAACCCTAGATGCAGATGAACTTGGACTATGCACATGAAACAAAAATGCAATATGAGATAGTATGCTTATGCTTATGCAAATATGAAAGATCACAAGCCATGGTGTGATAAAGAGTGATGGCAAATTTGGGGTGTTTACAGCTGCCCCTATTCAAACATGAGTTAGCTGTGCAGGGTGTAAGCGCCTGGCTTATCAAACAAACAAGATAACTTTTGGTTGAATACCAAAGACAGTCCAGAATTTGCACTCACTGGGGAGAAGAAGAAAAGGGATATAAATTGTAAAATACAGTATAGTATGATTATCAAATGCGGGCGATGGAAGACGACCATTGAGCAGAGGACGACTGTTGGGGGTAAAGCGGTAAGCAAAGCAATGACGAGAATGGCCGACAAGCGGGGGAAATAAAGAGACCACAACGGGGACGAGATTCTTTGGGGATTAAGGTAAAGGTAATGATGGGGAAGACCATCAGGTTTGCAAAGTAAAGTAAATAACGATGGGGACGTCCATCAGGTTAAAGAATAAATGAAATAATGATGAGGGACAGTTATCAAGGGTGAAGGACGATCACCTAGCAGGGGACGACTGCTCTTTATCACGACATAGGACGAATGTCGAATAGAAAAGGTCGACGATGGGGACAGCCATCAGACAAAATGATGAAGGACGATCATCAAGAGGTGAAGGAAGATCACCTAGTAGGGTACGACTGCTCTCGGGGTTTATCACGACCTAGGACGAATGTCGGATAATAAGGTCAACGATGGGGACAGCCATCGGATAAAATGATGAGGGACGGTCGTCAAAAGGTTAAGGACGATCACCTAGCAGGGGACGACTGCTCAATATCATGACATAGGATGAATGTCGGATAACAATATCAACGATGGGGACGGCCATCGGATAAAATGATGAGGGACGGTCATCAAAAGGTGAAGGACGATCACCTGGTAGGGGACGGCTGCCGGAAGTATCACGACGAATGTCAGATAGAAAAGTTGTTCTGCCGGGGAATGGTAAATACGGACGAGTGCTTACGCACAAAAAGGTATAAGTGTTTGACGTTGTGTATAGATTAAAGATGCGGACGAGCATCCCTAGGACCATGATACAGACGAGTATCGGTAGAAACAAACGCTGACGCGTGTTCAGAGATGATGATACAGACGAGTACCAACTGGTTAACAAAGAACACGAACGAGTGTCAAATCTGTTTAGGAGTGATATATACAGGATACGTACTAGTATCGAAGACTTCTGTATAAGTATGAGTGAGTATTGGTTTGTTGGTGAAATATAAGCAAGACACGAACGAGTGTTCAACTTGCTGGGGAATGTATGACACAGACGGGTGTCAAAAGAGAATGTGTATAAGTTATGAACAAATATTTGTATGTGAGAGTGTAAAAGGGGTTCTGGCGACCTGTAGGGATAGGATGACACAGACGGGTGTCGAAAGGAGTGTGTTATAAAAAGTACTTGGTTTTCACCAAGTGATATGGCAACCATGCTGGGGAAAGGTGACACAGACGAGTGTCAAAAGAGTATGTAGGTATTTGTTTTTTGAGAATGCAAAGGGGATGTTTTGGCTTATATCTGCGGGGAATAATATGACACAGACGAGTGTCGAAAGAGGTATATGTGAACAGGAATCTATGTGGGAGAGTGCAAAGGGGACGCTTTGGCTTTTATTTGCAGGGGATGTGAGTCTTTATATATTGCTAATGAAATTCTGATGGTAATTGTAGGTGTCTGGCTCGAACCTAGCTTGTTATCATTCCAATGTTTGATTTTTGCCGTAATGCTCCGTATTAGGCGGAATGCTACGCTTATTTCGGTGATTTATGATGCGAATGTTATGATTATGCAAAATAAAAACCGATTCGGGATTCAGATCCCGCTGAAGATCTCTGGCTGATCTACTTGGAAGAATATCCCAGTTGGGGAAGAGATCATTGGTAGATCTGTAATGAGATATAACTCTGCTTGAGGAAATAGACCACTGATAGTTCTATCTGCAAGGAAAAACCAATTGGGTAGAAGGAAACTTTCATCACTTTGTTGTGTAAGAGTTTCAGGCATTGCTCTTCTGGGGAGAGGTTGGAAATCCTGTGGGGAGACAGGCTGGGGATGCTCCTATGCTGGGGATGGGGAAGTTTTGACAACTTTGCTGGGGGAAAAGAATTCCAGATGCTTCTTGGGGAGGAGGTCTGCTGGGGAAGTGTGCTTGACATGCCCCATGCTGCGTATTGAATACCTGCAATCTGTTAAGACAAGAGAAACGCACAAGTATCCCGAGGTATCCCTTACCGGATTCCGTCATATGAGTTAGATATTCCTGAAAGTAAATATATTTCCCGCAAGCATTTATTAAAAATGGCTCATTTGTTTTATGAAAGCACTTTATCATGAATATTGGACATTTTGCAAACGAAACAAAAATGTACAAAAAGAGATGTGACTGAAAATTCTGATTTTATTAATCTGGGTGCCGTGAATTGGCAAATACAGTCAAAGAAACAAATCCCCTGGAATGAGGAGATTGTTACAAATTGAAAAAGTGCTGGCAATGCTGATGACGCTCCGATGAGTTTCCTTTGCTATGACTTGTATGACCTTGACATTCTTCTCATCTTGCTTTCTGAAGAAGGTTGATTCTGACTGATGCTTTATCCTTGCGAGGCTTGCCGTGTTGTGAATGATACATACAAATTCAGAATGCAGTTGTTCGCTTATTCCCTGATTTTGCGTGGGTCGCCTTTTCGGGTTTTCAATCCACCGGGATACCCATTTTTTCCTGAGCTGTCCAATGCGGCTTTTAAACTCAGCGGGTGTACATTTTTTTTTATTTTCCATTATTTTTGCCTAAGTCTTTTATTCTGTTTTTGACTCGTCGGGATGCCCTATTTTTGCCTGGACTTACATTCTGTTTTTATGTCCAGCAGGTCATTTTATGCGAAGTATTTTTTAACTGCATCTGAATTCACAGGGGCTAAGAAATCTTCACCATCCATAGTAGTGAGCATCAGTGCTCCACCAGAGAAAACCTTCTTTACTATGAATGGACCATCGTAATTAGGAGTCCATTTTCCCCTGTGGTCTGTATGAGGGGGATGAAGTCTTTTCAGCACAAGATCTCCTACTTGGTATTCCCGAAGCCTGACTTTCTGATTGAAGGCTTTCTTCATTATTTTCTGATATAACTGTCAATGGCAGATGGCAGCTAGTCTCTTTTCTTCAATCAGATTCAGTTGATTGTACCGAGATCGGACCCATTCTGCTTCGTCCAGCTTTACATCCATCATTACCCGTAAGGAGGGTAGCTCAACTTCAACAGGTAGGACTGCTTCCATACCATATAAAAGTTGATAAGGTGTTGCCCCAGTAGATGTTCTGATTGAGGTCCGATACCCATGAAAAGCAAATGGTAGCATCTCATGCCAGTCTTTGTAAGTAACCACCATCTTTTGCACAATCTTCTTAATGTTTTTGTAAGCTGCCTAAACAACGCCATTCATCTTTGGCCTGTAATGAGAAGAGTTATGATGTTGGATTTTGATGTCCCGACACAGTTCTGCCATCATTTTGTTGTTCAAATTAGAGCCATTATCAGTAATGATTCGCTCGGGTACTCCATATCGACAGATGATATCTCTTTTCAGAAATCTGGCTACCACTTTTCTCGTGACGTTTGCATACGAAGCTGCTTCAACCCATTTGGTGAAGTAATAAATGGCTACCAGGATGAATCTGTGACCATTTGAAGCAGTTAGTTCGATCTTTCCAATCATGTCAATGCCCCACATTGCAAAGGGCCAAGGTGAAGACATTACATTCAAAGGATTTGGAGGCACATGCACCTTGTCTGCATAAATCTGGCATTTATGATACTTCCTGGCATAGGCACAACAGTCTGCATCCATTGTGATCCAGTAGTAACCCGATCTTAATAATTTCTTAGCCATTGCATGTCCTCCAACATGGGTACCTGTCGGTCCCCGGATTTCCATCCTGGTACAAACGCGAAAGTGGCGAGGAAAGAGGTAGAGTCGCCAGCCAGGCATTTTTATCCCGAAGGAACGGGAATGGTAATGCTGCACAAACCGAGGAAAAGAAAAGGAAGGACACGGGTCCTGCGAACCAAAGAGACTGAGTTCGGGAGTCGGTTACGACCTGTGAAGGTATTAGCACCCCAGACCGTCCGCCGTACCCGATGGGATCCACGCTTGTAAAGAAACTATTTCAAAGGGTGAAGAAATGAAAGATGCTGCAAAAGAAAATGAACTGGACTGGATAAAAGAAACGAAAAGGGAACTGGAAAAGAAATGAAAAGGAAAAAATATAGGGAAAATAAAGATTGTGCTCGAACGGGCCCTACCCCGCTGCCTACGTACCTCATCTGGACAATGAGGATTTGAGTCGCCGTAGTTCCCCTAACTAGGGGTGCAAAAGATTGCTTGTGTCTTAAGTCTTGAACTGCCTATGTCAATGCTCAAGTGTTGAGGCTCGGACGACGAGTGCATTACTGTCTTGCAAAATGACAAGTAGGAGCAAGTTCGTACGATGAGAATGAAGGTGATGAGAAAAGAAGTCCCGAAGGAGAGACGCTTATTTTGTTTGTGTTTTTTATGAGTTTTCTATGAGTGTGGCACAAGGAAGTGAACTCAAGCTCTTTTCCATGGAATGTGTACTTGCTACTACATTCCAAGATGGAATAATAGAACAAGCACACTCAAGTAAGGAGAAGATCCCCAAAACTTGGTTCCAGAGATTAGGGCCTAAGCTCACTAACTCGTTGAATTTATTAAGTGTTTTTGTAATTTTTGTGAAGAAGTCTTTTTTATGATTTTCTTTATGAAAGTAGTCTCATGATTAGACTTGTGCATCATGACAGACAAGCTTGTATTATCCCAAGATGGGAAAACTACAAGTGCTCCACGGAATAAGGATATTGCACAGGAGACCATTTCAATCCTTATTAAATGCTTTTTATGGTTTTTGTTTTGAGATGAGAAGAGAAAGAAACAAAATGATCTTAAAGATACAATCTAAATGGGGACTAATAAATCCTAATGTTAACATGCATGGAATTCCTAAGTTAGTGAGGCTTACTATCCTAAAGAAGGAAGAGATAAGGAAGGAAGGAGGAGAAAGAAGAAGGGAAGAAGATAGAAAGGATGGCCTAAGCACATCAAACACAAATAAGAAAGCATCATGAATAGAGAAGAGAAAAGAATTGGAGATATGGGAACCTCATCCACACCTCTCACTTACCAAAGCCCATGAAATGGTTAAAAGCATAAACAAGTACATGAAAAAAGCAAATAAGACCAAATGAAATACAAGATGGGCAAAAGATAAAGCCAAGACATCACAACCATAATTGAAACTTCAATCACAAGTGTCAAGATCAAACACACAGCACAAAATGAGAAGTGGATTAAGAAGTTCAACAAAAAGCATTACAAATCACCATGACAAAACAAAGCAATTATGAGATATCACAAAGTATACAAAGTAAAAAAAACACCCCATACTTCAAGACCAGAACCCTAACATGCCAAGAATGTGCCTAAGCATCTCAAAAGATTAAGAAGAGAAGCATACAAACTTAAACATTACCAACATGAGAAATACATAAGCATAATAAGTGAAGTGAACATGTACATAAGTGAATGAACTCCAAAGACAAGCAAACACAAAACCTCTCAAAGCACAAACATCAATCCAAGACCAGGGGGATATCCTCATCCTAAAAGGGCTCTAAACAATCTAAGGGAGTTGGCACAAGTGCCCTCCTAGCCTAAGGACTAAGCATATGACCAAAAAGGATGCAACAAGAGAGAAGAAAACAATAAAATTCATATTAAATCAAGAAATCATCCAAAAATTCCACAAATTAGCATAAAGGATCTTCAAACATCTAATATTAACATGTCAAAAGAATAGGATCAAAATCAGAAGCTAAGTACGTCAAAGGGTGCCTAAACATTGATTAGGGTTATGAAACTTCACACACAAGTTAAAGACCAAACATAATAAAGCAAGTTTCTAAAAATCAGAAGAAAAATCACCAATAAACTATATCTCAACATGAATCCAAAGCCAAAAGAATCAACTCAAAATTCCCAAGAATGATCAAGATATGAAATTCACAAGTCAGCATGTGTTTGAAATGAATTAAAAATAATTAATAAAAGTAAAAATTAATTCCTACATGGAAAATGCAAATAAATGAAAAATAAAAATATCAAAAATTGAAGAAAATTAAAAGGATTAGTCAAGAATTATTTTGGAATTTTATGAAACTTATTACTATTTTTAAAAATTAAAAATCAAACTGAAAACAAAATGAAATAAAAATTAGAAGAAATTAAACCAGGGGGGCTCAAAGAGTAGTCCAAATAGGTTATAACTCACGCTGGGCCCAAACAGGTGGGTGCAATTAGCGCAAAGGGCCCAACTCCATCCGAAATTCACTAATATTAATCAGTTTTTATTAATTATCAATATTGTTTTTGTTTTTTTTTAAGGAAAGAAACAAAAAAAAACAAGTAAACTCACATCAATTGGTCATGACAAAATTTAAGTCACAAGAGACAAAATAAAAACGCGGACCAATCACAAACTGCCACCTACTCGTCTTCTTCCCCATGCCATGAAGAAACTCAAGGAAACCAGCAAAAACATAACAAACACAAATTGAAAATCAGCTCAAGCATACCATCTTCAACATCACATATCTCTCTCCAAACTCTATGAAAATTAAATATTCCAAAACCAAAGTTAACCTATGAAACACAAGGAACAACATCATGCTATCATTCTTCACAAATACTCAAGATCCAAGTAAATCTGAAGCCACCAAAGTGAGGTCATGAAAAACAAAAATCAAGATTTAACACACTACTAAGCTTTTAAACCCTTTAAGTGAACTAGATTATGCCTAATCATCATGAAACAAACACTAAAACACCAAAACTGAAGCAAGATGGAGTCGAATGCAAAATATGAGTGTGAAAATTGGTGAAGCAAGTTGATAAATCCAGAGGTGTGTTGAGATCCTTATGCTGCTATGGTCCACTCCAATGACAAATAAAGGCTTAAGCCACAATGGAATGAGTAAAATGGAAGGAAGCTCAGATTTGTAACTTGTTTTTATGTGATAAGGTTGAGAGAAGAATAAAGAGGGATATAGTTTTTTAGAGTGAGGAATATGGGGTGAAAATGTGTGTTCGCTTCTTTTTTCCTCTCTTCAAAAAAATCGTTGAAACAGGTTCATGTAGGAGTAGTGTGAGGCTGCCTTTTCTTTTTGTGAGTGAGAAGTTTGTTACCTTCAAAAATTCAGGGGAGTCCGCGTGTTGTTCTCTCTCAATTTTTATAGCAAATCGATCACATGTTGGTGGTGTAGAAATATTATGGTGTGCTCCTTATGTGTTGTCATTGTGGAGTTTGAGGATTAGAAAGGATGATGATCAAATGGTTGATATTGGAGGAATTTGAATGGTGCATGGAGTGGGTGGTTTCACGTGAGATTTCTCTTGCCTTTGGGTGTCTCATGTGTGTGTGTGTGTGTGTAATAAAAGCATGATGGTTTGCTGATAGTGGGAGAGAACATACAGTGAGTGTATCAATATCACAAGCCACTTTTGTACAACTTTTTTCAACTTTTTTTTCTTTCCAATAAAATCCCATGAAATAAAACAAACACCACTAGACTTTATACACACCCATGGGTCACGTGAACACATAAGGATGGACACATAAAATGTGTAGCAAAACAAAAATTATGAAATGTGACACAAAAAATAAAGGAGGAACCAATGGTATTTTGACAAGTGTCCCAAAAACCCAAAAATGCACCTAAACTTCAAAAATTCATATCTTGAGTTATAAAAGTGCTATGAAGGCGTTCTACGACTTTTCGGAAAGGGAAAATCATGATCTACAACTTCCATGTTCACTGAAAAATAAATCGGAGCTTTTTTGCACATGAAATAATAGCTTGAATATCTAGGGCAAATATTTCCAAAAATGGAAACTTCTAAATTTCCAAATTTAGCAACTTTTCGAATATTCTCGATTTTTTGACATTTAGGCTCAACTAAACTACTCCTTGACATGATATGACCTCAAAATTTGATGGTCCTGATTAAAAAACTCTGAAATCCTCCAGTTGACTTTTTTGACTACAAAGTTGACTTTCTTGCTTTGTCTTCAAGTAACTGGACAAATTCTTGACTTCCCCAGTGAATTTTTGCCTCAAATTTCATATATAATCCTTGCAGATCATCTGAGGGCCTTTAAACACAAGAATTGGTCAAAGCTAAGAGGATATTAGGATCTGGTCCAAAACCCTGATCAGGATTTCCCTCACATAGGAGAAAAATGCATTTTTTTTGAACTTTTGATGAAATTTTCTCTTCTGAACTTTTAAGGATGACCTTGGACTTGTTCAAGATATGAGAAACCTTATGAGCTTCTTGCGATGCTACCTGGCCAATGATTTGCCTTTAAAATCCTGAATTAGTCTGAAAACTGATCATATGAGTTATGCTAGAACATGTGATTATTATGCCTCATTTTCCTATGCCTGATGCTAAAAATGATATGTTGATGCTATGCTTATGATTTGATGATGATAAAAAGGAGAGGGAAAATTTGGGGTGTTACAGCTGCTCCTATTCGAGCAACTGTTAATCTGAAAAGGACGTAGCACGGGCTATCGACCGTTCAAGATGAAATGTGGTTGAATACCAAGAAAACCTGAAATTTGCACTCTTTTGGAGAATGCAAGCAAGGGGAAATAAACCCAACCAACTGACGCTTTGGGCGACTGAAATAAGGAGAAAGCAGACGAACATCCTCCCAGTTGAGTCTTCTTCGAACAAGGCTGTTACGTCAGGTGCTGGACATACGAGTTCTATTCAAGTAAACCTGTTACGCCAGGAACTGGACCTACAAGCCCTCTTCATACACTTTACAAAAATATATGACCTGAGATAGACGAACCTCCTTCGGATAAACCTGTTACGCCAGGACCGGTGATGCACTTAAGTCTGTGGGATAAACATGCATAATCAGGATAGACGAACCCTCTTCATATGTTATCCGTGGACATATGGTTTAAGACAGATGAGTCTTCTTCAAATAACCTGTTACGCTAGGTGCGACATTAGGATTGGAAGAACCCTCTTCACAAATCTTGCGTAGATATGTAGTGTCTGAGACAGACGAACCTCCTTCGGATAGCCTGTTATGCCAGGACCGGTAACCATTTTGACGTTTAATCCCATCGTTAGGACTTCAAACCTCTTCAACATAGACGAGTATTGGATGATCATCAAGAGAAAACAAATGAATGCCATAAGTCAATTATACAAACGAATATCAGACGATGATCTAAGAAACATAGACGAGTGCTGTGGAATGCAGACGAGCATCAGCCACTGGTGCAGACGAATACCAGAAATTCAACTTAGACGAGCAATTGGAGTAGCAATACAGACGAGTACTAGAAATCCAACACATACGAGCAATTGGAGTAGCAATACAGATGAGTATCCAAAAATCCAACACAGACGAGCAATTGGAGTAGCAATACAAACGAGTATCCAAAAATCCAACACAGACGAGCAATTGGAGTAGCAATACAGACGAGTATCCAAACAATGCAAACGAGCTTCAAACGGATAACAAACACAGACGAGCGTTGGGGAATGCAGACCGGCAACAAGAAAATATCAAACACAAACGAGTTATGGGGCGTGCATACGAGCAAAAGCAACTATCAAATACCGACGAGTGTTGGGGAGTGCATACGGGCATTAACAGATGTCACACACAGACGAGTGTTGCGGAATTGCATGTTAGGAGACTTTAACACTTAACTCTGGTTTGAAGGATGAACAACTATCTGTGTCATCACATTAGCCAAAAATAAATTGGCGACTTCTCTGGGGAATAACTCAACAATGGGAGCAAATCCCAATCATGACCTTTGTGGGGAAATCAGGCATTGAGCTGCCTGCTGGGAATACTTCACTTATGGAAAGATAATCCACTTGGGGAAAACGGCTCTTCACACAGCCTTGAAAGTCTGCTGGGAATCAACTTCATCTGATCTGTCTCAGCTGGGGGGAACACTTTCTGCTTGGGGAAATATGATACCATCCTGCAAAACCTGCAACAACAGTATACACATACGTGCCCTGGGGACTTGCATGGTACGATCTGTTCGTCCATTGTCACCTGACACTCAAAGATGGTTTTAAATGTTTCCCTGCTATGTCGTTATTTAGAAAAAATCACCATGTTTCAAATGCAATGTTCTTTTTGCCAAAAATTCAGGACATTTTTTTGCAAACAAAGTAAACAAAACACAACACAACTTTTGACTGAATATTCATTTATTGAATGGCCTCTGAATAGGCAAAGTTTTACATCAGGAAGCAACTACCTGGAAAGAGGTAGCTACCAAAAAATTGAGAAAAGAAACTACCCTAATGGCAATGTGCACGGCATTCCAATGAGTTTCCTTCTTGCTATGACCAACATGTCTTCAAGACTTTCTGTTCTTGCCTTTTCTTTTTGAAGAAAATGAGGGGACTGATTCCTATGCTTCTGATATTGTCAGGATGTATGAAACGGTGATAGGTTTAGATTACTCGGATCACAGTTGTTCGTTTATTCCTTTGTTTTGCGTGGATCACCCTTTCGGGTTTTCAATCCACCGGGATATCCTTTTTTGCCTGAGCTGTCCAATGTGGCTTTTCAACTCAACGGGTGTACATTTTTTTTATTCGTTTTCCCTAACTTTTTCCCGAGCTTTTTATTCTGTTTTTAGCTCGTCGGGATGCCCTTTTCTTGCTTGGACTTTAATTTTGTTTTTATGTCCAGCGGGTCTTTTTATGCGAAGCATTTCTTAACTGCACCCGAGTTAATGGGAGACTCGAAATCTTCTCCATCCATAGTAGTGAGCATCAGGGCTCCACCAGAGAAAACCTTCTTTAATATGAATGGACCATCGTAGTTTGAAGTCCATTTGCCCCAGTGGTCTAAACCTGGAGGAACGATCCTCTTGAGCACAAGCTCGCCTACTTGATACTCCCGAGTACGTACTCGTTGGTCGAAAGCTCGCTTCATTATCCTCTGATAAAGCTGACCATGACAGATAGCTGCTAATCTATTTTCCTCAATTAGACATAGCTGATTGTATCGAGCACGTACCCACTCAGCCTCATCAAGCTTCACATCCATCATCACACGCAATGAAGGAATTTCCACCTCAACAGGCAAGACTTCCTCCATACCATATACCAATGAGAAAGGAGTTGCCCCGGTTGACGTCCTGACTGACGTTCGGTACCCATGCAACGCAAATGGTAACATCTCATGCCAATCCTTGTAAGTGACAATCATCTTTTGCACAATCTTCTTAATATTCTTATTTACTGCCTCTACCGCACCATTCATCTTTGGTCGGTAAGGAGAAGAATTGTGATGCTGAATCTGGAAGTCCCGACACAATTCCGCCATCATTTTGTTATTTAAATTGGAACCATTGTCAGTAATGATTCGTTCGGGCACTCCATATCTGCAAATAATGTCCCTCTTCAGAAACCTGGCTACCACTTGACGAGTAACATTGGCGTAAGATGCTGCTTCAATCCATTTAGTGAAGTAATCGATCACAACCAAAATGAAACGATGACCATTTGAAGCAGTAGGCTCTATCTTCCCAATCATGCCAATGCCCCACATAGAAAAAGGCCAAGGAGATGACATGATGTTGAGCGGGCTGGGAGGAACATGCACCTTGTCTGCATAAATCTGGCACTTATGGCACTTACGGGAGTACGAACAACAGTCTGCATCCATTGTTAGCCAATAGTACCCAGATCTAAACAACTTCTTAGCCGTTGCATGTCCTCCTACATGAGTACCAAAAGATCCCTCGTGGACTTCTTGCATTAACAGTCTTGCTTCGTGTCTATCCACACATTTGAGCAAGACCATGTCAAAGTTCCTCTTATACAGAACCCCGTATGTATTCAAGAAGAAGCTAGCAGCAAGTCGTCTTAAGGTCTTCTTGTCATTAGATGATGCCCCAGTTTGGTATTCTTGTTTTTCCAGAAAAAGCTTAATATCAGAGTACCAAGGTTTCTCATCAGACACTGTGTCTACAGAGAAAGCATAAACTGGTGCGTCAAGCCTGGAAATGTCAATCCTGGGCACATAGTTCCAACACAAGACTTTGATGGACGAAGAAAGAGTAGCCAATGCATCGGCAAATTGATTATCATCTCGTGGTATATACTGCAGCTTAAATGTTGTGAAGAACGTCAACAGTCTTCTGGCATAATCCCTATAAGGAATTAAATGTTCTTGATGTGTATACCACTTGTCGGTAATCTGATTGATAACGAGGGCTGAATCTCCAAATATATCGAGGGTCTTAATCCGAAGATTAATAGCCTCCTCTATTCCCATTATGCACGCCTCGTATTCCGCTTCATTGTTGGTGCAACCAAAAGTAATTCTGGCAGCGAAGGGAAAGTGAACACCTTCAGGAGTGATAAGAACGACACCAACTCCACGTCTGTTGATATTGACTGCCCCATCAAACATCAACTTCCATTTGGATTCAGGGTCTGGCTCCTCCTCCAGAAGTGGCTCCTTGCAATCTTTTGCTTGGAGGTACATGATGTCCTCATCAGGGAAATCAAATTTCATTGGCTGATAGTCGTCTTCCATTGGCTGTTGTGCAAGATAATCTGACAACACACTTCCTTTGATGGCCTTATGGGAAGTATATTGTATATCATACTCTATTAAAATCATTTGCCACCTTGCAACCCTTCCGATTAACGCTGGTTTCTCGAAAATGTACTTGACAGGGTCCATTTTTGAGATTAGCAATGTGGTGTGGGTCAACATGTACTGTCTCAGTCGGCGAGCAGCCCATGCCAAAGTGCAACAAGTTTTCTCGAGCAGTGAATAATGGGATTCACAGTCGGTAAACTTTTTGCTAAGGTAGTAAATTGCATGCTCTTTTCGACCAGACTCGTCATGTTGGCTTAGAACACACCCCATCGACCCTTCTAACATAGTCAAGTACATGATAAGTGGTCGTCCTGGAACTGGAGGCATTAGATTCGGAGGTTTCTGCAAATATTCTTTTATCTTTTCAAAGGCTCTTTGACAGTCCTCATTCCACCTGACCGTTTGCTCTTTTCTCAATAGTTTGAATATTGGTTCACACGTGGCAGTTAGATGAGATATAAACCGTGAAATGTAGTTCAATCTCCCTAAAAACCCGCGCACTTCTTTTTCTGTTTTCGGTGCAGGCTTATCTTGTATTGCTTTCACTTTTGAAGGATCCACCTCAATTCCTTTCTGGCTAACAATAAAACCCAGCAATTTTCCGGACCGCACTCCGAAAGTGCACATGTTTGGATTTAACCTCAATTTGTACTTTATCAACCTATCAAACAACTTTTTTGAGATTGACCAGATGCTCTTCTTCATCCCGGGACTTGGCAATCATGTCGTTCACATAGCATTCAATTTCTTTGTGTATCATGTCGTGGAACAATGTGACCATAGCCCGCTGATACGTTGCCCCGACGTTCTTCAATCCAAAGGGAATAACCTTGTAGCAGAATGTACCCCACTGGGCAATGAACGTTGTTTTCTCCATGTCTTCCGGTGCCATTTTGATCTGATTATAGCCGGAGAAACCATCCATGAAAGAAAATACCGAGAACTGAGCGGTGTTATCTACCAACACATCAATGTGAGGTAATGGAAAGTCGTCCTTGGGAATTGCTCTGTTTAGATCCCGATAATCAACGCACATCCGAACTTTGTCGTCCTTCTTTGGTACAAGCACAATGTTAGCTACCCATGGTTGGTAACTAGTTACGGCAAGGAATCTGACATCCCACTGCTTTTGGACTTCCTCGTTGATCTTCATCGCCATATCAGGACGAGTTCTTCTTAGCTTTTGTTTTACCGGAGGACAGTCTTCCCTTAGTGGCAACTTGTTAACAACAATGTCAGTATCTAATCCTGGCATATCTTGATACGACCAGGCGAAGATATCCACATATTCACGTAACATACCAATCAACTCCTTCTTTACCCTGGCCTGCAGACTGGCCCCAATCTTTATCTCTCTCTTTTCATCTTCAGTCCCGATGTTGATGATCTCTATTTCTTCCTGATGAGGCTGAATGACCCTTTCCTCTTGTTTCAACAACCTGACCAATTCTTCCGGGAGTTCACAGTCTTCCTCAACCCCTTCATCAGCTTGGTAGATAGGATTGTCAAAGTCATGCGTGGTCATAGCAGGAACGTTATCACTAGAATCCGGATGATCAACACTGCAAACATGATGTGCTTATTTCAGAATCTGTTCTTTTCAAAAGAGACACAAACACAAGAAAAGGAAAAACATTGCCATTTTATTTTATTTTTGTGAAAAATTTTAAAACGAAAGAAAGAGAACACAATTTTGCTTGAAAAATGTCCTTTATTTCATGGGAAAAGTAAAATGCATTAAAAGCATGGTGGCCCTACAAATGGATCCATGCACCTTGGGCAGAGTGCAGGATTGACATGCAGTATGATAAAAAAAGAAACAAGTAAATTACTTTGATTGCCAAGTAACTTGCACGAAATCTTCAGCAGACCAGTTCTGGAGCTCCTCCCCAGGGGCACATGGGTGAATCCAACTATCCCAGTCGCAATCACTATCCCCTTCTTCACTTGTTGCACAGATGTTGTTGCGATCGAGCATTCCGGCACTTGTGAAACTTATGGCCTTACTACCCTGAGGCCAGTTGGACCCGCCAGGCTGGTATCCAAGACCAAACTTGTCATCCTTCTTTTCCATATCTAGCAACTTGCCCCAGCCCTGGGCACTTCCGGATTGGACCACTTCTTTGGCTTGCTTGTAGGAGTAGATAGATGTCCCTTCCTTCTCATTACTCTGAACCGCCGGAGACAAAGTACTAACATTGACCGCTTCAAATGCTTGACACAACGTTTCATGAATTTCCCCTTCCATTTCCACGTACTTGAAGGTTGACAGGTGACTCACGAAAATATCCTCTTCTCCACATACAGTGATCACCTGGCCATATACCACATACTTCAACTTCTGATGCAACGTGGATGTCACTGCGCCTGCAGCATGAATCTAGGGACGTCCCAACAAACAACTATAAGCGGGTTGAATGTCCATAACATAGAACGTGCTTTTGAACACTTGAGACCCAATCTTCACGGGTAGCTCAACCTCCCCGAACACAGATCTCCGGGACCCATCAAAGGATTTTACAATTAAATCATTGGGTCTTAAAACAATGCCATTAATATTCAGGTTCATCAAGGCCTTCTTAGGGAGCACATTGAGAGAAGAGCCCGTATCAACCAAGACATGTGACAGGACAACACCTTTACACTCCATGGTGATGTTCAGGGCTTTGTTGTGATTGCGGCCTTCAGAAGTAAGATCTCTATCCGTGAATTCCAATCCATGGCTGGCGTTTATGTTGCCTACTACAGCCTCCAACTGGTTAACCGTTATCTCCTGTGGTACATATTCCATCTGTAAAACTTTCAGCAGAGCTTCCCGATGAGCCGGAGAACACATTAACAAGGACAAAATAGATATCTTGGACGGAGTTTGATTCAGCTGTTCAACTACTTTATAGTCGCTTTTCTTTATTATCCTCATAAACTCTTCGGCTTCCTTTTCAAAAGTGCCTTGTCCGGCAGCAGGAGTTGTCACCTCTTCGGTTGCTATTTGTTTACCCTTAGCCTTCGCAGCAGCTTCAGCTTCAGGATCCCCTCTAAGAACATGAGGAGCAAAAAGACGTCCGCTTCTTGTAAACCCACCAACTCCTCCGACATTCACCACAGTCAGGTCAATTGTTACTACTTTAATTTCCACCTTCTGATCTTCTACGTACACATCCGAGCCATAGTGCCACGGAATGGCCTTGTCATCAGCATAAGGAACTGGTCCTAGAACAGTAATGGCCACTGGACTCACCTCTGGAACATAGATAGTCACAGGCTCCCTTCGGACAGGAACTTCAGCAAGATCAAAGTAAATTGTTATGGTAGACACACAATTGCATCTATCATCAACCCTCGTCAATCAGATATTGTAGTCCATCCTTCAAATCCTCACAGCCATTAACTGAACTCAAACACCCCTCACAGTCATAACCACACCATGGGAATACCTGCCCTTTCAGCAATCTGTCTTTCACCACCAGCAATGAAGTCTTCACTTCTTCCACATTCAAAATCAAGTTTAACTTCTCGCCGCTATCAACAACATTTATCCTGGCCCCTCCATGATTTGGAATGGGGTTTGATGTAACATTTGGAGGCGGTGCGAATTTAATCGCTTTTGAATCAATCAAGTCCTGGACCTTATGTTGCAATGCCATTCACTTCTCTGTTGAGTGCCCGGGAGCTCCTGAATGAAATATGCATCTCGCGTTAGCATCATACCCCACTGGAAGCTCTCCTGGTGGAGGTGGTGCTAATGTCCTCAATTGAACCAAGTTCAAATCTAACAACCTTTGAAGAAGTGTCGTGTATGTCATTGGGATGGCTTCGAGTACCCTGTTAGCTGGACGAGCTGGTCTTTGTTGATATGGTCTCTGCTGATAATTATTGCGATGCGGTTGTTATTGTTGTTGTTGCTGTTGTGGTTGAGCTTGTTGCACAAGACATGATGGAATAGTGACAGCTGCAACTTGCTCATAGGGTCCTCTATATCCACGGCCCCAACCTCGGTTGTACACAACATTAGTTTCTGCTTCCCTTCTTCTTGGAGGTCCATTAAAAGCTTTTCGGACACCACTGGAGCTACCTGACCCAGTGTCTTGGATTTTCCCCATCTTTAAAAGAGTTTCAACCCTCTCTCCCGCTATCACAATGTCATTGAACTTGGTTGCTGAACAAGACGCCAGCCTCTCAATAAACACCCCCTGTAGTGTTCCCATGAACATGTCTGCCATTTCATTTTCCGACAAGGGAGGTTGCACTCTAACAGTGAGTCGACGCCATCTCTGAGTGTACTCCTCGAACCCTTCTTTAGCATTCTGAGACATGGTCTGCAACTGGGTATGATTTGGAGCCATATCCAAATTGTACTTATACTGTTTCACAAATGCCTCAGCTAAATCCTTCTAGCTTTGAATATTAACCCTGCTCAGCTTCATGTACCACTCCAAGGAGGCTCCCACAAGACTATCCTGGAATTAATACATCCATAGCTTCTCATCGTCCGTATGTGCCGCAATCCTTCCCACAAAAGACTGGAGGTGAGTTTTCAGGAAAGTCGTGCCGTTATACTAATCAAAAATAGGGACCTTGAACTTGTAGGGAATTCTCACCCCTAGCACCAAGCCCAAGTCAGTGATATCAAACCCCAGAGAACCCTGAGATTGATTGGCACGAATCTGCTCGGCCATTTCTTCAAACTTTCTATTCATGTCAGCCCCTTGTCCTTCTGCCTCATCCATCAAAGTGAATTGTTCATCCTGCCCATCCGTCTGCAGGTTATTCACTCCATCATTGACAATAGTGACCCCTGGCTGCACTACAGGGATTTCTACTTGACGGGCGCCAGTCCCATTGTGATTACCTCCATCTGCTGTCCCATTGTTCCTGGCCTGGTTGTTTTCTATCATCTCGTGCAAGCGCTCCCGATTTTGACCCATCCCAGCCATGAGGGTCATTAAGTTGTCCATTATTGTTCTTAAGTCAGCTATATCTGCTTGCATCTGTTCCATTGCTCTCTCTCTCTGTTCACTTTTGTAGGGTATTTGTGTACATTTGGCGCTTTCTGAACCTTCATAGGAGCTATAGTGTCTGAAATGACATAAACATTAGAAAATTGATGAACTACCGGAAAAATAGCAAACGCGTTATATGCATGCAATGTAACTATTCATGCTTCCAGGTTCAGGCATTTATATGCCCCCAGTTCTGGCATTTTGACAAAAATGCTCCAGACAGCCCTTTTCGAGCATTAGTTTTTCAAACTCTTTCTTTTGAAGAGTGCTCAGATCTTAGCAGCCTCAAACAAACAAGCTTTGCGTACTCAAAAATTGTAACTGGAATTTAGTATTGCATAACATGGATAACCCACTGGCAGCCAAAGTTAGAGCACAAACAAATTCCCCAGAGGGTTACAAGTCAATACATGAACAAAAAGATAAAGCAAGACTCCTACAACAAGCCTGTAGGTAGTCTGGACAACAATAGACTAAAATCCTAGACTAAAGGAAAGACTCAGGTTCTTCTTCTGTAGCCATCACTTCTATTCGGTTCTTCTTCACGCCTGCTCTCAGTTTAAGCTCTGCAATCTCTGTCATTGCCTCCTCCAAGGCCATCTGGCTCTGTACCAATTGTTGAGTCTCCTCCCTTCGTATTTTGTGAACTTGTTCTACTTCTTCTTTCTTGAAGGCCATCTGTACCTCGGAAAACTCTTCCTTTTCTTTGTACTTATTTTTCTCTTGTTCCCTTTGGCCCTGCAACCAAGCAATGGACTGGCAAGCTTCTTTAAGAGTCTTCAAAGTCTTCTTACGTTCTGCTTCTCTTTTTGATTCCATTAGACCCAATCTCTGAAAATGGGCTTCTCTCCCAACAAACTCCTTTTCTTTAGCTTCTAAGGTGACCTGCATCCTCTGTAGTTTTTCCTCTGCTTCATTCTTAGCACGATTGGCAAGGTGATACAAGTTAACCATTTCAGCATTCTCTACCCAGACCTCGTGCAACTGAGCTTCCAACTCTTATACTCTTCAAGAGAAAAAGTGTTCTGACATGGCACTTCTTTTGGATACAATGGAGCTTCCACTAAAAATGGCATGAGCAATTCCTCTACAGGCTTCTGCAATCATGTAGCAAAAGGAGGATATGTCTTGGGATCCACCCTTCCAAAATCCTTCTTACCTTTCTTCACCCTGTGAACCCAAGCCCGAGATGCTTGTATGACTAACTCTTTTTTTCCCTCCACAGAAAAGTACAAAGACTCAGCTAATTCTTCCATACTTGGTGGATCCCTCAGAGGATAGCCAAATTGTTTCCTGGCTAAAACTGGATTGTAACTGATCACACCCTTTCTCCTTAGCAATGGCACATTAGCAAAACTCCCACAACTAACCAGTAACTCCTTTCCCAATAAATCCCTGTTATAACCCCAAGCTATATCCTTAGAAGTTAGTCCCATTAGCCTGTTGGACCACCTCCATTCATCTCTCATCTCTTTGAAAGGGCTTGACTTTGGTAATTGCTTAGCAAACCAATCAGCAAATAATGGAGCACAACAACCTACTGGTCCACCCCTGCCTTTCTCATTCCGTTAATGAACATTGTAGTAGAAATATCACAACAAGATTGGTACAGGGTTGCCTTTAGCAAAAATGGAAATCACCTCCAAACTCACGAACTCCTTATCTCCTAGGAAAAGACTCTGATCCATAGTAAGGCAAAGTATCTCTGATAGGAATACCTAAAATACTAGAAATCTCCTCCAAGGTAGGAGCCAAAATATAATCTGGAAATACAAAACACCGCAACAAGGGATCATAGAACTGAAGAAAAGTGTGCAAGTTATCCTTCTGGTGTGCCGTAGGTTTATCTACATACTTCAAAATATGACCATACGTCTTTCTGAAGTTTCCTAAAACCTGATCATTCATCAGCCCTGCTAGTCTCTGAACACTCTTGACTTCTGGTTGAAGAAAAGTGTAGTGGACATTTCTCTTTCTGGTAATTTTCTTAACTTCTGCCATCTGGAAAAGATACAATTACTAGAACTGGGTGCTAAACTGTAAACAAGAACCTGAAAATGGAAACACAAATAGTTAATGAAAGTATGATGCAATGCAAATGCAATGCAGGCATATGATCAATCTGGAACCATCTGGATACTGGATATTATGGCCCCCAAGTGACTGAAAACCAAGATTCTCTGAACCATAACCATCTGACAAGAACCCTCAGAATCAACATATCACGAAATCCAGAACCATAGTGACCAGATCATAACAGAGAACATACTGATAATGAGGGTATGTAGAAGTCAAGGGTTCCTGCAAACCTGTAAACCCCTCCCAATCTCACGGGTGCGCTCCGGGTCAAATATCACAGACTCTCAAATCCGAATAGTAATAATACATTCACCATTTCCGAGAAATGGCTCATGACCAAATCAGGGAATCGGTTTGGCATTATGTACTACTCAGGGAGGCCTTAGCTGAGTCCGGAAAATAAGGTCATCCTATGTGAGTTCCAGGTGGGCCCTCGGGTGCGAATGGGTTTGCCACAAAATATGGTCTGCCACTGTCACCACTGAAGAGGGATGTTTCCACAAGGTTCTCAATGATCGGTCCCCAGCTGCACATAACTATCAAGGTTGTGAAATGAGAGAGGAAGATCCCCAAATCAAGACATTTCCAAGACGGTCACAAATCTGGGCGTGGAACTCACTACTACCCCCATGACAAGATCTCATGAGGCCAAAGTGGAACCACTCTAATTCCTAAGGTGCACTCGAGCCTTGGTACTGAGCTCATCTCACAGTAACAGTATCACCCCAGTCCCACCAAATAGAAAATCCAGTCCAGACAGTCCAGTATAATATATGATGCAGGAGAATAAGTACTGAAAACTGTAAATAAAGCTGTAAATAAACTGTAAATAAACAACAGTAAAATAAACACGCAACGAAAAACAATCAACATACAAAGAAACAGAAACACACAAGCGCTAGGAGAGACTCTCAAGGGAACCGGAGATACTGTGGTTAGGAAGTCCCTAGCAGAGTTGCCAGCTGTCGCTCCCCGGATTTACATCCTGGTACAAACGCGAAAGTGGAGCAAAAAGAGGTAGAGTTGCCAACCAGGCATTTTTATCCCGAAGGAACGGGAATGGTAATGCTGCACAAACCAAGGAAAAGAAATGGAAGGACACGGGTCCTGCGAACCAAAGAGACTGAGTTCGGGAGTCGGTTACGACCTGGGAAGGTATTAGCACACCAGACCGTCTGCCGTACTCGACGAGATCCACGCTTGCAAAGAAACTGTTTTAAAGGGTGAAGAAATGAAAGATGCTGCAAGAGAAAATGAATTGGATTGAATAAAAGAAACGAAAAGGGAACTGAAAAAGAAATGAAAATGAAAAAATGTAGGGAAAATAAAGATTGTGCTCGAACGGGCCCTACCCCGCTGCCTACGTACCTCATCTGGACAATAAGGATCAGAGTCGCAGTAGTTTCCCTAACTAGGGGTGGAAAAGATTGCTTGTGTCTTAAGGCTTGAACTGCCTATGTCAATGCTCATGTGTTGCAGGCTCGGACGACGAGTGCGTTACCGTCTTGCAAAATGGCAAGTAGGAGCAAGTTCGTACGATGAGAGTGAAGGTGATGAGAAAAGAAGTCCTGAAGGAGAGACATTTATTGTGTTTGTGTTTTTTATGAGTTTTCTATGAGTGTGGCACAAGGAAGTGAACTCAAGCTCTTTTCCATGAAATGTGTACTTGCTACTACATTCCAAGATGGAATAATAGAACAAGCACACTCAAGTAAGGAGAAGATCCCCAAAACTTGGTTCTAGAGATTAGGGCCTAATCTCACTAACTCGTTGAATTTATTAAGTGTTTTTGTAATTTTTGTGAAGAAGTCTTTTTTATGATTTTCTTTTTGAAAGTAGTCTCATGATTAGACTTGTGCATCATGACAGACAAGCTTGTACTATCCCAAGATGGGAAAACTACAAGTGCTCCACGGAATAAGGCTATTGCACAAGAGACCATTTCAATCCTTATTAAATGCTTTTTATGGTTTTTTTAATTAGATGAGAAGAGAAAGAAACAAAAGGATCTTAAAGATAAAATCTAAAGGGGGACTAATAAATCCTAATGTTAACATGCATGGAATTCCTAAGTTAGTGAAGCTTACTATCCTAAAGAAGGAAGAGATAAGGAAGGAAGGAGGAGAAAGAAGAAGGGAAGAAGATAGAAAGGATGACCTAAGAACATCAAACACAAATAAGAAAGCATCATGAATAGAGAAGAGAAAAGAATTGGAGATGTGGGAACCTCATCCACACCTCTCACTTACCAAAGCCCCTGAAATGGTTAAAAGCATAAACAAGTACATGACAAAAGCAAATAAGACCAAATGAAATACAAGATGGGCAAAAGATCAAGCCAAGACATCACAACCAAAATTGAAACTTCAATCACAAGTGTCAAGATCGAACACACAACACAAAATGAGAAGTGGATTAAGCAATTCAACATAAAGCATTACAAATCACCATGACAAAACAAAGAAATTATGAGATATCACAAAGCATTCAAAGTAAACAAACACCCCATACTTCAAGACCAGAACCCTAACATGCCAAGAATGTGCCTAAGCATCTCAAAAGATTAAGAAAAGAAGCATACAGACTTAAACAACCTAAGGGAGTTGGCACAAGCCACAAAACTTCTCAAAGCACAAACATCAATCCAAGACCAGGGGGATATCCTCATCCTAAAAGGGCTCTAAACAACCTAAGGGAGTTGGCAAAAGTGCCCTTCTAGCCTAAGGACTAAGCATATGACCAAAAAGGATGCAACAAGAGAGAAGCAAACAATAAAATTCATATTAAATCAAGAAATCATCCAAAAATTCCACAAATTAGCATAAAGGATCTTCAAACATCTAATATTAACATGTCAAAAGAATAGGATCAAAATCAGAAGCTAAGTAGGTCAAAGGGATGCCTAAACAAGGATTAGGGTTATGAAACTTCACAGACAAGTTAAAGACCAAACATAATCAACCAAGTTTCTAAAAATCAGAAGAAAAATCACCAATAAAATACATCACAACATGAATCCAAAGCAAAAAGAATCAACTCAAAATTCCCAAGGATGATCAAGATATGAAATTCACAAGTCAGAATGTGTTTGAAATGAATTAAAAATAATTAATAAAAGTAACAATTAATTCCTACGTGGAAAATCCAAATAAATGAAAAATAAAAATATCAAAAATTAAATAAAATTAAAAGGATTAGTCAAGAATTATTTTGGAATTTTATGAAACTTATTACTATTTTTAAAAATTAAAAATCAAACTGAAAACAAAATGAAATAAAAATTAGAAGAAATTAAACCAGAGGGGCTCAAAGAGTAGTCCAAATAGGTTATAACTAACGCTGGGCCCAAACAGGTGGGTGCAATTAGCGCAAAGGGCCCAACTCCATCCGAAATTGACTAATATTAATCAGTTTTTATTAATTATCAATATTGTTTTTGTTTTTTTTATGGAAAGAAACAAAAAAACAAGTAAACTCACATCAATTGGTCATGACAAAATTTAAGTCACAAAAGACAAAATAAAAACGCGGACCAATCACAAACTGCCACCTACTCGTCTTCTTCCCCATGCCATGAAGAAACTCAAGGAAACCAACAAAAACAGAACAAACACGAATTGAAAATCAGCTCAAGCATACCATCTTCAACATCACATATCTCTCTCCAAACTCTATGAAACTTAAATATTCCAAAACTAAAGTTAACCTATGAAACACAAGGAACAACATCATGCTATCATTCTTCACAAATACTCAAGATCCAAGTAAATCTGAAGCCAACAAAGTGAGGTCATGAAAAACAGAAATCAAGATTTAACACACTACTAAGCTTTTAAACCCTTCAAGTGAACTAGATTATGCCTAATCATCATGAAACAAACACTAAAACACCAAAACCGAAGCAAGAGGGAGTCGAATGCAAAACCTGAGTGTGAAAGTTGGTGAAGCAAGTTGATATATCCAGAGGTGTGTTGAGATCCTTATGCTGCTATGGTTCACTCCAAAGCCAAATAAAGGCTTAAGCCACAATGGAATGAGTAAAATGGAAGGAAGCTCAAATTTGTAACTTTTTTTTTATGTGATAAGGTTGAGAGAAGAATAAGAGAGGGAGAGAGTTTTTTAGAGTGAGGAATATGGGGTGAAAATGTGTGTTCGCTTCTTTTTTCCTCTCTTCAAAAAAATCGCGGAAACAGGTTCATGTAAGAGTAGTGTGAGGCTGCCTTTTCTTTTTGTGAGTGAGAAGTTTGTTACCTTCAAAAATGCAGGGGAGTCCGCGTGTTGTTCTCTCTCAATTTTTATTGCAAATCGATCACATGTTGGTGGTGTAGAAATATTATGGTGTGCTCCTTATGTGTTGTCATTGTGGAGTTTGAGGATGAGAAAGGATGATGATCAAATGGTTGATATTGGAGGAATTTGAATGGTGCATGGAGTGGGTGGTTTCACGTGAGATTTCTCTTGCCTTTGGGTGTGTCATGCGTGTGTGTGTAATAAAAGCATGATGGTTTGCTGATAGTGCGAGAGAACATACAGTGAGTGTATCAATATCACATGCCCCTTTTGTACAACTTTTTTCAACTTTTTTTTCTTTCCAATAAAATCCCATGAAATAAAACAAACACCACTAGACTTCATACACACCCATGGGTCACGTGAACACATAAGGATGGACACATAAAATGTGTAGCAAAACAAAAATTATGAAATGTGACACAAAAAATAAAGGAGGAACCAATGGTATTTTGACAAGTGTCCCAAAAACCCAAAAATGCACCTAAACTTCAAAAATTCATATCTTGAGTTATAAAAGTGCTATGAAGGAGTTCTACGACTTTTCGGAAAGGGAAAATTATGATCTACAACTTCCATGTTCACTGAAAAATCAATCGGAGCTTTTTTGCACATGAAATAATAACTTGAATATCTAGGGCAAATATTTCCAAAAATGGAAACTTCTAAATTTCCAAATTTAGCAACTTTTCGAATATTCCCGATTTTTTGACATTTAGGCTCAACTAAAATACTCCTTGACATGATGTTTATTATGCCTCGATTATATGTTTGTAGTTTTCACTTTGTGATGTAATACTTGTATAGTTCCTATAATTAGGATAGAAAAGATAAAACGAATCGATAGAAAACAAAAACTCAAAAAATAAGATACTCGGTCCAACGTCGAGTAAATTTTCAAATAAAAATATAAAGTTTCATGTGACTTTAGGATTCCTCGATTTCCATCATTCCATTCCATTACACCAAAAGCAAGCCTTGTATGTGGCACACCATAAGTCGTGCGTCTTAGCACCACGCAATTGACTCACCCGATCCATCGTTCCATCCCATTTATGTTTCATACAAGTTTTCACCCACCATGATTTAGGAGGACCATATTGTTCATTATTATTACTTTTTGTACTCGCACTTCTAGTTTAATATCTCTTAGGTAGATTTAACCTTTCAAACCTCACTAACCATAGGTCATCCTTAAACTCAATTTACTTAGGGTAAGTCTAGTTTCCCTTAGAGTTTTTTCCTTTTGCAACTTGGGTCTCACTTCTCATCTTTAAGAAAAATTAAAACACTTAATAAAGGAAAATGTGTACAATGCGCCACGAGCCTTAAGCCATACGGGAAATGATTAGTGGAGGTCTCCTTCACTCTTCTAGGATGCTTTACAAACGTTCCATTGGGGGCGATCTTGGAAAGTATTCGCTCCTGTATCATAGTCTTTAGTGTTGTACATACAATAAACACAAATTCAAAACACTTCTTCTAAAAGAAAATAAACCAAGACATCACGTCTTCTCTTCCCATCTCATACTCTTTGCGAACGAATGTGACTTTGCTCAACATTTCAAACAGCGACACGGTAAACACCCTCGAGTCAGAGCCGGTAACACCTGAGCTAGAGCTATGGCAACGTCATCCTAAAACACACAAACAAGTTCCCGCCTTACTTAGACGAACTACGACGACTCTGATCCTCATTTTCCCGATGAGGTACGTAGGCAGTAGGGTAGGGCCCATTCGAGCACAATCATTCTTTTTCCCTACATTTTCCCCTTTCTTTCCCTTTTTTCAATTCCATATTCTTTTCTCATTTCCATTCCATTCCAGATAGCCATTCTTTTATTCAAACAATATATTATTTTTTCATCCTTTGAAACAGATTAACAAGCGTGGATCCCGTCGGGTACGGCAGACGGATTGGGGTGCTGATACCTTCCTAATTCGTAACCGACTCTCGGACCCAGATCTTTGGTTCGCAAGGCCTCGTCCTTTTCCTTCTTCCTTAGGTTTGTGCAACATTACCTTTCCCATTCCTTCGGGATAAAAATGTCTGGCTGGCGACTTTAACTTTTCCGCGCCACTTTCGCGTTTGTACTAGGATGAAAATCCCGGGAGCGACAGCTGGCGACTCTGCTGGGGCCGAACCCAGAATCTCTGGTTTCCCCTTTGAGAGTCAATCCTAGCGCTTGTCTGTTTCTGTTTTCTTTGGGTGTTTATTCATTTTTTGTTGTGCTTTAGTTTAGCTTTACTTTTTTGTTTACAGTTTATCGCTTTACTTTACGACTTTATTTACAGCTTTCTGCACTTTACTTTACTGTCGCATATACTGGCATGTATTGTACTGGCTGTTCTGGTTTTCCTTGGCAGGATGGGATTATTGTGAGATAAGTCAAATACCCGACTTGAGTATACACATAGGATTTAGAGTGGGCAGTCGTGTGGCTTGCATGGTCTTGAGCACATGTAGTTTTCACGAGTCCCACACCCAGATCAGGCTCTCTTGGGATATGTTCTATACTGCCTAGGCAGGCCATAGAATGTTCTCACCTGAGCTGCTAACACTGGGAACCGATCACCGAGGACCTTAGTGGAAACAACCCTCTCAAGTGGTGACAATGGCAAACCACATTTTGTGGCAAACCCATTCGCACCCAAGGGCCCACTAGGAAATCGCATAGGATGACCTTGTTCTCTCACAGGAACCTAGTTAAAGCAACTGGTCGTATGACGGTAGTATTGTACCCTTCGGGATGAATGTACTATTGTTTCTCGACTTCAGTGCTTGAAGCCAGGAACTTATGAGAGATGCTTGTTTTTCCGGACTTAGCTGAGGCCTCCCTTGGTAGTACATAATGCCAAACCGATTCCCTGATTTGGTCATGAGCCATTTTTCGGAAATGGTGAACGTATTATTGCTACTCGGCTTTGAGAGTCCGTGATGTTGACCCGTAGTAGCAAACCCGTGAGATTGGGAGGGGTTTACAGGTTTGCAGGAAAACTAACCTTCAACCTACCTTGTTCTTGATACTTGGGTTCTCTTTTGACACATACTTGTGATCTGGTATTCTTGACAGTCGGTATTTAGGCAAATCAGAAGGCAGTACAATAATGCTCAGTATATGCAACAGTGATCACATGCCATTGCATTGCATCACATCATCCGCATACTTGCATTCCTAACGCATGTTTATTCATTTGCAGGACTACATATCACATCCTTGATTCCAGTTGTGGGTATTGGTCTATGAGCATGGAATCCAAGAAAAAGACCAAGTGTATTATCTCCTGCAAAGTTCATCAGCCTATTGTGAAAGAAATCCTTAAGGTGAAAGCCTTAGCTCCTCCAGAAGTTCTCAATGTCTTCAAGCAGGATTACGGGTGGATTTTGTATTTCATAGAGCCCATCAGTGACTATGCTTTCAGAGGGATTCACACCTTGCTACAGTTTTATGATCCACAACTTAGATGTTTCGTACTTTCTGACTTCGTATTGGCACCTACATTAGAGGAGTACTCGAGCATCGTGAGAGTTTCCGTGAAGGACTGTGCACCATTCTTTGGGTCCAAGATTGACCCCAAATTCAAAGATGTGGCAACTGCTCTTTATTTGAGCAAGTCATTATTGGAAGACCGGATTGATAGCAAAGGGGGCTTCCGAGGATATCATTTGAGTTTCTTGTTAGATGAGGCTACTAAAGCAGTTGAGGCAAAAAGTTGGAGTACCTTCAATGCGATACTAGCTTTGTGTATCTATGGAATCACTTTGTTCCCGAACATGCCGAACTTCGTGGATGTCGATGCTATTCACATTTTCATAGCAAAGAATCTTGTTTCTACTCTCTTAGGTGATCTCTACCACTCTGTGCATTATAAGAATGAGAAACAAAGAGGTGTAATGTTGAATAGTTGCGCGACTGTATTCTATAAGTGGTTCATACGCTTTCTTCCACAATCAAGAGCTTTTGAGAGGACGAAGAACACTCTTGAATGGTCGGAAAGATTGATGGTCTTGCAAGCAAAGGACATTGTCTGGGTTATCAGGGGTTGCGATGCATTGACATTCTTCATAGTTGCGGAGGATTCCCTAATGTTCCATTGATCAGGAGGAAATGGGGAATTAATTATAACCCTTCCCTCACAGTTAGACAGTTCGAGTATGCCTTAAAGGAGTCACTAGCCGCTGAGGACATCACAGAGTCCTTATACTTCCAATCAACAGACGGATTCGAGATTGCACAGAAAGCTTCTAATGCTTGGCATAGTCGAAAGACAAGAGGGAAGAAGACTTTGGGAGTAGGGGATTGTCGAATGTATCCACCGTTTGCAGAATGGCTAAGGGAACGGGTTGAAGTGTTATTGTTACCATTTGGGCCTGCGCCTCTTCTATATCCCACGGTCATTGAACATCCTACCACAGTTAGCATTGAGGAGTTCAACAAAGTGAAGACGGAAAGAGACAGTTTGTTAAAGGAGAATGCACAATTGAGTCAAGAGCTTGCTAAAGCTAATCACACCAGACTTGAGATTGAGTGGAAAGCTCAAGAAGATGCTGAGAAACATGCTATTGCAAGGAAACAGTGTGAAGTTGAGTTAGCTCGGTATACGAGGTTCGAGTTTTCTACTAGGAGTTCTTCCAAGGAACACACTGACACTAGAAGGAAGCTGGATCAAAAGACCTTGATGTTCGAGAACATGAAAAATAGGCATGCTGCTTACAGGATCAAAAGAGAGGAACAAGATAAAGTTCAAGCTGAAGAGATTTTGAGTAAGCTAAAGGAGAAAGATGAAGAGATGGTCGGTAAGTTGAGAGAAAAGGATGCAGAACTTGCTAAAGCCCTGGAGGAAGCTGTTTATTACAAGCGAATGATGATCTACTATCAGAAGAAGCTGAAGAGGGTTGAAGACAACCAGGCGCAGACAAATGAGTTGGTAGAAGTTCCAAAGGCAGGACCGATCATTGACTCAGACCTAGATAGAGGATCGCATTGACAAAGACATCTTTTTGTATGCTTGTCTGTTGTGGGATTACCATCAGGGTTGTTGATGGAATATTGTTATCATTGCACTTCTGTTTAAAATCCATGTTTTGTGTGTTTTGACTATATCAACAAATTCTTATCATAAAAAGGTCTCGTTACTATCATTCTGTGTGCTCTCGCTTTATGATCATCGACACATCTGACACGTTTGCAAAACACATTGGTCTTCGTATTCTCAGAATTTTTTGGCACGTCTGCTACACACACACACCTTATATTATCAACACTACTTGTTATTTGCAGCAAAAAGTGTTTCTGTATTCATCAAACCCACAAAAAACTGGAATCAGGGGACGAAAGGCCAGAAGAATGAATCGACATGCCATAAGCATTCATTTCCTGTATATCATATTCTTGTGTTTTTGCAGGTTACCCAGAGTTTCTAACTTATTCAACTGTAGGCAATATAGCTGGTCAACGCGTTCACCGATATCCGACTAAGAGAAACCGAGTAAAAATGGCTGAACGAATGCAGACAGATCTCAACGAGCTCCGTCAGAGGATGGATCAGTTCATGGAAATGATGACTGGCATGGCCCAGAACCAGGAGCGTCTCAGGATGATGGTTGAGCAACCCCATGGGAATGTTAATACTGGAATACTGACTGAGAATGTGGATTCTAATGTTGCCCGTAACGGAGAGCCTAATCCAAATAGGACCGCAGCACGTAATGCAGGATTAGAAGACAATCAAGAGGACCAGTTCACTCTACTGGATGCTGATATGGGTAACATGAATGAGATCAAAAATCGTAGGTATGAAGAGCTGACAGAGAAGATCAAGGCCATGGAATGTCAGAATTCCCTGGGCATCGATGTAACCAGTCTCAGGTTAGTACCAGGAGTTAGAATCCCTCCTAAGTTCAAGGCACCATCGCTTGACAAGTACAACAGCAACATGTGCCCTAGGACTCACATTCACGCATACTTTGGAAGAATCTCGGCTCACATTGATGACGAGAAGCTTTGGATTCCTTGAGCTGGTACATGAAGTTGAGCCGGGTCTCTATTCGAAGTTGGAAAGATTTAGCTGAAGCTTTTCTCAAGCAGTATCAATATAACATTGATATGGCTCCGAATCGCACTCAGTTGCAGAACTTGTCTCAGGGACCTAAGGAGAGGTTTAAGCAATATACCCAAAGGTGGCATGAGCTGGCCGCACAGGTTCAACCTCCATTGCTCGATCGGGAAATGGTCGACATGTTTATAGGCACCCTGCAAGGTGTTTACTTGGATCGTCTGGCCGCCTGCCCGTCCATTGGTTTTTCTGATATCGTCATTGCTGGAGAAAGAATAGAGAAATTTCTGAAATTGGGAAAGATTCAGGATGGAAGCAGTGCTAGTTCTTCTGGTGTGAGAAAGCCTTTTGGCAATGGCCAAAGAAGAAGAGAAGGCGAGACAAATGTTGTGTATAGAGGCCGAGACAGAAGTCATTCTCAAGGTTACTACCAAGCAGCTACAGTGACTATTACTCCACAGGTTTAACAACGACCACAGGGTCAGCAACAACAGGTACAGAGATCGTTTCAGCAAAGAGCGAGAGCAAGGGACCATAAGATTGATCCTGTCCCATGTCCATATGCTGTATTACTCCCAGAACTGATAAAGTTGAACATGGTCGAGCTTCGTACCATGAGACCTCCTCCTCCGGACAATCTACCTCCGAATTTTGATGCTAACGCTAGGTGCAAATTCCATTCGGGTGCTCAGGGGCATAGTATTAAGAAATGTTGGGCTTTTTAGAACAAGGTACAGGACCTAGTTGACTCCAAGGCGATCAATTTTGTTCCTCTCCCAAATGTACTCCAGAATCCAATGCTTAGTCACAATGGAACTGGTGTCACGGTTGTTCTACCAGATGGTCCACGTTAAGTTGAAGTCTTCGAGTTAATCACCCAGGACGCCAGGGTATCCATGAATCAAATAAAGCCAGCAGTATTCAAGTACTCTCAGTGATGGCATTTGTGTGTTTGCCTTTCCTTATTGTTCAATTTCATCCCTATTGAGGAGAACTACGTCACTCTGATTCTTCATTGGTCTTAGGTCAATGGAGATACGTAGGCAGAAGATCGTCAGGTCTTTCCGAGCAACCTTATGGGGCAACTTTACTCCCCAGCTTCACTTTTTCCTTCAGACGTCTCGTGTCAGAATCATAATAACTAGAAGAAGAAGTATGATTGCCATGTTTTGGGTATACGATTGCAACTTGAAGATTACAAGTCTGTGAAAGAGCTATTGATCACTGAAAGTATCCAAGACTGACAGGTCTAGACGGAGTCAAGCCTCCTCAACTACGGCAATATTCAGTTTCTTTACTGCATCTCCATTTGTAGTTTCTCTTATATGCTAAACATTTGTCTACATGTATGAAATTTGTTTGCTTTTTAATGTTAGCAATAATAAAACACACATGTTTTTCTTGAAGTAATTCATTCGCATTCACTTATAATTTTGCATGTGTACATCGCAATACCAATTGTCGTGCTTAAATTCTATGAAGGAGAATGACGAAACAAAAACGCAAAATCTCTAATTGTGTGCTCTCGAGTAAGACCCTGTTGACGATGTACAAGCTTTGTTTCAAATCCCTAAACACTGGAGATATAAGGAAGATAGACCCTTGCTATCCCCTTTGAGCCTTGCAGTAGGAGTTTCTTTTCGCGCGAAAAACCCTCACATGTAACCCAGGGGAAGGGTAGATGTCAGCTAGTCGAACCAAGCGTTCATGCTTTCATAAAGGAGTGTATTTGAGGATCCATTACATCCTCCTATTCTAATCAAGAGGTCCAAAGACCCGAAACCACAATGGTTATCCGAATCAAGAGGTCCAAAGACTGGAAACCACAATGGTTATCCTTCGTCGACCAAAGGATGAGGCAGTCACAACCCTCGCGAAGCAGTCAAGACAAACAGTGTCACACGACTCGTTCAAAAGCAAAAAATATATATAAAAGAGCTCACTAAGTCGAAACTTGAAAACAAGCGACTTAGGAAAAAGTTAGGGCACCCCGTTGGACTTTACAATCAAAGATTCACAGGAATCAGTCCAGGCAAAAGTTAGGGATAAACAAAATAACGCAAAAGCGAAAGACGAAAGGGATTACACAAAAAAAGAATATCCTCAAATGAGAACAAAGTCATGTGGCATAGATGCGAAAGATAGAGGGATGACTGACTCTCAACAATAACCTGATTGGTGCTTGAACCGATAGCAGCAATGGTTCCTCAATCGACACGAAATCCTTATGAAAGGTGAATGCTTATGAAAATTAGCTGAACATAGGAATGGAGAACATCACAAAGAGTGGGTGGGCACAAATAAACTTTGAGCCTATATCCTTTGTTTCTGTAACCGTGAACCAGGCCACGATACAACCGTTAAAAGTTCTAACTAAAACAGGGTTATTTTGAGAGCGTACTAGTGATTCGCTCACAAAGGTTTGCGACACCCTTTTCAATAAAGACTTCAAGATTAGCATGTGTGTTGCATTAGAATTTTCATTCTAAGAATAAACATTTTTTGCTTGCATGCATTTGCTTGGCGTCATAAATGGTTCACATGTGGAAATTCAGGCCAGAAGCTTAAACTTGCCAAGTTTGAAAAGTCTAAAACTTATGAAAGACAGTCATGTCGAGGTGCACTTTCCCGAGAAAGCTCCATTGAGGAAAGGCTTTCCCAACTAGTCATGGTAAGGTCTAGCCAATCCGGGGCAGTTACGTCGAATAATCTCAAGAGCCAGCCAAACTGGGGAAATCACCTCGAGATTCAAATCTCTCCAAGAGAAAAGATTAGTCAGTCAAGTGCAAAACTATTCAAATACTCGTACTGGGGCAGGCCACCCCAATAGTACGAGAATTCATTCTTTCCCGAAGACAGACGATCAAAAGCATTTACCCGGAGTTCAGAGTACCAGTACAATTACACTCTCAAAGAGTTTCTATGGCACCCTCTTACAGTTTGAGTCTACTACCCATCTACCAATCACTCGTCAAGCCAATTATCTCGTTCAGCATTTCCAACAGCTCTTAGCTCATCTACGTTGACAAAGGTTACCTCCCCAGCAAGGTTATTACGCTTATTCATGCAGTCGTTACGATACCTAAGAGTTTAAAGACACCGAGTCTTTTGTAAAATCCTCTTGAGGTAAAATCCATACAGACGCAAATGATCCCCAACACGAGATAACTTGAAATCTTTCCTCCTCAGTAGGACGTGTCTCGGTTTTGTCATCCCCAACAGATGAATGGAAGCTATCCCCAGTAAAGTCACCAAGTCTTTCCTTCAGCCAATTTCCTTGATCTCGGTTCCTCAACAGATCTAAGGTAACTCCTATTCCCCTAGAAGATTTCAGATAAATCATTCGCTTCCCCAGCAGATCCATAAGAGTGGATAATCCCCAATAATCGAGATATCCTCTTGCGCGGTCCATAAATCTAAAGTCCAATTTATTTTTGGCAAAGGTGATAATTCAGGACATATAAATTATTCACGCTCTTCTCCAACAAAGATGTTATCCCCACAGGGCTTCTTGATGTCGAATCCACGATCATTGTGTTTCCCCACAGAGTCAACAGGGCCTTATTATTTCCGCATCAGGAACTCCCTTTGCAGTTACGCCATTTCATTGACATGTTCGAAACCTAAAATCCCCAGTGTCATGGGGCTACATGCCATGCAATTCAACATATGCATACCCAGTATAATCCAAGTTTGATATCTTGCAAAGTCCAGCCACAACCTGGCCAAAGTCCATCTTCTGGTGGCAAATTTAAAAAGTCTCCCACGGCGAGCAAAATTCCAGCCACAAACTGGCCAAAGTCAATCTTCGGGTGGAAAATTTCAAAAGTCTCCCAGAACGAGCAAAAGTCCAGCCACAGACTAGCCAAAGTCCACCCGCAGTGTGGCAAATTTCCAAAGTCCATCCGCAGTGTGGCAAATTTCCAAAATCCACCCGTAGTGTGGCAAATTATCCAGGGTCCACCCGCAGTGTGGCAAGGTATTTGAAGTCCAACCGCAGATTGGCGAAAGTCCACCCGCAGCGTGGCAGATTGTATCGTGAAGTCCAACCACAGACTGGCCAAAGTCCATCTTCGGGTAGCAAGTTTCAAAAGTCTCCCGCAGTGAGCAGAAGTCCACCCGCAATGTGGCGAATTCTTAAAGTCCCCCGCAGTGGGCAAAAGTCTCCCGCAGTGAGCAGAAGTCCACCCGCAGTGTGGAAAATTTATGAAGTCCAGCCACAGACTGGCCAAAGTCCATCTTCGGGTGGCAAGTTTCAAAAGTCTCCCGCAGAGAGCAGAAGTCCACCCGCAGTGTGGAAAATTTCTAAAGTCCCCCGCAGTGGGCAGAAGTCTCCCACAGTGAGCAAAAGTCCAGCCACATACTGGCCAAAGTCCATCTTCGGGTGGCAAGTCTCAAAAGTCTCGCACAGTGAGAAAAAGTCCAGCCACAGACTGGCAAAAGTCCATCTTCGGGCGGCAAGTTTCAAAAGTCTCCCACAGTGAGCAAAATTCCAGCTACAGACTGGCCAAAGACCATCTTCGGGTGGCAAGTTTCAGAAGTCTCCCTTAGCAAGCGGAAGTCCACCCGCAGTGCGGCGAAGTATCTTGAAGACCAACCGCAGATTGGCCAAAGTCCATCCTCAGGGTGGCAAAGTATTTGAAGTCCAACCGCAGATTGGCAAAGGTCCATCCTCAGGGTGGCAAAGTATCTTAAAATTCGATTGCAAAGTATCTTGAAGTCCAACCGCAGATTGGCGAAAGTCCATCCTCAGGGTGGCAAAATATCTCGAAGTTCAACTGTAAATTGTTAAAAGTCCACCCGCAGTGTGGCAAGCCAGTAGTCGTCTGACGTGGTTCAAAAGACAGACTTTCAAAAGTCCACCCGCAACGTGGCAAGCCAGTTTTCCTCTGACATCACTCAAAAGGCGTCCCCTGTTTACTATTCTTCTCATCATAATTATCTCCAAGCAGAGTTCATTCGGTTGAGTTTATTTCCCAGTTCTTCTGCCACAGAGGCAAATTTTCTGGTTGTTTCTGGTATTCAATCCCTACATACCTCAAATGTTTGAAAGCAATTGCTATCATCCATTGACGTCTACAGTGATTGAATAGGGGCAGCTGTAACACCCCAAAATTTGCCCTTTTACTTATAACTGTCTAGCTGTCCTCATGTCCCGCATTCATTCGCATTTCTCGTCAGGTTACATGACACATCATGTATTCATTAGCATAGGATTGTCATTGGGACCAGAGGTTTCAAAGAAATATGGTTTGTCCATTATGTTTATGTCCATAAGGTAGATTTTCAAGATCTGGTTATGCAATTGACACTGATCTCCTCTAGGCTCATCATCATCAGCAATTAGGGTTTTTTACTCTAATCATTTCCAAGAAGGACTTGGATCATGACAAAGTCAAGATATCAGTATGAGAGGATTGGGCATCTAGTCATGTAAGGTTGACTAATTAATGGCATGGTCAAATGGTGTGGCGTTTCTATATAAGGTTCATTTTTAATTTAGAAACCGTTTCCAGTGATTTTGGGATTGTTAAGGGATTGTCGCATTTCAACCAATCAAAATTGTTAGATTTGTAGTTAATAGAGTTTATTTTTCTTTTAACCATAAATCTAGTTATTATTAATTCCTTCCTTATGAATTTCAGACTTTATCCATTTCAAAGTATATTCTTCGTGTCTAAGGTCTTGGTCAATTTATGTGACATAATTCCAAACCTCAACCATGTTCAAAGCCCATCACTATAAGGCCCATCGTTTTACAAAGTCATCTCATAAAGTTATCTCCATTTCATGTCCACTTCTATCTATTTCTCATCCATAGTCCAAATTCTATGTCTTGAATCCATAGTTCAAATTCCAAAATTCATTTTTTATTTTTATCCATTTTTATGGTGAACAAATAAGAATGATTGTACATGAATCATAGGAAACAAGAAAATAAATGTGTGATGATGTTTATGTGTTACACATCTTTGTTTCATTATCGCTAATAGTTGACGAAGCTGAAGGAGGACCCACATGCGGTATAGACATTAATCATTGATAATATATATATATATATATATATATATATATATATATATATATATATAACAGAAATCATTATACAAGAATGGATTGTTCATCTGGGATAACAATTGAGCTTTTGAAACAAGCAATGCGGGAAATACGGGATTTCGACAGGCAGAAATAGGTAACAGAAAAATCATTTTTTAATTATTACAAGACTAAACCAGAATTGCAAGAAACAAAAAAAATGGGAGTTTCTAATTGAATTTTAACAGACTTTCAAAAAAAAAAAAAAACGGAACTCCTTCCCTCAAAACATAGGTGGTAGGAGACCACAAAATAGTCGGAAATCTTCGATTCATAACCACTTTCAATCAGTTTCGGGATGATCTTCAAAAAAGGGAACCTTGATCTTCAATCAATCTCGTAAATTCTTCTTCAATCCACAATGTCATCATCTTCAACGATATCTTTCGGAATTTCGACGGCTCCGCAATTCCAGAACTTTATCCATAATGCATGTATGTTGAGTTTTCCCAATCCTCTCGATGATCTATTCAAGGCATAGCATAAATTCAGATCCGTAATAAGCACAAAAACCTACAAGTTCGAGTTAGTTCCAAAGTTAATTCAAAATTGTTACAAGGCTGCATCAATACAAAGTTTAAAGCTGGAAAAAATGAAAAGTTCAAACAGGGAGACCTGAACATGGAAGGATGCAGGACATCATGGTCGTTAAAAAATAGAAAACGAGAAGCTCTCACAGATAATCACTAAGAATTTCTAATAGCATCATAACCAATACTAACTGAAACTAACTTCAAAAAATCAGTTACATTCACAATAAACTCTAACAAATTTTTTTTCTAGAAACTTCACCTGAGTTTCTTCACATAATCCTCTCCAATCTTCTATAAAAAGACCATCAATCACTCTTCATCGGAAAGAAAAGAGAATTCAGATAACAATAATTATACAGAAAAGTGACAGAAAGAAACAGAATGCAGTTACAGAACTCAATCACACAACAAAAAGGAGAAATCAGTTAAAAGGACTCAGAACTCACTTCATTCGAGAATCACCTCACTACAACAAACAAGACCTTAGACAGCGCTTTTTTTAGCCTTAGACAGCGCTTTAAAGCGCTGTCTAAACCTCCGCTGCTAAAGGTTTAGACAGCGCTTTTTAAAATGTGAAAAGCGCTGTCTAATCCCCCACCCTTAGACAGCGCTTTGGCCAAAAGCGCTTTAAAAGACCCTCTTAATTTAAATTTTTTAGGTACACCTTAGACAGCGCTTTTGAAAAGCGCTGTCTAAGCCCATACCTTAGACAGCGCTTTGGCCAAAAGCGCTGTCTAAGCCCCTCCTATTTTAATTTTTTTAGGTATACCTTAGACAGCGCTTTTCACAAAGCGCTGTCTAAGCCCCCCCCTTAGACAGCGCTTTTGCCTAAAGCGCTTTCTAATCCCCCCCTTAGACAGCGCTTTTGGCAAAAGCGCTGTCTAAGGTATACGAAATTTTTTGTAGGATTTGTTTGTAACCACATTTTTTCCAGGTTTATAAACCAGAATTGGTACCTGTTTTCAACCAGATTTTTGCAGTCAATTATCACATTTTATATATGCCATTTTGGCCTTTTTTTACCAAAATTTGGCTAACCAATTCAAACCAATTCAAACCAAATTTGCCATAAATGTATCAAAATATATACAAATTTATGTTTACATTTATAAGTCATTACATATACTACTACAAATGTACACATTAATTACACACTTTGAGCTCTATCATGTATTGACACCACTCCTCTTTGATTTCGTCCACTTGATCCTTTGTATAAGATGCACACTTGAATTCATCAAAGTACTACATAATAATATAACATATTTTGAATTAATTCCGACTATTTAATTATATAAGATATGTGTAAATATAAAAATAACTCATAAGTTAGAAATACATACATCGGTGGGAATCTCTAATCGGCCCAACATGAGAGTATCTCGCATAAACCTCAACATGAAATACCCGCAATCTATTTGATTACGTTGAAGAGGACACTACATATGAAAAAAAAATATGAATTATAAATCCTAAGTTTTATCAAGTGTAGTCATCACTAATATAATAAAAAACGCGGTAATTAAAAATATACCGCCACTTTAATCCATGAAATGGAGTTGGCGCCCCTCCTTGAGGTCTGGATAACTCGTTGGGCACGAAAAGCTTGTAGGACGCTAATAAAATAAAAATGAAGCAATTAGAACAATTCACATAAACTAAGAAAAATTTTGAACATTCTCACTTACGTGTCAATTAGGTCCTTCATAACCGGGTATGTTGTCCAATCATTTCCTAACGAGTCAAGATAATACACAATTTCTCGGATAGGATTGATTGCGAGCAACAACCAATGTCCACTGTAATGATTAGGCAAATGTTAGATGGTAACTTGGAAAATAATTATAATAGATGAATTTAGAATGAAATACTAACCCGGTATTAAACGGTACAAAAAACAACTTCTCCGCATTTTTATTCTCCACGAGGATCCGAAGAACGTACTCCGTCACGGTATCCGGTCTACTTATCATTAAACTATAGCTGACGGTCGCGGGTGCTAAGAATCCGAATGACACGTCCAAACCATTGGGGCGCATCAATTTGTCATACAAAAACCTAATATAAAAACATCATTAACATAAAGTAAACATCATTAAAATAAGTTGTTTAATTAATAAAACAAAGTAGTCCGAATTTACCTAACATATGTATTGACAACGGTGACGCCGATTTCTTCACGACCAAAAACTTGCATGAAGTCCTCATTACCAATCATTTGTTCGTAATCAAAGCCGAAAATCCCTACCTCCATAGGTATAATCCGAGCACCTCCGGTCGGTATATCGGTCATCTCTAGAAATGTCCTGAGGCACGACCTATACTTGGTGGTAGGTTTTTTCCTAGCTACGGACTTCTTAGCACCAGAACTTTGTACCCGTGCGGAGGCGTTGCTAACCTCCTTTTTTTGTTGTGCGGAGGCATTGCTAGCCTCATTTTCTTGAACCTACATGTCATATAAATAGTTAGATCTAATTAAGAATGTAACAACTTCCATGAATATATGTCATATAATTGTATATTACCTCTTTTCTTGAAACCGTGGACTCGGTATGTCGTGGAATCGCAGTTTCTTTTGATTTGGATTGTGTGGGAGTCTATTTAACATAGGAAAATATGAAAGTACAATTTTAAGCATAAATTTTAAACTTTGAATATACCAAGGAAAGTTAACATAAGTTTTAATCATACCTCATATCCTACGCATATGAGGTTTGTCGGCCATGCAACAAACGAACCTACTGCTTCGTGCACCGTTGTTGCATCCGAATCATCGCTAGGATATGGTAATGCTGCATTCGGCTCAACTGCAATATCAACTGATACCTTCAAACATCCAGCAGGGAGCTCTCTAGTGTGGAGTAATACTCCGCTAACGTTATGCACTTTTCCCTTGCCAACCATCCGATAGTATGGTGACGACAAATACAGCTGACAATGGGAAATGCCCTAAAACCAATAATAACAAGAAATCGTTAATGTGTATATATGTCAAATACATAATTTAAGAAAATAGTTCAATTTAAGACAATTATATGTAATTACCTCTGGAATGTTCGGCTGAAAGGTACAGTTGATACTGTCTTTGTCCGAAGCATCTCTGTATACTGTTGAGGCGCTAGCCTCTCTTTCTCTCCTCAATGCATCAAGCTCAGCTTGCATGGCTTCCATTCTTGCATGAAGCTCCCGATTACTAGGAGCCTTTGCTTTTTTAATACTCAGGGAGGTCGGAGTGACTCCAAATCCCTTACCCCTCACCCGACCAGAATACTCAGGGACATCTAATGCCCGACCAAGTATGCTCCTAGTATCATCGGGAGATAAAGACTGAGATAGCTCCTCCTGAAAAATCAGATGAATATTGTACACTTGTCAAATATTTGTGTATAAAAATGTTATTCAATTAATGAAAAAATGTTATACTTACACATTTCTGGTATACTTGTAAAACTTCTTCTTGAGGAACTCCAGATTTGCCCACACGGGCTTCCTTCCACAAAACATGTGCAGGAAGAGATGATTCTGAACTTTCCTCCTTCTGCAGCTACACATTAAGTCATACAATTTGATCAGATAAAACTAATATATGATGAACAAATTTGTTATCGCAATTTATAAATACTTACCATGGATTGTTCTAACCGTCCATATCCGACACGTCCTTTTCGGTACGGATATGCGGGACTTGATGCTCTTTCCCGATTTGTAGCACTTATTCTTTGAAAAACCGGGTCTTGTCTTTTGGATTTGAACGCTTCCCATTCTTCAGCCGATATCAAACTTTCATATTTTTTGGGAAGCTCCGCATCCACAAAATTACCATCCGCATCCTTAAGGAACTTGGATGATAAAAATGTCTGAAACCCTCTTAGAAGCTTTCCGGCCAATTTCATACAAAAGCCTCTTCTTTCTTCTTCGATGTTAAAACATCGCTAAGAAAAACATAAAGATTGATAGTTAGTATCGGTAATTGAAAAAACATAATTGATTCCGTATAATTAAGGGCCAAATGATTGTACCTTTATCTCACTCCAAATTTTATCTTTGGACTCTTTCAGCTCTTTGTTTCTCCAATCATCACATGTAATGGGAATTTCATTCCTTACTAGTGCACCGATAAAACTAGTTAAGGTATGCCCATTAGGTTCTATAAGCTGTCCCTGGGTGCTCCAATAGACATCTAGTATGATGCCTCGAGATCTTCCTTGGACCACCCTTCTCATTACTGTGATGCCTCTTCGAATTTCTTCTTCCGCGGATACTTTTTTAGGAACTTCCTCAGGTTGGTCATCAGCCATGTCTAACCTGTAATAAACCAAGGAAACCATCAAATATCAAATATAACTTATAATCAAAGCAAATGAAAACAAAAAAAATAAAGAAATCATGCATTATCATATATAACTTATAATCAAAGCAATTGAAAACAAAAAAAAATAAAGAAATCATGCATTATCACATATAACTTATAATCAAAACAATCGAAAAAATAAAATAAAGAAACCATGGATAATTTACCTAAGTCACTAACATCTCTTTCTTTTCTTTGTTGGAATATTAATCACTTGTTTCTTAGCAATGCGTACGGATGAATTGATCCAAATTCCCTCATTATGATCGTTTCTTATATATGACTCATCCGGTATAAGATCCTCAACTTCATCATTTCTATTCAACTCATTCCGTCTAATGCATGACTCATTCTCAACATCAATATCACATTGATCGACACCGCTATCATCAGTCACTTTGTTAGAGAAAAGCACTATAGACCATTTTGTACTCTTCGGGTCATTCACATAGAACACTTGTTTAGCCTGAGATGCTAGAATAAAAGGTTCATCTTTGTACCCCACCCTAGTAAGATCAACTTGCAAAAATCCAGACTTATCCATTCGTATGCCACTACTATTCACCCACTTGCAACCAAAGATGGGAATCTGAAACTTCTCGTAATCAAACACCCAAATGTGCTCAATAACTCCAAAATATGACAAATTTGCATATTTGGGGTTTAAGTCCTTCATACTTGATATATGCATTGCTTCAGCTAGCACGGTGACACCACTATTTTGCATAGTACTCTTATCATCTTGTTCTTTGGTATAAAATGTGTATCCATTAATTGAATATGCGCTATGAGAAAACACATGCAAACTTGGACCATATGCCAAACATCTCAACCTTTCAGTTACCGAAGAAGGATCTGAAGAGCGCTTCAAATAAATATGATCCTTCAACCATTGTATGAAACTTTGATTGTGCTCTATAACTATCCAATTTTCATTTCTGTTCGGATTTAACCTTCGGAGTACATCCTTGTGCATTTCAACATATGGCTCAACCTCATTATTATTGTGCAGAACATACAAATGAACTTGATCCCGTTCATCCCTTGATATTGTCACAATTTTATTCCCAATTAATTTTTTACCTTCCATTTTGTCGAAAATCTGAGCTCTGGGGAGTCCAATCGATTGAACGTTAGACAAATATTCAGTACAAAACTCAACAGCTTCTTCAACAATGTATCGTTCAACAATACAACCCTCTGGTCGACTTCGGGATTTCACGTACCCTTTTAATATTTTCATATACCGTTCAGCAGGGTACATCCATCTCATATAAGCTGGTCCACACAACTGTGTCTCTTTCACAAGATGAACAACTAAATGAACCATTATGTCAAAAAAAGACGGAGGAAAATACATTTCAAGCTCACACAAGGTAATTACAATCTCTTTTTGTAGTGTTGGTAACATCTCGGGATCGATCACCTTACCACAAATTGACCTAAAGAAAAAACACAATTTAGTTATGGAACTTCTTACTTTTTCTGGCAAAATAGAACGTATACCGATCGGTAGAAAATGTTCCATTATAACATGACAATCATGTGTCTTCAAATTCTTCAACTTGAGGTCTTTCATAGAAACAAGTCTTCTGATATCAGATGAGTATCCTTCTGGAACCTTAACTTCACTCAGAGACTTACACAAAATTTTTTTCTCCTTTCTAGATAAAGTAAAAGCAGCAGGTGGTAGATATGTTCGTCTTCCTTTCTTCACGGGTGCTAATTCAGTTCTCATTCCTATTTTTAACATGTCCTCCCTTGCTTTAAGGCCATCCTTAGACTTGCCTTTTATATTGAGTAATGTACCGATAACACTTTCAAATACGTTTTTTTCAATATGCATAACATCGAGAAAATGTCTCACGTACAAAGACTTCCAATATGGCAATTCAAAAAATATCGACCTTTTCTTCCACCCACCTTTCACAATCTTATGTGCAAAAGGCTTGCCAAACTCAGTACGCACATCTTTCACCTTTTCAAAAACTTGTTCACCTGACAATGCGGGTGGAGCTCTACGATGTTCGGTGTCTCCATTGAATGCTTTTCTCCACCCACGGTAATGATGTTTAGAATGTAAGAATCTACGATGACCGAGAAACACATTCTTCTGGCAAAGTTCCAATCGGATCGTATCGGTTCCGTCTTCACAAACAGGACACGCACGTTGACCTTTAATGCTATACCCAGATAGATTCCCGTATGCTGGAAAATCATTAATTGTGCCAAACAACATCGCCCTCAAATTGAAACTTTCTTTCCTATATCCATCATAAACCTCCACACCGTTCTCCCACAAAATCTTTAAATCTTCGATCAGAGGTGTCAAGTATACGTCTATGTCATTACCTGGTTGTTTAGGCCCAGAGATTAACATAGATAACATCATGTACTTACGCTTCATACATAGCCACGGAGGTAGGTTATAAATCATAAGAATCACAGGCCATGTGGTATGTGAAATACTTTGAAGACCATGTGGGTTCATTCCATCAGTAGATAATGCCAATCGAAGGTTTCTTGCTTCTGATCCAAACTCAGGATAATCATTATCAATCTTCGACCACTGTGGTGAATCAACCGGATGCCGATACTTTCCATCGGTAATTCTTTCATCTGCATGCCAAGTAAGATGTCTTGCATCGGTTTCACTACGAAACATGCACCTAAATCTCGGAATTATCGGAAAATACCATAAGACTTTTGCGGGAGATAATCTTTTCTTATATCGAGACAAACCGCATTTGGGGCACTCAGTTAACGTTGCATATTCGTTACGAAACAAAATGCAATCGTTAGGACAAGCATGTATCTTATCATAGCTCATGCCAATAGAGCACAACATTTTTTTTGCCTCATAGGTTCGATTAGGAAGAACATTATCATCCGGTAGCATTTCTCTCATAAGGGCCAACAACTCTGTGAAACTTTTATCCGACCATCCATTGCCCGCCTTTAAGTTGTACAACTTTAATACCGCAGAAAGTCTTGAGAATTTAGTGCAACCTTTGTACAACGGTTTCTCTGCATCGCTTACCATCCTCTCAAACATTTCAGGACAATCATGAAGATCTTCTTCCAGTGCTTCTACAATCTCTTCAACTCGATCACAATCATATGTTTCCGTGTCTTTGTCGTATGAAGCATAGGTCGTATTTCTTTTTCCACTCGATTCAACATTCCCGTTAATTTTCTCACCATGAAATATCCAACACTGATAACTTTGATCAATTCCATGCCTCAGCAAATGCGATTTCAATCCATGTGCGTCAACCTTACCAATATAACAACAACGCAAGCAAGGACAATGCATTCGTCTGGGGTTTTCAGCGTGTTGAACAGCATACTTAACGAATTCCGCAACCCCACTCTCGTACTCTTTGGTCATTCGATCGGCACAGATCCATGTTTTATCCATGGTTTTCCTACTTAAAAAACATATACATAACCAATGTTAATATAAACTTCAATGACGTATCCGATACGCCAATATACCAACTTTAATTACCTCATCACTTTCATTTTTTATATTACAAGAATCAAACTTTTTCTATTACAATATACCTATAACTATACCTATAACTATATAAGAGTTCGTTCAATCATTTTATGGGAGAAATCTAAAGGAAACTTAAAAGAATAATCGAAATTAAATTCAAAGCAATAAGTTATTTGAAAGTAAAGACTTATTTATAAAATGGAGCACATATACGTACATTATGACTCTTTTCTAACAAACACACAGATACTTTGAGACAAATTTATGTATGATTGCGAACCTTTAAAACTATTAGTGAACACTACTTATATATTAATTGCCCCAAAATGCTATATTTCAACTATCCTTTTAATAAGAAAGGAGAAAAGTGTCATTTTTGAAATTATTTTTGACACTGTTCTAACTCTTTTGCCGACATCAGTGTCATCGTTACAACTTTAATGCAAATTTTCATTTTCCAAAAGATCTTTTTAGAAATTCATCATTAATCTCACTTTCTAGGAAATCATGGGTTTGCACGACTTCACTAATTCCTTAACTACTATGAACTTTCCCCCTCCATGAGAAATGAAACATTTCACTTCAAATATGTGTCTACCATGTGTCAGTCATTGAAAAGATAAATATCTATATAAATACTTCATTTGCATCCTCTTTCAATCTTCCTCACTTTTGCTTCAACATTTTACACACACAAAGAACACTCTCTCAGAACAAGCTTTTCCAACTATGATAAGTGGTAACAAAAAGCATGCTAAATCAACCACAACCAGAACCAGAACCAGAACAAAAAGCATGCTAAAACAGGGAAATGAACAATTCCTAATAAAATCAAAACTGAAACACATACCGTAATGAGATTCTTCAACAACTTTCAGAAATGACCGATTAAACTATTGCAATGCCTGAAATCCAGACTGAAATCCGAAAACAGAAATGACTTCAATGACGTGAACGAAGAACATGAGTGAATGAATGAAAACGTGAATGAATGAAAACGTGAATGACATACCGCGATGAAGACAGGAGAACGATTCAAACAAGTTTCAGTGACTTCAATGACGACAAAGTTCTTCTGGAAACGTTCGATGTTAGGGTTCGTCTGGAAACGTTCGCAGGAGGGAAAACGAAAAGAACAGAGAATGAAAATAGAAGTATGAAATTTAATTTTAATTAGACCTTAGACAGCGCTTTTGGTTAAAGCGCTTTCTAAGGTATCCCTTAGACAGCGCTTTCCAAAAGCGCTTTCTAAACCCCCCCCTTAGACAGCGCTTTTGGTTTTAATTTTTTTTAATTTAAAAACTTTAAACAGCGCTTTATCAAAAGCGCTGACTAAGGTAAATATATAAAAGCGCTTTCTAGAAGCGCTGTCTAAGGGGGGGTCTTAGACAGCGCTTTTTGAAAGCGCTGTCTAAGACCCCCCCTTAGACAGCGCTTTCATTATTTTTTTGGACCATTTTCCGTGTTTAATTTTAATTTTAACCTTAGACAGCGCTTTCTCTTAAAAGCGCTGTCTAAGATGCGCTGTTAAAAAGCATTTTTGGCGTAGTGCCTTCGTCTTCAATCCCTCATCTTCATCATGATCCTGAATATTTAGTATCAGCAAGTACAAATGCTCTTCCATCATCAATCTTCTGCATCACCAAAATCTTCAACTTGCAAGAAAACAGGGTGTCAACACTCGCAACTCCACAAGAATTCGTGATTTTATCAACAACAAGAATCGACACCAACCTGCAACAAGAACAATCAACATCAACACGTTAATCTCTCAAGAGCTCAATCAACACCAATCATCAACTCAGATCCGCAGCGAGAAGAAGAGGAGGATTGATGAACCATAATCAAAGTTCAATGACACCAATCACGGATTTGGAGCAGAAGAAGAAAGCTGAGTTTACTTGAAGTTCTCTAACATTTCCGTTTCTTCAAAATAATCACCTTTGCTCACAAATCTTCTTCATCAATCGGCTTCCACATCTTCAAACGAAGGAAGCTCTTCATCAATCGTTTACAATCCTCATCAATCATTTACAATCTTCATCAACACATCAATATCAACAATCTTCATCTTCTGCAAAACTTCAAGAACCTGCAAAATCAATCAACAAAGTATATCACTGAAAACCGCATCAACCGCAAGGACTCGCACGAACAACAATGACCAATAAGAACAGGCTTTCATCGTTACCTTCAAAGTCCTCAACCTCCTCGCGGCGTCAACTGTAACCTGTAGATTTCAAGAATGCATCAACGGCAACAACAAGTCAAGATCGGTATCAAGCGCGACATTGTTGAAGAAACAAAAGCATTTACATCGCATCATCCCTCATCGATCAAGACCTTCTTTAAGATTGCGGTACCTTCGAGGCAACGAAAGCGTCGTCCTTCTTCACCGAGATCGCCGACTTAGTTTTGATTCACAAGGTACGTGTACGCTTCCCTCCTGTATGTTGCTATGCTACTGATTTTTTTTGGTTGCCTTCATATTTTTGAAATCTCGCATCGGTTTAGATTTAAGAACGATTAGGGCGATGTGTTGTTTTGTTGTTCATATTCATGTTAGGGGTTTTGATTAGGTTATGTTTTAGCGGTGAAGGTCATGGCAGATAGGTTGGTTTCGCCGATGGGAGGTCTTTTGTGCATCAGTGGAATAGGTTAGGTTATGGGAAAGAGCTAGTGGCGGAGAAAGAAAATAGAATGAGGTTTGAGTGGTGATCAGGGAGGAAAGAAAAAGCTTGGTGGATATGGTGGGTGCGGCAGCGCAAAGGTGGGGGGAGAGGGATGAAGGCCACGACAGAGGGAAGAAGAAAGATATTTAGGGTTTGTGTTTGGAGAAGACAAGCGTATAGAGGGGGATAACTTTGAATAGCCTGAGTTGGTTTTGTTTTGTATTTAAGTTTGTTAATTATGTTAATTGTTTATTAAGGAAGATAAAACGTAATAAATCTAGGTTAATGCACCGGTCGAAGTCTTTAAAAGCCATAAAAATCTCTTAATTTCTCCACCTCATGTTGATTAGTATGAAGATAAGATCCTTTGGTTTTGGGGTCCAATCTGGCGGTGACACTTGTCACCTTCCAGTTGGACCATTTTATGCTTCCCCTGGGCCGGTGTTGTTTGCTTTTCGCACCCCCTTATATTAAGCCCATTAGTTTTTTAACTGATAATTATCTATGCTTACACCCCTTTCCTATTCCTATTTTTATTATTAAAATTTCTATTTTGTATCTCTCCAATTTCGATTTTTCATTTAATTGGTTTTAGATTGAATTCTTTCATGAATACATAATTTTTGCTATGATTAGAGGAAAAATAATAGAACCTGGAATTATTTTTGGTATTTTTTGTTGGCCATTTTATCCATTATTTTGGTAGTGTGGTTTGTGTAAAATTATGATTAAACCTTATGTAGATTTAAGTGACCATTTGACATAGTTAGACTTTGAATTTTTACGAGATCTTTTGACACAATATTATAGTCAAGTTAGAGACCCTAGGGAATTAATTTCATATTTTTTCCAATACTTTTGATATTTTTGTTATCTTAATTCATTTCCATTATATTGTTGTATATTCATGTTCATTTCATTTACTAACATTTTCCTTTTGTGCAAGGTATTTTTCGAGGATTCGCGTATGGACTTGGATTATGTTTATTATGCCTCGATTATATGTTTGTAGTTTTCACTTTGTGCTGTAATACTTGTATAGTTCCTATAATTAGGATAGAAAAGATAAAACGAATCGATAGAAAACAAAAACTCAAAAAATAAGATACTCGGTCCAACGTCGAGTAAATTTTCAAATAAATAAATAAAGTTTCATGTGACTTTAGGATTCCTCGATTACCATCGTTCCATTCCATTAAACCAAAAGCAAGCCTTGTATGTGGCACACCATAAGTCGTGCATCTTAGCACCACGCAATCGACCCACCCGATCCATCGTTCCATCCCATTTACGTTTCATACACGTTTTCAGCAACCATGACTTAGGAGGATCATATTGTTCATTATTATTACTTTTTGTACTCGCACTTCTAGTTTAATATCTCTTAAGTATATTTAACCTTTCAAACCTCACTAACCATAGGTCATCCTTAAACTCAATTAACTTTGGGTAAGTCTAGTTTCCCTTAGAGTTTTTTTCCTTTTGCAACTTGGGTCTCACTTCTCATCTTTAAGAAAAATCAAAACACTTAATAAAGGAAAATGTGTACAATGCGCCACGAGCCTTAAGCCATACGGGAAATGATTAGTGGAGGTCTCCTTCACTCTCCTAGGATGCTTTACAAACGTTCCATTGGGGGCGATCTTGGAAAGTATTCGCTCCTGTATCATAGTCTTTAGTGTTGTACATACAATAAACACAAATTCAAAACACTTCTTCTAAAAGAAAATAAACCAAAACATCACGTCTTCTCTTCCCATCTCATACTCTTTGAGGACGAATGTGACTTGCCTCGAGAGTTCAAACAGCGACACTGTAAACACCCTCGAGTCAAAGCTGGTAACACCTGAGCTAGAGCTATGGCAACGTCATCCTAAAAAACACAAACAAGTTCCTGCCTTAGTTAGACGAACTACGGCGACTCTGATCCTCATTTTCCCGATGAGGTACGTAGGTAGTAGGGTAGGGCCCATTCGAGCACAATCATTCTTTTTCCCTACATTTTCCCCTTTGTTTCCCTTTTTTCAATTCCAGATTCTTTTCTCATTTCCATTCCATTCCAGATAGCCATTCTTTTATTCAAACATCATATTATTGTTTCACCCTTTGAAATAGATTAACAAGTGTGGATCCCGTCGGGTACGGCGGACGGATTGGGGTGCTGATACCTTCCTAATTCGTAACCGACTCCCGGACCCAGATCTTTGGTTCGCAAGGCCTCGTCATTTTCCTTCTTCCTTAGGTTTGTGCAACATTACCTTTTCCATTCCTTCGGGATAAAAATGTCTGGCTGGCGACTCTAACTTTTCTGCGCCACTTTCACGTTTGTACTAGGATGAAAATCCAGGGAGCGACTGTATGGAGATGATTGGTGAAAGAAATTTTGATTTGTGATGGCTGAGTTGGGGGATTCAAAGAGATGAATGTATGAGGTAAATTTGTGAATCTAAATGTGTGTGTTGATTCAAACTCCAAGATGTTATGAAATGTGATCCTTGGGGCATGTATGTGAAGTTGTGATAGGTCAGAAGAGTTGTTGTGAGCTATGCTGATTAGTATGGCTTCATTTACAAAAGGTCAAGCTTGGTTGTACTTGAGGTATGGGTCATGGCAGGTCTGATTTTGAGGCATGGTTGGGCTCAGCAGAGATCAAGGAAAGCTTGTGGATCAGATTTGGCATACTGGCACAAGTGAATGGAAAGATCTATACCATTTTGCAATTTTGGGAAGTCTTGGCCCCTTTGAAATTTATTGAAGTTCAAGTAATGGAAATGTATAATTCTTAGGCCAATTCTAATATTTTGAAGTTTCTTGATCATGTTATGTCACATTTGGGCACATTAGAAGTCATTAGAAGCCTTGGCAAGTGGTTTTGCAAAAAATCCTCTTTGGTGCATTCTTGAAAATTATAGGATTTTTGCCAACTTTGAAGGATCATAACTTGAGTTCCATGATGAATCAAAACATGTTATTTTACTTTTTGAAAATGGAAAGACCTAATATACAACTTTCATGACCAAGAATTTTTCATTTGAAGCATTTTTGGTTGAGAAAGAGGAGGTTGAAGAACTTTCCCAAAATGGAAAGTTTCCATTACAAGTCATTTCCATTTTTGGCAACTTTTCAAATGGCTCAAAATTCTTTATTCTTGTGAACTTCCAACCTCTTATAAGATCAAATAAGGATCATAGAACTTCAATTTTATGAAAATACTCCTTTGGTTCCATTGTTGGGGGCCTCAGATGCCCTGGTTTTGACTTAACTTGCTCAAGAAGTTACCCAGTGAACAAATGACTTCCACATTGAGTTTTTTCATCAAACTTGGTACACATGATCCTTATGACATATTAAGAACATTAAAAAAAAAAGAATGACCAAAACAATTGGAGTTAAGGCCTCTGAAACCAAAACCCTAATTTTGGTCATCTGTGCAGTGAAAACCCTAGCTCTGCTTCCATGCCTTGCCAGTTCTTGTGATTTCTTGACTTCCTTGAACTTTGAGGGACACAATATAGTGGTAGAACACACATGGACCCTCTTGGAATGCCTTGAGGCCTTTGGGATGGCTCAGATGGAATCTTGGATTGCTCATATCACAAACCCTATATGCAGATGAACTTGAACTATGCAGATGAAACAAAAATGCAATATGAGATAATATGCTTATGCTTATGCTTATGCAAATATGAAAGATCACAAGCCATGGTGTGATAAAGAGTGAGGGAAAATTTGGGGTGTTTACAGTAAGCGCCTGACTTAACAGACAAACAAGATAACTTGTGGTTGAATACCAAAGACAGTCCAAAATTGCACTCGCTGGATAGAAGAAGAAAAGGGATATAAATTGTAAAAGATAGTATAGTATGATTATCAAATGAAGGCGATGGAGGACCACCATCGAGCAGAGGACGACTGCTGGGGATAAAGCGGTAAGTAAGGCAATGACGTGGACGGCCGACAAGCTGGGGAAATAAAGAGACCACGACGGGGACGGCCATCGGGTAAGGAAACAAGATTCTCAGGGGATTAGAGTAAAGGCAGTGATGGGGACGACCATCAGGCTTGAAAAATAAGGAAAACAACGATGGGGATGGCCATCGGTTCAAAGAATAAATGAAATAATGATGAGGAACGGTCATCAAAGGTGAAGGACGATCACCTAGCAGGGGACGGTTGCTCTTTATCACGACATAGGAGGAATGTCGGATAGAAAAGGTCGAACGATGGGGATGGCCATCGGATAAAACATGATGAAGGACGATCATCAAAGAGGTGAAGGATGGTCACCTGGCAGGGTACGGCTGCTCTCGGGGTTTATCACGACATAGGACGAATGTTGGATAACAAGATCAACGATGGGGACGGCCATCGGATAAAATGATGAGGGAAAGTCATCATAGTTGAAGGATGATCATCTAGCAGGGGACGACTGCTCTTTATCACGACAAAGGACGAATGTCGAATAGAAAAAGGGTTCCACTAATGGGGACTCCGCTGGGGAAGGGATGAGGGACGGTCATCCAAAGGTTAAGGACGATCACCTGGCAGGGGACGGCTACCGAAAGTATCACGACATAGGACGAATGTCAGATAGAAGAAAGTTGTTTTGTTGGTGACTTGCTGAGGAATGGTCAACACGGACGAGTGCTTACGCTTATAAAAAGTTAAGTGTTTGACGTTGTGTATAGATTAAAGATGCGGACGAGCATCCTTAGAACCATGATACAAACGAGTATCGGTAGAAAAGAACGTTGACGCGTGTTCAGAGATGATGATACGGACGAGTACCAACTGGTTAACAAAGAACACGGACGAGTGTCGAATCTGTTAAAGAGTGATATAAACAAGATACAGACGGGTATCAAAGACTTCTGTATAAGGATGAGTGAGTATTGGTTTGTTGATTGAAGTATGAGCAAGACACGAACGAGTGTTTGATCTGCTGGGGAATGTATAACACGGACGGGTGTCAAATATGTACTATATAAACAGTCATTTGTTTTGAGAATGCAAAGGAGATGTTTTGGCTTCCTGTGGGGATAGGATGACACGGATGGGTCTCGAAAAAGAGTGTGTTATAAACAATTGTTTGTTTGTAGAAAGTGTTCGGGCGACCTTGCTGGGGAAGGATGACACAGACGAGTGTCAAAAGGAGCATGCATAAGTATCTGTATTTGAGAGTGCAAAGGGGTCGCTTTGGCTTTGATGTGCGGGGGATAGGATTTTTGTATATTGCCGATGAACAATGATGGTAATTGCGGGTGACTGGCTCGAACTTGGCTTGTGATCATGCAAATGTTTGATTTTTGCCGTAATGCTTCGTATTAGACGGAATGCTACGCTCTGTGTGGGGAAAATGATGCAAATGCTATGATTATGCCAAAGAGAAACTGATCCGGGATTCGGATCCCACTGGGTTAAAGATCTTTGGCTGATCTTCTTGGAGGGATGTCCCGGCTGGGGAAAAGATCATTGGTGGATCTGTCAGGAGGGAGAACTCTGCTTAGGGAAATGGATCATTAGTAGATCTATCCGTAAGGGGAACTCATTTGGGGAGAAGAAAACTTTCGTTACTTTGTTGGGTTAGAGTTTCAAGTATTGCTCTTCTGGGGAGAGAAAGGAAACTCTGTGGGGAGGCAGTTCCATTAGCTTTGCTGGGGATGGGAGAAATCTGGCTCTCTGGTGGGGAATAGGAGATTCCTTGCTCTCCTTGTTGTGGAATAGCTGTCAGGCACTGCTCGGGGAGGTCCTGCTTCTGGGAAGTAGTATGCTGGGGATTCAATGCCTGGCATGCCCCATGATGGGTATTGAATACCTGCAACCTGTTAAGACAAAAGAAACGCACAAGTATCCCGAGGTATACCTTATCGGATTCCGTCCTAGGAGTTAGACTTTCCTGAAAATAATACATTCCCTGCAAGCATTTTATCAAAAATGGCTCATATGTTTTATGCAATTGTTATATTATGAACATTGGACATTTTGCAAACGAAACAAAAATGTACAAAACAAGGTGTGACTGAAAACTCTAATTTTATTAAGCTGGGTGCCCTGAATTGGAGAATACAGTCAAAGAAACAAATCCCCTGAAATGAGGAGATTGCTATAAATTGAGAAAAATAAAAGTGTTGGCAATGTTGACGACGACGTTGCAGTGAACTTCCTTCGCTATGACCTGTATGACCTTGACGTTCTTCTCATCTTGCTTTCTGAAGAAAGTTGATTCTGACTGATTCTTTATCCTTTCGAAGCTTGCCATGTTTGTGAGTGATACAGACGAGTTCAAAATGCAGTTTTTCGCTTATTCCGTGATTTTGCGTGGATCGCCCTTTCGGGTTTTCAATCCACCGGGATACCCATTTTTGCCTGAGCTGTCCAATGCGGCTTTTCAAATCAGCGGGTGTACATTTTATTTTTCCCTTATTTTTTCCCGAGTCTTTTATTTTGTTTTAGACTCGCCGGGATGCCCTATTTTTTCCTGGATTTAAATTCTGTTTTTATGTCCAGCGGGTCATTTTATGCGAAGTATTTTTTAACTGCATCTGAATTCACAGGGGACAAGAAATCTTCACCATCCATAGTAGTGAGCATCAGTGCTCCACCAGAGAAAAACTTCTTTACTATGAATGGACCATCGTAGTTCGGATTCCACTTGATCCTGTGGTCTGCATAAGGAGGAAGAAGTCTTTTCAGCACAAGATCTCCTACTTGGTATTCCCGAAGCCTGACTTTCTGATCGAAGGCTTTCTTCATCCTTTTCTGATATAACTGCCCATGACAGATAGCAGCTAATCTCTTTTCTTTGATCAAATTCAGTTGATTGTACCAAGACCGGACCCATTCTGCTTCGTCCAGCTTTACATCCATCATTACCCGTAAGGAGGGTACCTCAACTTCAATAGGTAGGACAACTTCCATACCATACACAAGCTGATAAGGCGTTGCCCCAATAGACATTCTGATTGAGGTCCGATACCCATGCAAGGCAAATGGTAGCATCTCATGCCAGTCTTTGTAAGTAACCACCATCTTCTGCACAATCTTCTTGATGTTTTTGTTAGCCGCCTCAACAGCGCCATTCATCTTTGGCCTGTAAGGAGAAGAATTGTGATGTTGGATTTTGATGTCCCGACACAGTTCTGCCATCATTTTTTTGTTCAAATTGGAACCATTATCAGTAATGATTCTCTCGGGAACTCCATATCGACAGATGATGTCTCTTTTCAGAAATCTGGTTACCACTTATCTGGTGACGTTTGCATACAAAGCTGCTTCAACCCATTTAGTGAAGTAATCAATGGCTACTAGGATGAATCTGTGGCCATTCGAAGCAGCCGGTTCGATCTTTCCAATCATGTCAATGCCCCACATAGCAAAGGGCCAATGTGAAGACATCACGTTCAAAGGATTCGGAGGCACATGCACCTTATCTGCATAGATCTGGCATTTGTGGCATTTTCTAGCATAGGCACAACAGTCTGCATCCATTGTGATCCAGTAGTAACCTGATCTTAATAATTTCTTTGCCATTACATGTCCTCCGGCATAGGTACCGAAAGATCCATCATGCACCTCGTGCATCAGCAAGTCTGCTTCTTTCTTGTCAACACATCTAAGCAGTACACTGTCAAAGTTTCGCTTGTATAATGAACCATCAGCATTAAGGAAGAAACTACCGGCCAACATCCTTAATGTCTTCTTATCATTAGATGATGCCTCAAGTGGGTATGTCTGATCCTATAAGAAGCTTTAGATGTCATGGAACCAAGGCTTGTCATCTTTATCAATATTTACAGAGAATACGTATGCTGGTCGGTCTAGTCTGGATACCAAAATTCGAGGCACAAAATTGGCAGTTTGATCCTTGATCATGGAGGAAATGGTAGCTAAATCATCTACAGACTGATTTTCGTCTCGAGGGATGTACTCAAGTTTGACTTTTGTGAAGAAATTCAATAATCTCCTCGTGTAGTCATGATATGGAATCAGATGCTCTTGGTTAGTGTACCATTTGCCGTTGGTCTGATTGATTACCAAAGCTGAATCCCCGAATACATTCAATGTCTTGATCCTGAGGTCAATGGCTTCCTCAAGACCCATGATACATGCTTCGTATTCTGCTTCGTTGTTAGTGCAGGCAAATGTGAGTTTTGCCGAGAAAGGCATATGAACTCCTTTAGGTGTAATGAGCACTGCACCAACTCCACGACCATCCATATTGACAGCCCCATCAAACATCATAGTCCATTCTTCTTCGGGATCGGGACCTTCAGTGTGAATAGGCTATTCATGATCTTTTGCTTTTAAGAACATGATGTCTTCATCGGGGAAGACAAATCTCATTGGCTGGTAATCATCAATGGGTTGCTTAGCCTGATAGTCAGACAGTACACTGCCTTTGATGGCCTTTTGAGATGTGTAATGAATGTCATACTCTGTCAGTATCATTTTCCATCTTGCAACCCTTCTGGTAAGCGCTGGCTTCTCAAATATGTACTTGACGGGGTCCATCTTTGAGATCAACAAAGTAGTGTGGGTCAACATATATTGTTTTAGTGGGCAAGCAGCCCACGCTAAAGCACATCAAGTTTTCTCGAGCAGTGAATAAAGTTGTTCACAGTCGGTAAACTTTTTGCTTAGGTAGTATATTGCATACTCTTTTCGACCAGACTCGTCATGCTGGCCCAACACACACCCCATTGACCCTTCTAATATTGTCAGGTACATTATTAGAGGTCTTCCTTCAATTGGAGGCATGAGAATTGGAGGTTCTTGCAGGTACTCCTTAATCTTGTCAAAAGCCTTATGACAATCATCGTTCCACCTGACCGTTTGTTCCTTTCTTAACAATTTGAACAGGGGTTCACAGGTTGCAGTAAGATGAGATATGAACCTTGATATGTAGTTCAATCTACCCAAGAATCCCCGAACTTCTTTTTCAGTCCTTGGCGCAGGCATCTCCTGAACGACTTTGACTTTGTCAGGATCAACCTCAATTCCCTTTTCACTTACGATGAATCCCAGCAACTTACCGGAACGCACCCCGAATGTGCATTTGTTGGGGTTTAGCTTCAATTGGTACTTTCTCAAACGCTTGAACAACTTCAACAGATTTGTCAGATGGTCTTCTTCAGTAAGGGACTTGGCAATCATATCATCCACGTAGCATTCAATTTCCTTGTGGATCATATCATGGAATAACATTACCATAGCCCTTTGATAAGTCGCATCGGCATTCTTTAGTCCAAAAGGCATTACCTTGTAACAAAATGTGCCCCAAGGTGTGATGAAGGTTGTTTTCTCCATGTCTTCGGGGGATATCTTGATCTGATTATACCCAGAAAAACAATCCATGAAAGAAAATACCGAGAACTGAGTTGTGTTGTCGACCAATACATCAATGTGAGGTAATGGGAAATCGTCCTTTGGGCTAGCTTTGTTCAGGTCCCAGTAATCCACACACATACGTACTTTGCCATCTTTCTTAGGCACTTGTATAATATTAGCGACCCATGGTGGGTAACTAGTTACAAAAAGGAAACCGGAGTCCCACTATTTTTGTACTTCTTCCTAAATCTTCATGGCCATATCTGGGCAAGTACGGCGTAGCTTTTGCTTCACTAGAGGGCAATCTTCTTTTAATGGCAGCTTGTGCATAACAATATCCGTATCTAGTCCTGGCATGTCTTGATAGGACCAAGCAAAGACGTCGACATATTCTCGAAGCATGTTGATAACTTGTTCTTTTACTGAAGCTTGCAGACTAGCCCCAATCTTCACTTCTTTCAAATCCTCTTCGGTACCAATATTAATTGTTTCAACCTCCTCCTAAAGAGGAGTAATCACTTTCTCTTCTTGCCTCAACAACCAGGCCAACTCTTCAGGTAACTCATACAAGGTCATAACAATGTTTTTGTCGGTGCAATCTGCAGGATAATCTCTGCAAGGGTTGAGATTTGTTTATTTTAGTGATCAATTTTAATCTTGTTCAGAAAAATGAAGTTATTTATTTTGAAAACATTGCCATTTTATTGTTTTGTACAAAAGTGATAAATGAAAAGACAGTGAACGAAAAAAGAGAATTGTTTGCAAAAGATGTCTGATACTCATTGATATTTCATTTGCACAAAATTACAAATACTGCCCTATTACAAAATGAGTCCTGACACCTTGGGCAAGATGAAGGACTTGATGCATGCTGAAAAAAGAGCAGGAAATAATAATTACTCTGCAGGAGTAACCCTTATAATTTTCTGGGAAGACCAGTTAAGGACTTGGTGACCCGAGATCCTTGGACGTATCCAGCTCTCCATGTTGAGGTCGCTTTCCGCCTTGTCTTCCACGTTATTGACAACACCTAGGGTGAGCATCCCCCCACTGATGAATTTGGGCTCCTTAGCAGCCTCTGCTTGATCTTGTCGGAATGGTTTGTAACCCAAACCGAATTTGTCCTCCTTCTTCTCCACCGGTAGCAGCTTGCCCCAGCCTTGGGCATTTCCATCTTCAACAACCTTCCGGGCTTGCTGATAGGAGACAATTGAAGTACCCATCCTATCCTCCTAGGATTCAGTAAATACATCAGTTGTCGCCTCATTGACATTCATTGCTTCGAACCCCTGGCTCATGGTTTCATGGATTTCACCATCCATCTCAATGTATTTGTACATAGCCAGATGGCTAACAAAGATATCCTCTTCACCACAGAGGGTGATAATTTGTCCTTCCCACTCATATTTCAATTTCTGGTGAAGGGTCGACGTAATTGCGCCAGCGGCGTGAATCCATGGTCGACCCAACAAACAGTTGTAGGCTGGATGAATGTCCATCACATAGAAAGTATTCTGAAAGACCTGCAGACCGATTATCATAGGCAGTTCCACCTCTCCAAGAACAGACCTCTTGGAGCCATCAAAAGCTCTGACCACCAGATTGCTTGGTCGGAGAGCTATACCATCATATTCGAGCTTGACAAGAGCTTTCTTCGGAAAGACATTGAGTGAAGACCTAGTGTCAATAAGAACATGCGAGAGCACAACCCCTTTACACTCCAAAGTGATGCGTAAAGCTTTGTTGTGGCGACGTCCTTCCGTCGTCAAGTCAGCATTGGTGAATCCTAGCCCATGGCTAGTATTAACATTGGACACCACTGTCTCAAGCTGATTCACTGTGATCTCCTTTGGCACGTAGGAAGCGTGCAAGACTTTAAGTAGTGCATCTCGATGAGCTTCAGAACACAACAACAGGGATAAGATGGAGATCTTGGAAAGGGTCTGGTGGAGCTAATCCACAACCTTGTAGTCACTTCTTTTGATTATCCTTATAAATTCATCCACATCTTGATCAAAGGATGATTAATGAGTCTCTTTTGGTGCAGGTTCTTCAGGGGCCACACTTTTCCCTTTGGCTTTGGCAGCAACCTCTACCTCAGTATTGGTTTTTGGAGCTTGTGATGTGAAGAGGCATCCACTTCGGGTGAAGCCTCCGCCTCCCCCGACATTATCTACTTGTGGAGTGTGAACCGAAGAATCAAGAAGGACTCTTTCTCCGTTGCAGTAAAGGTCTGAACCATAGTGCCATGATACAGCATTGTCTTTATCATATGGAATGGGTCCTGGCACCGTGATGGTGACTGGACTAACTGCATCAGAGGTAAGGACCTTTATTGTTTGTGGATCATAAAAGATGGTTACAGGACTTCTGGTTGATGTTGGTGGTGATTGATTGAAGCTTGGTTGTTGCTGAAATTGTTGTTGAGATAGTTGCTGATAATTATTGGAAACAGTGACCGTTGCAGGGTCGTAATAGATGGTGATTATGGAGACGTCGTTGTTGGTGGTTGATGTAGTTGTAGAAGTAGATGCAATGGAACTGTTGTTTGTTGAAGTGATGGAAGAGGTGGTTGATGATTTTGTAGACGAGTCTGTAGGAACAATTGTCTTTGCAGTTGTAGGAGAAACACTTGTTGTTGAAAAAGGAGTTGCTGGTGTTGTAGAAGCAGTTGTTGTTATTTGCAGGATACCCTCTCTGATCAAGCCATTGATGCCATTCCTCAAGCTTGCACACCCATTCACAGAAACCTTGCAAGATTCATAACAGGCCTCACAACCTGGAAACACCTGGCATTTTAAAAGTTGAGCCTTAACCTCTGCCAGAGGTGTTTGAATACTTGCAGTATCTTCAATTAAATTCATGGGTGAGCCCCCCTCTATTGCATTTGTCCTTGGCCCACCATGGCTGGGCATAGGGTTCTTCGTGACATTAGGAGGTGGTGTAAAATTTAGGGCTTTTGAATCTACCAGATTCTGGACCTTCATGTGCAGAGCCCTGCACTTTTCTGTGGAGTGACCAGGTGCATTAGAATGAAAAGCACACATGGCGGTGACGTCGTAATTTCTTGGAATATTCTGAGGATCTGGTAGAGCCAAAGTCCTTAGCTCGACAAGATTAAGCTTTATGAGTTGTGGCAACAATGTGGCATATGGCATTGGTATAGGGTCAATCACCCTGTTGATCTGAGATGGCCGTTGTTGGAAAGGGCGTTGTTGTTGGTTGTTATTGTTGTTGTTGTAGGATCTTTGTTGAGGAAACTGTGGCTGTTGAGGAAAGTGTTGTGGTTGTTGAATGTATTGAGGAGGTGGAGTAGGAATAGTGATAGAGGCACCTGATCTCGGCAGATACTGGGGTCTTCCTCTTCCCATATATACATAATTTGTTTCACCGGATTTTTGAGGCCCTGCAAATGGCTTCCTTGCACTGCTTGACCTGGCGTCGTTGTCAGAAATCTTTCCCATTTTCAGTAAGCTCTCAATTCTCTCCCCAGCTATAACCACGTCTGCAAAACTGGTGGAAGAAAAAGCAGCCAATCTATCAATATAAGTCCCCTGGAGAGTGTTCATGAACATATCTTCCATCTCCCTTTCTGACATCGAGGATTGAACGGCAGCAACTAATTGCCTCCATCTTTGGGCATACTCTCTAAAGCTTTCCTAGGAAGACTGTGACATTCCCATCAGAAGGGTTCTGTTTGGAGCCATGTCCAGATTCTATTGATATTGACGAATGAAAGCTTTTGCCAAGTCATTCCAATTCCTAATTGTGGCCCTGGTCAAATGAGAGTACCACTCCCAGGATGCCCCTGTCAAGCTATCCTCAAAATAAAACATCCACAGTTTTTCATCCATGGTGTAGGCTTTTAATATCCCCAGGAAAGATTGGAGATGGGTACGTGGGCAAGATGTTCCATTGTATCTTTCAAAACAAGGAGGTTTGAATTTTTGAGGAATTCTAAACCCCTCCACTAGTCCCATATCCATGACATTAAAACCCAGAGAGTTTTGAGACTCCAAAGACCTTAGCTTTTCCACTATCTTGTCCAGCCGACGATCGTAGACTTCGTCTCCTGCCCCAACCACAGTAAATTGCTCTTGTTGAGGGTCCTCCTACAAGGCCCTCCCTCTAGTGTTACCTTGGGTATTTCTTATAACGTTGATTTTTGGGTTCAGATGAGGTCCAAACTCTGGGGGATCAGTACAAGGTTGTACGTGATCGTTGTTGCTGGTACCTCCTATACCTGGGTGGTTATTCTCAGGAGTTTGCCGCTCGACTAACTCTCTCAGTCTCTCCTGGCTCTGAGCCAAATCAGTCATCAGTGCCATAAATTGATTCATTTGGGCCCTCATCGCAGTCCTCTCATTGGCCATTTGGGTCCTCAAAACAGTCAAATCCTATTGAACCTGGTCCATTTGTAAGCCCGAAAGGTTGTTTCTTGTCGGATACCGGTGCAGTCTATTGACGGGGAACACTCTTTTACGAGAAATGTTTCCTGAAACCACAACAAAGTGAGAAACAACAACAAAAACAAAAACCTACAAAACAAAGAAAAGAAGTTAGTATGCAATGCAGGATGCCTATTTTGTCTTCCAAGGGTATCCGGTTTGGTTCTTTGGTTTTGACCTTCCAGACCTCGAGGAAAGATGATGTTGAAGAGAGATAAAGCCCATGAAATAATACAAACCATATATTAAAAAGAGTGAAGATACATAGTTTTGATTACAATAATTTTCCCATGGTGGGTCAAAATACAACAAAAAAAATACAATCAAAATGAAGTACAAACAAAAGAGTCAAACATCCAATCCATAACCATCCTCTCTGACTTCTTTCAGAAGAGCCTCAGTCACCACTGGGTGCTCTATGATGGTCCTGATAAGAAGGTTCCTGGTGGCAATGGCACTGGTCAACTTCTTATGCTTGTCATGGTCCTTTGATCTCTTCAACCCCGCCCGGAGCTTCAACTCAGAGATCACTTTTTGTGTTGCTAATAAGGCTTCCCGACTCTTCTTTTCACTAGCCTTCAGCTGCTCTATCCTAGCTTGGGTACATTGATCCTCCTGTGCACGAGCCTCAGTGATCCTGATCCACCTAGCCTGACTCTCCTCTAAGTAATGCTCAGCTCTGGCCTTCTGAGTCTTGGCTTCCTTGCAAGCATTCTTCAGTACCAGCTCCCCTGCTCTAGCCCTTCTGATGTAATCATTCGTCTTCTCAATCTTGGTCAAGTGCTCAATCCGGAGCTTCTCTAATCTTTCATTGTCTAGACGACAATCATTCCTCTCCCAGAGGGTCTTCTTCAAGGCTTCAAAGAGCTGAGTATTCATTTCCTTCAATTTCTCAAATTCCTCTAAACTGATAGTAGATGCAGGCTCCACAACTGATGGTCAAGGCACATCCTCTAAGGTGAATGGCATACAGGTGATTTGTCCCCTGGTACGAGACCAATCAAGGTACTAAGCTGAATCTATGTTGTTGTACTTGCCAAGAATAGTTGTTCCCTTAGTCTGAATATTGTCCCAAGCCCAGGCTGCCTGTCTGACAATGGCAAGGTTGTGTTGGATGTCACAATAGAGGGTTTATGTCAAGTCTTGCCCTCTTGGGGGATTTACCAAGGCATACCCTAATTGCCTTTTGAAAAGCAAAAGATTGTAGTTGATGCAACCCTTCACTCCAATCAAGGGTACATTGGGATACTGCCCACAGCTGGTGATGATATCTTTGCCCTTGGTGCTCTGAGTGCACCATCTGATGTCTTCTGATGTAAGGGAAATCATTTTCTTAGCCCAGTTCCTTGGCTGATGGGGATTCAAGAAAGTGTCCGACTTCGGCAAGTGCCTTAACAACCAACAGTAGAAGAGGGGTGCACAGCATCTGACCAATCTTCCCCTCTGCTTCTCATTCCTTTGATGCACTAAGTAGTAAAAGTCTCCAAGCAAGGTAGGAACTGGATTCCTCAACAAGAACATGTGAATAGCACTCTTTCTTACAAACTTAGGCTCGTCTACAAACAAGATGACTCCATATATGCTGAGGGCCAGAAGAGCACAAACAATGTCCCCCTTTCCTGCTGCAGCATGGAGGGTGGCTTGAGTAACCAAGAAATCCAAATGAAGGCCTGGAATTCCAGCCTTGGTGGTCATATTCCGGTCAATGAGGGTAGGCTCCAAGTGCAAAGCCTTTGCTACATCTTCATTCTTGGCAGCAACCATCTCAGGGTTGAAGGGAATCCCTCTCCTGATAGGGACACCCAACAACATGGAGAACTCTTCCATCAAAGGTCCCAACTGAAAATCTGGGAAAGTGAAACATCTGAGAGGAGGGTCATAAAACTGGAGACGTGTGGATCATGCTCATCTGTGATGCATCCTGGTCCATGATCATGTCCATAATGCCACCATAATGTTCCCTGAATAAAGGGACATGATCAGGAGTGATGAGTGCCTGCATTTATCTGATGCCTATTAAAGTGGGCTCAAATAAGTTTTAAGTGATGTTGCTCTTCCTGGAAGTGTCCATGCTGATAATGGATGCTGGTGAAGAAGGCTGAGGATAAATGCTGATAAAGGCAACTGAAGAAGAGGCTGAAGAAAAGTCTTTGATGAAAACAACTGGTGAAGAGAGCTGAAAAGAATCTCTAGTGAAGATAACTGATGGAGAGGCTAGTGCAGATAACTGAAGGAATCTGAGTAGTAGAATAGGTCAAAACCAAACCAAAGATAAGATGTGGATACCCTGTAAAATAAATAGACAAATGTTAAATGATGCAAAATGATGTAAGCAGAATGATATTCAAAGGGTTTGTGATCAGGTGCTGGATCTGTTATCTGCCTTGATAGGGTCCATGTGTGTTCCTAAGTCTGGATGAAGGCTTAGAAAAATAGTAACCAGGTGGGGGACTCAAATAAAGACACACAAGTCCAGAGTTTCACAAGAACAATCCAAAATGACACAACCTTAACAAACAAGTAACAAGGGTATGATGAGGCCAAGGGTTCCTGCAAACCTGTAAACATCCCAATCCCCTCACATGTTATGTTCTAGAGCAAATATCCTTAGACTTGGATCAGTTATGAGAAGTGTAAACACTTCTAACCCGGAGGTACAGTGTTTACAATAACCATAAAGGATCCTCCTCTAATTCACCTCAGATGCTGAAGGTTATAAAGGTTATCCAGACTTAACAGGCTTCCCAGATAACCCTAGTACTACAGGAAATCCGTAGCACAAAGTTCTCAAGAAGAAACTCATGTTTGAACCGTGTTTCATATTCCCACACCAGGCCGAAATGGAATGGGAAAGAATATGAAGCCACTATATCATATGTGTCACTCAGGCTCCCGGTATGGAACCTTACTCACTCAATGATCCCTCCCACCAAGGAAAACAACAGATCCAACACAGGTGATATGATGATAATATGAAATGCATAAGAACAGTAAATAAAGGAATAAATTTGGTTATACAGAAAGCGATAAATAAAGAAATTAACAAAAAGCACAAGTATCACATAACACCCCCATAAACACAAGTCAAACAAGCGATAGGAGAAACCCACAAAAAGAACCAGAAGCACTGGTTGCAAGATAAGGTCCCCAGTAGAGTCGCCAAGCTGTCGCTCCCAAAGATTTGCATCCCGGTGCAGACGCGAACGGTCGGCGAAGAGAGAAATGAAATGAAGGTGAATTGAATAGAGTCGCCAGCTAGGCATTTTTATCCCGAAGGAAAGGTAATGCTGCATAAACCTAAAAAAGGATGGATAAGACGGTTGTGAACCAGAGAAACTGAGAAAGGGGGTTGGTTACAACCTGGGAAGATATTAGCACCCAGATTATCAGTCGTACTCGACGGGATCCACGCTTACAAGATTGTGTTTAAAAGGGGTAGGTGTATGTGCTATCTGTGTGCAAAAGCTGGAAAAGAATATACAAGTGTCAGTGCAAAAGGTGAATGCTCAGGAATTGAGGCTTAAAAGAGAGTGCTGAAAGAGGGGGAAGACAAAGAGACTTTTGTTCGAGAACCGTTAAGTTATGCCTACGTATCCTCGCGTGCAATGAGGAAGTCAGAACATCGTAGTTCGACTCAAAGAGACTGAAATATAAATTGACTATGAACTGCTTACTTGTCTATGCTCAAGTGTATGACTCGTCTGGCTCGAGTGCTAACTGTCTTGCATTAGACGGAAGAAGCAAGTTTTCGTTTGTGAATGAATGTGATGAGAAAAGAATCCCGAAGGAGACGATTATTGTTTGTTTTTGTGTTTTCAGTTTTGTTATTGTTTTTGGTGTTTTGCATAAGTTGATGAGCTTGAGCCTAAATCAAGGGCTTGTAAACTCATTATATCCTCCCTGATTAGGGATAATGAGCCTACTTAAGTATGAGATAAGCATCTCAACATAGTTACCATGATGATGTAGGATTAAGATCATTAACCTACTTATGATTATTTAGATGTTTTGTTTTTTTGTTTAGTGTTAAGTAATGAGTTTAATCTCTAATCACAGATTAGTGAACTCATTACACCATCCTAATAGAAGGATAATAGATGAGAACACTTAAGCTGAGGAAGATACCTCAACTTAATCCATGGTTAAGGATTAAATTCATTATATAACAAAGCCTTTATTAAGTGGATTTTAAATAAGGGGTGAGATTAAGAAGTGAATTTTATGGTTTGTAAGACAACTTGAGGAGGACTTGTCCATTAAACACTAGGGTTAGTCCTTCTTAACCATAAGGAAGAATTAGAACCCTAATGTAAGGCCCAAGTTACAAGATAAAGTCTTAGTGATTATTAAGATGATTTGATTAAGAGGTTTAAACAAAGTAAAGGTTTAACACTTAGGATTAAAGTTATACACTCCATCCTAAGAGAAGGATGTAGGCATAACCCTAGTTCCAAAGTCCTAAATCTTTAAGAGTTTAGTCTCTGATTATTGAGATGAGAAGAGAGACTCAAGGAGACTCAAAGGTAAAAGGCTAATGGGGACTAATTACAACTCTAATTATTATCATGCTTGGATGTTCCTATGGTTTGTGAGGCTTAAGAAATATCTTCAAGGAAGCCACCAATGGAAGAAGCAGATGAAAGGAGGAAGAAGCAAGAGAATAAGTTACTTACTTCATTGAAGAAGATAAGTAACTTGAAGAAAGAAAGTGAGAGAGATGGAACATAAGTGAATCAAATTCACTTAAATAACAAGTAAAATGCAAATGAAAGAGATAAGAAGAAGTGAGAGGTCAGGGCAAATTCACCTCCCAAAATAACTTACCACCTGAAAGTGTTAGCATGAATGCATAAAGTGTAAAGCATAAAGAAATGAAGTGAAATGAGATGAGATGAGATGAAATGACCAAAGTCAGAAGTGTTTATGCAATGTAAATGTCATGTAAGATGATGCAAAGGCATACAAAATGCATATGTATTATCATACAAAGATGAGATGCAAATGGATGAAGAAATGATCAATCAATGTTCTAACATGTCCTAAGATGTCTAAGATGACATATGAATGCTTGAAATGTCATGGCAAGTCCATGTGATGATGAGTATGCAAGGTGAATGCAAATGAACATGAGAAATTAGGGTTACATGGACATATGAGATGCAAATGGATAAAACATAAGCATATGACATTATAAAAATTTGAAATCAAGCTCAAACAAACCCTAATTCCAAATTAGGTCACACCCCAAAGGAGAAGGTCACAAGCCTAACCAATCAAAAGTTATGATTTTCCTAAGTTTCCTAGGGTTTTTGGATGGTTCAAAGGGAAAAATGCAAATCAATTTGAAAATGCAAGATAAATTCATGAGGAAAAAGACCTATAAACTAAATGCAATATGTAACATAATGCAAAAAGAATCAACTTCAAACTCTTCTTTGTTAGGCAGAAATGATTTTTAAAAGTTAGGGTTTAAAAATGTGATTTTAATGACCCTTAATTCAAAGAAAATTGGCAAACTGTGATCAAACCTAAAAAGAAATTTGTGTGAAGAGTTTGAAAATGTTTCTAAATGCATTGGGATGATTCATGATTTTTTTGGTGATTTTTAGAAACCTATAATGTATTTTTAATTAATTAAAATACTTTAATTAATTAAAAATAACATTTAAATATTTTAAAAATGCTTTTTCAATGCAAAAAATAAAATAAAAATCATTTTTGGAATGAGAAAAATATTTAAAGTCAGAATGCAAAAGAAAATATTTTTGAATGCTTTTTTCTATTTTAAATAAATTATGCAAGAAAAATGAATTAAAATGAATTAAAATGCAATAAAAAGGAAAAGTCAGCGCATCCAATGGCTGAGGTTTAAATGAAAAAGGTGGGAATTGACTGGCGCGCATCTGGACGGCTCACATTCAAATTGAGTTTTAATTAAGTTTAATATTTAATTAATCAGGATTAAAAACTAATGGCGCATCTGGACCACTCATTGCCTAACCCTAATCACCATCCAACGACCTCGCACGCATCTGGGCAACTAACCCTAATTAGGGTTCTAATCACTCTCAGGTGACCGGAGCTAGCTCCGGTCATCTTCTCCGACAAGCCAAACACCCTAACTTCTTCCCTAGGCTAAATCAAACTCTCTAAAGCTCCATAAATGATCATTGAACATCAACAAGCAAGAATCAATCATCAAAAACAATTTATTTCACGCATACATGATGAATCGAAGCAAAAATCATTTCACGAGCAAAATTTCAGAACATCATGAAATGCGTAAAACGCAACCATTTTCAAAAGTAAAAGCATCAGCATGACCAGGGAAGCATAAGGAATCATTTAGAAACTTAAAAGAGAAGTTCTGGAAAAAAAGTTTATCATAGCTACCTGAGTTGAAGCTTTGTGTTCTTGAGCTTTCTGACCTCTCTCTTGGTTAAAATCCACCCCAATGAACTTCCCGATGATGAAGAGGAGCTTAGAGCAAGCTTGTGATGTCTATTTTGAAGTGTTTGATTCTGAGTATGCAAAAATCGTATTTCTGATTGAGGGTGTTTTAGGCTATGGTAAAGGGTAGGAAATGATCCTGAGGTGTTTTTGAGTTGATTGGTGAAGGAAGTTTGAAGTTTCAGTGGTTGGTTTTTAAGATTCGAAGAGAGGAAGTTTTTGACAAATTTTGTGAATTCTGAGTGTAAGGATCATTCAGGATCTTATGTGTTATGAAATAGCTTGCATAATGTTTGATTAAGCCAATGGGATTGCTCAGATAGTTGTTGTGGCACAGGCTGATTGGTATGGGGTGTTTTACAAAAAAGTCAAGATTTGTGTACTTGAGGTATGGGCCATGGCAGGTCTGGTTTCTTGGGGTGTCTGGCCTAAGCAAGATTCATGGAGAGCCATAGAATCAAGATTATGCAGCTGACACAAGTGGATGGAAGGATCCACGACATTTTGCAAATTTTGGGAGTTTTGGCCCTTTTGTGATTTCTTGAAGTTCAAGTCATGGAAACCCTAGGTTCAATGCACAATTCTGTTGTTTAGAGGTTTCTTTGACAAGTTGTGAACTATTTGTGCACATTAGAAGTCATTAGAATGCTTGAACATGCCAAAATGCAAAATCCCTCTTTGACATGAAACTTGAAATTATAGGATTTTTGCCAACTTTGAAAGGCCATATCTTGAGTTCTATGATGAATCAAGACATGTTCTTGTACTTTTTGAAAAGGGAAAGACCCAATCAACAACTTTAATGACCAAGAATTTTCCATTTGAAGCATTTTTGGTTGTGAAAGAGGAGGTTGAAAAACTTTCCCAAAATGGAAAGTTTGCATTTCAAGTCATTTCCAAAAATGGCAAGTTTGCAATTGGCTCAAAATTCTTCAATCTTGTGAACTTCCAACCACATCTAAGATCAAATAAAGATCATTGAACTTCAATGTGATGAAAATGACCCTTTGGTTCCTTTGTTGGAGGCCTCAGATGCCCTGATTTTGACTTAACTTTCTCAGGAAGTTACCCAATGATCAGATGACTTCCACAATGAGTTTCTTCATCAAACTTGGTACACATGATCCTTATGACATATTATGAACATTAGAAACAAGAATTACCAAAATATTTGGAGTTAAGGCTTCTGAAACCATAACCCTAATTTTGGTCATCTGTGTAGTGAAAACCCTAGCTATGCTTCCATGCCTTTGCCAGTTCTTGTAATCCCTTGACTTTCATGAACTTTGAGGAGCATAATATGACGATAGATCACACATGGACCCTCTTGGAAAGCTTTGATGCCTTTGGGATGGCTCAGATGGATTCTTGGATTGCTCAGATCACAAACCCCAGATGCAGATGAACTTGAACTATGCAGATGAAACAAAAAATGCAATGTGAGATGGTATGCTTATGCTTATGCAAAAATGAAAGATCACAAGCCATGGTGTGATATGAGTGAGGGAAAATTTGGGGTGTTTACATTCCCCCTCAAGTTGTCTTACAAACCATAAAATTCATTTCTTAATCTCATCCCTTAATTAAAATCCACTTAATAAAGGCTTGTTATATAATGAATTTAATCCCTAACCATGGATTAAGTTGAGGTATCTTACTCAGCTTAAGTGTTCTCATCTATTATACTTCTATTAGGATGGTGTAATGAGTTCATTAATCTATGATTAGAGATTAAACTCATTACTTAACACTAAACAAAACCCCAAAAACATCTTAATAATCACAAGTAGGTTAATGATCTTAATTCTACATCATCAAGGTAATTAAGTTGAGATGCTTATATCATACTTAAGTAGGCTCATTATCCCTAATCAGGGAGGATATAATGAGTTTACAAGCCCTTGATTTAGGATTAAGCTCATTAACTTATGCAAAACACTAAAAACAATAACAAAACTAAAAACACAAAAACAAACAATAATCATCTCCTTCGGGAATCTTTTCTCATCACACTCATTCATAAACGAGAACTCGCTTCTTCCTGAAGAAGATAAGTAACTTGAAAGAAAGAAAGTAATAGGGAGGGAGCATAAGTGAAGCAAGTTCACTTCAAAGACAAGTAAGAATGCATATGAAGAGATGAGAAGAGGTGAAGGCAAATTCACCTCCTAGATAACTTACCAAAAGTACCTGAAATGTTAGTATGAATGCATAAGAAATGATATGCAATGACCAAAGTCATAAGTGTAAATGCAAGGTAAATGGCATATGAGATGATGCAAAGTCATACAAGATGCATATGAATGATCATACAAAGATGAGATGCAAAGAAAGCATGCTTGAAAGCTTGAAAACACATGGATGTTTATGAAATGAAATGAATGCAACACATGGAAAATGAATGAAGAAATGATCAAGAAATGTTCTAACATGTCCCAAGATGTCTAAGATGCCACATGAATGCTTGAAATGACATGGCAGGTTCACATGATAATGAATATGCAAGGTGGATGTAAATGAACATGAGGAATTAGGGTTTTATGAACATATGAGATGCAAATGAACAAAATAGAAGCATACAACATGATAAAAAATTGAAACCATGCTTAATCAAACCCTAAAACCATATTAGGTCACACCCCAAAGGAGAAGGTCAGAAGCTAATCTTATTGAAAGTTATGAATTTTCTAAGTTTGTTAGGGTTTTTGGGTAATTCTCATAGGAAAATGCAAATCAATTTGAAAATGAAAGATAAATTCATGATGAAAATAACCTAGAAACAAAATGCAATATATGAAACAATGCAGAAAGAATCAAGTTCAAACTCTTCTTGGTTAGGCAAAAATTATTTTTCAAAGTTAGGGTTTAAAATTGTGATTTTAAAGAACCCTAATTCAAAGAAAATTATGAAATTATGTACAGACCTAAAAATAAAATTGTATGAAGAGTTTGAAAATGTTTCTAAATGTATTGGAATAGTTCATGATTTTGTTGGTCATTTTTACAAACCTAAATGCATTTTAATTAATTAAAATACTTTAATTAATTAAAAATAACATTTAAATATTTTAAAAATACTTTTTAAATGAAAAAAATAAAATAAAAATCATTTTCAAAGTTTCATATTTTTTGAAAGTGTTTTGATATTTTTAATAAATTATGCAAAAGAAATGAATTAAAATGAAAATAAAAAAACAAAAATGAGAAGTAATCAGATCATGTGGTCCAGATTCAAACCTAAGGGATTGGTGTTGACTACGCGCGCGTTTTAAGGGCCGGGATCAATTCTGATTAAATTAATTCAAATAAACATAATTAAACTAATTAATTAATGTTTAGGGTTAATGACCTCATCTGGACCGTATGCTGTCTAATCTAATCTCCATCCAAGGGCTCACAATGAAACTGGGAATCAAAACCCTAATTAATCTCAAGTGACCGGAGCATGCTCCGGTCACCTTCTCTAGCCACACCTTCAAGCCATCTCTCTCTAAGCTACCCCAGACCGAAATAACTGCCTGGAAATGATCCCCATGCCTCACACAATCAAAATCACTCATCAAACATCATTTATATCACAAGAATCAAGAAAATCGAATCAAAAACAAATTCACGGGCAAAGTTTCAGAACAACATGAAATGCTTATTTCTCAACCATTTTCAAAAGTAAACATATCAGGATGATCAGTGCATCATGTAGAATCAATTTGTAACTTAAAAATCATGTTCTAGAAAAATTGTTCTTGAGGTATACCTGAGATGAAGCTTTCACTCCTTGAGCTTTCTGGCCTCTTTCTTGGTTCAAACCAACTCAAATGAGCTCCCTGATGATGTTGCAAAGCTTAGAACAAGTTTGTATGGCTTGGTTTATGAGTTTCAATTTTGAGAGGTGAGAAATTGTGTTTTTGATTCAGAGGCTTTTAGGTCATTGTGAGGGTTGCTTTGTGATCCTGAAGGTGTGTATGTTTGAATGGTGCAAAGAGTTTTGAAGTTTGTGGTTTGTGTTGAGAGAATCGAAGAGATGAAGTTTTTGGTGGATTTTTTGCGATCTGACTTCTCTAATGTTTCAGGCTTGAATATGTTATGAAAAGAGCTCCTTAGGGTTTGCATAAGAGGTTGTGATGGGTCAGATTGTGGGTGGTGGCTCAGTTTGATTGGTATGTGAGGAAATGCAAAAATGTCAACTTATGTGTACTTGAGGTATGGGTCAATGCAGCAGGGGATTCTGAGCATAGATTGCCCCAGCATGCTTCATGGAGGGCCCTTGGATCAAAGAAAGGCAGTTGTGATGCTTGGATGGAGAAATGGCAAGCTTTCTGCAACTTTCCCTCTTTGATGTTTCTTGTGAATCAAGCCATAAAAATGCCAAATTCATGGGCCAATTATGATCTTTGGATGCTTCCTTGAAATGTTGTAACATATTTGTGCACATTAGAAGTCATTTAGAAGCTTAAAAATGCCAATATGCAAAATCCCTCTTTGACATGAAACTTGAAATTATGTGATTTTTGCCAACTTTGAAAGGCCATATCTTGAGTTCTAGGATGAATCAAGACATGTTCTTGTACTTTTTGAAAAGGGAAAGACCTAATCTACAACTTTCATGTCCAAGAATTTTTCATTTGAAGCTTTTTTGGTCATGAAAGAGGAGGTTGAAAATCTTTCCCAAAATGGAAAGTTTGCATTTCAAGTCATTTCCAAAAATGGCAAGTTTACAATTGGCTCAAAATTCTTCAATCTTGTGAACTTCCAACCACATCTAAGATCAAATAAAGATCATTGAACTTCAATGTGATGAAAATGACCCTTTGGTTCCTTTGTTGGAGGCCTCAGATGCCTTGATTTTGACTTAACTTGCTCAGGAAGTTACCCAATGATCAGATGACTTCCACAATGAGTTTCTTCATCAAACTTGGTACACATGATCCTTATAACATATTGAGAAAATTAGAAACAAGAATGACCAAAAAATTTGGAGTTAAGAACTCTGAAACCAAAACCCTAATTTTGGTAATCTGTGTAGTGAAAACCCTAGCTCTACTTCCATGCCTTTGCCAATTCTTGTGATCTCTTGACTTTCATGAACTTCGGGGAGCATAATATGATCATAGAACACACATGGATACTCTTGGAAAGTTTCAAGACCATTGGGATGGCTCAGATTGATTCTTGGATTGCTTAGATCACAAACCCTAGATGTAGATGAAATTGAACTATGTAGTGAAACAAATATGCAATATGGGATGTAATGCTTATGTTAAAACAAAAAAATGAAAGATCACAAGCCATGGTGTGATAAAAAGTGAGGGAAAATTTGGGGTGTTTACAGCTTCCCCTATTCAAACATGAGTTAGCTGTGCAGGATGTAAGTGCCTGGCTTAACAGACAAACAAGATAACTTGTGGTTGAATACCGAAGACAGTCTGAAATTTGCACTCGTTGGATAGAAGAACAAAAGGGATATAAATTGTAAAAGGTAGTATAGTATGATTATTAAATGAAGGCGATGGAGGACGACCATCGAGCAGAGGACGACTGTTGGGGATAAAGTGTTAAGTAAAGCAATGACGGGGACGACCGACAAGCTGGGGAAATAAATAGATCATGATAGGGACGACCATCGGGTAAGGAAACAAGATTCTTTGGGGATTAAAGTAATGAAAAAAGCAATGATGGGGACGGCCACCAGGCTTGGAAAGTAAAGTAAACATCGATGGGGATGGCCATTGGTTTAATGAATAAATGAAATAATGATGAGGGACGGTCATCAAAGGTGAAGGACGATCACCTAGCTGGGGACGATTGCTTTTTATCACGACATAGGACGAATGTCAGATAGAAAATGTCAAAGATGGGGACGGACATCGGATAAGCATGATGAAGGATGATCATCAAGAGGTGAAGGACGATCACCTAGCAGGGTACGACTGCTCTCGGGGTTTATCACGACATAGGAAGAATGTCGGATAACAAGATCAACGATGGGGATGACCATCGGATAAATGATGAGGGACGGTCATCAAAAGGTGAAGGACGATCACCTAGCAGGGGGCGACTGCTAAAAATATCACGACATAGGACGAATGCCGAATAGAAGGTTCCAATAATGGAGATTCCACTATGGAAAAGGATGAGGGACGGTCATCCAAAGGTGAAGGACGATCACCTGGCAGGGGAGGGCTGCCGAAAGTATCACGACATAGGACGAATGTCGGATAGGAGAAAGTTTTTTTGTTGATGACTTACTGGGGAACGGTAAACACGGATGAGTGCTTACGCTTTCATGAATAAAAGATATAAGTGTTTGACGATGTGTATATATTAAAGACGCGGACAAGCATCCTTAGGACCATGATACAGAAGAGTATTGGTAGAAACAAATGCTGACACGTGTTCAAAGATGATGATACTGACGAGTATTGACCGGTTAAGCAAGGAACACAGACGAGTGTTGAATCTGCCGAGGAGTGATATATACAAGATATGTATGAGTATCAAAAGGACTTTTGTATAAGTATGTATAAGTATTGATATGTTGGTGAAGTATGTGCAAGACACGGACAAGTGTCGAAAGATTGGGCATGGGACACAGACAAGTGTTTGACTTGCTGGAGAAGTATGACATGGACGAGTGTCAAAAGGAATACGTACAAGTTATGAACAAAATATCTGTATTTGAGAGTGCAAAGAGGATACTTTGGCTTTTATCTGCACGGGATATGAGTTTCGTATATTGCTGATGAAATATTGATGGTATTTGCAGGTGACTGGCTCGAACTTGGCTTGTGATCATGCAAATGTTTGATTTTTGCTGTAATGCTCCAAATTAGATAGAATGATACGCTTATTTCGGTGAATATGATGTGAATGCTATGATTATGAAAATGAGAGAAACTGATCCGGGATTCGGATCCTGCGGGGATACAGATCCCTGGCTGATCTGTTTGGAGGAATAACCCGGCTGGGGGAAGAGATCATTGATAGATCTGTCCGTAGGGGTAACTCTTCTTGGGTAAATAGATCATCGGTAGATCTATCTGGAGAGAGAACTCCTTAATGAGGAAGTTTTAGTAACTCAGTTGGGGATGTGTTTCAGGTATTGCTCTTCCGGGGAGGCACCTCTGTGGGGAATCAGTTCCATTAACTCTGCTGAGGATGAGAGAAATCTGGTATCTCTGTGGGGAATAGAAGGTTCTTTGATCACTTTGTTGTGAAATAGTTGTCAGACACTGCTCGGGAGGTCCTGCTCAGGGAGGAGGTAACTTTTGGGAAGTAGTATGCTGGGGATTCAATGCTTGATATGCCCCGTGTTGTGAAAGATTGTTTGTCTTAGGTGCCTGCAACCTGTTAAGACAAATGAAAACGCACAAGCGTCCCGAGGTATCGCTAACCAGATTCCGATATAGGAGTTAGATTTACCTGAAATTAATATATTTCCTGCAAGCATTTTATTAAAAATGGCTCATATGTTTTATGCAATTGTTGGATTATGGATATTGGACATTTTGCAAACGAAACAAAAATGTACAGAAGCAAAGTGTGACTGAAAACTCTGATTTTATTAATTTGCGTGCCCTGAATTGGCAAGTACAGTAAAAGAAGCAAATCCCCTGGAAGGAGGATATTGCTGTAAATTGAGAAATCAAAAGTGTTGGCAATGTTGAAGATGACGCTCTAGTGAGCTTCCTTTGCTATGACCTGTATGACCTTGACGCTCTTCTTATCTTGCTTTCTGAAGAAGGCTGATTCTGACCGACGTTTTATCCTTTCGAAGCTTGCCATGTTGTGAATGTTACAGACGAATTCAAAATGCAGTTGTTCGCTTATTCCCTGATTTTGCGTGTATCGCCCTTTCGGGTTTTTAATCCACCAGGATACCCATTTTTGCCTGAGCTGTCCAATGCGGCTTTTCAACTCAACGGGTGTACATTTCTTTGATTTTTTCCCTTATTTTTTCCCGAGTCTTTAATTATGTTTTTGACTCGCCGAGATGTCCTATTTTTTCCTGGACTTACATTCTGTTTTAATGTCCAGCGGGTCATTTTATGCGAAGTATTTTTTAACTGCATCTGAATTCACAAGAGACGTGAAGTCTTCACCATCCATGGGTGTGAGCATCAGTGCTCCACCTGAGAAGACTTTGGTTATGACATAGGGACCTTCATAATTTGGTGTCCACTTGCCCCTGTGGTATGTATGAGGAGGAAGGATCCTCTTCAGAACAAGCTCTCCTACTTGGTATTCCCGAGGTCTGACTTTGTGCTCGAAGGCTTTCTTCATTCGCTTCTGATATAATTGCCCATGACAGATGGCAGCTAGTTTTTTCTCTTCAATCAGATTCAGTTGATTGTACCGAGACCAGACAAATTCCGCTTCATCCAGCTTCACATCCATCATTACCCGTAAGGAGGGTAGCTCAACTTCAACAGGTAGGACAACTTCCATACCGTACACAAGCTGATAAGGCGTTGCCCTAGTGGACGTTCTGATTGAGGTTCGGTACCCATGCAAAGCGAATGGTACCATTTCATGCAAGTCTTTACAAGTAACCACCATCTTCTGCACAATCTTCTTGATGTTTTTGTAGGCTTCCTCAACAACGCCATTCATCTTTGGCCTGTAAGGAGAAGAGTTGTGGTTTTGGATTTTGAAGTCCCGACATAGTTCTGCCATCATCTTGTTATTCAAATTGGAACCATTATCATTAATGATTCGCTCGGGAACTCCATATCGACAGATGATGTCTCTTTTCAGAAATCTGGCTACCACTTGTCTGGTGACGTTTGCATACGAAGTTGCTTCGACCCATTTGGTGAAGTAATCAATGGCTACCAGGATGAACCGGTGACCATTTGAAGCTGTCGGTTCAATCTTCCCAATCATGTCAATGCCCCACATAGCAAAGGGCCAAGGTGAAGACATCACGTTCAAAGGATTAGGAGGCACATGCATTTTATCTGCGTAGATCTGGCACTTGTGGCCTTTTATGGCATATTCACAACAGTCTACATCCATTGTGATCCAGTAGTAACTCGATCTTAACAACTTCTTTGCCATTGCATGTCCTCTGGCATGGGTACCGAAAGAACCTTCATGCACCTCGTGCATCAGTAGGTCTGCTTCCTTCTTGTCAACACATCTGAGCAGGACCATGTCAAATTTTCGCTTGTATAATGAACCATCATCATTGAGGAAGAAACTGTCGGCCATCCTTCTTAATGTCTTCTTATGATAGATGATGCCCCAGGTGGGTACGTCTGATTCTCTAAGAAGCATTTGATGTCGTGGAACCACGGTTTGTCATCACTAGCAATGTCCACAGAGAACTCATATGCCGGTCAGTCTTGTTTGGATACCAAAATCCGAGGCACATAATTGAAAGTTTGAACTTTGAGAATGGGGGAAATGGTAGCTAAAGTATCTGCAAACTGATTTTCGTCTCGAGGGATGTATTCAAGTTTGACTGTTGTGAAGAAAGTCAATAATTTCCTCGTATAGTCACGGTATGGAATCAGATGCTCCTGATGAGTGTACCATTTGCCGTTGGTCTGATTGATTACCAAAGCTGAATCTCCGAATACATTCAAAGTTTTGATCCTGAGATCAGTGGCTTCCTCAAGTCCCATGATACATGCTTCGTATTCTGCTTCGTTGTTAGTGCAGGAAAATGTGAGTTTTGCCGAGAAAGGCACATGAACTCCTTTAGGTGTAATGATCACTACACCAACTCCACGACCATTCATATTGACAGCCCCGTCAAACATCATAGTCCATGCTTCTTCGGGATCAGGTCCTTCAGTGTGAACTAGCTCTTCATAATCTTTTACTTTTAAGTAAATGATGTCTTCATCAGGGAAGTTATATCTCATGGGTTGGTAATCATCAATGGGTTGCTCAGCCAGATAGTCAGATAGTACACTGCCCTTGATGGCTTTTTGAGAGGTGTACTGAATGTCATACTCTATTAGAATCATTTGCCACCTTGCAACCCTTCCGGTAAGTGTTGGCTTCTCAAATATGTACTTGACGGGGTCCATTTTTTAGATCAACAAGGTAGTATGATTCAGCATATATTGTCTTAGTCGGCGAGCAACCCACACTAAAGCACATCATGTTTTCTCGAGCAGTTAATAACGTTGTTCACAGTCGGTAAACTTTTTGCTTAGGTAGTATATTGCATACTCTTTTCGACCAGACTCGTCATGGTGGCCCAACACACACCCTATTGACCCTTCTAATACTGTCAGGTACATTATCAGAGGTCTTCCTTCAATGAGAGGCATGAGGATTGAAGGTTCTTATAGGTACTCCTTGATCTTGTCAAAAGCTTTCTGACAATCGTCATTCCACCTGACTGTTTGCTCCTTTCTTCAGAATTTGAACAGGGGCTCATAGGTTGTAGTGAGGTGAGATATGAACCTTGATATGTAGTTCAATCTACCTAAGAATCCCCGAACTTCTTTTTCAGTCCTAGGTGCAGGCATCTCCTAAATGGCTTTGACTTTGTCGGGATCAACCTCAATTCCCTTTTTGCTTACAATAAATCCCAGCAACTTACCAGAATGTACCCCGAATGTGAATTTGTTAGGATTCAATTTTAGCTGATACTTCCTCAGACGCTTAAACAACTTTAGCAGATTCACCAGATGGTCTTCTTCAGTAAGGGACTTGGCAATCATATCATCCACATAGCATTCGATTTCTTTGTGGATCATATTGTGGAATAATGTCACCATGGCCCGTTGATACGTTGCACCGACATTATTTTGTCCAAACGGTATTACCTTGTAACAAAATGTGCCCCAAGGTGTTATGAAAGTTGTTTTCTCCATGTCATCGGGTGACATATTGATCTGATTGTATCCAGAAAATCCATCCATGAAAGAAAATACCGAGAACTGGGCTGTGTTGTCCACCAATACATCAATGTGAGGTAATAGGAAATCATCCTTCGGGCTACCTCTGTTCAGATCCCGGTAATCCTCACACATACGCACCTTTCCATCCTTCTTAGGCACGGGTACAATGTTAGCAACCCACGACGGGTAACTAGTTACAACAAGGAATTCAGCGTCCCACTGCTTTTGTACTTCTTCCTTAATCTTCATGGCCATATCTGGACGAGTACGGCGTAGATTTTGTTTAACTGGTGGGCAATCTTCTTTCAATGGTAGCCTGTGCGTGACAATATTCGTATCTAGACCTGGCATGTCTTGATAGGACCAAGCAAAGACGTCGACGTATTCCCGAAGCTAGCTGATAAGCTGTTCCTTCACCGGAGCTTGCAGGCTGGCCCAAATCTTCACTTCTTTCAAATCCTTCTCGGTACCAAGATTAACAGTTTCAGTTTCCTCCTGATGAGGAGCAATCAATTTCTCTTCTTGCCTAAACAACCTGGCTAACTCTTTAGGCAACTCATAGTCTTCCTCAACCCCTTCATCTGCTTGATTAATTGGATTGTCGAAGTCATCCAAGGTCATAGCAGTGTGGTTGTTGGTGCAATCTGGAGGATTATCTCTGCAAGGGTTGAGATTTGTTCTTTTTAGTGATCAATTTTAATCTTGTTTAGAAAAAATGAAGTTATTTATTTTGAAAACATTGCCATTTTTTTGTTTTGTGCGAAATATTACAAAAATGAAAAGACAGTGAGCGAAAGAGAATTTTTTTTGCAAAAGATGTCCATTGTTCATTGATATTCCATTTGCACAAAATACAAATATGGCCCTATTATAAAATGAGTCCTGACACCTTGGGCAAGATGCAGGACTTGATGCATGCTAAAAAAAGCAGGAAATAATAATTACTCTGCAGGAGTAACTCTTATAATTTCTTGGGAAGACCAGGTAAGGACTTGTTGTCCCGGGATCCTTGGACGAATCCAGCTCTCCAGGTTGAGGTCGCTTTCAGCCTCGTCTTCCACGTTATTGACAACATCTGGGGTAAGCATCCCCCCACTCACGAACTTGGGCTCCTTAGCAGCCTCTGCTTGATCTTGTCAGAATAGTTTGTAACCCAAACCGAATTTGTCCTCCTTCTTCTCCATAGGTAGCAGCTTGCCCCAGTCTTGGGCGTTTCCATCTTCAACAACCTTCCAAGCTTGTTGGTAGGAGACAATTGAAGTACCCATCCTATCCTCCTGGGATGTAGCAAATACTTTAGTTGTCGCCTCATTGACATTCAGTGCTTCGAAACCTTCACCATCCATATCAATGTATTTGTAGGTGGCCAGATGGCTAACAAAAATATCCTCTTCACCACAGATTGTGATAATTTTCCCTTCCCACTCGTATTTTAATTTCTGGTGAAGGGTCGACGTAACTGCGCCAGCGGCGTGAATCCATGGTCGACCTAACAAACAACTGTAGGCCGGCTGAATGTCCATCACGTAGAAAGTAGTTTGAAAGACTTGAGGGCCAATTATCACAGGAAGCTCCATTTCTCCAAAAACAGACCTCTTGGAACCATCAAAAGCTCTAACCACCAGATTACTTGGTCGGAGAGCTATACCATCATATTCAAGCTTAACAAGGGCTTTCTTTGGCAAGACATTGAGCGAATAGCCAGTTTCAACTAGAACATGTGAAAGCACATACCCTTTACACTCCAGAGTGATGTGTAAAGGTTTGTTGTGGTGACGACCTTCCGTTGTCAAATCAGTGTTGGTGAAACCTAGCCCATGGCTAGTATTAACATTAGACACCACTGTCTCGAGTTGATTTATCGTGATCTCCTCAGGCACGTAGGCTGCGTGCAGGACTTTAAGTAAAGCATCCCGATGAGCTTCGGAACACAATAGCAGGGATAAGATGGAGTTCTTGGAAGGAGTATGGTGGAGCTGATCCACAACCTTGTAGCCGCTTCTCTTTATTATCCTCATAAATTCATCCCCATCTTGATCAAAGGATGTTTTATGGGATTCTTTCAAAGCCGGTTCTTCCGGCACCACATTTTTACCTTTACCTTTGGCAGCAGCCTTTGCCTCAATATTAACTCTTGAAACTTGTGACGCGAAGAGGCATCGGTTTCGGGTGAAGTATCCGCCTCCCCCGACATTATCGATCTGTGGTGTATAATTTGCAGTAAAGATCTGAACCATAGTGCCATGGTACAACACTATTTTTTTCGTACAGAATGGGTCCAGGTACCGTGATGGTGATTGGACTGACTGCAACGGAGGTAGGAACTATTATTGTCTGTGGATTGTAATATATGGTGACAGGATTTCTGACTGGTGATGGTGGTGAATGACTGAAGCTGGGTTGTTGCTTAAAATTGTTGGAATCGAGGACCATTGCTGGGTCGTAGTATATGGTGACTGTGGAGACGTCGTTGTTAATGGTTGTTATAGTTGTAGAAGCGGATGCGGCTGAACTAGTGTTTGTTGAAGTGGTGGAAGAGATGATTGTTGATTTTTAGACGAGTCTATCGGAACAATTGTCTTTGAGGTTGTATTAGGGGTACTTTTTGTTGATGTAAGAGGAATTGCTGATGTTGTAGAAACCGTTGACGTTATCTGCAGGATACCTTCTCTAATAAGGCTATTGATGCCATTTCTTAAACTTGCACACCCATTGAGGGAAACTTTGCAAGATTCACAACAGGCCTCACAACCTGGGAACACCTGGCATTTTAAAAGTTGGGCTTTAACCTCTTCTAGAGGTGTTTAAATGTTTGCAGTATCTTCAATTAAATTCATGGGTTGATCCTCCTCAATCGCATTTATCCTTGGCCCACCCTAGCTGGGCATAGGAATTTTGGCGACGTTAGGAGGTGGTGCAAAATTTAAAGCCTTTGAATCAACCAGATCCGGGACCTTTATGTGCAAAGCTCTTCACTTTTCTGTGGTATGACCAGGTGCATTAGAATGGAAGCCCGTCTGGCATTGACATCGTAATTCCGTGGAATGTTTTGAGGATCTGGTGGAACCAGAGTCCTTAATTCGACAAGATTAGGCTTCAGAAGTTGTGGTAACAAAGTGGCATTGGGCATTGGTATAGGCTCAATTACCTTGTTGACTTGAGGTGGCCTTTGCTGGAAAGGACGTTGTTGTTGGTTGTTGTTATTGTTATAGGACCTTTGTTGAGGAAAATGTTGTTGAGGGAATTGTTGTGGTTGCGGAGTGTATTGTTGATGAGGAGGTGGAGTAATAATTGTGACAGCGGCAATTGATCTTGGCATATACTGGGGCCTTCCTCTGCCCATGTGTATTGAGTTTGTTTCACCGGACCTGTGAGGCCCAGAAAATGGTTTCCTTGTGCTGCTTGAGCTGGCGCCGTTATCAGAAATCTTTCCCATTTTAAATAAACTCAATCCCTTCTCCAGCTATGACCACATCTATAAAGCTAGTGGAAGAGAAAGCAGCCAACCAATCAATGCATGTCCCTTGGAGGGTGTTCATAAACATATTTGCCATTTCTCTTTCTGATATTGGAGGTTGAACGGTAGCAGCTAATTGCCTCCATCTCTGAGCATACTCTCTGAAGCTTTCCCTGGAGGATTGTGACATACCCATTAGAAGTGTTCTGTTAGGAGCCATGTCTAGATTGTATTGGTATTGGTGTATGAAAGCCTTGGCCAAATCTTTCCAATTTCTGATTGTTGCCCTAGTCAGATGAGAGTACCACTCACAGGATGCCCCAGTCAAGCTCTCAAAATAAAACATCCATAGCTTTTCATCCATATTGTAAGACTTTAATATTCCCAGAAAGGATTGAAGATGGGTGCGAGGGAAAGATGTTCCATTATATCTTTCGAAGCAGGGAGGTTTGAATTTGTGAGGAATTCTAACCCCTTCCACTAGCCCCATATCCATAACATCAAACCCTAAGGAGTTTTGAGACTCCAGAGACCTCAACTTTCCTGCTATCCCGTCTAGCCGACAATCATAGACTTCATCTCCTGCCCCAACTATAGTGAATTGTTTCTCTTGAGGGTTCTCTTGCAAGGCATGCCCTCCAGTATTACCCTGGGTATTCCTGATAGCATTAATGTCAGGGTTGAGATGAGGTCCAAACTCCGGGGGATCAGTACGAGGTTGTACATGATCATTGTTGCTGGTACCCCCTGTACCTGGGTGGTTTTCTTTAGGAGTTTTCCGCTCGACCAACTCTCTTAATCTTTCTTGGATTTGGGCCAACCCAGTCATTACTGCCATGAACTGTTTCATCTAAGCCCTCATTTCAGTTATTTCATTAGCCATCTGGGTTCTTACGTCCGTCAGATCTTGCTGAACCTGGTCCATCTGTAAGCTCGGAAGGTTGTTTCTTGTCGGATACCAGTGAACTTTGTTGATGGGGAAGACTCTCCTACGAGCAATGTTTCCTGAAACCACAACAAAGTGAGAAACAACAAAAACAAATACCTACAAAACAAATAAATGAGGTTAGTATGCAATGCAGTATTTCTATTTGTCTTCCAAGGGTATCTGGTTTGGTTCAATGGTTTTGACCCCCTAGTCCTCGAGGAATGATGATGTTGAAGAGAAATGAAGCCCGAAGAATAACACAAACCATATATTACAAAATGTAAAGATACATAGTTTTGATTACAACAAGTCCCCATGGTGGGTCAAAATACAACAACAAAAACAAAAGTACAAACAAAATGAAGTACAAATACAAAGAAATCAAACATCCAGCCCATAATCATCCTCTCTGACTTCTTCAGGAGAGCATCAGTCACTGGGCCAACTAGATGCTCTGTGATAGTCCTGATAAGAAGGTTCCTGGTGGCAATAGCATTCGTCAGCTTCTTATACTTGTCTTGGTCCTTTGATCTCTTTAACCCCGCCCGAAGTTTCAACTTAGAGATCTCTTTCTGTGCTGCTAACAAGGCTTCCTGATTCTTCTTCTCATTAGATTATAGCTGCTCTATCTTAGCATGGGTCCTCTGATCTTCCTGTGAATGAGCCTCAGTAATTCTGATCCATCTAGCCTGACTCTCTTCCAAGTAGTGCTCAGCTCTGGCCTTCTGCATCTTGGCTTCCTTGCAAGCATTCTTCAACACTAACTCCCCTGCTCTAGCCCTTCTGATGCAATCATATGTCTTCTCAATCTTGGTCATATGCTCGATCCGGAACTTCTCTAACCTCTCATTGTCCAGACGACTATCATTCCTCTCCCAGAGGGTCTTCTTTAGGGCTTCAGAAAGCTGAGTATTCCTTTCCTACAACTTCTCAAATTCCTCTAAACTGACTTTACCTACAGGCTCTACTGTTGATGGTCCAGGCACATCCTCTAAGGTGAATGGCATGCGGATGATTTTTCCTCTGATACATGACCAATCAAGATACTGAGCTGAAGCTATATTGTTGCACTTGCCAAGAATGGTAGTCCCATTTGTCTGAATGTTGTCCCAAGCCCAAGCTGCTTGTCGGGCAATGGCATGGTTATGCTGAATATCACAGTAAAGGGTTTATGATAAGTCCTGCTCTCTTGGTGGATGTACCAAGGCATACCCTAATTGCCTTTTGAACAACAAAGGATTGTAGTTGATACAACCCTTTACTCCAATCAGAGGTACATTGGGATACTACCCACAGCTGGTGATTATATCTCTGCCCTTGGTGCTCTGAGTGCACCATCTGATGTCTTCTGATGTAAGGGCAATCATTCTCTTAGCCCAATTTCTTGACTGGTGAGGATTCAAGAAAGCTTCTGTCTTTGGTAAGTGTCTCAATAACCAGCAGTAGAAGAGAGGTGCACAACATCTGACTAATCTTCCCCTCTGCTTCTCATTCCTCTTATGCACTGAGTAATAGAAATCCCCTAGCAAGGTATGAACTGGATTCTTCAGCAAGAAGAGATGGATAGCATTCTTGCTTACAAACTTTGGCTCGTCTGCAAACAAGATGATACCATGTATGCTAAGGCCCAAAAGAGCACAGACAATGTCCCACATCCCTACTGCAACATGAATGGTGGCCTGAGTAACCAAGAAGCCCAAGTGGAGGCCTGGGATTCCATCCTTGGTGGTCATATTCTGATATGATGGTGGTTTCCAAATATATGGCATTAGTTATATCCTCATTCCTGGGAGCAGTCATCTAAGGGTTGAAAGGAATCCCTCTCTTGATGGGAACACCCAACAACATGGAAAACTCCTCTAACAAAGGGCCCAACTGAAAGTCTCGAAAGGTAAAAAATCTTAGTGCAGGGTCATATAACTGAAGGAAAGTGTGGATCATACTCCTCTGTGATGCATCCAAGTCCATGATCATGTCCATAATGCCACCATAATGTTCCCTGAATAAAGGGACATGATTAGGAGTGATGAATGTCTGAATCTGCCTGATGCCTTCCATAGTGGTCTCAAAGAAATGATAAGTGATGTTGCTCTTCCTGGATGGGTCCATGTTGACAATGGATGCTGAAAGAAACAACTAAGGAGAAATGCTGATGAAGACAACTGATGAAGATGCTGAAGAAAGTCTCTGATGAAGATGGCTAGTGAATATCTGATGAAGATGTCTGAGCAGAAGAACGGTCAGAACCAAACCAAAGATAAGATGTGGATACCCTGTAAGACAAACAGAAAAATGTTAAAATGATGCAAGATGATGTATGCAGAATGATATGCAAGGGTTTGTGATCAAGTGCTGGATCTGTTATCTGCCTTGATAGGGTCCATGTGTGTTCAGAAATCCAGATGAAGGTTTAGAGAACCAGTAACAAGGTGGGTGACTCAAATAATGAGTCACAAATCTAGGTTTTCAGAAGAATAGTCCAAAATGGTGTGACCTTAACAATATCAGTAACAGGGTATGATGAGGCCAATGCTTCCTTTAAACCTGTAAACATCCCAACCCCCTCACATGTATTGTTCTAGAACAAGGATCCTCAGACTTGGATCGGTTATGAGAAGTGTAAACACTTCTAACCCGGAGGTATAATGTTTACAATATTCATAAAGGATCCTCCTCTAATTCATCTCAGATGCTGAAGGTCATAAAAAGGTCATCCAGACTTAGCAGGCTTCCGAAATAGCCCTAGTACTACAGGAAATCCGTAGCACAAAGTTCTCAAGAAGAAACCCATGTCTGAACCGTGTTTCATATTCCCGCACCAGACCGAAATGGAATGGGAAATAATATGAAGCCACTCTATCTTATGTGTCACTCAGGCTCCCGGTGTGGAACCTTACTCACTGAATATCCCTCCCACCAAGACAAACAGAAGATCTAGCACAAGATATGATGATAATAGTATGAAATGCATAAAAATAGTAAATGAAAGCAATAAATAAAGTTGTACAGAAAGAAATAAATAAAGCAACAAACAACAAGCACAAATAGCACATAACACCCCCATAAACACAAATCAAACAAGCGCTAGAAGAAACCCACAAAAAGAACCAGAAGCCCTGGTTGCAAGATAAGGTTCCCCAGCAGAGTCACCAAGCTGTCGCTCCCGAAGATTTGCATCTCGGTGCAAACACGAACGGTTGGTGAAAAGAGAAATGAAGGTGAATTGAATATAGTCGCCAGCTAGGCATTTTTATCCCGAAGGAAAAGTAATGCTGCATAAACCTAGAAAAAGATGGATAAGACGGTTGCGAACCAGAGAAATTGAGAAAGGGGGTTGGTTACAACCTGGGAGGGTATTAGCACCCACATTGTCCGTCATACTCGACAGGATCCACGCTTACAAGATTGTGTTTAAAGGGGTAGATGTATGTGATATCTGTGTGTAAAAAGCTAAGAAAAGAATATACAGGTGTCTATGCAAAAGGAAGTGAAACGCTCAGGACTGAGGCTTAAAAAGAATGTTGAAAAAGGGGGATGACAAAGAGACTTTTGTTCGATAACAGTTAAGTTATGCCCACGTATTCTCTCATGCAATGATGAAGTCAGAACACCGTAGTTCGACTCAAAGAGACTGAAAATGAATTGACTGTGAACTTCTTGCTTGTTTATGCTCAAGTGTATGACTCGTTTGGCTCGAGTGCTAAATGTATTGCATTAGACGAAAGAAGCGAGTTCTCGTTTATGAATGAGTGTGATGAGAAAAGAATCCCGAAGGAGACGATTATTGTTTGTTTTTTGTGTTTTCAGTTTTTTATTCTTTTTGGTGTTTTGCATAAGTTAATGAGCTTAATCCTAAATCAAGGGCTTGTAAACTCATTATATCCTCCCTGATTAGGGATAATGAGCCTACTTAAGTATGAGATAAGCATCTCAACTTAATTACCATGATGATGTAGGATTAAGATCATTAACCTACTTATGATTATTTAGATGATTTTGGGTTTTGTTTAGTGTTAAGTAATGAGTTTAATCTTTAATCATAGATTAGTGGACCCATTACACTATCCTAATAGAAAGATAATAGATGAGAACACTTAAGTTGAGGAAGATACCTCAACTTAATCCATGGTTAGGGATTAAATTAATTATATAAAAAGTCTTTATTAAATGGATTTTTATTAAAGGCTGAGATTAAAGAGTGGATTTTAAGTTTGTAAGACAATTTGAGGAGGACTTGTCCATTAAACACTAGGGTTAGTCCCTCTTAAACATAAGGAAGAGATAGAACCCTAATGTAAGGCCCAAGTTACAAGATAAAGTCTTAGTGATTATTAGTGTGTTTTGATTAAAAGGTGTAAACAAATTAAAGATTTAACACTAAGGATTAAAGTTATACACTCCATCCTAGGATAAGGATGTAGGCATAACCCTAATTCCAAAGTCCTAAAGCTTTAAGAGTTTAGTCTCTGATTAAGAGATGAGAAGAGAGACTCAAAGAGACTCAAAGGCAAAAAACTAGGGGGGACTATATACAACCCTAAAAGTTATCATACTTGGATATCCTATGGTTTGTGAGGCTTAAGAGAAAATATCTTCACGACCACCAATGGAAGAAGCAGATGAAAAGAGAAGAAGAAAGAAGAACAAGTTACTTACTTCCTGAAGAAGATAAGTAACTTGAAAGAAAGAAAGTAATAGGGAGGGAGCATAAGTGAAGCAAGTTCACTTTAAATACAAGTAAGAATGCATATGAAGAGATGATAAGAGGTGAGTGGTGAAGGAAAATTCACCTCCCAGATAACTTACCAAAAGTACCTGAAAAATGTTAGTATGAATGCATAAGACATAAAGAAAAAGGAAATGAGATTAAATGATATTCAAAGACCAAATTCAGAAGTGAAAATGCAAGGTAAATGGCATATGAGATGATGCAAAGTCACACAAGATGCATATCAATGATCATACAAAGATGAGATGCAAGGAAATCATGCTTGAAAGCTTGAAAACACATGGATGTTTATGAAATGAAATGAATGCAACACATGGCAAATGAATGAAGAAATGATCAAGCAATGTTCTAACATGTCCCAAGATGTCTAAGATGCCACATGAATTCTTGAAATGTCATGGCAGGTTCACATGATAATGAATATGCAAGGTGGATGTAAATGAACATGAGAAATAAGGGTTTTATGAACATATGAGATGCAAATGAACAAACCAGAAGCATACAACATGATAAAAAATTAAAACCAAGCTCAATCAAACCCTAAACCCATATTAGATCACACCCCAGAGGAGAAGGTCAGAAGCTAATTCTATTGAAATTTATGATTTTTCTAAGTTTGCTAGGGTTTTTGGGTGATTCTCAAAGGAAAATGAAAATCAATTTGAAAATGCAAGATAAATTAATGAGGAAAATAACCTAGAAACAAAATGCAATATGTGAAAAAATGCAGAAAGAATCAAGTTCAAACTCTTCTTGGTTAGGCAGAAATGATTTTTCAAAGTTAGGGTTAAAAAATTGTGATTTTAAAGAACCCTAATTCAAAGAAAATTATGAAATTATGATCAAACCTAAAAATAAATTTGTATGAAGAGTTTGAAAATGTTTCTAAATGTATTGGAATGGTTCATGATTTTTTTGGTGATTTTTAGAAACCTAAATGCATTTTTAATTAATTAAAATACTTTAATTAATTAAAAATAACATTTAAATATTTTAAAAATACTTTTTAAATGCAAAAAATAAAATAAAAATCATATTCAGGTTGAGAAAAATATTTAAAACCAGAATGCAAAGTTTCATATTTTTTGAAAGTGTTTTGATATTTTTAATAAATTATGCAAAATAAATGAATTAAAATGAAAATAAAATAAACAAAAATGAGAAGTAATCAGATCCTATGGTCCAGATTCAAACCTAAGGGTTTGGGGTTGACTGCGCGCGCGTTTTACGGGCCAGGATCAATTATGATTAAATTAATTCAAATAAACCTAATTAAACTAATTAATTAATGTTTAGGGTTAATGACCTCATTTGGACCGTACGCTGCCTAATCTAATCTCCATCCAAGAGCTCACAATGAAACTGGGAATCAAAACCCTAATTAATCTCAGGTGACCAGAGATCTTCTCCGGCCACACCTTCATGCCATCTCTCTCTCTAAGCTACCCCAGACCGAAATAACTGCCCAGAAATGATCCCCATGCCTCACACAATCAAAATCACTCATCAAACATCATTTATATCACAAGAATCAAGCAAATCGAATAAAAAAAATTCACGGGCAAAGTTTCAGAACAACATGAAATGCTTATTTCTCAACCATTTTCAAAAGTAAACATATCAGGATGATCACTGCATCATGTAGAATCAATTTGTAACTTAAAAAAAACATGTTCTGGAAAAATTGTTCTTAAGGTATACATGAGATGAAGCTTTCACCCCCTGAGCTTTCTGGCCTCTTTCTTGGTTCAAACCATCCCCAATGAGCTTCCTGATGATGTTGCAAAGCTTAGAACAAGTTTGTATGGTTTGGTTTATGAGTTTCAGTTTTGAGAGGTGAGAAATCGTGTTTTTGATTCAGAGGCTTTTAGGTCATTGTGAGGGTTGCTTTGTGATCCTGAAGGTGTGTATGTTTGAATGGTGCAAAGAGTTTTGAGGTTTGTGGTTTGTGTTGAGAGAATTGAAGAGATGAAGTTTTTGGTGGATTTTGTGCAATCTGACTTCTCTAATGTTTCAGGCTTGAATGTGTTATGAAAAGAGCTCCTTAGGGTTTGCATAAGAGGTTGTGATTGGTCAGAGAGTGGGTGGTGGATCAGTTTGATTGGTATGGGAGGAAATGCAAAAATGTCAACTTATGTGTACTTGAGGTATGGGACAATGCAGCAGGGGATTCTGAGCATCGATTGCCTCAACATGCTTCATGGAAGACCCTTGGATCAAAGAAAGGCAGCTGTGATGCTTGGATGGAGAGATGGCAAGCTTTATGCAACTTTCCCTCTTTGATGTTTCTTGTGAATCAAGCCATAAAAATGCCAAATTTTTGGGTCAATTCTGATCTTTGGATGCTTCCTTGAGATGTTGTAACATATTTGTGCACATTAGAAGTCATTTAGAAGCTTAAAAATGCCAATATGCAAAATCCCTCTTTGACATGAAACTTGAAATTATGTGATTTTTGCCAACTTTGAAAGGCCATATCTTAAGTTCTAGGATGAATCAAGACATGTTATTAAACTTTTTGAAAAGGGAAATACCTAATCTACAACTTTCATGTCCAAGAATTTTTCATTTGAAGCTTTTTTGGTCATGAAAGAGAAGGTTGAAAATCTTTCCCAAAATGGAAAGTTTGCAATTCAAGTCATTTCCAAAAATGGCAAGTTTGCAATTGGCTCAAAATTATTCAATCTTGTGAACTTCCAACCACTTCTAAGATCAAATAAATATCATTGAACTTCAATTTGATGAAAATGACCCTTTGGTTCCTTTGTTGGAGGCCTCAGATGCCCTGATTTTGACTTAACTTGCTCAGGAAGTTACCCAATGATCAGATGACTTCCATAGTGAGTTTCTTCATCAAACATGGTACACATGATCCTTATAACATATTGAAAACATCAGAAACAAGAATGTCCAAAAAATTTGGAGTTAAGGCCTCTGAAACCAAAACCCTAATTTTGGTCATCTGTGTAGTGAAAACCCTAGCTCTTTTCCCATTCCTTTGCCAATTCTTGTGATCTCTTGACTTTAGTGAACTTTGGGGAGCATAATATGATCACAGAACACACATGGACCCTCTTGGAAAGTTTCAATACCATTTGGATGGCTCAGATTGATTCTTGCATTGCTCAGATCACAAACCCTGGATGCAGATGAAACTGAACTATGCAGTGAAACAAATATGCAATATGGGATGTAATGCTTATGTTAAAACAAGAAAATGAAAGATCACAAGCCATGGTGTGATAAAAAGTGAGGGAAATTTGGGGGTGTTTACAGTGACAGTTTGGCGACTCTACTAGGGATTAGTTCCTTACAACCAGGGCTTCTGGTTCTTTTTGTGGGTTTCTCCTAGCGCTTGTTTGATTTGTGGTTATGGGGTGTTATGTGTTATATGTGCTTTTTGTTTTATTGCTTGATTTATTTCCTTCTGTACAACTTTATTTATTTCTTTATTTAGTGTTTTATTGCATTCATTTCACTGTCATCATATCATTATGTTGGATCTGTTTGTTTACCTTGGTGGGAGGAAAATTCAATGAGTAAGGTTCCATACCGGGAGCCTGAGTGACACATCGGATAGAGTGGCTTCATATTCTTTCCCATTCCATTTCGGTCTGGTGCGGGAATATGAAACACAGTTCGTACATGGGTTTCTTCTTGAGAACTCTGTGCTACGGATTTCCTGTAGTACTAGGGCTATCTGGGAAGCCTGCTAAGTCTGGATGACCTTTTTAGATGACCTTCAACATCTGAGGTGAATTAGAGGAGGATCCTTTATGATTAATGCAAACATTGTACCTCCGGGATAGAAGTATTTACACATCTCATAACATATCCAAGTCTGAGGATCCTTGATCTAGAACAATACCTGTGAGGGGGTGGAATGTTTACAGGTTTGCAGGAACCCTTTGGCCTCATCATACCTGTTAAAACCCCAAATTTGCCCTCACCCATTCACACCATGGCTTGTGATCTTTTCATTTGCATAAATTCAATCATAGCATCTCATACCACATCTTTGATTCACTGCATTGTTTCTAGGTCATCTGCATCTAGGGTTTGTGATCTGAGCAATCCAAGAGCTACTTGAGCCACTCCAAAGGTCTTCAATCACTTCAAAGGGGTCCATGTGTGTTCAAGGATCATGTTGTATCCCCACAAAGTTAAGAAAGCCAAAGAATCACAAGAACTGGGAATGGCATGGAAGCAGAGCCATGTTTAACTGCACAGATGACCTAGAATTAGGGTTTTGGTTTCAGAGGCCATAACTCCAAAGTTTTTGGTTATTCTTGTTTCTATTGGTCTCTATATATTATAAGGATCATGCATATCAATTTTCATGAAGAAATTCCATGGGGAAGGCATCTAATCAAGAGTTGACTTCTTGAGCAAGTCAGTGCAAAATCAGGGCATCTGAGGCCCCCAATGACCCAACCAAAGGGTGTTCTTCATCATTTTGAGTGTGTATGATCTTTATTTGATCATAGAAGGAGTTGGAAGTTCACAAAATTGAATAATTTCAAGCCATTTGCAAAGTTGCCTTTTTGGGAAAATGACTTGTAATGAAAACTTGCCATTTTGGGAAACTTTTTCAACCCTAACTTTTTGATTCAAAAATGTTTCAAATGGGAAAACTTTGGTCATGAAAGTTGTAGAATGGATCATTCCCTTTTCAAAAAGTACAAGAACTCATTCTAATTCATTTTGGATCAAAAGTTATGGCTTGTCAAAGTTGGGAAAAATCACATAATTCCAAGTTATGCACCAAAGAGGCAAAGTTGCAAAACCTCTTGCCAAGGCAAAATGAGACCTCAAAGTGACTTCTAATCCTTGCACAAACATAAACCAAGGCCTAAGATTCAGAATGCATCAAAGGTTTGCCCATTTTCATGACTTATGGATCAAGAAACTTCAAAAGGGGCAAAAGGTCACAAAGATGCAAAACATCATACAAACCCTAATCCACTTGTTAATTGGCTTCAAGACTGATCCCATGGCTCTCCTCATTCCTTGTTGCGCAGGACACCCCTATTGTCCTTGGCCTACCATTGACCCATATCTCTCTTACACAAAACTTGACTTTTTGCATAAAGACCCATACCAATCACAATAGGGCACAACCACTCCTCTGACCTATCCAAGAGTGATAAGTGGACCAAATGCAACATAACACACCACACACACAAGCCTGAAACTCTCTCCAAGCCATAGCACCAAGCTTTGCCCTCTTATGCATTTTCATTCGAAACACATCACACAATCATCAAACATAAAAACAAACTTCATAGGATCACTCAGCATGCTCCCCTGATCATTTCCCTACCCTCATTCATCCCTGAAACCTCCTCAAACTGAAACACGATTCCTTCCCCTCCCTGAACAGAACTTCTTCAAACTCACAAACCAACAATTTTAAACTCCAACCAAGCTTCATAACTTCATCAAGAGGATCATTGGGACCATTTTGAGGCAAAGAGGCAAGCAGAAAGCTCCTGGACTGAAAGCTCAATCTCAGGTAGCATGATGAACAAATTTTCCAGAACTTTGATTTCTTGTTAGAATGTTGTTCTATATGTTACCCTGATCATGGGGATCTATTTATTTTTGAAAATGAGCCAGAAACAAGCATGTATTGACTGTCTGAAAGTTTGCCCGTGAAAATGTTTTTGTTTGTTTCCTTTGATTCACGAAAAATAAATGTTGTTTGTGTTAGGGTTTATGTTTAGTGATGTTCATAGTTTGATTCTGGAGAGTTTTGTGAGGTTTTGATGTGTTTTGAGAGAGATTGAGATTTTGGCTTGCTGGAGAAGATGACCGGAACACTGTTCCGGTCATCTGAGAGTAATTAGGGTTTTGGATTAGGGCTTAATCATAATTACGTGAGTTTGAATTCTGGCCGACAATTAGCGCGCGCAGTCAACTCCCGCCCCCTGGAATTTGAATCCTGGCCTTCAGATCATTTGACTTTCTCATTTTTCATTTAAATTCATTTTATTTTCATTTGTTTTATGTTTAATTTGTACGAATTTTTAAAAATAGCTAAAATCATTAAAAAATTATGAAAATATTTGTCAAGGGTTTCATGAATTTTCAGAACACAAAAATATTTTTATTTTTATTTTTTGCATTAAAAATTATTTTTAAATCATTTAAATGATTATTTTTAATTAATTAATGGAAATTAGTTAATTAAAAATATATTTAGGAATTTAAAAATCCCAAAAAAATTCATATAGCATTTAGAAACATTTAGAAACATTGTCCAACCCTCAAACCAAATTTCTTTTTTGTTCTTGATGCCTTTTGATTCATTTCATTGAATTTAATTTCATTTCAAGGCAATATTTTGTGTCAAACTTCAAAAATTCATTTCTGCCTAACCCTTGAGAGTTGGATGATTATTCTTTTTGCATTGCATCTTGCATAGCATGTAGTTTATAGGATAAAATTGATTTGAATTGATCTTGCATTTTCAATTTGTTTAGCATATTTCTTGATGGGGTACCTTAAAACCCTAACAATCTTAGGAAATTCATAACTTTCACTAGGTTAAGAGTTGGATCCCCTCCTTTGGGCAGTGAGTTTGTATAGGTTTAGGGTATCTTGGATTGCATTTTCAAATTTTTATCATGTTTTTTGCTTCTGGTTTTGGATTTTTGCTTTGCATGATGCATGAAACCCTAATTTGTGCCTTCTTTTGCATCCATTTCTCATTTGCTTGCATCCATTGACTTTCCATGACATTTTGTGCATTTATTTGACTCATGATACATCTTAGGACATATTAGAATCATGTTTGATCATTGCATCCTTCATTTGCCATGTTGTATGTCCATAACATTTCATAACTTTTCATGAACATTCATGGTTCAAAACATGCCTCATTTGCATCCTTATGCTTGTATGATCATTCTCATCTTTTGTCATGTGTTTGCATCATCTCTTAGTATCACTAACATCATGTTCTTGCTTCTGGTTTTGGTTTGCATCATGGCATTGCATCTCATTCTCATTGCACTTCATTTTCTTGTGTTAACATTTCAGGTGGTAAGTTGTTTGAGAAGTGAATTTGCCTTCACTTCTCACAATCTCTTTTCATCTCCTTCATACTTTCTTTGCTGCATTTAGTATGTGTATTAGAGTGAGCTTGCTCATTCATGTTCATCTCCTCTTTATTTCTTCAAGCAACTTGTCTTCTTATGTGAAGCAAGTTGCTTTGCTTCTCTTTGCTTCTTGCTCCTTTCATCTGCTTCCTTCCTGGTGGTTTCTCTGAAGATCTTCTTGCAAAACCTCAGTAACCCTAGGAACAACCAAGCATGATAACAAATAGGGTTTGATTAGTCCCCCATTTAGTTTTTTCCTTTGTGTCATCTTTGAGTCTTCTCTTCTCATCCCATAATCAAGGACTAAACCCTAAAGGTTTTAAGGCTTTGTGATTAAGCTTATGCCTGCATCCTTCTATTAGGATGGAGTGTATAACTTTAATCCTAAGTGTTAAACCCTTAATGTGTTTAAATCCTTTAATCAATCCACCTAATAATAATCAAGACATCAAACTTGTAACTTGGGCCTTGCATTAGGGTTCTAATTCTTCCTTAATTGGTTAAGAAGGACTAACCCTAGTGTTAATGGACAAGTCCCCCTCAAGTTGTCTTACAAACCATAAAAATCACTTCTTCATCTTACCATTAACTAAAACCCACTTTAATAAAGGCTTTGTTTTGTCATGAGATTAATCCCTAATCATGGATTAAGTTGAGGTATCTTCCTCAGCTTAAATGCTCTCATCTATTATCCTTCTATTAGGATGGTGTAATGAGTCCGTTAGATCCTTGATTATGGCTTAAACTCATTACTCAACACTAAACAAAAACAACAAAAACATCTAAATAATCACAAGTAGGTTAATGATCTTAATCCTACTTCAGGGTGATTAAGTGTGAGATGCTGACTTCACACTTAAGGTATTCTCATTACCCCTAATCAGAGGGAGGATGTGATGAGTTTACTAACCCATTAGTTTAGGTTTAAGCTCATTAACTTATGACAAACCTCAAAAATCAATAAAAGATTGAAAACACACAAAAACAAACAATAATCGTCTCCTCCGGGATTCTTTTCTCATCATCTTCACTCACAAACGAGAACTCGCTTCTTCCGTCTAATGCAAGACAGTTTGCACCTGAGCCAGACAGGTCATACGCTTGAGCATAGGCAAGTAAGCAGTTCACAGGTCAATTTATCTTTCAGTCTCTTTGGGTCGAACTACGGTGTTCTTACTTCCTCATTGCACGAGAGGATACGTAGGCATAACTTAACAGTTATCGAACAAAAGTCTCTGTATATTCCCCCTCTTTCCAGCATCATTCTTTTAGCCGCATGATCTTGAGCATTATACCCCTGTTCATACACTGACACTTCTCTTATACACTTCACTTTCTTTTTACATTGACACTTGCATTCTTTCCAGCTTTGATACACAAACTGCACTGACACTATCCCTTTAAAACACAAATCTTTTAAGCGTGGATCCCGTCGAGTACGGCGGACAATCTGGGTGCTAATACCTTCCCAGGTTGTAACCAACCCCCTTTCTCAGTCTCTCTGGTTCGCAACCGTCTTATCCATCTTTTTCCTAGGTTTATGCAACATTACCTTTCCTTCGAGATAAAAATGCCTAGCTGTCGACTCTATTCATTTCCCTCTCCTCTCGCCGACCGTTCGCGTCTGTACCCCTCTTGACCCGGTGTCATTAGGTGGGAGCGACAGCTTGGCGACTCTGCTGGGGACCTTTATACTGTAACCAGGGCTTTTGGTTCTTTTTGTGGGTTCCTCCTAGCGCTTGTTTGATTTGTGTTTACTGGGGTGTTATGTGCTATTTGTGTTGTATATCTTCTTTATTTACTGCTTTATGTACAGTTATTTACTGCTTTCTTTACAGCTTTATATATCATACTGTCATACTGTCATCTTGCTGGATCTGGTTTTTGCTTTGGTGGGTGGGGTTCTACTGAGAGTTTAAGGTCCTATACCTGGGACCTGAGTGACACCTAGGCTAGATTGGTTCATGTTCTTTCCCATTCCATTTCGGTCTGGTGCGGGAATATGAAACACGGTTCAGATGTGGGTTTCATCTTGAGAACTTTGTGCTACAGATTTCCTGTAGTGCTAGGGCTATCTGGGAAGCTTGCTAAGTCTGGATGACCTTTATTATGACCTTCAGAAACTGAGGTGAATTAGAGGAGGATCTTTTATGGCTATTGTAAACACTGTACCTCCGGGTTAGAAGTGTTTACACTTCTCATAACTGATCCAAGTCTGAGGATCCTTGTTTTAGAACACCACCTGTGAGGGGGTTGGGGCTGTTTACAGGTTTGCAGGTACCTCTAGCCACATCATACCCTGATACTTTGTTTTGATTAAGAGTACTCCATTTTGGGACAGTTCTTGTGATTTAACCCTGGACATGTGACTCTTTATTTGAGTCCCCACCTTGGTTACTGGATTTCTGAACCTCCATCTGGACTTCTTAGACATACATGGACTTATATCAAGGCAGTAATCAGATCCAGCTTGATCACAAACCCTTGCATATCATTTGCATACTCATCATTTGCATCATTTAACATTTGTTTATTTGTTTTTCAGGGTATCCACATTATATCTGGCTTGGTTTTGACCCCTTCATCTGCATAGACCCCTGTTCATCAGTTATCTACCTCAGTTATCTTCATCAGTTGCCTGCTTCAGCTACTTTCATCACTAGCCTCATCCTATCAGTGGCTCATCTCCAGTGTCAGTCTTCATCATCAGCATCTGTTTTCAGCTCTTCATCAGCAGTCATGGCACCCAAGAAGAGCAACATTTCATACCACTTCTTTGAGCCTGTGCTGACTGGCATCAGGCAGGTCCAGGCACTTATCACTCCAGACCACATCCCATTATTCAGAGAGCATTATGGAGGCATCCTTGATATGGTTATGGACTTAGACCCTTCTCAGAGGAGTTTGATCCACACTTGCCTACAGTTTTATGACCCTCCTTTGAGATGCTTCACTTTCCAGAACTTTCAGCTAGGACCTTTGCTGGAGGAGTTCTCATCATTGATTGGAGTACCTGTCAGGGGTGGTGTCCCCTTCAACCCTGAGATGACTTCTCCTAGCAATGAAGAAGTGGCAAAAGCACTATACCTGGAACCTATTTTGATTGAGCAGAACATGACAACAAAGGCTGGGATCCCTGGCCTACACTTAGACTTTTTGACTTCTCAGGCCATCCTGAAGGCCTCCTTGGGAGAATGGAGGGCAGTTTGTGCATTGTTAGCCCTCAGTATATATGGGGTTATACTATTTGCAGATGAGCCCAAGTTTATCAGCAAGAATGCCATTCATCTGTTCCTTCTGAGGAACCCAGTGCCCACATTGCTGGGAGATTTCTATTATTCTGTTCACCAAAGATATGAGAAGCAAAGAGGAAAGTTGGTGAGATGTTGTGCTCCTCTATTTCATACCTGGCTGCTCAAACACTTACCTAGGACTGATGCCTTCCTGAATCCTCACCAACAGAAGAATTGGGCTAAGAGACTTATTGCTTTGACTTCAGATGACATCTGATGGTGTACCCAGAGCACCAAAGGCAGGGATATAATAACTAGCTGTGGGCAGTACCCCAATGTACCCCTAGTAGGAGTAAAGGGCTGCATCAACTACAATCCTTTGCTGTTTAAGAGACAGTTGGGCTATGCTTTGGTTCACCCTCCTAGAGTGCAGGACTTGGCTGAAACCCTGTATTGTGAGATAAAACCTAATCTAGCTGTTGTCAGACAAGCATCCTGGGCTTGGGACAACATCCAGACCAAGGGGATGGCCCTTCTTGGGAGGTGCAATAATGTGGCTTCAGCTCAGTATTATGAATGGTCTCATGCTAGGGCTCAGATTTCTGGGATGCCTTTCACCATTGAGGAAGCACCTGGACCATCCACGGTACCACCTCCAGCCACTATCAGCCTGAAAGAATTTGAGAAACTGAAGGAGAGGAATGAGAATCTGTCTCAAGCTCTAAAGAAGACCCTCTAGGAGAGGAGTGATGGTCGTCTAGACATTGAGAGGTTGGAAAAGCTTAAGGTGGAGCATCTAGCCAGGATTGAGAAAGCAGAGGACTACATCAAGAAATCAAGAGCTGGAGAGCAGATTTTGAAGAATGCCTGTAAAGAGGCCCAGTTTCAGAAGGCTAGGACTGATCTCTATCTGAAAGAAAGTCAAGCTAGGTGGGTCAGGATCACTGAAGCTCGTACTCAAGGAGATAAGAGAACTCAAGCCAGGATTGAGCAATTGGAGGCCAATGAAAAGAAACAACAGGAGACTCTGCTAGCAGCCCAGAAGGAGATTTCAGAGTTGAAACTTAGGGCTGGTGTGAAGAGGTCAAAGGACCAAGACAGGCACAAGAAGCTGACCACTGCTATTGCCACCAGAAACCTTCTTATCAGAAACATTACAGAGCATCCGGCTGGTCCTGTAACTGAAGCACTTCTGAAGGAGGTTAAGGAGGATGAGTTTGGATTAGATGTTTTACTTCTTTGCTTGTTGTTATTTCCATTTCATGTACTTTTCCTTTTATGTTGTATTTTGACCCCTCGGGGGCATGTGTTGTAAAAACAAACTATGTATGATCCACCATTTGTAATATATTTGTTAGTTTGTTTCATTGGGTTTCTTTTCTCAAGCAAACATCAAAGCATCTTCCTCCGGGTCTGGAAAGGTCAAAACCAAGAGCCAAGTCGGATACCTTGGAAAATAAATAAGCATACTGCATTGCATACTAACTCTTGTTTTGTTTTGTAGGATTTTGTCTTGTTTGTTACTAACTCTGTTTTGATTCAGGAATTATTGCTCGCCGTCGGGTGTTCCCTCTCAACCGTCCGCACCGGTATCCTACTCGCAACAATCTTCCTGGTATCCAAATGGATCAAGTACAGCAAGATCTGACAGAGGTCAGAACTCAGATGGCTAATGAAAGGCTGGAGATGAGAAACCAAATGACCCAATTCATGGAAGTAATGAATGGCTTGGCCCAAAGTCAAGAAAGGCTGAGGGCATTGGTAGAAAGACAAACCCCGGAAGAACCTCATCTGGGAACTGGAGGAACAAGTAACAATGAGAGGGGTCAGCCTCATGCTAATCCACCAGTATATGGGCCTCATCTACATCCGGAAGTCAATATCCCGGGTAATGTGCAAGGAAATACTACTGCAGGCAGGATCTTGCAAGAAGATCCTCAAGAGGAGCAGTTTATTGTAATGGGAGCTAGGGATGAAGTTTATGATAGAAGGTTCGATGAAATTGCTGAGAAGTTGAGGTCTCTGGAGTCTCAAAATTCCATAGGTTTTGATGTCATGGATATGGGGTTAGTGGATGGGGTAAGGATTCCCCACAAGTTTAAACCCCCTTGCTTCGAGAAGTACAATGGAACTTCCTGTCCACGAACTCACTTACAGTCCTTTCTGGGGAGACTTAAGGCAAACACAATGGATGAAAAACTGTGGATGTTTTACTTTGAAGACAGTTTTACTGGGGCTTCAAGGGAGTGGTACTCACACTTAACCAGAACTACTATCAGATGCTGGAAGGACCTAGCTGAAGCCTTCATCAGGCAGTACCAATACAATCTGGACATGGCTCCTAACAGGACCCTTTTGATGGGAATGTCTCAGTCCTCCAGAGAAAGCTTCAGGGAATATGCCCAGAGGTGGAGACAGCTTGCTGCTGCTGTCCAGCCACCCATGTCGGAAAGAGAAATGGCTGACATGTTTATGAATACTCTGCAAGGAACATATATTGATAGGCTAGCTGCCTTTTCTTCCACCAGTTTTGCTGACGTAGTTATAGCTGGAGAAAGAATTGAGAGCCTTCTGAAGATGGGTAAGATTTCTGATAATGGTGCAAGTTCGTCTAGTAACCCCAGGAAGCCTTTTGTGGGACCTAGAAGAACTGGAGAGACAAATGCCATTCATGCCAGCAGGGGCAGACCTCAGTATGTCCACAGATCGGTAGCAGCTGTCACAATCCCGGCTCCGATTCCTCAGCAACTAGCATATCAACCACAACAACAACCACACTATCAACAGCAAGTTCAGTATCCGCCACAGAGGACCTACAACAACAATAACAACAATCAACAGCAAAGACCTTTTCAGCAAAGACCATCACAGGCAAATAGGGTAATTGACCCTATCCCTATGCCTTATGCTGCCTTATTGCCACAACTCCTGAAACTCAACTTGGTTGAATTAAGGACGTTGGCACCACCAGATCCCTCTAACCTCCCAAGAAATTATGATGTCAACGCCAGACGTGCTTTCCATTCCAATGCACCTGGCCACAATACTGAGAAATGCAGGGCTTTACAAATGAAGGTACAAGACCTGGTGGATTCTAAAGCCCTCAACTTTGCACCCCCTCCAAGTGTCACCAAGAATCCCATGCCCAATCATGGAGGGCCAAGAATTAATGCCATTGAGGAAGACAAGCCATCTTTCTTAATCACTAGTGTTGGACAGATTCGGACACCTCTGGTCGAAATTAAAGCTCAACTTCTAGAATGCCAGATGTTCCCCGGGAGTGAGCTCAGTTGTGGGTACTGCAACATTTCAGTCAACGGGTGTGATAATTTGAGAAGCGACATAGATGGTCTTATCAAGAATGGTATACTTCAGATCACAACAACGGCACCTACAAATCCAGCAATCCCTTTGACAACAATTCCTGACTCTTCTACAACTGCAACAACAATCATTTCGACCAATTCATCAATATCATCAACAATGGCTTCATCCATCACTTCCACAGACCAGATGTCAACAACCATTTCTTCTACAGCATCACCATCTATTTATTCAGCGGAATCTTCTACAACGCCAACAGAAATTAATGAGGATGTCTCAGTAGTCACTATCTACTATGATCCGTCAAGTGTTCCTCCATACAACAACTTTCAACAACAAACAGTGGCACCTCCTGCCAGGTCACCAGTCACCATTTACTACGATCCACACACCATTTCAGTACCCTTCTCTGCAGCAGTCAGTCCAGTTACCATCACGGTGCCTGGACCAGTTCCATATGAAAGCAGTAATGCCATACCTTGGCATTATGGCTCTGACCTCTACTGCCACGGGGAGAAAATCACTTTGGACTCTTCAACTTCTTCTCCACAGATTTATAATGTTGGGGGAGGCGGAGGCTTCACCAGAAGCGGACGCCTTTTTGCCTCACAAGTGCAAAGACCTAATGCTGAAGCAGAAGCTGCTGCCAAAGCAAAGGGAAAGAGTGTGGTATTTGAAGAGCCGGCTGTCAAAGAAACTCAGAAGACATCTTTTGAGCAAGATGTAGACGAGTTTATGAGAATCATAAAGAGAAGTGATTACAAGGTGGTGGATCAGCTTCACCAAACTCCCTCAAAAATCTCCATATTATCCCTATTGATGTGTTCTGAAGCTCACAGGAATGCATTATTGAAAGTCCTGCACGCAGCATACGTGCCAGAGGAGATCATTGTTAATCAGCTAGATACTGTGGTGGCGAATGTCAACACCAGTCATGGACTGGGCTTCACCAATGCTGACTTAACAACGGAGGGACGTAACCACAACAAGGCTTTACATATCACCTTGGAATGCAAGGGTGCTGTTCTATCACATGTACTGGTGGACACTGGGTCTTCGCTAAATGTTCTACCAAAGAAAGCCTTAGTGAAGCTTGAGTATGATGGCTTGGCACTGCGTCCGAGTAATTTGGTGGTGAGAGCATTTGATGGCTCTAAAAGATCAGTGCTAGGGGAGATTGATCTGCCTGTGATGATTGGCCCGCAGACTTTTAAAATTACCTTCTATGTGATGGACATTCAGTCGGCCTACAGCTGTTTATTGGGTAGACCTTGGATCCATGCCGCTGGCGCTGTTACGTCTACCCTTCACCAGAAGCTGAAATTCGAGTGGGAAGGCCAGATCATCACCATCTGTGGTGAAGAAGACATTTTTGTTAGCCATCTGGCTACGCACAAGTACATTGAGATGGATGGAGAAATCCATGAAACTATGAGCCAGGGATTTGAGGCCCTGAACATAAATGAAGCATCTGCTATACTGGGAACCTCCATGACATCTTATCAGCAAGCCAGGAAGGTTGTTGAAGAGGGGACTGCCCAAGGCTGGGGCAAGCTGCTGCCCGTGGAGAAGAAAGAACACAGATTTGGGTTGGGTTACAAACCAACTCAACAAGATCAATCAGATGATGCCAAGAAACCCAGTTTTGTCAGTGGGGGAATGCTCACCCCTGATGCAGTGAACAACTTGGAAGACGAGGAAGAAAGCGACTGCAACCTGGAGAGCTGGATACGTCCAAGGATCCTGGGGAGCCAAGTCCTTAACTGGTCTTCCTAGGAAATTATAAGGGTTACTCCTGCAGAGTAATTATTATTTCCTGTATTTTTAAGCATGCATCAAGTCTTGCATCTTGCCCAAGATGACAAGACTCATTTTGTAATCGGGCCATCTTGTAATTTTGTGCAAACAGATCAATCAATGAATATCGGACATCTTTTGCAAATGAGTCTTTTTCTTTTCCGCTCACTGTTTTTCATTTTTCTTTTTGTACAAAAATAAAATGGCAATGTTTTCCAAAATGAAAACTTCATCTCACTTTTTTTTAAAACAAGATTAAAAATGATCACTAAAATAAACAATCTAAACCCTTGCAGAGAGTGCCTTTCAGACTGCACCGACAACAACACTGCTATGACTTCGTATGACTTTGACAATCCAATCAATCAAGCTGATGAAGGGGTTGAAGAAGATTATGAGCTTCCTGAAGAGCTAGCCAGGTTGTTAAGGCAAGAGGAGAAGGTTATCACTCCTCATTAGGAGGAGGTCGAAACGGTTAATCTTGGTACGGAAGAAGATGTGAAAGAAGTTAAGATCGGGGCCTGCCTACAAGATTCAGTGAAAGAGAAACTGATTGATATGCTTCGGGAGTATGTGGATGTGTTTGCTTGGTCTTACCAGGATATGCCAGGGTTGGACACCGATATTGTCATGCACAAGTTGCCTTTGAAAGAGGACTGCCCGCCGGTTAAACAGAAGTTGCGCCGTACTCGCCCAGATATGGCAATGAAGATAAAGGAAGAGGTACAAAAATAGTGGGACGCCAGTTTTCTTGCTGTAACCAGCTATCCGCCGTGGGTTGCTAATATTGTACCTGTGCCTAAGAAAGACGGCAAGGTGAGGATGTGTGTGGATTACCGGGATCTGAACAGAGTCAGCCCGAAAGATGACTTCCCATTACCTCACATCGATGTATTGGTTGATAATACGGCTCAGTTCTCGGTGTTCTCCTTCATGGACGGATTTTCGGGATATAATCAGATCAAGATGTCACCTGAAGACATGGAGAAGACAACTTTCATCACGCCCTGGGGCACGTTCTGTTATAAGTTGATGCCATTCAGACTGAAGAATGCTGGTGCAACCTATCAACGGACTATGGTAACATTATTCCACGACATGATCCATAAAGAAATCGAATGTTATGTGGATGACATGATTGCCAAGTCCCTCACAGAAGAAGACCACCTGGTGAATCTGTTGAAGTTATTCAAACGTCTGAGGAAGTACCAGTTGAAGTTAAACCCCAACAAATGCACATTCGGGGTGCGATCTGGTAAGTTGTTGGGATTTATTGTAAGTGAGAAAGGGATTGAAGTTGACCCTGATAAAGTCAAAGCCATTCAAGAAATGCCTGCACCGAAGACTAAAAAGGAGGTTCGGGGGTTTCTAGGTAGATTGAACTACATTTCACGGTTCATATCTCACCTTACAGCAACCTGTGAGCCTTTGTTCAAGCTGTTAAGAAAAGAACAAACTGTCAGGTGGAACGAAGACTGCCAGAGGGCTTTTGACAAAATCAAGGAATACTTGCAAGAGCCTCCAATCCTTATGCCTCCAGTTGAAGGAAGACCTTTGATAATGTACTTGACAGTATTAGAAGAGTCGATGGGGTGTGTGCTGGGCCAGCATGACGAGTCTGGTCGAAAAGAGTATGCAATTTACTACCTAAGCAAAAAGTTTACCGACTGTGAACAACGTTATTCACTGCTCGAGAAAACTTGCTGTGCTTTAGCGTGGGCTGCTCGCCGACTAAGGCAGTATATGTTGACCCATACCACTTTATTGATATCAAAGATGGACCCAGTTAAGTACATTTTTGAGAAGCCAGCACTTACCGGACGGGTTGCAAGATGGCAAATGATCCTCACAGAATATGACATCCAGTACACATCCCAAAAAGCCATCAAGGGCAGTATATTGTCTGATTATCTTGCTGAGCAGCCTATTGATGATTACCAGCCTATGAGGTTTGACTTCCCTGATGAAGACATCATGTTCATAAAAGCAAAAGATCATGAAGAGCCTGTTCACACTGAAGGGCCTGACCCGGAAGAAGAATGGACTATGATGTTTGATGGGGCTGTTAATATGAATGGTCGTGGTGTTGGTGCAGTACTCATTACACCTAAAGGAGTTCACATGCCTTTTTCGGCAAAGCTCACCTTTAACTGCACTAACAACGAAGCTGAATACGAAGCTTGTATTATGGGTCTTGAGGAAGCCATTGACCTCAGGATCAAGACTTTGACTGTGTTCGGAGATTCAGCTCTGGTAGTTAATCAAACCAATGACAAATGGTACACACACCAGGATCATCTGATACCTTATAGGGATTATACAAGGAGGTTATTGACCTTCTTTACAACGGTCAAGCTTGAGTATATCCCTCGGGATGAGAATCAGTTTGCAGATGCTCTGGATACCATTTCATCCATGATCAAAGTTCAAGCTGCCAACTTTGTGCCTCGGATTTCAGTGTCCAGACTTGACAAACCAGCGTATGTATTTGCAGCAGATGTTGCCAAAGATGATAAGCCTTGGTTCCATGACATTAAATGCTTCTTGGAGAATCAAACAAACCCACCTGGGGCATCTTCCAATGATAAGAAGACTCTAAGAAGGCTTGCTGGTAGTTTCTTTCTGAACACTGATGGTTCCCTGTACAAGAGAAACTTTGATATGGTACTTCTCCGGTGCGTTGATAGGACAGAAGCGGACTTGTTAATGCACGAAGTGCACGAAGGATCCTTTGGTACCCATGCAGGAGGGCATGCCATGGCCAAGAAGTTGCTAAGATCAGGTTATTACTGGATCACAATGGATGCCGACTGTTGTGCTTATGCCAGGAAGTGCCATAAATGCCAGATTTATGCGGATAAAGTGCATGTGCCTCCGAATCCTCTGAACGTGATGTCTTCACCATGGCCCTTCGCCATGTGGGGCATTGATATGATTGGCAAGATTGAACCAACTGCTTCGAACGGCCACAGATTCATCCTGGTAGCCATTGACTATTTTACCAAGTGGGTTGAAGCAGCTTCTTACGCAAATGTTACAAGGCAGGTGGTAGCCCGATTTCTGAAGAGAGATATCATCTGTCGGTATGGAGTTCCCGAGCGAATCATTACTGACAATGGTTCCAACTTAAACAACAAAATGATGGCAGAGCTATGCCGGGACTTCAAGATCCAACACCACAATTCTTCTCCTTACAGGCCAAAGATGAATGGCGTTGTTGAGGCAGCTAATAAGAACATTAAGAAGATTGTGTAGAAGATGGTAGTCACCTATAAAGACTGGCATGAGATGCTACCATTTGCCTTGCATGGGTACCGTACATCAATCAGAACATCTACTGGGGCAACACAGTATCAGCTTGTATATGGTATGGAGGCAGTCCTACATGTTGAAGTTGAATTACCCTACCTGCGGGTACTAATGGATGTTAAGTTGAATGAAGCATAATGGGTCCGGTCCCGATACGAACAACTGAATCTGATTGAAGAGAAGAGATTGGCTGCAATCTGTCATGGGCAGTTATATCAGAAAAGAATGAAGAAAGCCTTCGATCAGAAAGTCAGGCTCCGAGAGTACCAAGTAGGAGATCTTGTGCTAAAGAGACTCCTCCCTCCTCATATAGACCACAGGGGCAAGTGGACTACGAACTATGAAGGACCATTCGTAGTAAAGAAAGTTTTCTCTGATGGAGCACTGATGCTCAGCACTATGGATGGTGAAGACTTCCCGTCCCCTGTGAATTCAGATGTAGTTAAAAAATACTTCGCATAAAATGACCCGCTGGACATAAAAACATGATGTAAGTCCAGGCAAAAATAGGGCATCCCGGCGAGTAAAAAAAAACAGAATAAAAGACTCGGGCAAAAATAAGGGAAGATGAATAAGAAATGTACACCCGCTGAGTTGAAAAGCCGCATTGGACAACTCAGGCAAAAATGGGTATCCCGGTGGATCGAAAACCCGAAAGGGCGATCCACGCAAAATAAGGGGATAAACGAACAACTGCATTCTGAACTCATCTGTATCATTTGCAACATGGTAGGCTTCGAAAGGTTCAAGCATCGGTCAGAACCAACCTTCTTCAGAAAGCAAGACGAGAAGAACGTCAAAAGTCATACGAGTCATAGCAAAGGGGAAGCTCCTTGAAGCGTCATCAGCATTGCCAACATCTTTTTTTCTCAATTTGTAACAATCTCCTCATTTTAGGGGATTTGTTTCTTTGACTGTATCTTGCCAATTCAGGGCACATGAATTAATAAAATCAGATTTTCAGTCATGTTTCGTACATTTTATTTTCATTTTCAAAAGTGTCCGATGTCTTTTAGATACTGGTTGCATAAATACAGATGCTTCTCTTCTAAAAGAATACGTGCTTGCAGGAAATATACTTACTCCCGGGAGTGTCTAAACTCCTACGATGGAATCCGGTAAGGGATACCTCGGGATTACTTGTGCGTTTCTATGCCTTGTCAGGATTGCAGGTTTTCAAAGCACACGGGGCATGAAAGCTTCACCCCAGCAAGCTGGCAAATCAGTATTTACTCAGTCTCAGCACCGGAAGTGCTTTCTCCCCAACTGAGTTACTATTTATTATTTCCTCCTCAGCCAAATGCAAAAGTCAAGGAACCATCTCCCCGCAGAGTGTCAACCTCTATCCGGCGAAGCAGTACCTGAGGACCTCACAACAGAGTGAAGAAGGCTTCTACAAACCCCAGATGGGTCCCCCATTACAAGGATAGGTCTACCAATGACCTATTCCCCAAGCAAAGTCATCTTATCAGATCTACCAATGATCTTATCCCCAACTGGGATGTCCACTTCAAGCAGATCAGCCAGAGATCTTCGCGGCAACGGGATCCGAATCCCGGATCGGTATATTTGCATAATCATAGCATTCGCATCATATTCTCCCCACAGAGCGTAGCATTCCGTCTAATACGGAGCATTACGGCAAAAATCAAACATATTGCATAATCATAAGCCATGTGTCGAACTGAACACTTGTGAATACTGAAAATCCATCAGCGATATACAAAATGCTCCCCAAAATTCCCCGGCAGAGAGCCAAGGCACTTTCCCTAAAGATACAGATACTCCCTGACACCCGTCCGTGTCATACCCCCAGTAGAAGGCCAAAGCGTCCCCTTTGCACTCACAAATACACATATATAAAATTCCTTGACACCCGTCCGTGTCACCTCCCCAGCATAGTCACCCAAACACTTTGGAAACCATACACTTGTTTATAATACACTTTCTCCGACACTCGTCCGTGTTACTCATCCTCTTTTTACTCATACAGATACTCGTCCGTATCTTGTATATACCACTTATATCCCCTCAGATTCGACACTTGTTCGTGTTCTTTGTTAACCAGTTGGTACTCGTCTGTATCATCATCTCAGAACATGCGTCAAGCTTTTGTTTCTACTTGATACTCGCTCGTATCATAGTCTTAAGGATGCTCGGTCGCATCTTTAATCCATACACAATGTCGATTACTTTTACCTCTTTTTAGAGTTTAGACACTCGTCTGTGTCTATTGTTCCCCAGAAGAATCCCCTTAGATCCGACACTCTTCTGTGTTCTTTGTTAACCAGTTGATACTCGTCCATATCATCATCTCTGAACATGCGTCAGTGTTTGTTTCTACTGATACTCGTCTGTATCATAGTCTTAAGGATGCTCGTCCGCATCTTTAATCTATACACAGTGCCCGAATACTTATACCTCTAATTTCTTGGATGTAGACACTCGTCCGTGTTTACTTTTCCCCAGCAAAGTCCCCAACAAGACTTGTTAAACTATTTCCTTCCTATCTGACATTCGTCCTATGTCATGATACCTTTTCGGCAGTCGTACCCTGCCAGGTGATTGTCCCTCATCCTTTCCCCAGCGGAGTCTCCATTATTGGAACCCTTTTCTGTCCGGAATTTGTCATATGTCGTGATATTTAGAAGCCGTCCCCTGCTAGGGGATCGTCCTTCACCTCCCGATGATCGTCCTTCATCATTTTATTCGATGGCCGTCCCCATCGTTGATCTTGTTATCTGACATTCGTCCTATGTCATGATAAACCCCGAGAGCAGCCGTACCCTGCTAGGTGATCGTCCTTTACCTCTTGATGATCGTCCTTCATCATGCTTATCCGATGGCCGTCCCCATCGTCGACCTTTTTCTATCCGGCATTCGTCCTATGTTGTGATACCTTTTGGCAACCGCACCTTGCCAGGTGATCGTCCTTCACCTTGATGACCGTCCCTCATCATATCCCCCAACAGAGCAGCCGTCCCCTGCTAGGTGATCGTCCTTCACCTTTTGATGGTGTCGCTCCCAATAGATGAAATAGATCCAGATAAAGGTACAAACGCGAACGGTCGGCGAAGGGAACAATGAGAACACACAGCCGTGAACTCACTGGAGATGAAAAGAGTCGCCAGCTAGGCATTTTTATCCCGGAGGAAAGGCAATGCTGCATAGACCTAGAAAGGTACGGATAAGACGGTTGCGAACCAGAGAGACTGAGAAAGGGGGTTGGTTACAACCTGGGAAGGTATTAGCACCCAGATTGTCCGTCGTACTCGACGGGATCCACGCTTAAAAGATTTGTGTTTTAAAGGGGTAGTGTCAGTGCAATCTGTGTGTATAAAAGAGCTGGAAAAGATGTACAGGTGTCAGTGTAAAGGAAGTGTGAAGTGTATAAATGATGTGTCAGTGTAAGGACGAGAGTGAAATGCTCAAGATAATGAGGCTAAAGAATAAAGCTAGAAGGAGGGGGAATATACAGAGACTTTTGTTCGATAACTGTTAAGTTATGCCTACGTATCCTCTCGTGCAATGAGGAAGTCAGAACACCGTAGTTAGACCCAAAGAGACTGAAAGATGAATTGACTTGTGAACTGCTTACTTGTCAATGCTCAAGTGTATGACCTGTCTGGCTCAGGTGCAAACTGTCTTGCATTAGACGGAAGAAGCAAGTTCTCGGTTGTGAGTGAATGAGATGAGAAAAGAATCCCGGAGGAGACGATTATTATTTGTTTTTGTGTTTTCAGTCTTTTATTGCTTTTTTGGATTTTTGTCATAAGTTAATGAGCTTAAGCCTAAACCAATGGATTGGTAATCTCATCACATCCTCCCTCTGATTAGGGGTAATGAGAATACTTTAAGTGTGAAGTCAGCATCTCACACTTAATTACCATGATGTAGGATTAAGATTATTAACCTACTTGTAATTATTTAGATGTTTTTGTTGTTTTTTTTTTGTTTAGTGTTAAGTAATGATTTTAAGCCATAATCAAGGATTTAATGGACTCATTACACCATCCTAATAGAAGGATAATAGATGAGAACATTTAAGCTGAGAAAGACTCCTCAACTTAATCCATGATTAGGGATTAACCTCATGACAAAACAAAGCCTTTATTAAAGTGGATTTTAGTTAGTGGTAAGATGAAGAAGTGATTTTTATGATTTGTAAGACAACTTGAGGGGGACTTGTCCATTAACACTAGGGTTAGTCCTTCTTAACCAATTAAGGAAGAATTAGAACCCTAATGCAAGGCCCAAGTTACAAGTGTGATGTCTTGATACTTATTAAGTGAATTGATTAAGAGATTTAAACACATTAAGGGTTTAACACTTAGGATTAAAGTTATACACTCCATCCTAAGAGAAGGATGCAGGCATAAGCTTAATCACAAAGCCTTAAAGCCTTTAGGGTTTAGTCCCTGATTTTTGAGATGAGGAGAGAAGACTCAAAAGAGACACAAAGGTAAAACTAAGGGGGGAACTAATCAAAACCCTAATCATTGTCATGCTTGGTTGTTCCTAGGGTTTGTGAAGTTTTTCAAGAACAATCTTCAAAGAGAACCACCAGGAAGCAGATGAACAGGATCAAGAGAAGCAAAGTGACTTGCTTCATTCAAGAAGTCAAGTCACTTGAAGGAGGAAAGTGAGAAGGAGAAGAATGAGCAAGCTCAATCTCAAACACAGAGTAAAATGCAGCAAGGAGGCATGAAAGAGATGAAAAGAAGTTATGAGAAGTGAAGGCAAATTCACTTCTCAAGTTTACTTACCACCTGAAATGTTAGAAAAGAAATGCAATGCAATGCCAAATGGGATGAAATGATATGATGCTAAACAAAACCAGAAGCATGTTGATGATGATAACGATGTTATGAGATGCTACAAGCATGAGGCAAGGCATGGAGATGTTCATACAAGATCATGGATGCAAATGATGCAAGTTAAGGAGCATGAACTTACATGAAAAGTTATGAAACATACATGGCAAACAAAAATGGAAAATAAGGAATGCAATGATCAAACATGCTTTCTATGTGTCTTAAGATGTCAAATGAATCACATGGATGCATAAAATATCATGGCAAGTCATGCTATGCAAGAGAATGCAAGATGGATGCAAATGGAAGCCCAAATTAGGGTTTATGAAACAAACATCAAACAAAACTCAAAATCAGAAGCAAACCCTAAGATGAAAAATGGAAAATGCCACCCAAAGAAACCCTAAACCTATACTAAACCAAAGTCCAAAGGGGAGGTCTCAACTCTTAACCAAACTCAAGTTATGATTTTTCTAAGTTATTAGGGTTTTTAGGGCTCCTAAACAAAAGAAATGCCAAACAAATTGAAAATGAGGAATCAAATCATGGACATTTTATCTCAAAAACTACATGTTAAACACAATGCAATGCAAGAAGAATCAATGTCCAACTCTTCATGAATAGGCAGAAGTGAATTTTTGAATTTTGGATCAGATTAATGCACAAAAATGATTTTAATTCAATGAAAAATTCTCAAAATGCATCAAGATCAAAAAAGAAATTTGGTTTGAAGGTTGGACAATGTTTCTAAATGTCTTAGAACATTTCATGAATTTTTTTGTGATTTTTTAGATACTTAAAAGTATTTTTAATAAATTAATTCTCATTAATCAATTAAAAATAATCTTTTAAATATTTAAAAATACTTTTTAAAATGCTAAAAATAAAATAAAAATATTTTTGGGTCATAAAAATTAATAAAACTTATGAGAAAAAGTTTCATAATTTTTACACATTTTTTGCTATTTTAAAATAATTGTGCAATTTAAATGAAAAGAAAATGAATTAAAAATGAATAAAAATGAAAGTAAACAGAAAGGATGGCCAGGATTGAGTCTGAGTTTAAATGGGTTGACCACGCGCCAGATCCAAGGGTCCTGGTTGCTTCTGAGTTAATTAATTAAATTATGATTAATTAAACTTAAACACGTGGATTAGGGCTAATGAACGCATCTGGACCTTTCACTCACGCGCGAAGTCAACCAGTCAAAGGCAATCCACGGTCCAAATTCAAACTAGAGTTAATGACAGGATTAGGGCACAAATCACTTTCAGGCTGCCGGAGAAGACTTCCGGTCGTCTTCTCCGACCAGCATCCTCCCTGAGAATCCTCAAAACTCCAAAAACCTAACTAAAACGAAATCTAAAAACTGGGGAATGATCTCCAACCACTCACGAACCAGAACCCCTAATCAAAACTAATTTATAGTTCCTAACAAGGCTGAATCGAAGCAAACAAAAGCTAGGGCACGAAAGTTTCAGAGAGCAATTAAACTCTCATTTCATCACCATTTCAAAAACCAAAAGCACCAGGATACTCAGTGAAGCATAGAGAACAAGTTTAAAACAAAAGAAATGATTTCTGGAAAAATATTTTTCAAGCTACCTGAGATTCGAAGCTTTCACTCTGGTGACTTTCTGGCCACTTTCTTCAGTGCAATCCACTCCACTTGACCCTCTGGTGATGTTTGAATGCTCAAGAGGAATTTATGTTGGCTGGATGAGGAGTTTGACAAGCTTCTGCTCAAGCTCAGTCAGAAATGGCAGGGATGACTCAGGCAGTTTCAGGCCATTGTGAGTGGTTCTTTGTGATCCAGATGGTGAATGGAGAAGCTTTGTAAAGTTTGTTTGGGTGTTTGTAAGCTATGGAAGGTGATTCGAAGAGAAATGCAGGCTGAGGTGAAAATGGTGAAGTGGTTTTGTGGTTGGTTTCAGGCCTGGCTCTTGGCTGGTTTCTTCTCAATGAATCATGGTGAGATGCTTGGTGAAAATGGTTTTGATGTTTGGTTGCAGGGCAGAGAGATTCGAAGCAATTTGCAAAATGGTGTGTTTTTGTGTATGTGTTGGTTGAGAGAGTTTCAGCCTAGCTTGGTATATGAAATGTCTTGCTCTTTGCCCACATAAACCTCTCTCATTGGTCAGATGACATGACATGTGCTTTATTGATTGGTAAGTTCACTTTTGCAAAATGTCAACTTTTTCACAAGAGAGGTATGGCTTGGGTTCTAGCTTGGTACCATGGCTAGGTCTGGCGCAGCATGGCATGGAGAGAAGCTAGGGCTGGTTCAGCATCCAAGACATCAAGTTGGTGAGGTGTGATGAGTGGTTTTGCAACTTGATCATTTCTAGTTCACATGTGATTTTCTTGTCCCACAAGCCATGAATCATGAGAAAATCTTGGTTCAAACTGAATTTTGTGACTTACATGATGCTTGCATATTGGTTTGAAGTGAATTAGAAGTCACAAGAATACTTGACACATGAAATTGCAAGTTTTCCAATTGGTGCATAACTTGAAAATCAATGATTTTAGCCAACTTTGTCACACCATAACTTTTGATCCAAGAAGAATTTTATCATGTTCTTGTACTTTTTGAAAAGGGAAAGATGTAATCTACAACTTTCATGACCAAAGTTTTTCCATTTGAAGCATTTTTGGATCAAGAATCAAGGCTTGAAAAATGACCTAAAATGAAGCATTCTTGAAAAGTCAACTATGCCCAAAAAGTCAACACTTGCAAAAACTCCAAATTCTTGATTTTTGTGAACTTCAACCTTCTTCCATGATCAAATAAAGATCATATACACTCAAAATGATGAAGATCACCCATTGGTTGAGTCATTGGGGGCCTCAGATGCCCTGATTTTACACTGACTTGTCCAGAAAGTCAACCCTTGATCAGATGACTTCCCCATGAAATTTCTTCATGAAACTTGATATGCATACTCCCTATACCATATAGAGACCAATGGAAACAAGAATGACCAAAAAATTTGGGGTTATGGCCTCTGAAACCAAAACCCTAATTTTAGGTCAACTGTGCAGTCAAACTTGGCTCTGCATCCACACCAATCCCAGTTCTTGTGATTCTCTGGCATTTTTGACTTTGAAAGGATGCAATAAGATATAAGAACACACATGGACCCCTTTGAAGTGATTGGTGGCCTTTGGAGTGGTCCAAGAAGCTCTGGGATTGCTCAGATCACAAACCCTAGATGCAGATGACTTAGAAACTATGCAGTGAATCAAAAATGAGATATGAGATGATATGATTGTGTTTATGCATATGAAATGATCACAAGCCATGATGTGAATGGGTGAGGGAAAATTTGGGGTGTTTACAGCTGCCCCTATTCAAACATGAGTTAGCTGTGCAGGATGTAAGCGACGGCTTAGCAGGCAAACAAGATAACTTGTGGTTGAATACCAAAGACAGTCCAAAATTTGCACTCACAGAATGAAGAAGAAAAGGGATATAGATTGTAAAGGAAAATAAAGTATATTGTAAAGGTGTGGGCGACGGAGGACGACCGTCGAGCAGAGGACGACTGCTGGGTAAATAACAATGACGGGGACGGCCGACATGTTGGGAAAAGTGTGCTAAGTAAAGCGATGACGGGGACGGCCGACATGCTGGGGATAAAAGGTAAAGCCAAGACGGGGACGGCCGACTAGCTGGGGAAAAATAAAATTATGATGGGGACGGCCATCAAGATAAAGTAAGATTCTCTGGGAATTAATGAAACATGGCGGGGGTGGCCATCAAGTTCATAAAGCAAGGTAACCGACGATGGGGACGGCCATCGGGCTAAAAAGGAAAAGGGACCACGACGGGGACGGCCATCGGGTTAAAGAATAAATGAAATAAACAGATGATGAGGTACGGTCATCAAAGGTGAAGGACGATCACCTAGCAGGGGACGACTGCTCTGTTGGGAATAAAGAGATATGATGGGGACGGCCATCAAATGTGGAGGACGACCACCTGGCAGGGTACGGCTGCCGAAAATATCAACGATGGGGACTGCCATCGGATGAGCACGATGGAGGACGACCATCAAGAAGTGGAGGACGACCACTCAGCAGGGTACGGCTTCTCTCTCGGGTTTATCATGACACAGGACGAGTGTCCGATAAACAAAATCATCAATGGGGACGGCCATCGGATAAAATGATGAAGGACGATCATCAAGAGGTGGAGGACGACCACCTAGCAGGGGACGGCTGCTAAAATTAACGATGGGGACGGCCATCGGATGAGCATGACGGAGGACGACCATCAAGAGGTGGAGGACGACCACCTAGCAGGGTACGGCTGCTCTCAGGGTTTATCATGACACAGGACGAGTGTCAGATAAAAGGAAAATTTGTTTGGTTGGCGATCCACTGGGGAATAGTAAACACGGACGAGTGTTTATATCCAAGAAACAAAAGGTATAAGTGTTTGGTATTGTGTATAGACTAAAGATGCGGACGAGCATCCTTAAGATTACGATACTGACGAGTATCGGATAGAAACAAATACTGACGCGTGTTCAAAGATGATGATACGGACGAGTATCAACGGGTTAACAGAGAACACGGACGAGTGTTGAATCTGAGGGGACTTTTCTGGGGAATAGTAGGCACAGACGAGTGTCTATATTCAAGAAGACAAAGGTGTTTGACACGGTGTATGGATTAAAGATGCGGACGAGCATCCTTAAGACTATGATACGGACGAGTATCATGTAGAAACAAACGCTGGACGCATGTTCTGAGATGATGATACGGACGAGTACCAACTGGTTAACAAAGAACAAGGACTAGTGTTGAATCTGTGGGGATATATAAGTATATACAAGATACGGACGGGTATCTGAGTAGTATGAGTAGTTAACTGCTGGGGAGAGCGACACGGACGGGTGTCAAAAAGGAGAAGAGTGTAATATGAACGAGTATTTGATATACAAAGCGTAGACGACTGCGCTGGGGATACGGCACGGACGGGTGCCAAAGGATTGTGTATATAGGTATATGTGAGTGCAAAGAGGACGCTTTTGGCTTTCTGCTGGGATATGACACGGACGGGTGTCAAAAAGTATCTGTAATACGAGTGGTCTTGTTTGCACAGAGTGTTCAGGCGACTTACTGGGGAAAGGTGGCACGGACGGGTGTCAAAATGAGTATGTACTGGTGTTTGCGATTTGTGAGGCAGCTACTTTTGCTGGGACTCTGGTGGGGACTCTGGGGGAAAGTATTCTGCATTCTGATGAATGGTTACTAGTCACAAGTGCTGATTCAAAACATGGCTTATGATTATGCTATGTGTTTGATTTTTGCCGTAATGCTCCGTGTTAAAACGGAATGCTACGCTTTGTGGGTGAATATGATGCAAATGCTATGATTGTGCAAAGATACCAAACTGGGATCCGGGTCCCGATGTTGCGAAGATCTCCTGGTCGATCTGTTGAAATGGACATCCCAGCTGGGGGTGAGATCATTAGTAGATCTGATGAGATGTATCTGCTTGGGGATACGGGTCATTGATAGACCTATCCTTATAAATGAGAGACCCAGCTGGGGTTTGTAGAAGCTTTCTTCACTCTGTTGTGATCTTCCTGCGCTGCTCTGCTGGATAGAGGCTGGAACTCTGTGGGGAGATAATTCCCTGACTTTTGAGCTTGGCTGAGGGCGAGATGGCAACTCGGTTGGGGAGAAAAAGAGATCAATGAGAGACCTCCCTAGGGGTTCTGATGAAGAGAATCCTTGACTCAGCCGGGGATATATGTGCCTTTTGCGATGCCTGGCAATTCTGATGGGGATAGATAATAAAAGGCAACTCAGCTGGGGAAGTCATGAGAGGCAACTCAGCTGGGGAGAGAGCACTTCGGGTGCTAAAATTGAGTGTTGATTTGCCAGCTTGCCGGGATGAAACTTACATGCCCCAAGTCGCGTTCTGGATACCTGCAATCCTGAAAAGAGATAGAGAAACGCACAAGATAATCCCGAGGTATCCCTTACTGGATTCCGTCAGAAGAGTTAGGCACTTCTGAGAGTAAGCATATTTCCTGCAAGCATGTTTTTATTTGAAGATAAACACCTGTATTCTTATGCAATCAGTTTTTTCTTTTAAGACATCAGACATTTTTTGCAAATAAAAATGTACAAAACGAGACATGACTGAAAATTTGATTTTATTAATTCATATGCCCTGAATTGGCGAGATACAGTCAAAGGAACATATCCCCTGAAATGAGGAGATTGTTACAAATTGAGAAACAAAATGTTGGCAGTGTTGATGACGCTTTGAGGAGCTTCCTCTTCACTATGACCCGTATGACTTTTGACGTTCTTCTCATCTTGCTTTTCGAAGAATGTTGATTCTGATTGAAGCTTGATCTTTTCGAAACTTGCCAAGTTGTAAGTGATACAGACGAATTCAGAATGCAGTTGTTCGCTCATTCCCTTATTTTGCATGGATCGCCCTTTCGGGTTTTCAGTCCATCGGGATACCCATTTTTGCCTGAGCTGTCCAATGCGGCTTTTCAACTCAACGGGTGTACATTCTTTTGTTTACTTTCCCTTATTTCTGCCCGAGTCTTTTATTCTGTTTTTGACTCGCCGGGATGCCCTATTTTTGCCTGGACTTACATTCTGTTTTTGTGTCCAGCGGGTCATTTTATGCGAAGTATTTTTTAACTGCATATGAATTCACAGGGGACGGGAAGTCTTCACCATCCATGGTGCTGAGCATCAGTGCTCCACCAGAAAAAACTTTCTTTACCACAAATGGTCCTTCATAATTTGGAGTCCACTTGCCCCTGTGGTCTGTATGAGGAGGAAGGATTCTTTTCAGCACAAGATCTCCTACTTGGTACTCTCGGTGCCTGACTCTCTGATCGAAGGCTTTCTTCATTCTTTTCTGATACAACTGCCCATGACAGATTGCAGCCAACCTTTTCTCTTCGATCAGACTCAGTTGCTCGTATCGGGATCGGACCCATTCTGCTTCGTTCAGTTTAACATCCATTAGTACCCGTAGAGAGGGTAATTCAACTTCAACCGGTAGGACTGCTTCCATACCATACACGAGTTGATACGGTGTTGCCCCAGTGGATGTTCTGATTGACGTACGGTACCCATGCAAGGCAAAAGGTAGCATTTCATGCCAGTCTTTGTAAGTGACTACCATCTTCTGCACAATCTTCTTGATATTCTTATTTGCTGCCTCAACAGCGCCATTCATCTTTGGCCTGTAAGGAGAAGAATTGTGATGTTGGATCTTGAAGTCCCGGCACAGCTCTGCCATCATTTTGTTGTTTAGATTGGAACCATTATCAGTAATGATTCGCTCGGGAACTCCATACCGACAGATGATATCTCTCTTCAGAAATCTGGCTACCACTTGTCTTGTGACGTTTGCATATGAGGCTGCTTCAACCCACTTGGTGAAATAATCAATGGCGACCAGAATGAATCTGTGGCCATTTGAAGCAGTTGGCTCAATCTTGCCAATCATATCAATGCCCCACATGGCAAAGGGCCATGGTGAAGACATTATTTTCAAAGGATTGGGGGGCACATGCACCTTATCTGCATAAATCTGGCATTTATGGCATTTTCTGGCGTAGGCACAACAGTCTGCATCCATGGTGATCCAGTAATAACCTGATCTTAACAACTTTTTGGCCATGGCATGCCCTCCAGCATGGGTACCAAAGGATCCTTCATGCACTTCATGCATCAACAAATCTGCTTCCGTCTTGTCAACACATCTGAGGAGTACCATATCAAAGTTCCTCTTGTATAAAGACCCATCAGTATTCAGAAAGAAACTACCAGCAAGCCTTCTCAGAGTCTTCTTATCATTGGAAGATGCCCCAGGCGGGTATGCTTGATCTTCCAAGAAGCACTTAATGTCATGGAACCAAGGCTTATCATCTTTGACAATATCTGCTGCAAATACATATGCTGGTCTGTCGAGTCTTGACACTGAAATCTGAGGTACAAAGTTGGCGGCTTGAACTTTGATCATGGATGAAATGGTAGCAAGAGCATCTGCAAACTGATTCTCGTCCCGAGGGATATACTCAAGCTTGACTGTTGTGAAGAAAGTCAGTAACCTTCTTGTATAATCCCTGTAAGGTATCAGATGATCCTGGTGTGTGTACCATTTGCCATTGGTCTGATTGATTACCAAAGCTGAATCTCCGAATACGGTCAATGTCTTGATCCTGAGGTCAATGGCTTCCTCAAGACCCATAATGCAAGCTTCGTATTCAGCTTCGTTGTTAGTGCAGTTGAAAGTGAGTTTTGCCGAGAATGACATGTGAACTCCTTTAGGTGTAATGAGTACTGCACCAACACCACGACCATTCATGTTAACAGCCCCATCAAACATCATAGTCCATTCTTCTTCTGGGTCAGGCCCTTCAGTGTGAATAGGCTCTTCACGATCTTTTGCTTTTATGAACATGATGTCTTCATCAGGGAAGTCAAATCTCATAGGTTGGTAATCATCAATGGGTTGCTCAGCAAGATATTCGGACAATACACTGCCCTTGATGGCTTTCTGAGAAGTGTACTGGATGTCATATTCTGTGAGAATCATTTGCCATCTTGCAACCCGTCCGGTAAGCGCTGGCTTCTCAAATATGTACTTGACTGGGTCCATCTTTGAGATCAGTAAGGTAGTGTGGGTCAACATATACTGCCTTAGTCGGCGAGCAGCCCACGCTAAAGCACAGCAAGTTTTCTCGAGCAGTGAATAACGTTGTTCACAGTCGGTAAACTTTTTGCTTAGGTAGTATATTGCGTACTCTTTTCGACCAGACTCGTCATGCTGGCCCAGCACACACCCCATTGACTCTTCTAATACTGTCAAGTACATGATCAGAGGTCTTCCTTTAACTGGTGGCATAAGGATTGGAGGTTCTTGCAGATATTCCTTGATCTTGTCAAATGCCTTTTGGCAGTCTTCGTTCCACCTGACCGTCTGTTCTTTTCTTAACAGCTTGAACAAGGGTTCACAAGTTGCTGTGAGGTGAGATATGAACCGTGAGATGTAGTTCAATCGACCTAAGAACCCTCGAACTTCTTTCTCAGTTTTCGGTGCAGGCATCTCTTGAATAGCTTTGACTTTATCAGGGTCCACTTCAATCCCTTTCTCGCTTACAATAAAGCCCAGCAGCTTACCAGATCGCACCCCGAATGTGCATTTGTTGGGGTTCAGCTTCAATTGGTACTTCCTCAGACGCCTGAACAACTTCAGTAGATTCACCAGGTGGTCTTCTTCAGTAAGGGATTTGGCGATCATGTCATCCACATAACACTCTATCTCTTTATGGATCATATCGTGGAATAATGTCACCATAGCCCGTTGATATGTTGCACCGGCATTCTTGAGCCCAAATGGCATTACTTTGTAGCAAAACGTGCCCCAGGGTGTGATGAAGGTTGTCTTCTCCATGTCTTCAGGTGACATCTTAATCTGATTGTATCCTGAAAATCCGTCCATGAAGGAGAATACTGAGAACTGAGCTGTGTTATCCACCAATACATCAATGTGAGGTAATGGGAAGTCATCTTTCGGGCTAGCTCTGTTCAGATCCCGGTAGTCAACGCACATCCTTACTTTGCCGTCTTTCTTAGGCACAGGTACTATATTAGCAACCCACGGTGGATAACTAGTTACAGCAAGGAACCCGGCGTCCCATTGCTTTTGTACCTCTTTCTTGATTTTCATAGCCATGTCTGGACGAGTACGGCGTAGTTTCTGTTTAACCGGCGGGCATTCTTCTCTCAAAGGCAACTTGTGCACAACAATGTCGGTATCCAACCCTGGCATATCTTGATAAGACCAAGCAAACACGTCCACGTACTCTCGAAGCAGGTCAATCAGTTGTCTCTTCACTGAGTCTTGCAGGCAGGCCCCGATTTTAACCTCCTTCACGTCTTCATCTGTACCAAGATTAATCACTTCAACTTCCTCCTGGTGAGGAGTAATAACCTTTTCCTCTTGTCTTAGCAACCTGGCTAGCTCTTCAGGAAGCTCATATTCTTCTCCAACCCCTTCATCAGCTTGATTGATCAGATTGTCAAAGTCATACGAAGTCATAGCCGTGCTGTTGTCGGTGCTATCTGGAAGGCACTCTCTGCAAGGGTTCAGTTGGTTCATTTTAGCGATTTGATTTTAATCTTACTTTAGAAAAGTGAAATAAAGTTGTCATTTTGAAAACACTGCCATTTATTTTTTTGTACAAAAAGAAAAATGGAAAAACAGTGAGCGGAAAAGAAAAAAGACTCATTTGCAAAAAGATGTCTGATATTTCATTGATTAATCTTGTTGCACAAAAAGTACAGATGGCCCGATTACAAAATGAGTCTTGTCATCTTGGGCAAGATGCAAGACTTTGATGCATGCTATAAAAAATGCGGGAAATAATAATTACTCTGCATGAGTAACTCTTATAATTTCCTGGGAAGACCAGTTTGAGATACTGCTCCCCGGGATCCTTGGACGAATCCAGCTTTCCAGGTTGCGTTCTTCTTCCAGCTCGTCTTCCAGACAGTTGATAGCATCGGGGGTAAGCATCCCCCCACTGACAAAACCGGGCTTCTCAGCAGCCTTTGCTTGATGTTGAGTTGGTCTGTAACCCAACCCAAATTTGTCTTTGTTCTCCTCCACAGCTAAAACCTTGCCCCAGCCCAGGGCAGTTCCTTCCTCAACAACCTTCCGGGCTTGTTGGTAAGATGACATGGAGATTCCAGATACAGCAGATGCTTCATTCACATTCAAGGCTTCAAATCCTTGGCTCATTGTTTCATGGATCTCCCCATCCATCTCAATGTACTTATAAGTAGCCAGGTGGCTAATAAATATAGCCTCCTCCCCACAGATTGTAACAACTTGGCCTTCCCACTCAAATTTTAACTTTTGGTGAAGGGTAGACGTTATTGCGCCGGCGGCGTGAATCCAAGGCCTACCCAACAAACAGCTGTAGGCGGGCTGAATGTCCATCACATAAAAGATAGTTTTAAAGGTCTGTGGGCCAATTGTCACAGGTAGCTCAATCTCTCCCAGAACCGATCTCTTAGAACCATCGAAGGCCCTTACTGTCAGGTTGCTGGGTCTCAATGCCAATCCATCATATTCTAACTTCACCAGAGCCTTCTTTGGTAAGACATTAAGGGACGACCCCGTGTCTACCAGCACATGAGAAAGGACTGCCCCTTTGCATTCCATGGTGATGTGCAAGGCTTTGTTGTGGTTGCGGCCATCCGCTGTCAAGTCAGTATTGGTGAACCCTAGCCCATTGCTAGCAGTAACATTTCCAACCACAGCTTCCAACTGGTTGACAGTGATCTCTTCAGGCACGTAAGCTGCGTGCAAGACTTTAAGTAGTGCATTCCGATGGGCTTCGGAGCACATAAGCAGTGAGAGGATAGAGATCTTGGATGGCGTCTGGTGAAGTTGATCCACAATTTTGTAATCACTCTTTTTGATGATTCTCATAAACTCATCAACTTCTTGATCGAACGGTGTCTTCAAGGCTTCTTTAACAGCTTGATTTTCCTGCACAGGGCTCTTCCCTTTTGCCTTGGCAGCAGCTTCTGCCTCGGCAGTGGGCCTCGGAATTTGTGGGGCGAAAAGACGTCCGCTTCGAGTGAAGCCTCCGCCTCCTCCCACATTGTCTATCTGTGGCGCAGGTGTTGATGTTTCAAGAGTGATTCTTTTTCCTTCGCAGTATACGTCAGAGCCATAGTGCCAAGGGATGGCCCTATTGCTTCCATATGGTACTGGTCCAGGCACCGTAACAGTGACTGGACTGATTGCTGCTGCTGAAGGGACTGTGATTGTTTGTGAATCATAATAGATTGTAACTGGTGCTCTGATGGGAGCAGCACCTTCTGAATGGTAGGCAGAGTTGTTTTCGGGATCATAAAATATTGTGACGGTAGAGACATCTTCATGATTTGTTGCTGGTGTTGTAGGAGACATTGTCGGGAGTGTGGATGTTGTTGTTGTAGAAGCTTCATAATGGAGGGGTGCTGGAGTTGTAGAAGGAACATTCATTGATATCTGATCAGTTGAAATGACAGATGAAGTACTCGTTGATGAAATCGAAGAATTGTCAGGAACAATACTTGCTGCAGTTGTAGGAGGTTCTGAAACCGTTGCTGATGAGATTGCTGGATTTGTCGGAAATGATGTGGTGATCTGAAGTTGGCCACTCTGAATAAGGCCATCTATGCCATTCCTCAAATTATCGCACCCATTTACAGAGATATTGCAGTAAGCACAACCCAACTCACACCCCGAGAACATTTGACAATCCAGGAGTTGAGCCTTGATTTCTACCAACGGTGTCCTGATCTGGCCCACACTGGTTATTAAATAAGACGGCTTGTCTTCTTCAATAGCGTTAATCCTGGGACCACCGTGGTTCGGCATTGGGTTTTTATTGACATTGGGTGGTGGTGCGAAATTCAGAGCCTTTGAGTCTACCAGGTCTTGTACCTTCATGTGCAGGGCTCTGCACTTCTCTGTACTGTGGCCAGGTGCGTTTGAATGAAAAGCACACCTAGCATTGGAGTCATAGTTCCTGGGTAGACTGTTGGGATCAGGAGGTGCCAACGTCCTTAGTTCAACTAGGTTGAGTTTCAGGAGTTGTGGCAGCAATGTAGCATATGGCATAGGAATCGGATCGATCACCCTGTGAGCTTGAGATGGCCTCTGCTGAAATGGCCTTTGTTGACTGTTGTTGTTGGTGTTGCTGTTGTTGTAATTTCTCGGAGGATACTGATTTTGTTGATGGTACTGAGGTTGTTGCTGATAGTTTTGCTGCGGAGGTTGATAGACTGGTAGAGGATGAGTTGGAGCAGGAATGGTGACTGCTGCTATTGACCTGTGAACATATTGGGGCCTGCCCCTGTTGGTGTGGATGGCATTGGTCTCGCCAGTTCTTCTCGGGCCTGCAAAAGGCTTTCTTGTACTACTGGACGAGCCTGCACCGTTGTCTGAGATCTTAACCATCTTCAATAGGCTTTCGATTCTTTCCCCAGCTATGACAACATCCGCAAAGCTAGTGGAAGAGAAAGCAGCCAGCCTGTCAATATAAGTTCCCTGAAGGGTGTTCATGAACATATCTGCCATTTCCCGTTCAGACATAGGTGGCTGAACAGCAGCAGCCAATTGCCTCCATCTCTGGGCATATTCTCGGAAACTCTCCCTTGAAGGCTGTGACATTCCCATTAGGAGGGTCCTGTTGGGTGCCATGTCTAAGTTATACTGATACTGTCTGATGAAGGCCTCTGCCAGGTCCTTCCAGCATCTAATAGTTGCCCTTGTCAAGTGAGAATACCATTCTCTTGACGCTCCAGTTAAGCTATCCTCGAAATAGAACATCCAGAGCTTCTCATCCATAGTATAGGCCTTCAGCCTACCCAGAAATGATTGTAAGTGAGTCCGGGGGCATGAAGTCCCGTTGTATTTTTCAAAACAAGGAGGCTTGAACTTATGGGGGATCCTGACCCCATCTACCAAGCCCATGTCCATGACGTCGAAGCCCAAAGAGTTTTGAGATTCTAAGGACCTCAATTTCTCCGCTATCTCGTCCAACCTTCTATCATAAGCTTCCTCCCCAGCACCCATTACTGTGAATTGGTCCTCCTGAGGATCTTCTTGAAGTACCCTAGCTGCAGTGGCAGTCCCTAGAACATTTGCTGGAATATTGACCTCAGGATGGAGGTGTGGTCCAAATACCGGGGGGTTGACATGAGGTTGTACCCTTTCATTGTTACTGGTACCGGCAGTCCCTATATGTGGATCCTCTTGATTTTGCCTTTCCACCATGGCCCTCAATCTTTCCTGGCTTTGAGCCATGTTGTTCATAACTTCCATAAATTGAGTCATTTGCGTTCTCATTTCCAATCTTTCGTTTGCCATCTGATTTCTAACCTCTGCAAGGTCCTGCTGTACCTGATCCATTTGAATTCCCGGAAGGTTGTTTCGGGTTGGATAACGGTGCGGACGGTTGAGGGGAAATACCCGGCGCCTAGCAATAGTTCCTGATGCATCACAACAGAGGTTAGCGACATCAAAACAAAAACCTACAAAACAAACAAAGGGTTAGCATGCAATGCAGTCATGCTTTTTTGTTCCCAAGGTATCCGGTTTGGCGTTCAGTTTTGACCCTTCCAGACCCTTGAAGATGCTGTTGTTGTTGCTTGAAGAAAACTCAGATGAAGCAAACTAACACAGATATATTACAGAAGGTGAAGTAATACAACTTGTTCATTTTACAACACAAGCCCCCTAAGGGGTCAAAATACAGTACAAGAAAATAAAAGTACATGGGAAGAAAGCAACAACAAACAAATGGTCAAACACCAAGACCAAACTCATCCTCACGAACTTCCTTAAGAAGTGCTTCGGTCACAGGATCAGCCGGACGTTCCGTGAGATTCCTGATGAGGAGATTCCGGGTTGTAACAGTTGTAGTGAGCTTCTTGTGCTGAGTTTGGTCCTTGGACCTCTTCACCCCTGCTTTGATCTTTAGTTCTGATATCTCCCTCTGGGCTGCTGCCAGGGCTTCTTGCTGTTCTCTTGCACTAGCCTCTAGTTGCTCCATCTTGTCTTGAACTCTCTTGTCTTCCAGGGTACGAGCCTCGGTGATCCTGACCCACCGGGCTTGACTCTCCTTTAAATACAAGTCTGTCCTTGCTCTCTGGAACTGGGCTTCTTTGCAAGCATTCTTCAGAATTTGTTCTCCGGCCTTAGACTTCTTGATATAATCCCCAGACTTCTCAATCTTAGTCAGATGATCTACTCTCATCTTCTCCAACCTTTCAATCTCCCTCATGCCTTCACTCCTCTCCCGGAGGGTCTTCTGCAAAGCCTGGGTTAGCTTCTCATTTCTTTCCTTCAAGCTCTCAAACTCCTCCAAACTGATAGTGGCAGGGGGTGGTGCTGAAGATGATTCAGGCATGTCTTCTATGGTGAAGGGCATCCCAGAGAATTGGGCCCTGGCACGGGACCACTCATAATATTGTGCTGATGCCACATTATTGCACTTCCCCAGAATAGTCACTCCCTTGGTTTGAACATTATCCCAGGCCCAGGCAGCCTGCCTAACAATAGTCAAATTAAACTTGTTCTCACAATAGAGAGTCTCAACCAAATCCTGTGCCTTAGGAGTGTGGACCAGTGCATAGCCCAGTTGTCGTCTAAACAGCAGAGGGTTGTAATTGATACTACCCTTAACTCCTATCAAAGGCACATTGGGAAAATGCCCACAGCTGGTGATGATATCCCTGCCCTTGGTGCTTTGAGTGCACCACCTGATATCTGCTGAAGTTAGAGCAGTGAGTCTCTTGGCCCAGTTGCTCTGCTGATGAGGGTTTAGAAATGTATATGTCTTGGGTAGATGCCTGAGAAGCCAAGTATGGAACAATGGAGCACAACACCTCACTAATCTCCTCCTCTGCTTTTCATTCCTCTGATGTACTGAATAGTAAAGGTCCCCCAATAAAGTTGGCACTGGGTTCTTCAGGATAAACAGATGGATTGCATTCTTGCTAATGAATCGAGGCTCATCTGCAAACAATACAATTCCATATATGCTCAAGGCCAGTAAAGCACAAACAGCTTTCCACTCTCCTAGAGAAGCTTTCAGGGTAGCTTGAGAGATCAAGAAATCCAGATGAAAACCAGGGATCCCAGCTTTAGAAGTCATATGCTGCTCAATCAAAACAAGTTCCAGATGCAAAGCTTTTGCTACTTCTCCATTGCTAGGAAAGACCATCTCAGGGTTGAAAGGGATTCCACCCCTGATAGGCAAACCAACCAATGATGAGTATTCTTCTAATAGAGGGCCCAACTGAAAGTCTTGGAAAGTGAAACATCTTAGTGGGGGATCATAGAACTGAATGCAAGTGTGGATCAGGCTTCTCTGGGAAGGGTCCAGATCCATAACCATGTCAAGTATATCTCCATAATGTTCCCTGAACAAAGGTATGTGATCTGGAGTGATTAGGGTCTGAATCCTCCTGATATCTGATAGCTCTGGCTGGAAAAAGTGATAAGTGATGTTGCTCTTTTTAGGAGCCATGATGCTGAAGACTGAGTAGAGATAGGTGCTGATGATAATACTGAAGAAGTGGGCCACTGACTGGCTGGTGCAGGTGATAACTGAAGCAGATAGCTGATGAAGACAAGTCAATACTGAAGATGGGGTCAAAACCAAAACCAAATGAAGATGGATACCCTGAAACAAATAAGCAAATGTCAATATGATGCAATGATTATGTATGCAAATGAAATGCAAAGGGTTTGTGACTGAGCGGGATATGATCAAAATGCCCTGATATAGGTCCAAGTGTGTTCAAGAATTCCAGATGGAGGTCCATAAATCCAGTAACCAAGGTGGGGGACTCAAATAAAGAGCCACATGTCCAGGGTTTTAGAATCACAAGAACTGACCCAAAATGGAGTATTCTTAAACAATCAAAGTAACAGGGTATTCTGAGGTCAAGGTACCTGCAAACCTGTAAACAGCCCAAACCCCTCACAGGTGATGTTCTAAAACAAGGATCCTCAGACTTGGATCAGTTATGAGAAGTGTAAACACTTCTAACCCGGAGGTACAGTGTTTACAATAACCATAACAATTCCTCCTCTAATTCACCTCAGTTTCTGAAGGTCAATACTAAAAGGTCATCCAGACTTAGCAGGCTTCCCAGATAGCCCTAGCATTGCAGGAAATCTGCAACACAGAGTTCTCAAGAAGAAACCCATATCTGAACCGTGTTTCATATTCCCGCACCAGACCGAAATGGAATGGGAAAGAACATGATTCACTCTAGCCTAGGTGTCACTCAGGTCCCAGGTATAGGACCTTAACTCTCAATGAATCACCCACCCACCAAAACAAAGACCACATCCAGCCAGCAGCATGACAGTATGATATATACAAAAGCAATAAAGAAAGCAGTAAAGCAAATGTACATAAAGCAAAAATAAATACAAGTATACAAACACAAATAAGCACATAACACCCCAGTAAACACAAATCAATCAAGCGCTAGGAGGAACCCACAAGAAGAACCAGAAGCCCTGGTTACAGTATAAGGGTCCCCAGCAGAGTCGCCAAGCTGTCGCTCCCAATAGATGAAATAGATCCAGATAAAGGTACAGACGCGAACGGTCGGCGAAGGGAACAATGAGAACACACAGCTGTGAACTCACTGGAGATGAAAAGAGTCGCCAGCTAGGCATTTTTATCCCGGAGGAAAGGCAATGCTGCATAGACCTAGAAAGGTACGGATAAGACGGTTGCGAACCAGAGAGACTGAGAAAGGGGGTTGGTTACAACCTGGGAAGGTATTAGCACCCAGATTGTCCGTCGTACTCGACGGGATCCACGCTTAAAAGATTTGTGTTTTAAAGGGGTAGTGTCAGTGCAATCTGTGTGTATAAAAGAGCTGGAAAAGATGTACAGGTGTCAGTGTAAAGGAAGTGTGAAGTGTATAAATGATGTGTCAGTGTAAGGACGAGAGTGAAATGCTCAAGATAATGAGGCTAAAGAATAAAGCTAGAAGGAGGGGGAATATACAGAGACTTTTGTTCGATAACTGTTAAGTTATGCCTACGTATCCTCTCGTGCAATGAGGAAGTCAGAACACCGTAGTTCGACCCAAAGAGACTGAAAGATGAATTGACTTGTGAAATGCTTACTTGTCAATTCTCAAGTGTATGACCTGTCTGGCTCAGGTGCAAACTGTCTTGCATTAGACGGAAGAAGCAAGTTCTCGGTTGTGAGTGAATGAGATGAGAAAAGAATCCCGGAGGAGACGATTATTATTTGTTTTTGTGTTTTCAGTCTTTTATTGCTTTTTTGGATTTTTGTCATAAGTTAATGAGCTTAAGCCTAAACCAATGGATTGGTAATCTCATCACATCCTCCCTCTGATTAGGGGTAATGAGAATACTTTAAGTGTGAAGTCAGCATCTCACACTTAATTACCATGATGTAGGATTAAGATTATTAACCTACTTGTAATTATTTAGATGTTTTTGTTGTTTTTTTTTGTTTAGTGTTAAGTAATTATTTTAAGCCATAATCAAGGATTAAACAGACTCATTACACCATCCTAATAGAAGGATAATAGATGAGAACATTTAAGCTGAGAAAGACTCCTCAACTTAATCCATGATTAGGGATTAACCTCATGACAAAACAAAGCCTTTATTAAAGTGGATTTTAGTTAGTGGTAAGATGAAGAAGTGATTTTTATGATTTGTAAGACAACTTGAGGGGGACTTGTCCATTAACACTAGGGTTAGTCCTTCTTAACCAATTAAGGAAGAATTAGAACCCTAATGCAAGGCCCAAGTTACAAGTGTGATGTCTTGATACTTATTAAGGGAATTGATTAAGAGATTTAAAAACATTAAGGGTTTAACACTTAGGATTAAAGTTATACACTCCATCCTAAGAGAAGGATGCAGGCATAAGCTTAATCACAAAGCCTTAAAGCCTTTAGGGTTTAGTCCCTGATTTTTGAGATGAGGAGAGAAGACTCAAAAGAGACACAAAGGTAAAACTAAGGGGGGAACTAATCAAAACCCTAATCATTGTCATGCTTGGTTGTTCCTAGGGTTTGTGAAGTTTTTCAAGAACAATCTTCAAAGAGAACCACCAGGAAGCAGATGAACAGGATCAAGAGAAGCAAAGTGACTTGCTTCATTCAAGAAGTCAAGTCACTTGAAGGAGGAAAGTGAGAAGGAGAAGAATGAGCAAGCTCAATCTCAAACACAAAGTAAAATGCAGCAAGGAGGCATGAAAGAGATGAAAAGAAGTTATGAGAAGTGAAGGCAAATTCACTTCTCAAGTTTACTTACCACCTGAAATGTTAGAAAAGAAATGCAATGCAATGCCAAATGGGATGAAATGATATGATGCTAAACAAAACCAGAAGCATGTTGATGATGATAACGATGTTATGAGATGCTACAAGCATGAGGCAAGGCATGGAGATGTTCATACAAGATCATGGATGCAAATGATGCAAGTTAAGGAGCATGAACTTACATGAAAAGTTATGAAACATACATGGCAAACAAAAATGGCAAATATGGAATGCAATGATCAAACATGCTTTCTATGTGTCTTAAGATGTCAAATGAATCACATGGATGCATAAAATATCATGGCAAGTCATGCTATGCAAGAGAATGCAAGATGGATGCAAATGGAAGCCCAAATTAGGGTTTATGAAACAAACATCAAACAAAACTCAAAATCAGAAGCAAACCCTAAGATGAAAAATGGAAAATGCCACCCAAAGAAACCCTAAACCTATACTAAACCAAAGTCCAAAGGGGAGGTCTCAACTCTTAACCAAACTCAAGTTATGATTTTTCTAAGTTATTAGGGTTTTTAGGGCTCCTAAACAAAAGAAATGCCAAACAAATTGAAAATGAGGAATCAAATCATGGACATTTTATCTCAAAAACTACATGTTAAACACAATGCAATGCAAGAAGAATCAATGTCCAACTCTTCATGAATAGGCAGAAGTGAATTTTTGAATTTTGGATCAGATTAATGCACAAAAATGATTTTAATTCAATGAAAAATTCTCAAAATGCATCAAGATCAAAAAAGAAATTTGGTTTGAAGGTTGGACAATGTTTCTAAATGTCTTAGAACATTTCATGAATTTTTTTGTGATTTTTAGATACTTAAAAGTATTTTTAATAAATTAATTCTCATTAATCAATTAAAAATAATCTTTTAAATATTTAAAAATACTTTTTAAAATGCTAAAAATAAAATAAAAATATTTTTGGGTCATAAAAATTAATAAAACTTATGAGAAAAAGTTTCATAATTTTTACACATTTTTTGCTATTTTAAAATAATTGTGCAATTTAAATGAAAAGAAAATGAATTAAAAATGAATAAAAATGAAAGTAAACAGAAAGGATGGCCAGGATTGAGTCTGAGTTTAAATGGGTTGACCACGCGCCAGATCCAAGGGTCCTGGTTGCTTCTGAGTTAATTAATTAAATTATGATTAATTAAACTTAAACACGTGGATTAGGGCTAATGAACGCATCTGGACCTTTCACTCACGCGCGAAGTCAACCAGTCAAAGGCAATCCACGGTCCAAATTCAAACTAGAGTTAATGACAGGATTAGGGCACAAATCACTTTCAGGCTGCCGGAGAAGACTTCCGGTCGTCTTCTCCGGCCAGCATCCTCCCTGAGAATCCTCAAAACTCCAAAAACCTAACTAAAACGAAATCTAAAAACTGGGAAATGATCTCCAACCACTCACGAACCAGAACCCCTAATCAAAACTAATTTATAGTTCCTAACAAGGCTGAATCGAAGCAAACAAAAGCTAGGGCACGAAAGTTTCAGAGAGCAATTAAACTCTCATTTCATCACCATTTCAAAAACCAAAAGCACCAGGATACTCAGTGAAGCATAGAGAACAAGTTTAAAACAAAAGAAATGATTTCTGGAAAAATATTTTTCAAGCTACCTGAGATTCGAAGCTTTCACTCTGGTGACTTTCTGGCCACTTTCTTCAGTGCAATCCACTCCACTTGACCCTCTGGTGATGTTTGAATGCTCAAGAGGAATTTATGTTGGCTGGATGAGGAGTTTGACAAGCTTCTGCTCAAGCTCAGTCAGAAATGGCAAGGATGACTCAGGCAGTTTCAGGCCATTGTGAGTGGTTCTTTGTGATCCAGATGGTGAATGGAGAAGCTTTGTAAAGTTTGTTTGGGTGTTTGTAAGTTATGGAAGGTGATTCGAAGAGAAATGCAGGCTGAGGTGAAAATGGTGAAGTGGTTTTGTGGTTGGTTTCAGGCCTGGCTCTTGGCTGGTTTCTTCTCAATGAATCATGGTGAGATGCTTGGTGAAAATGGTTTTGATGTTTAGTTGCAGGGCAGAGAGATTCGAAGCAATTTGCAAAATGGTGTGTTTTTGTGTATGTGTTGGTTGAGAGAGTTTCAGCCTAGCTTGGTATATGAAATGTCTTGCTCTTTGCCCACATAAACCTCTCTCATTGGTCAGATGACATGACATGTGCTTTATTGATTGGTAAGTTCACTTTTGCAAAATGTCAACTTTTTCACAAGAGAGGTATGGCTTGGGTTCTAGCTTGGTACCATGGCTAGGTCTGGCGCAGCATGGCATGGAGAGAAGCTAGGGCTGGTTCAGCATCCAAGACATCAAGTTGGTGAGGTGTGATGAGTGGTTTTGCAACTTGATCATTTCTAGTTCACATGTGATTTTCTTGTCCCACAAGCCATGAATCATGAGAAAATCTTGGTTCAAACTGAATTTTGTGACTTACATGATGCTTGCATATTGGTTTGAAGTGAATTAGAAGTCACAAGAATACTTGACACATGAAATTGCAAGTTTTCCAATTGGTGCATAACTTGAAAATCAATGATTTTAGCCAACTTTGTCACACCATAACTTTTGATCCAAGAAGAATTTGATCATGTTCTTGTACTTTTTGAAAAGGGAAAGATGTAATCTACAACTTTCATGACCAAAGTTTTTCCATTTGAAGCATTTTTGGATCAAGAATCAAGGCTTGAAAAATGACCTAAAATGAAGCATTCTTGAAAAGTCAACTATGCCCAAAAAGTCAACACTTGCAAAAACTCCAAATTCTTGATTTTTGTGAACTTAAACCTTCTTCCATGATCAAATAAAGATCATATACACTCAAAATGATGAAGATCACCCATTGGTTGAGTCATTGGGGGCCTCAGATGCCCTGATTTTACACTGACTTGTCCAGAAAGTCAACCCTTGATCAGATGACTTCCCCATGAAATTTCTTCATGAAACTTGATATGCATACTCCCTATACCATATAGAGACCAATGGAAACAAGAATGACCAAAAAATTTGGGGTTATGGCCTCTGAAACCAAAACCCTAATTTTAGGTCAACTGTGCAGTCAAACTTGGCTCTGCATCCACACCAATCCCAGTTCTTGTGATTCTCTGGCATTTTTGACTTTGAAAGGATGCAATAAGATATAAGAACACACATGGACCCCTTTGAAGTGATTGGTGGCCTTTGGAGTGGTCCAAGAAGCTCTGGGATTGCTCAGATCACAAACCCTAGATGCAGATGACTTAGAAACTATGCAGTGAATCAAAAATGAGATATGAGATGATATGATTGTGTTTATGCATATGAAATGATCACAAGCCATGATGTGAATGGGTGAGGGCAAATTTGGGGTGTTTACAGATGGCCGTACCTCATCATTTATTTCATCCATTTACCTATAATCCCCAGAAAGTCTTATAAGCTTCACCCGATGGCCGTCCCCATCGCAATCTCTCATATCCCCAGCTTGTCGGCCGTCCTCGTCATAGCTTTATTTTTCGCATCTTCCCCCAGCATGTCGGTCTTCCCCATCATTGCTCTATCCCCAGCAGTCCTCCTCTGCTCGACGGCCGTCCTCCGTCGCCCGCACTTTATAATTATACTTTATTTTCTTTTACAATCTATATCCCTTTTCTTCTTCATTCTGTGAGTGCAAATTTTGGACTGTCTTTGGTATTCAACCACAAGTTATCTTGTTTGCCTGATAAGCCGTTGCTTACATCCTGCACAACTAACTCATGCTTGAATAGGGGCAGCTGTAAACACCCCAAATTTGCCCTCACCCATTCACACCATGGCCTGTGATCTTTTCATTTGCATAAATTCAATCATAGCATCTCATACCACATCTTTGATTCACTGCATTGTTTCTAGGTCATCTGCATCTAGGGTTTGTGATCTGAGCAATCCAAGAGCTACTTGAGCCACTCCAAAGGTCTTCAATCACTTCAAAGGGGTCCATGTGTGTTCAAGCATCATGTTGTATCCCCACAAAGTTAAGAAAGCCAAAGAATCACAAGAACTGGGAATGGCATGGAAGCAGAGCCAGGTTTAACTGCACAGATGACCTAGAATTAGGGTTTTGGTTTCAGAGGCCATAACTCCAAAGTTTTTGGTCATTCTTGTTTCTATTGGTCTCTATATGTTATAAGGATCATGCATATCAATTTTCATGAAGAAATTCCATGGGGAAGGCATCTAATCAAGAGTTGACTTCTTGAGCAAGTCAGTGCAAAATCAGGGCATCTGAGGCCCCCAATGACCCAACCAAAGGGTGTTCTTCATCATTTTGAGTGTGTATGATCTTTATTTGATCATAGAAGGAGTTGGAAGTTCACAAAATTGAAGAATTTCAAGCCATTTGCAAAGTTGCCTTTTTGGGAAAATGACTTGTAATGAAAACTTGCCATTTTGGGAAACTTTTTCAACCCTAACTTTTTGATTCAAAAATGTTTCAAATGGGAAAACTTTGGTCATGAAAGTTGTAGAATGGATCATTCCCTTTTCAAAAAGTACAAGAACTCATTCTAATTCATTTTGGATCAAAAGTTATGGCTTGTCAAAGTTGGGAAAAATCACATAATTCCAAGTTATGCACCAAAGAGGCAAAGTTGCAAAACCTCTTGCCAAGGCAAAATGAGACCTCAAAGTGACTTCTAATCCTTGCACAAACATAAACCAAGGCCTAAGATTCAGAATGCATCAAAGGTTTGCCCATTTTCATGACTTATGGATCAAGAAACTTCAAAAGGGGCAAAAGGTCACAAAGATGCAAAACATCATACAAACCCTAATCCACTTGTTAATTGGCTTCAAGACTGATCCCATGGCTCTCCTCATTCCTTGTTGCGCAGGACACCCCTATTGTCCTTGGCCTACCATTGACCCATACCTCTCTTACACAAAACTTGAATTTTTGCATAAAGACCCATACCAATCACAATAGGGAACAACCACTCCTCTGACCTATCCAAGAGTGATAAGTGGACCAAATGCAACATAACACACCACACACACAAGCCTGAAACTCTCTCCAAGCCATAGCACCAAGCTTTGCCCTCTTATGCATTTTCATTCGAAACACATCACACAATCATCAAACATAAAAACAAACTTCATAGGATCACTCAGCATGCTCCCCTGATCATTTCCCTACCCTCATTCATAGGATCACTCAACACGATTCCTTCCCCTCCCTGAACAAAACTTCTTCAAACTCACAAACCAACCATTTTAAACTCCAACCAAGCTTCATAACTTCATCAAGAGGATCATTGGGACCATTTTGAGGCAAAGAGGCAAGCAGAAAGCTCCTGGACTGAAAGCTCAATCTCAGGTAGCATGATGAACAAATATTCCAGAACTTTGATTTCTTGTTAGAATGTTGTTCTATATGTTACCCTGATCATGGGGATCTATTTATTTTTGAAAATGAGCCAGAAACAAGCATGTATTGACTGTCTGAAAGTTTGCCCGTGAAAATGTTTTTGTTTGTTTCCTTTGATTCACGAAAAATAAATGTTGTTTGTGTTAGGGTTTATGTTTAGTGATGTTCATAGTTTGATTCTGGAGAGTTTTGTGAGGTTTTGATGTGTTTTGAGAGAGATTGAGATTTTGGCTTGCCGGAGAAGATGACCGGAACACTGTTCCGGTCATCTGAGAGTAATTAGGGTTTTGGATTAGGGCTTAATCATAATTACGTGAGTTTGAATTCTGGCCGTCCATTAGCGCGCGCAGTCAACTCCCGCCCCCTGGAATTTGAATCCTGGCCTTCAGATCATTTGACTTTCTCATTTTTCATTTAAATTCATTTTATTTTCATTTGTTTTATGTTTAATTTGTACGAATTTTTAAAAATAGCTAAAATCATTAAAAAATTATGAAAATTTTTGTCAAGGGTTTCATGAATTTTCAGAACACCAAAATATTTTTATTTTTATTTTTTGCATTAAAAATTATTTTTAAATCATTTAAATGATTAATTTTAATTAATTAATGGAAATTAGTTAATTAAAAATACATTTAGGTATTTAAAAATCCCAAAAAAATTCATATAGCATTTAGAAACATTTAGAAACATTGTCCAACCCTCAAACCAAATTTCTTTTTTGTTCTTGATGCCTTTTATTTATTTTCATTGAATTTAATTTCATTTCAAGGCAATATTTTGTGTCAAACTTCAAAAATTCATTTCTGCCTAACCCTTGAGAGTTAGATGATGATTCTTTTTGCATTGCATCTTGCATAGCATTTAGTTTATAGGATAAAATTGATTTGAATTGATCTTGCATTTTCAATTTGTTTAGCATTTTTCTTGATGGGGTACCTTAAAACCCTAGCAATCTTAGGAAATTCATAACTTTCACTAGGTTAAGAGTTGGATCCCCTCCTTTGGGCAGTGAGTTTGTATAGGTTTAGGGTATCTTGGATTGCATTTCCAAATTTTTATCATGTTGTTTGATTCTGGTTTTGGATTTTTGCTTTGCATGATGCATGAAACCCTAATTTGTGCCTTCTTTTGCATCCATTTCTCATTTGCTTGCATCCATTGACTTGCCTTGACATTTTGTGCATTCATTTGATTCATGATACATCTTAGGACATATTAGAATCATGTTTGATCATTGCATCCTTCATTTTCCATGTTGTATGTCCATAACATTTCATAACTTTTCATGAACATTCATGGTTCAAAACATGCCTCATTTGCATCCTTATGCTTGTATGATCATTCTAATCTCTTGTCATGTGTTTGCATCATCTCTTAGCATCACTAATATCATGTTCTTGCTTCTGGTTTTGGTTTGCATCATGGCATTGTATCTCATTCTCATTGCACTTCATTTTCTTGTGCTAACATTTCAGGTGGTAAGTTGTTTAAGAAGTGAATTTGCCTTCACTTCTCACAATCTCTTTTCATCTCCTTCATACTTTCTTTGATGCATTTAGTATGTGTATTAGAGTGAGCTTTCTCATTCATGTTCATCTACTCTTTCTTTCTTCAAGCAACTTGTCTTCTTAAGTGAAGCAAGTTGCTTTGCTTCTCTTTGCTTCTTGCTCCTTTCATCTGCTTCCTTCCTGGTGGTTTCTCTGAAGATCTTCTTGCAAAACCTCAGTAACCCTAGGAACAACCAAGCATGATAACAAATAGGGTTTGATTAGTCCCCCATTTAGTTTTTTCCTTTGTGTCATCTTTGAGTCTTCTCTTCTCATCCCATAATCAAGGACTAAACCCTAAAGGTTTTAAGGCTTTGTGATTAAGCTTATGCTTGCATCCTTCTATTAGGATGGAGTGTATAACTTTAATCCTAAGTGTTAAACCCTTAATGTGTTTAAATCCTTTAATCAATCCACCTAATAATCATCAAGACATCAAACTTGTAACTTGGGCCTTGCATTAGGGTTCTAATTCTTCCTTAATTGGTTAAGAAGGACTAACCCTAGTGTTAATGGACAAGTCCCCCTCAAGTTGTCTTACAAACCATAAAAATCACTTCTTCATCTTACCATTAACTAAAACCCACTTTAATAAAGGCTTTGTTTTGTCATGAGGTTAATCCCTAATCATGGATTAAGTTGAGGTATCTTCCTCAGCTTAAATGCTCTCATCTATTATCCTTCTATTAGGATGGTGTAATGAGTCCGTTAGATCCTTGATTATGGCTTAAACTTATTACTCAACACTAAACAAAAACAACAAAAACATCTAAATAATCACAAGTAGGTTAATGATCTTAATCCTACTTCAGGTGATTAAGTGTGAGATGCTGACTTCACACTTAAGGTATTCTCATTACCCCTAATCAGAGGGAGGATGTGATGAGTTTACTAACCCATTGGTTTAGGTTTAAGCTCATTAACTTATGACAAACCTCAAAAATCAATAAAAGATTGAAAACACACAAAAACAAACAATAATCGTCTCCTCCGGGATTCTTTTCTCATCATTTTCACTCACAAACGAGAACTCACTTCTTCCGTCTAATGCAAGACAGTTTTCACCTGAGCCAGACAGGTCATACACTTGAGCATAGGCAAGTAAGCAGTTCACAGGTCAATTTATCTTTCAGTCTCTTTGGGTCGAACTACGGTGTTCTGACTTCCTCATTGCACGAGAGGATACGTAGGCATAACTTAATAGTTATCGAACAAAAGTCTCTGTATATTCCCCCTCTTTCCAGCATCATTCTTTTAGCCTCATGATCTTGAGCATTATACTCCTGTTCTTACACTGACACTTCTCTTATACACTTCACTTTCTTTTTACACTGACACTTGCATTCTTTCCAGCTTTGATACACAAACTGCACTGACACTATCCCTTTAAAACACAAATCTTTTAAGCGTGGATCCCGTCGAGTACGGCGGACAATCTGGGTGCTAATACCTTCCCAGGTTGTAACCAACCCCCTTTCTCAGTCTCTCTGGTTCGCAACCGTCTTATCCATCTTTTTCCTAGGTTTATGCAGCATTACCTTTCCTTCGGGATAAAAATGCCTAGCTGGCGACTCTATTCATTTCCCTCTCCTCTCGCCGACCGTTCGCGTCTGTACCCCTGTTGACCCGGTGTCATCAGGTGGGAGCGACAATACCCTATTACCAAGTTTGTTTTAAGGTTACATCATTTTTGGACTGAAACCCTGGACTTGTGACTCTTTATTTGAGTCCCCCACCTGGTTACTGGTTCTCTAAGCCTTCATCTGGACTTATGAACACACATGGACCTTATCAAGGCAGATAACAGATCCAACACTTGATCATAAACCCTTGCATATCATTCTGCATCCATCATTTTTCATCATTTTAACATTTGTCTATTTGTTTTACCGGGTATCCACATCTTATCTTTGGTTTGGTTTTGTCTGTTCATCTGCATCAGCCATCTTCACCAGCTATCTTCATTAGAGATTCTCTTTAGCACCTTCATCAGTTACCTTCATCAGTACTCTTTCTCAGTCATCTTCATCAGCATCCATTGTCAGAATGGACACATCCAGGAAGAGCAACATCACTTACCATTTCTTTGAGCCCTCCCTAGCAGGCATCAGGAAGATTCAAACATTCATCACTCTTGATCATGTCCCTTTATTCAGGGAACATTATGGTGGCATTATGGACATGATCATAGACTTGGATGCATTACAGAGGAGTATGATCCACACTTGCCTTCAATTCTATGACCCCCCTCTCAGATGTTTCACCTTTCCAGACTTTCAGCTGGGCCCTTTGTTAGAGGAGTTTTCCATGTTGTTAGGTGTCCCCATCAGGAGAGGGATTCCTTTCAACCCTGAGATGACTGCTCCTAGGAATGAAGACATAGCTAAGGCTCTGTATTTGGAAACCACCATCATTGATCAGAATATGACCACCAAGACAGGAATCCCAGGCCTCCATTTAGACTCATTGGTTACTCAGACCACCAATAAGGCTGCAGCAGGGAAATGGGACATTGTTTGTATCCAGTTCCCACCTTGATATGGGATATATGGTATCATCTTGTTTGCAGAAGAGCCTAGTTTGTAAGCAATAGTGCTATCCATCTTTTATTGCTGAAGAATCCAGTTCCCACCTTGCTAGGGGATTTCTATTACTAAGTGCATCAGAGAAATGAGAAACAGAGGGGAAGATTAGTCAGATGTTGTGCACCCCTCTTCCATTGTTGGATATTGAGGCACTTGCCAAAGTCAGAAGCTTTCTTAAATCCTCATCAGTCAAGAAATTCGGCTAAGAGAATGATTGCTCTCACTTCAGAAGACATCAGGTGATGCACTCAGAGCACCAAGGGTAGAGACATAATCACCAGCTGTGGGCAGTATCCCAATGTACCTCTGATTGGAGTAAAGGGTTGCATCAACTACAATCCTTTGTTGTTCAAAAGACAACTGGGGTATGCCTTAGTACATCCACCAAGAGAGCAGGACTTATCATAAACCTTTTATTGTGACATTCAGCATAACCATGCCAGTGCCCGACAAGCAGCCTGGGCTTGGGATAACATTCAGACAAAAGGGACTGCCATTCTTGGCAAGTGCAACAACATAGCTTCAGCTCAGTATATTGATTGGTCTCGTATCAGAGGACATATCACCCGCATGCCATTTACCTTAGAGGATGTTCCTGGACCATCAACAGTAGAGCCTGTAGCTATAGTCAGTTTAGAGGAGTTTGAGAAGTTGAAAGAGAGGAATACTCAGCTTTTTGAAGCTCTAAAGAAGACCCTCTGGGAGAGGAATGATATTCGTCTGGACAATGAGAGATTAGAGAAGCTCTGGATTGAGCATATGACCAAGATTGAGAAGACAGATGATTACATCAGAAGAGCCCGAGAAGGGGAGTTAGTGTTGAAGAATGCTTGCAAAGAAGCTAAGATTCAGAAGGCCATAGCTGAGCACTACTTGGAAGAGAATCAAGCTAGATGGATCAGAATTACTGAGACTCGTTCACAGGAAGATCAGAAGACACAGGATAAGATAGAGCAACTGGAAGCTAATGAGAAGAAGAATCAGGAAGCCTTGCTAGCAGCACAGAAGGAAATCTCCGAGTTGAAACTCCGAGCGGGGTTGAAGAGATCAAAAGACCAAGACAAGTATAAGAAGTTGACAAATGCTATTGCCACCAGAAACCTTCTTATCAAGACCGTTCCAGAGCATCCTGTTTTACTTTTGTTGATTTTTGTTGTATTTTGACCCATCATGGGAACTTATTGTAACCATAAACTATGTATCTTTGCATTTGTAATATATGGTTTGTGTGTTATCCTTTGGGCTTCATTTCTCTTCAACATCATCATTCCTCGAGGTCTGGAAGGTCAAAACCAAAGATCCAAACCGGATACCCTTGGAAGACAAATAGACATACTGTATTGCATATTAACCTCATTCTTTGTTTTGTCGGTATTTTTGTTGTTGTTTTCTCACCTTGTTGTGGTTTCAGGAAACATTGCTCGTAGGAGGGTCTTCCCCATCAACAAAGTTCACCGGTATCCTACAAGAAACAACCTTCCGAGCTTACAGATGGACCAGGTTCAGCAAGATCTGACTGACGTGAGAACCCAGATGGCTAGTGATAGAACTGAAATGAGGGCTCAGATGAACCAATTCATGGCAGTAATGACTGGGTTGGCCCAAAGCCAAGAAAGATTAAGAGAGTTGGTCGAGCGGAAAACTCCTGAAGAAAATCACCAGGGTACAGGAGGTACCAGCAACAATGATCATGTACATCCACGTACTGACCCCCGGAGTTTGGGCCTCATCTCAACCCTGATGTTAATGTTATCAGGAATACCCAAGGTAATACTGGAGGACGAGCCTTGCAAGAGGACCCTCAAGAGAAACATTTCACTATAGTTGGGGCTGGAGATGAAATCTACGATCGTCGGCTGGATGAGATAGCAGAAAATTTGAGATCTCTGGAGTCCCAAAACTACTTAGGATTTGATGTTATGGACATGGGGCTGGTGGAAGGAGTAAGAATTCATCACAAATTCAAACCTCCTTGCTTCGAAAGATATAATGGGACATCTTGCCCTCGCACCCATCTTCAATCCTTTCTGGGGAGGTTGAAGGCTTACACTATGGTTGAAAAGCTATGGATGTTTTATTTCGAGGATAGCTTGACCGGGGCATCCCGTGAGTGGTACTCTGATCTGACTAGGGCAACAATCAGAAATTGGAAAGATTTGGCCGAGGCTTTCATTCGCCAATTTCAATACAATCTAGACATGGCTCCTAACAGAACTCTTCTAATGGGTATGTCACAATCCTCCAGTGAAAGCTTCATAGAGTATGCTCAGAGATGGAGGCAACTAGCTGCTGCTGGTCAACCTCCAATGTCGGAAAGAGAAATGGCAGATATGTTTATAAACACCCTACAGGGGACTGTAAACACCCCAAATTTGCCCTCACTAAATTCACACCATGGCTTGTGATGTTTTCATTTGCATAAGTTCAATCATATCATATCATGTTGCATTTTTACTTCACTGCATTGGTTCAAAGTCATCTGCACCTAAGGTTTGTGATCTGAGCAATCCATGAGCTATATGAGCTACTCCAAAGGTCTTAAATCATCTCAAGAGGGTCCATGTATGTTCAATCATCATATTATGTCTTCCCAAGATCAAGAAAGTCAGAAAATCACAAGAACTGGCAAGGCATGAAAGCAAAGCCAGATTTAACTACACAGATGACCTAAAATTAGGGTTTTGGTTTCAGGGGCCATAACTCCAAATATTTTGGTCATTCTTGTTTCTATCGGTCTCTATATGCTGTAAGGATCATGCATACCAAGTTTGATGGAAAAATTCCTTATGGAAGTCATCTGATCACTAGGTAACTTTTTGAGCAAGTCAGTGCAAAATCAGGGCATCTGAGGCCCCCATCAATGGACCCAAAGTGTATTTTTCATCAAATTGAAGTTATATGATCTTTATTTGATCCTTTAAGTGCTTGTAGGTTCACAAATTTGAAGAAAAGTGGGCTAAACCAAAAGTTGCCAAATATGGAAATGACTTGTAATGTAAACTTTCCATTTTGGGAAAGTTTTTCAACCTCCTCTTTCTCAACCAAAAATGCTCCAAATGAAAAATTCTTGGTCATGAATGTTGTAGATTGGATCATTACCTTTACAAAAAGTACAAGAACAAGACCTAATTCATTTTAGAACTCAAGTTATGGCTTTCCAAAGTTGGCAAAAATCACATAATTTCAAGTTTCATGTCAAAGAGGGATTTTTGCAAAACCTCATGCCAAGCAATTTGTGACCTCAAAGTGACTTCTAATCATCATACCAACTTTGTGCAATGCCTAAAGTCAGATTTGTGCCAAGAATGCCCAAGTTTCATGACTTGTGCATGAAGAAATCAAGAAAGGGCCAAGCTTCATGAAATTTGCTAAACCCCCCCCCCACAAACTTCAATCCACTTGCTAATTGGCCTCAATCTGAATTCCATGGTTGTCCATGAATCAAGCTGCGCAGGAAATGCCCTTGTCCTTGGCCTGGATTTTCCCATACCTTAAAGGACACCTAACCTTGACTTTTTGCAAAATGAACCATACCAATCAGCATAGGCCACCAACAACTCTGTGACCTATCAAGACTTGATACATGGACCAAATACAAGCCATTACACACAACAAGCAAGCCTGAATCCTCCCACAAGTATGCAACCACAAAAACTCCCTCTTATGCATTTCTCTTCGAAACTCATCACACAAGCTACAAACCTTAAAACAAACTTCATAGAACAACTCACCATGACCCACTGATCATTTCCCAACCATCAACTTGTCCTAAAAACCCCCATATCAAAAACACGATTTCTCTCCCCCTTTGAACTGAACTGCATCAATCTCACAAACTAGCCACAAAACACTCCAACCAAGCATCAAAGCTTCTTCAAGGAGTTCATTAGAGGAATTTGGAAGCAAGAAAGCAGCCTGAAAGCTCCCGGGTTGAAAGCTTCACCTCAGGTAGCCATACGAAATTATTTTTCCAGAAGCTTTATTTTAAGTTCTCATTTGGTTAAGATTGATTCCCTGAGTGCAATGAACCTTTTACTTTTGAAAATGATGAAGAATTGAGAGTGTATGGCTTGTCTGAAATTTCTGTAGTTTTTGTTCTTGGCTTCGATTCTTGTTAATGGTGGAAAATAAATGAAGTTTGAGGTTAGAATTAGGATTAGGGGGGTGAGAGGAACAAATTTGGAGCTTTAGAGCTCCAGAAATGGCCTGGGGAGTGAGTTGAGTTTTTCTCAGGGGAGAATGTCACCGGAGAAGACGACCGGAGCTCTTCTCCGGTGACCTGAAAGTGATTAATGTTAATTAGGGTTAGGGTTCCAGGTTTGAATGTAGGCCCTTAGATCAGTCCCTCCCGCGCGTGCTGTGTGGCCCAGATTGCTTGATTAGTTTTAATTTTTGGATTAAATATTAATTAAGTAGGATTAGCCTGGTTTGAATTGTGTCCATTGGATCTGGCGCGCAGTCAAACCTCCCAAACCCATAATGAATCTCAGCTCTCCATTATGCATACTTTTCTTTTTATTATTTTTATTTTCATTTTCTTTGTTTTAATTTGTACATTTTATTAAAAATGGTAAAAAGACTTCAAAAATTCTGAACTTTTTTATTCAAGCTTTTATTAATTTTAATAACCCAAAAATATTTTAATTTTTATTTTTTTGCATTAAAAAATATTTTTAAATCATTTAAATGATTATTTTAAATTAGTTAATGGAAATTAATTAATTAAAAATACATTTAAGTATTTAAAAATCCCAAAAAAATTCAGAGAGCCTTTTCAAACATTTAGAAACATTTAAAAACTCACAACACAAATTTCTTATTGGTTTTGATCACACTTTGACAATTTTTATTTGAATTAGGGTTCTTTAATTTGAATATCTTTAACCCTAACTTCAAAAATTCATAACTTTTGATCCAAGTTGAGTTTGTGAATGGTTCTTTTTGCATTGTGTTATACATACTTTCAAGCATCTAAAAACGTTTTTGTTTCATTTTTATAATGCATTTTCAATTTGTTTGGTATTTTACCTTTAGGATCACCCTTAAAACCCTAGAAACTTAGAAAAATCATAAGTCCTTCTAGGTTAAGCTTTTGACCTTCCCCTTTGGACAATGAACTTATATAGGTTTAGGGTCCATTTGATTCCATTTTCAATTTTTTATCTTACCATTTGCTTCTGATTTTGAATTTTGCATCTCATTTGATCATATAACCCTAATTTTGCATCTCATTTGCATCCATCTTGCATAAACTTGCATACATGAACTTACCATGTCATCTTGTGCATCTACATGACATATAAGACATCTTAGGACATATTGAAATCATGTTTGATCATTGCATCATTCATTTTCCATGTTTTTGCTTTCATTTAATGTCATATGCATTCATGAACTTTCATGCTTCTTATATGCTTCATTTGCACACCCATCCTTTGTATGATCATCTCCACCTCATGATATACATTTGCATCATCTCTTTGCATCATTAGCATCATGAAAATGCTTCTGGTTTTGACTTTCATCTTTGCATTCATTTCATGTTCACTTCATTTCATTTCTTTTTGCTAACTTTTCAGGTGGTAAGTGTCTGAGAAGTGAATTTGCCTTCACTTCTCACAACCTCTTCTCATCTCTTTTATGCATCATTGCTGCATTTTAATTTTGTATTAGAGTGAGTTTGCTCATTCATGTTCCCTCCTCACTTTCTTTCTTCAAGCAACTTATCTTTCCATCTTTCTTCTTCCTTGGTGGTTTTTCCTTGAAGATCTTCTTGCAAGCCTCATAAACCCTAGGAACACCCAAGCATGTTAACAATTAGGGTTTGATTAGTCCCCCCATTAATTTTACCTTTGTGTCATCTTATGTGTCTCTCCTCTCGTCCCATAATCAAGGACTAAACCCTAAAGGTTTTAAGGCTTTGTGATTAAGCTTATGCCTGCATCCTTCTATTAGGATGGAGTGTATAACTTTAATCCTAAGTGTTAAACCCTTAATGTGTTTAAATCCTTTAATCAATCCACCTAATAATCACTAAGACATCAAGCTTGTAACTTGGGCCTTGCATTAGGGTTCTAATTCTTCCTTAATTGGTTAAGAAGGACTAACCCTAGTGTTAATGGACAAGTCTCCCTCAAGTTGTCTTACAAACCATAAAATCCACTTTTTAATCTTACCATTAACCAAAATCCCTTTTAATAAAGGCTTTGTTTTGTCATGAGGTTAACTCCTAATCATGGATTAAGTTGAGGAGCTTTTCTCAGCTTAAATGTTCTCATCTATTATCCTTCTATTAGGATGGTGTAATGGGCCCATTGAATCCTTGATTATGGCTTAAACTCATTACTTAACACCAAACAAAAACTCCAAAAAACATCTAAAGAAATGCAAGTAGGTTAATGATCTTAATCCTACATCATGGTGATTAAATGTGAGGTGCTTACTTCATACTTAAGGTATCCTCATTACCCCTAATCAAAGGGAAGATGTGATGGGTTTACTAACCCTTGGTTTAGGCTAAAGCTCATTATCTTATGACAAACACAAAAAGCAATAAAAGTATGAAAACACAAAAACAAACAATAATCGTCTCCTCCGGAATTCTTTTCTCATCTCATTCACTCATAAACGAGAACTCGCTTCTTCCGTCTAATGCAAGATAGTTTGCCCCTGAGCCAAACAGGTCATACACTTGAGCATAGACAAGTAAGCAGTTCACAAGTCAATTCATCTTTCAGTCTCTTTGAGTCGAACTACGGTGTTCAGACTTCCTCATTGCACGAGAGGATACGTAGGCATAACTTAACTGTTATCGAACAAAAGTCTCTGTCTATTCCCCCCTCTTCCAGCTTTATTCTTTTAAGCCTCATAGTCTTGTGCTTTATACTTTTTTTCTTACACTTACACTCCTTTTCTTCACTTCACTTCCCAGCACTGACACTTGCATTCTGTTCCTGCTTTTGCACACAAATAGCACTGACACTACCCCTTTAAACACAAACTTTCAAGCGTGGATCCCGTCGAGTACGTCGGACAATCTGGGTGCTAATACCTTCCCAGGTTGTAACCAACCCCCTTTCTCAGTTTCTCTGGTTCGCGACCATCTTATCCATCTTTTCCTAGGTTTATGCAGCATTACCTTTCCGTCGGGATAAAAATGCCTAGCTGGAGACTCTTTTCAGTACATCTTCATGTCCTCTTTCGCCGACCGTTCCCGCTTGTACCGGGATGCAAATCTTTGGGAGCGACAGGGACATACATTGATAGGCTGGCGGCTTTCTCTTCCACTAGCTTTCCTGACGTAGTCATAGCAAGAGAAAGGATTGAAATTTTGTTTAAAAGGGGTAAGATTTCTGATAACGGCGCCAGCTCAAGCAGCGCAAGGAAACCATTTGCAGGGCCTCGAAGGTCGGGTGAAACTAATTCTGTACACATGGGCAGAGGTAGGCCCAGTATATGCAAAGATCAATTGCCGTTGTCACAATTCCCACTCCACCACCTCAACAACAATACACTCCGCAACCACAACATTTCCCTCAGCAACATGTTTCTCAACAAAGTTCCTATAACAACAACAACCAATAACAACGTCCTTTCCAACAAAGTCCATTTCAAGTCAACAGGGTAATTGATCCTATACTGATGCCCTATACCACTTTGTTACCACAACTTTTGAAGCTTAATCTTCTTGAATTAAGGACTCTGGCTCCACCAGATCCTAAGAACCTTCTGAGAAATTATGACGTCAATGCCAGATGTGCCTTCCATTCTAATGCACCTGGCCATGCCACAGAAAAGTGCAGAGCTTTGCACATGAAGGTCCAAGATCTAGTTGATTAAAAGGCTTTAAATTTTGCACCACCTCATAACGTCACAAAGAATCCTATGCCTAGCTACGGTGGGCCCAGGATAAATGCAATTGAGGAGGATCAACCCATGAATTTAATCGAAGATACTACAAGCATTCAAACACCTCTGGCAGAGGTTAAAGCTCAACTTTTAAAATGCCAGGTGTTCCCAAGTTGTGAGGCCTGCTGTGAATCTTGCAAAGTTTCCGCCAATGGTTGTGCAAGTTTAAGAAGTGGCATCAATGGCCTTATCAAAAAAGGTATCCTGCAGATAACATCAACGGTTTCTACAACATCAGCAATTCCTCTTGCAGCAACAACAAACACCCCCTTACAACTTCAAAAACAACTGTTCCGACAGACTCTGCTACAAAGTCAATAATCATTTCTTCCATCACTTCAACAAACATTAGTTCAATCGCATCCGCTTCTACAACTACAACAACCATTAACAATGACATCTCCACAGTCACCATATATTACGACCCGACAATGGTCCCGGATTCCAACAATTTTCAGCAACAATATCAACAACAACCCAGCTTCAGTCTTTCACCACCATCATCAGTCAGAAGTCTTGTCACCATATATTACGATCCACAGACAATCACAGACCCACTTCCGTTGCAATCAGTCCAGTCACCATCACGGTACCTGGACCCATTCCATATGAAAAAGATAATGTTGTGCCATGGCACTATGGTTTATACCTCTACTTCAACGGGGAGAAATTCGTTCTTGATTCTTCAACTCATACACCACAGATTCCAAGAGTTAACACTGAGGCAAAGGTTGCTGCCAAAGCTAAAGGCAAAATTGTGGTGCCTGAAGAATCAGTTTTGAAAGAAACTCATAAGACGTCCTTTGATCAGGATGTGGATGAATTTATGAGGATAATCAATAGAAGCAACTACAAGGTTGTGGATCAGCTCCACCAGACTCCTTCCAAGATCTCCATTTTATCCCTGCTATTGTGTTTCGAAGCTCATCGGGATGTATAACTTAAAGTCTTGCACGCAGCCTACGTGCCTGAGGAGATCACGGTAAATCAGCTAGAGACAGTGGTTTCTAATGTTAATACTAGTCATAGTCTAGGCTTCACCAATGTTGATTTAACTACGGAAGGTCATCATCATAACAAAGCTTTACACATCACCCTAGAGTGTAAAGGGCCTGTGCTTTCACATGTTCTAGTTGACACTGGGTCTTCTCTCAATGTCTTGCTAAAGAAAGCCCTTGTTAAGCTTGAATATGATGGTATAGCTCTCCAACCAAGCAAACTGGTGGTCCGAGCTTTTGATGGTTCCAAGAGATCTCTTCTTGGAGAAGTGGAGCTTCCTGTGATAATTGGCCCGCAGGTCTTTCAAACTACTTTCCACGTGATGGACATTCAGCCGACCTACAACTGTTTGTTGGATCGACCTTCGATTCACGCTGCTGGCGCAGTTACGTCGACCCTTCACCAGAAATTGAAATACGAGTGGGAAGGGAAAATTATCACAATCTATGGTGAAGAGGATATTTTTGTTAGCCATCTGGCCACCTACAAATACATTGAGATGGATGGTGAAACTCACGAGACCATGAGCCAAGGTTTCGAAGCGCTGAACGTCAATGAGGCAACAACTGAAGTATTTGCTGCGTCCCAAGAAGATAGGATGGGTACTTCAATTGTCTCCTACCAACAAGCTTGGAAGGTTGTTGAAGATGGGAACGCCCAAGGCTGGGGCAAGCTGCTACCTGTGGAGAAGAAGGAGGACAGATTCGGTTTGGGTTACAAACCATTCCGACAAGATCAAGCAGAGGCTGCTAAAGAGTCCAAGTTCATAAGTGGGGGAATGATGACCCCAGATGCTGGAAGAAGAGGCTGAAAGCAACCTCAACCTGTAGAGCTGGATTCGTCCAAGGATCCCAGGCCAACAAGTCCTTAACTGGTCTTCCTAGGAAATTATAAGAGTTATTATTTCCTGATTTTAGCATGCATCAAGTCCTGCATCTTGCCAAAGTGTCGCTCCCCCGAAAAGACACCTGGTCATATAGGGTACAGACGCGAACGGTCGGCGAAAGGATAAGATGAAATGAACTGAATAGAGTCGCCAGCTAGGCATTTTTATCCCGATGGAAAGGTAATGCTGCATAAACCTAGAAAGATATGGATAAGACAGTTGCGAACCAGAGAAACTGAGAAAGGGCGTTGGTTACAACCTGGGAAGGTATTAGCACCCAGATTGTCCGTCGTACTCGACGGGATCCACGCTTGAAAGATTGTGTTTAAAGGGGGTAGTGTATGTGCTATCTGTGTGCAAAAGCTGGAAAGAATATACAAGTGTCAGTGCAAAAGGAATGAAATGCTCAGGACTGAGGCTTTTAAAGGATACTGAAAGAGGGGGATGACAAAGAGACTTTTGTTCGATAACAGTTAAGTTATGCCTACGTATCCTCTCGTGCAATGAGGAAGTCAAAACACCGTAGTTCGACACAAAGAGACTGAAAGATAAATTGACTGTGAACTGCTTGTTTGTCTATGCTCAAGTGTATGACTTGTCTGGCTCAAGTGCTAACTGTCTTGCATTAGACGGAAGAAGCAAGTTCTCGTTTGTGAGTGAAGATGATGAGAAAAGAATCCCGAAGGAGACGATTATTGTTTGTTTTTGTGTTTTGAGTTTTTTATTGTTTTTGGTGTTTGTCATAAGTTAATGAGCTTAAGCCTAAATCAAAGGTTGTAAACTCATTATATCCTCCCTAATTAGGGATAATGAGCATACTTAAGTATGAGATAAGCATCTCAACTTAATTGCCATGGTGATTTAGGATTAAGATCATTAACCTACTTATGATTATTTAGATGTTTTTGGTTTTTTTTAGTGTTAAGTAATGAGTTTAAGCCATAATCAATGATTAGTGAACTCATTACACTATCCTAATAGAAGGATAATAGATGATCACACTTAAGCTGAAGAAGATACCTCAACTTAATCCATGACTAGTGAAATTCTGTGATCAGGTATGAGATGTCCTATGAGATGTTCCAACACTTGACAGATTTAACCAAAACTTAAAGTGCAAGAAAATTAAACAACACAGTAGTTTGTTAACCCAGTTCAGTGTATAACCACACTTACATCTGGAGGCTACCAAGCCAGGAGGAAATCCACTATAAGTAATATTAATTCTAGACTTAAACAACCCAGTTTAATCTTTCACTTAATATCTACCCAATGCAATTTCTACCTAAGTCACTACTTAGATATGAGTACCAACTCACTCCCCCTCAATCACACAGTGATCTTGTTTACAAGTTTAATAAAATTGAAGTCATACTTCAAACAAAACAGCTTGATCTTACTTCACAGTTTCAATCAAGTCACAAATGCACTTTTGCTTAAAAGCTCATAAAGTGGTACAATTAAAACAACCTGCTATTAAAACACAACACCCTATTTTGTCTTCTGAAATTCGTACTCAATTCTGTGAGTTTCTGTTGATTAAATAGGTGTTTGTAATTTGGGCTTTCTGTAGGTAAATCCAGTCCTAAAACGCATGCAGCTTCCACCTTGAATTAGGGTTTGTTACTTCCTAGATTCTAGGTGATTTAGTTCTTCTGATTATGCTGAATCCTCATAATAAAACTTCCTACAGATGCGCCTTGGTCTGTTTTTATCCATCCATAATTAATTCCAGATAACTTTCCTTAAATATCTCAGATCAGTTAGTCATTAATTAATTCTGGTAGCAGGTCTGAGATGTCTCAACATCTGTTGGGACATCCTGAAAAACTGAACTTAAGTCATTTACACAATGTCCCAACATCTGGTGTGACATCCTGAATTAAGTTCTTATACTTTGTTTGATAATGTCCCAACATCTGATAGGACATTCTGAACTGAATTCAATATTTCTTGTTGGTCAAAAATTCTGCCAATTCTAAACATCTACAAACTCTCCCTTTGGCTAATTTTTGGCTAACATTCTTTTCAGATTTTCAGAGTGCAGCAGAAGTTCTTTTATCAGAGTATAACATTACTTTTCTGTTGAATCATATTTGAGATTACTCCCCCTCAAACATACATGTATCCAGTCTTGTTGCAACAGAAATATTTTACAGATTTAGTTCAGAAACAAACAGAGATTTTTCATTCATAATCAAACAGCATTACACATTGTTGTTGTTGTTGTTCTCCCCCTTGTTAGACAGAAATTTTGGGGCCAAAGACACTAATTCAGAAATACAATGCAGTGTTGTCATTACAAAACTCCTCACATACAATTTTCACTCAGATTCCTCCCAGTCAGTTTCTTCATCATCCTCAGTTTCCTCATCAGAAGAAGCAGCTTTCTGATCACTTTCACTCTCCAGCCTTTGGATAATCTCCTCAAGCTTCTGCTTCCTTGCTTCAAGTTCTTTGCAAGTGCTCTTCAGTTCAGCAATCAATGCAGCCTTGGAGATTTGAGACTTTGCATTTGAAGGACCTGCAGATGTCCCAGAGGGTGCTTCAACATCTGCTGCATGATGACTCAGGAACAGCTTGTAGTGAAAGGCCAGAGGGATTTCTCTTTTGCACATTGTGTCTTTTTCAGTGAGGATCCCAGGGTACTGACTCAGCACTATTCCACACAGCAAGGAAGGGAAGGCAATTGGCAGCTTTGTTGCAGATGAGCTAGCATGCTTCAATGTCTGATCAAAGATGTAGGCTCCATAATCCAGCTTAGTTTGAGTGCCCACAGCATAAATAAACCTGCCCAGGCCAGTGGATATTGATGATGTATGATTGGTAGGTACCCAATTTGCTGTACCAATCCTGTTCAGCATGGCATATTTTCTTGTCAGCATGCTCACTGAGAGCTTTCCTTTAACTGGCCAAGCCTTGACCTGGTTAGCTGTGATAACCTTGCAGACTTGGTTATCAGTTTTCCCTAACTCATTTGGGCCATCAGATTCTCTTCCAAGGTATTGGTTGATGATCTGAGGAGAGAACTCTACACACCTGCCTCTAACAAATACTTTTCTAAATTCAGCAGACTTACCATTGGCACAATCTTCCTGAAGGTTAACTATGAATTCCTTGACAAGCAGTTCATAGCATGGAGAGAAGTTGGAGACAGTTTTGAAGAGGCCAGCAGAGGAGATGAGATCAATTAATTCAGTGCACTCAAGTGCATTGCTGCTCAGCTCTCTTTCAAGTGCTACCCTTCTTTGGTACACAAACTTCCATCTGTTTACACTTGAAACATGATGAAAGGAGATGTTGTCCAAGGGAGCTTCTGGAACAGCAGTTGATGCCCTTGAGGGTGTTGGTTTCTTCTTTGGAGGAGATGTTGGGACATCTGCTTCAACATCTGAATCTGAAGGAGTGACAGCTTTCCTCTTTTGTGTTTGGACTTTGCTCCATTGTTTTGTAGGACCAAAGACAGTTTTAGCTTTGTCCTTCTTTGGGGTAGCTTGCTTCTTCTCATGAATTGCATGTCCTGCATGCATCTTTTCTTTCCTAGTTCTGAGCCTTTTGGCTATGCTAGGTTTTACATAGGCAATGATTTCTGTATCAGAATCATGCTCTAGGATCACAACAGGAGGAGATTGAGCAGTCTCCTCTTCAGCTGGTGGATCAACAGAGATGTGCTCTTCAGTTGAGGCCTTTGTTTGGTCCTCAGATGCTTCTTCATCACTATCATTTGGGGCCTTTTTCTGGTCCTCAGATGTTTCAACAGCAGCATCAGATGAGGTCTTTAGCTGATCCTCAGATGTTTCAACATCTATTGGGACATCCTGTTGAATAAGAGTGTCCTTTGCAACCTGAGTTTGTTGATCTTCTTGTGGGGCTGGCATGGTGTTCATAGGGATAGATATGCCACTTACCACTCTTTGCTCAGATAGGATCTTGGTTACCAACTCCTTTATGGAAGCATCCACATATTCAGAAGATTTTTGAGGTATGTTTGCTGATGAAGGAATGCCTTTGGATTTGCTGCAGACTTGATCTTTTGCTCTTTTTGGAGTTCTTGGCTTTTTAGCATGAGGAACACTTCCTCTGATTTCGTTCATTGGGGTTGACTCCATGGGAACCACAGAAATAGGGGTTGAATGAACCACATCTTCCTTGTTGAGGATTTCTTCAGGAATGTTAGGGTTTTGAGACATTTTCGAAGAAGGTGGATGAAGAGTTTCAGGTTTGAATATTTCTGAAAGGCAGTTAGAGAATGCAATTCGTTTTTGAGAGTATGATGAGAAGATGGATAGCTGAAAGCAAGCTAATATAATATAAGTAGCCGTTACTTTGAGACTTTTTAGGGGAGGAATACTCAAGGTTCTTGACCAGACTGGTGTTGCCATCTGGTGCTTATGCCACACAATGTCATATGACATGTTGGCACATCTCCATAACTGCTAAATTTCACATAAGCAGATTCCCAATTTGCCCCTTAGATTCTCAAATTGAGTAGCATCCAATGCTTTGGTAAAGATATCAGCCAACTGCAGATTTGGAGCTACATGTTCTAATGAAATCACTTTCTCTTCTACAAGATCTCTGATGAAATGATGTCTTATATCAATATGCTTAGTCCTGCTATGTTGGATAGGATTTTTTGATATGTTAATAGCACTTAAGTTGTCACAGTACAATGTCATGACATCTTGTGGGACATTGTACTCAGTGAGCATTTGCTTCATCCAAACCAACTGTGAACAACTGCTTCTAGCTGCAATATATTCAGCTTCAGCAGTAGATAAGGATACACAATTTTGTTTCTTACTGAACCAAGAAATCAAATTGTTTCCTAGAAAGAAGCATCCTCCTGAAGTGCTTTTTCTGTCATCAGCACTTCCAGCCCAATCAGCATCACAGAAGCCAGTGAGAATTGGTTTGCATCCATGAAAATACATTATGCCATAGTCACAAGTACCATTAACATATTTCAGAATTCTCTTGACTTGATTAAGATGACTGACTTTTGGATCAACTTGATATCTTGCACATACACCTACTGCAAATGCTATGTTTGGTCTGCTAGCAGTCAGATATAATAAACTCCCAATCATGCTTCTGTACATGCTTTGATCTACATTCTCACCCTTTTTATCTTTAGTCAGCTTTAAATGTGTGGGGGCAGGAGTTCTCTTATGATTAGCACTGTCCATTCCAAATTTCTTGACAATGTTCTTAGCATACTTGCTTTGGGAAATGAACATGGAGTCCTCCATTTGCTTTATTTGCAATCCAAGAAAGTAGGTTAATTTTCCTACTAGGCTCATTTCAAATTCAGATTCCATCTGGTTGACAAAATGTTTGACCATCATGTCTGACATCCGACCAAAGACAATGTCATCTACATATATTTGAGCATTCATGACATTTCCTTCTTCATCTTTAACAAACAAGGTTTTGTCAATTCCACCTTTCCTGTACCCTTGCTTGATAAGAAAAGTAGTCAGCCTTTCATACCATGCTCTTGGAGCTTGCTTCAGACCATAAAAAGCCTTCTTTAGTTTGTATACATGATTTGGACAGCTTGGATCAACAAATCCTTTAGGCTGTTCTACATATACCTCTTCATTGAGATAACCATTTAAAAAGGCACTTTTCACATCCATTTGAAATAGCTTGAACTTTAAGATACAAGCAATTCTCAAAAGTAGTCTGATTGATTCAAGCCTTGCTACTGGTGCAAAGGTTTCATCAAAGTCTACTCCTTCAATTTGTGTGTATCCTTGAGCTACAAGTCTAGCTTTGTTCTTTGTAACAACTCCTTGTTCATTTGACTTGTTCTTATACACCCATTTTGTTCCAATTACATTTATGTCATCAGGTCTAGGAACAAGATTCCACACTTCATTCCTTGTGAATTGACCTAATTCCTCTTGCATAGCATAAATCCAGTATTCATCAGTAAGAGCTTCCTTGATGTTTTTAGGTTCTATTTTAGAAACAAAACAGGAACCTGAAATCACTTCTCTTGATCTAGTGCTTACACCTCTGTTGGGATCACCAATTATCAAATCTTTGGGATGATCCTTCTGTATTCTGATGGAGGGAGGTTTGCTGGATTATTCTGTCCTTGCATCAGTTTGAGTGAAGTCATAATGATCACTCTTTTCTTCAGCTTCAATCTTGATATCAGCAGATGTTCCAACATCTTCTGGGACATCTGTAGGAGCATCATCAATTATCACATTTATGGACTCCATGATAACCTTGGTTCTAGAATTAAATACTCTATATGCTCTGCTGTTTATAGAGTATCCAAGAAAAATCCCTTCATCACTTTTAGGATCCATTTTTCTTCTTTGCTCCCTATCTGCCAGAATATAACAGTTACTTCCAAACACATGGAAGTACTTAACTGTGGGTTTTCTGCCCTTCCAGACTTCATAGATTGTGGACAAAGTTCCTTTCCTTAGAGTAACTCTGTTATGGATGTAACAAGCTGTGTTCATAGCTTCAGCCCAGAAGTACAAAGGTAACTTTTTAGCATGGATCATAGCTCTTGCTGATTCTTGAATAGTTCTATTCTTCCTCTCAACAATCCCATTTTGTTGAGGAGTGATTGGTGAAGAATATTCATGATTTATTCCTTCTGAAGAACAGAAATCTAAGAATTTTTGGTTCTCAAATTCTTTTCCATGATCACTTCTTATTCTGATCACACAACTGGCTTTTTCCCTTTGTATTCTTTGGCATAAGTCTTTGAATACATCAAATACATCAGACTTTTCTTTGATGAAATTTATCCATGTGTACCTTGAAAAGTCATCAACCACTACATAGGCATACCTCTTACCACCAAGACTCTCAACCTGCATAGGTCCCATAAGATCCATATGCAATAGTTCCAAAACTTTGGAAGTTGTCAGATGTTGGAGCTTTGGATGGGACATCTTGGTTTGCTTGCCTATTTGACATTCACCACATATTTTGCCATCATCAATCTTCAGTTTAGGAATACCTCTCACAGCATCCATAGATATGATCTTCTTTATGCCTCTGAAATGAAGATGACCTAGTCTTTGGTGCCATAGTTTCACTTCTTCTTCTTTAGCTAAAGAGCAAGTTGAAGTGAGACTGAAGTCTTGAGGTTCCCACATGTAACAGTTGTCTTTAGATCTGGCTCCTCTCATAATAACCTCTTGTTCTTTGTTAGACACTATACATTCAGTTTTGGTAAAGTTTACACTGTACCCTTGATCACATAATTGACTTATGCTGATCAGGTTAGCAGTAAAACCTTTAACCAGTAGCACATCATTTAGCCTTGGTACATCTTGACAGTCCAAGGTCCCAACTCCCTTGATTTCTCCTTTAGCTCCATCTCCAAAGGTTACATATCTGGATGAATGTGACTTTAAGTCAACTAGCAGACTCTTCAATCCAGTCATGTGTCTTGAACATCCACTGTCAAAGTACCAGTCTTCTTTGGCCGATACTCTTAGTATTGTATGTGCTATATATGCAACACCTTTCTTTGACCATTTGAGTTGAGATTTCTTTTGATACCTCTGCCCTGTGTATTGTTCATCAGTAGAGCTCCAAGGTTTCTTGTTGATCTTGTTCTTGGGTATGTAGCTTTGATCAGCATGAGGACTAGCTTTTGGTCTCCATACCTTCTTGATGACCTCTGTCTTCTGCTTAGGAGGTTGCTGATCTCTTTGATGTCTATGCAGCACTTTCTTGGTACCTTCTATCTTCTGTTTAGGAGGTTGCTGATACATTTGATTTGGATATCCATGCAACTTATAGCAATGAGGTTTGATATGTCCAAATCTTCCACAATGATGACATCTCCATCTTTGATACTTCTTCTTCATTATGTTCTTTTCAGAATGTTGAGACATCTGTTGGAACATTATGTTTGACTTTGTGTTCTTTTCCTGATGTTGAAGCATCTTTTGGGACATCTTGTTTGACTGTATGGACTTTGAAGTAGTTTTGCTAGAGCTAGCTTCATCCTTATGAACTCTGTTAAATCCCAGTCCACTTTTATTCCCTGAATGCTTATTGTTGTTGAGAATAACATCCAGTGTACTTGAGCTACTGTTCAGCATTCTAACAGATTTGGACATGTGTTCCAATTTGGAGTTGAGAAGACTTACTTCACTTTTCAAGGTGTCAATGATCTCTTGATCACTTTCTTTTTCATCTTTTAGTTCCTCATTCTGCTTCTTTAGCTTTATAACCTCACTGCATATTTCAGTGCTTCTTTTGTATAGATCTTTGTATGCTTGCTCAAGTTCTTCAAAAGTAAGCTCCCCATCACTGGAATCACTTTCAGATTCAAATAATCCAGCTAGAGCAGTGATATGCTTAGCTGATTCTTCTTCTGAGTCACCTCCTGAGTATTCATCAGACCAGGTTACAGAGAGTCCTTTCTTTTGCCTTTTTAAGTAGGTAGGACATTCATTCCTGATGTGTCCATATCCTTCACATCCATGACATTTGAATCCTTTTTCTTGACTGGTTTTTTCATCATAATTTGACCTTCTGTTAGCATCATAAGGTCTTTTGTTCTCAGAAGAGTTTGTGTATCTTCCACTGAGTTAGGATTTGCCTTCCATCCCTCTGAGAATCTTTTTGAATTGTCTTCCAAGCATAGCAATGTTATCTGATAAGCTTTCACCAGTTTCTGATTTATCATCTTCTTCTTCATCAGTATTTGTCATTAAGGCTATGCTTTTGTTCTTCTTTACATTTGTGTCATTCATTCCAATCTCAAATGTTTGAAGGGAACCAATGAGCTCTTCAACTTTCATTGTGCATATGTCTTGAGCTTCTTCTATTGCTGTGACTTTCATGTCAAATCTTTTTGGCAAAGATCTGAGAATCTTTCTTACAAGCTTTTCATCAGTCATCTTTTCTCCCAAGGCTCCAGAAGTATTGGCTATTTCTAAGATGTTCATGTAGAATTCATGAACTGTCTCATCTTCCTTCATTCTCAAGTTTTCAAACTTAGTGGTGAGAAGTTGAAGTCTTGACATATTTACCTTTGATGTTCCTTCATGAGTTGTTTTGAGAGTGTCCCACACATCTTTGGCCAGCTCACAGTGATGCACAAGTCTAAAGATGTTCCTATCAATGCCATTGAATAAAGCATTTAAGGCCTTGGAGTTGCCTAGTGCTGAATCTTCTTCCTCCTTACTCCATTCTTCTTCAGGTTTCAACACTTTTGATCCATCTTTGGTGTCTTGGATAGGGTGTTCCCATCCAATGTTGACTGCTCTCCAGGCCCTGTTGTCAAGTGATCTTAAGAATGCAATCATTCTTGGTTTCCAGTAGTCATAATTAGATCCATCCAGTATAGGTGGTCTATTTACTAATCCTATATCTCTGTCCATGTTTCCATAATTTGTATTCCCTAGATCTCACCCAGTATAAACAGGCAGGGTGCCTGCTCTGATACCAATTGAAATTCTGTGATCAGGTATGAGATGTCCTATGAGATGTTCCAACACTTGACAGATTTAACCAAAACTTAAAGTGCAAGAAAATTAAACAACACAGTAGTTTGTTAACCCAGTTCAGTGTATAACCACACTTACATCTGGAGGCTACCAAGCCAGGAGGAAATCCACTATAAGTAATATTAATTCTAGACTTAAACAACCCAGTTTAATCTTTCACTTAATATCTACCCAATGCAATTTCTACCTAAGTCACTACTTAGATATGAGTACCAACTCACTCCCCCTCAATCACACAGTGATCTTGTTTACAAGTTTAATAAAATTGAAGTCATACTTCAAACAAAACAGCTTGATCTTACTTCACAGTTTCAATCAAGTCACAAATGCACTTTTGCTTAAAAGCTCATAAAGTGGTACAATTAAAACAACCTGCTATTAAAACACAACACCCTATTTTGTCTTCTGAAATTCGTACTCAATTCTGTGAGTTTCTGTTGATTAAATAGGTGTTTGTAATTTGGGATTTCTGTAGGTAAATCCAGTCCTAAAACGCATGCAGCTTCCACCTTGAATTAGGGTTTGTTACTTCCTAGATTCTAGGTGATTTAGTTCTTCTGATTATTCTGAATCCTCATAATAAAACTTCCTACAGATGCGCCTTGTTCTGTTTTTATCCATCCATAATTAATTCCAGATAACTTTCCTTAAATATCTCAGATCACTTAGTCATTAATTAATTCTGGTAGCAGGTCTGAGATGTCTCAACATCTGTTGGGACATCCTGAAAAACTGAACTTAAGTCATTTACACAATGTCCCAACATCTGGTGTGACATCCTGAATTAAGTTCTTATACTCTGTTTGATAATGTCCCAACATCTGATAGGACATTCTGAACTGAATTCAATATTTCTTGTTGGTCAAAAATTCTGCCAATTCTAAACATCTACAACTAGGGATTAAATTCATGACAAAACAAGCCTTTATTAGGTGGATTTTAATTAAATGGATGAGATTAAGAAATGAGTTTTATGGTTTGTAAGACAAATTGAGGGGGACTTGTCCATTAAACACTAGGGTTAGTCCTTCTTAACCAATAAAGGAAGAATTAGAACCCTAATGTAAGGCTCAAGTTACAAGTTAATGTCTCAATGATTATTGGATGGATTGATTAAGAGGTTTAAACAAATTAAGGGTTTAACACTTAGGATTAAAGTTATACACTCCACCCTAAGAGAAGGATGCAGGCATAATCCTAATTCCAAAGTCCTAAAGCCTTAAAGGTTTAGCCTCTAATAATGAGTTGAGAAGAGAGACACAACCCTAATTATTATCATGCTTGGAAGTTCCTATGGTTTGTAAGGCTTGAGAAAGGTCTTCAAAGAAGCCACCAATAGAAGAAGCAGATGGAAGGAGGAAGAAGCAGAAGAAATAAGTTACTTACTTCATTGAAGAAGATAAGTAACTTAAAGAAAGAAAGTGAGAAAGAAAGAACATAGGTGAGAAAGCCCAGTCAAAGACAATCAAAGATGCAGCAAATATTCATATGAAGAAGATGAAGAGAAATAAGAAGTGAAGGCAAATCCACTTCTCAAATTAACTTACCACCTGAAAATGTTAGCACAAGATGCATAAAGAAAGAAGTGAGATGGAATGATGCATATGCAAAACCAAAACCAAAACCAGAAGCATACACATGATGCAAATGATGCTATGACATGATGCAAAGACATACCAAGTGCAATGAATGATCATACAAGGATGAGATGCAAATGAGAGCATGCTTTGAAGTTTGAAAGTTCATGAAAGTTAATGAATGGAAATGAATGCAAGTCATGGAAAATGAATGAATAAATGATCAAGCATAATTCTAACATGTCTTAATATGTCTAAGATGACATATAAATGCATGAAATGTCATGGCAAGTTCATGTATGGATGCATATGCAAGATGAATGCAAATGAAGATGCAAAATTAGGGTTTTATGAAAGGATGAGATGAAAATGGCAAAGACAGAAGCAGATGACATGATAAAAAATTGAAAATGCACTCAAAGGAACCCTAAACCTATATTAGGTTACCATCCAAAGGGGGAGGTCAGAAGCTAAACCTAGAAGGAGTTATGAATTTCCTAAGTTTCTAGGGTTTTTTGGGTGATCCTCAATGTAAAATGCTAAAAAAATTGAAAATGAAATATAAATTCATGCCAAAAATATCTTAGAAACTACATTATATGCATAAAACAATGCAAAAAGAATCATCCTCAAACTCTTCTTGGTTAGACAGAAAAGATTTTTCTAAGTTAGGGTTCAAAAATAGGATTTAAATGACCCTTAATTCAAACAAAATTCTCAAATGATCATCAAACCTAAAAAGAAATTTGTATGAAGAATTTGAAAATGTTTCTAAATGCAAAGGGATGATTCATGATTTTTTTGGTGATATTTAGAAACTTAAATGGTATTTTAATTAATTAATTTCCATTAATTAATTAAAATAAACATTTAAATATTTTAAAAATGCTTTTTACATGCAAAAAATAAAATTAAAATTTTTTTTGGGTTAAGAAAAATATTTAGAACATAAATACAGAAAATAATATTTTTGTGATTTTTCTAGGTATTTTAAATAAAATGATAAAGAAAATACAAGAAAAATGAATTAAAAATGAAATTAAATAGAAAGTATGAGGATCCAATGGACCAGATTCAAAGTTGGGGAAAAAGGGTTGACTGGCGCGCAATCTAGTGGCTGAGATTTGTCCTGACTAATTAATCCAAATTAAATTAATTAATTGAGGGTTAGGGTTTAATGATTGATCTGGAGCGTCCAAACACGCGCGAGAGACATCATCCAAGGGCCAGAATTCAAAGTTGCCTAATCACCTGAGATTTGCCCTAATTAATCTCAGGTGGCCGGAGAAGACTTCCGGTCATCTTCTCCGACGAGACCTTCATCCTATCTCTCTCAAAACCTCACTAAAACGCATCAAAATCTCCAGATTCACTCAACTAAACACCCTAAACAAGAATCCAGCAACAAAAACTATTTATATTTCATGAATCAAGAGAAACAAGCAAAATCATTTTAACGGGCAAAGTTTCAGACAGTCAATACATGCTTATTTCTTGATCATTTTCAAAACCAAACACATCATGGTAATCAGGGGAGCATGTAGAATCATTCTATAACATAAAAAGCAAGTTCTGGAAAATTTGTTCTTGAGGTATACCTGAGATGAAGCTTTTCAGTTTGGCACTTTCTGGACCTCTCCTTGATGCTAAACCACTCCATTTGGTCCCCTGATGATGTTGCAAGGCTTTGAATGAGTTTAGAAGGGATGGATTGAGAGGATGAACTCTTACTGCACCAGAATCGTGTTTTGTGTTTGTGGGGTTTCAGGCTTGTTTGATGGTTGGGAAATTATTTATGGATGATGGTTGTAAACACCCCAAATTTGCCCTCACTAAGTTCACACCATGGTTTGTGATCTTTTCATTTGAATTTGTTCAATCATATCATATCATGTTGCATTTTTTCCTCACTGCATTGGTTCAAGTCCATCTGCATCTAGGGTTTGTGATCTGAGCAATCCAAGATCTTTCTGAGCCACTCCAAAGGCCTCTAATATTTTCAAGAGGCTCCATGTATGTTAAAGCATCATATTTTATCCTCCAAAGGTCAAGGAAGCCAAAGAATCACAAGAACTGGCAAAGAATGGAAGCTGGGCTAGGGTTTGACTGCACAGATGACCTGAAATTAGGGTTTTGGTTTCAGAGGCCATACCTCCAAATTCTTTGGTCATTCTTGTTTCTATTGGTCTTAATATGTCATAAGGATCATACATACCAAGCTTTATGAAGAAATTCTTTGTGGAAGTCATCTGATCACTGGGTAACTTCTTGAGCAAGTCAGAGCCAAATCAGGGCATCTGAGGCCCCCGTCAATGGACCCAAAGTGTATTTTTCATCAAATTGAATTTATATGGTCTTTATTTGATCATTGAAGTTCTTAGAAGTTCATAAATTTGAAGATAAATGAGCTAAACCAAAAGTGCCAAAGATGGAAATGACTTGTAATGTAAACTTTCCATTTTGGGAAAGTTTTTCAACCTCCTCTTTCTCAACCAAAAATGCTTCAAATGAAAAATTGTTGGTCATTAAAGTTTTAGATTGGATCATTCCCTTTTCAAAAAGTACAAGAACAAGATCTAATTCATTTTGGAACTCAAGTTATGGCTTTCCAAAGTTGGCAAAAATCACATAATTTCATGTTTCATGCCAAAGAGGGATTTTTGCAAAACCACATACCAAACCATTTTGTGACTTCTAAATGACTTCTATGCATCATTACAACTTACCAAAATCAGAATTGCACAAATTCACAAAGGTCCATGCCTTGGATGACAAGCTTCCATAAGCCATTTTCCATAAAATTCAAAAAGAGGGAATTCTTGCAAGAATGGTTTCCAAGGGTTGGCATGAATTCTAATTGATCTCAAAGCATCACCATAACACCATGTAACATTTCATGACCTGAATTCAGCTTGGAATGAGACATGTCCATGACCAAAAATCTCAAAGTGCTACAAGTTGTAAAAATTGCAAAACATGTGACATCTCACCATTCATTCACTTCTGATCATTCTAAAACATCCCATGGCCATCCTTGAAGACAGCTGAACTCAGAGCAGCCCTAAGATAGCTTCTGTCATGGCCCATGCTTGAAGTACACCAACTATTGACTTTTTGGCCAATTGCTCCATACCATTCCCACAGTACATGTCAAGTCTTCTGACTCATTCCAATAGTTTAGGATTTGTATATGGATCATAAAACAAGCCCCACACAAGCTCAGACCCCATACACAATCAGATTTCACAAAACTTGCAAAATCCTTCCCTTCTTCGATTCTCTCAAACCAGCCATCAAACTTCAATTTTTTCTTCACCAACAAGTCATACATCATCCATAGAACAAGAATCAACCATTAAAAGAGCCTGAAACATCACATACACAAACCTCAAATTCTGCTACACCAGAACTGGAACTTTCAAACTAGCCACCATCAAAGCTTTTCAAGCATGCCACTAGCTTCAGAAGTGCCAAGGGAGTTCATTTGCACAAGTAGGGGGTTCTGGAAGCTCACCATTGAAGTTTTCCAGCTCAGGTATGGTCAAGAACAATTTTTCACAAAGCTTTGATTTCTTGTTATAAACTGAAAGTGCATGCTTTAAGGATCATCGTGATATGTTTAGAATTGAAAATGGTGAAAAAATGAGTATTTTATGAATGTCTGAAAGTTTGGCCCTGATTTTGTTTTGTTTCGATTTACTCTGTTCTTGCTTGATAAAGGATGTTTGATTGTTGCTAGATTTAGGGTTCCTTTGAATGCATTTTCAATTTTTTATCTTATGATTTGCTTCTGTTTTTGAGTTTTGCATCTCATGTTGCATATAAACCCTAATTTCTCATCTTCACTTGCATTCATCTTGCATATGCTTGCATCCATGACCTTGCCATGACATTTCTTGCATACACATGACACATAATACATCTTAGGACACATTAGAACCATGTTTGATCATTGCATCATCCATTTGGCATGTTATGCATTCATTACATTCCATGGACATTCATGAACTTTAATGCCTGCTTTCATGCTTCATTTGCATCCTTATTGTTTGTATGATCATTTGCATCTCTTGACATGTCTTTGCATCGTCTCTTAGCATCATTTGCATCATGAACATGCTTTTGGTTTATTTAGTTTGCATCCTTTCATTCATTTCATTCTCATTTCACTTCATTTCCTTTTGCTAACTTTTCAGGTGGTAAGTGTTTGAGAAGTGAATTTGCCTTCACTTCTCATAATCTCTTCTCATCTCTCTTATGCATTCATTGCTGCATTTTGTATGTGTATTAGAGTGAGCTTGCTCATTCATGTTCCCTCCTCACTTTCTTTCTTCAAGCAACTTATCTTCTTAAGTGAAGTAAGTTGACTTGCTTCTTCTTCTTCTCTTCCTTCCATCTTTGCTTCTTTTTTGGTGGTTCTTCTTGAAGATCTCTTGCAAGCCTCATAAACCTTAGGAATACCCAAGCATGATCACAATTAGGGTTTGATTAGTTCCCCCATTAGTTTTACCTTTGTGTCATCTCTTGTGTCTTCTCTTCTCACCTCATAATCAAGGACTAAACCTTAAAGGTTTTAAGGCTTTGTGATTAAGCTTATGCTTGCATCCTTCTATTAGGATGGAGTGTATAACTTTAATCCTAAGTGTTAAGCCCTTAATGTGTTTAAATCTCTTAATCAATCCATCTTAATAATCACTAAGACAATAGCTTGTAACTTGGGCCTTGCATTAGGGTTCTTATTCTTCCTTTATTGGTTAAGAAGGACTAACCCTAGTGTTAATGGACAAGTCCCCCTCAAGTTGTCTTGCAAATCATAAAACCCATTTCTTAATCTCACCCTTAAATAAAATCCACTTTAATAAAGGTTTTTTTTGTCATGAGGTTAATCCCTAATCATGGATTAAGTTGAGGTATCTTCCTCAACTTAAGTGTGCTCATCTATTATCCTTCTATTAGGATGGTGTAATGAGTTCACTAATCCTTGATTATGGCTTAAACTCATTAATTAACACTAAACAAAATAAAAAAAACATCTAAATAATCACAAGTAGGTTAATGATCTTAATCCTACATCATCATGGTAATTAAGTTGAGATGTTTATCTCATACTTAAAGTATTCTCATTATCCCTAATAAAAGGGAGGATAAAATGAGTTTACTAACCCTTGATTTAGGCTTAAGCTCATTAACTTATGACAAACACCAAAAGCAATAAAAGATTGAAAACACAAAATCAAATAATAATCGTCTCCTTCAGGATTCTTTTCTCATCACACTCATTCACAAACGAGAACTTGCTTCTTCCATCCAATGCAAGACAATTTGCACCTGAGCCAGATAGGTCATACACTTGAGCATAGGCAAGCAAGCAGTTCATCAGTCAATTTATCTTTCAGTCTCTTTGAGTCAAACTATGGTGTTCTGATTTCCTCATTGCACGTGAGGATACGAAGGCATAACTTAACTGTTATCGAACAAAAGTCTCTATATACTCCCCCTCTTCCAATATTTCTTCTTTAAGCCTCATAGTCTTGAGCTTTACACTCTTTTCTTACACTGACACTCCTTTTCTTCACTTCACATTTCTTTTACACTGACACTTGCATTCTTTTCCAGCTTTGTTACACAGAATAGCACTGACACTACCCCTTTTAAACACAAACTTTCAAGCGTGGATCCCGTCGAGTACGACGGACAATCTGGGTGTTAATACCTTCCCAGGTTGTAACCAACCCCCTTTCTCTGTTTCTCTGGTTCGCAACCGTCTTATCCATATCTTTCTAGGTTTATGCAACATTACCTTTCCTTCGGGATAAAAATGCCTAGCTGGCGACTCTTTTCAGTTCATCTTCATGTTCTCCTTTCACCGACCGTTCGCGTCTGTACCCCTTCTGACCAGGTGTCATTCGGTGGGAGCGACAGCTTGGCGACTCTGGTGGGGAACCTTATACTGCAACCAGGGCTTCTGGTTCTTTTTGTGGGTTCCTCCTAGCGCTTGTTTGATTTGTGTTTATTGGGGTGTTATGTGCTATGTGTGTTTATTTATTTTGCTTTATTTATTGCTTCAAGTACAACTTTATTTCTTTCTTTCTTTACAGTCTTATGCATATTTCATACTGTCATTGCTGGATCTGGTTTTCTGTTTTGGTGGGTGGGGTTCCATTGAGAGATTAAGGTCCTATACTTGGGACCTGAGTGACATCTAGGCTAGAGTGGTTCATATTCATTCCCATTCCATTTATGTCTGGTGCAGGAATATGAAACACGGTTCAGATGTGGGTTTCTTCTTGAGAACTCTGTGCAACAGATTTCCTGTAGTGCTAGGGCTATCTGGGAAGCCTGCTAAGTCTGGATGACCTTTATTTTTGACCTTCAGAATCTGGGGTGAATTAGAGGAGGATCTTTTATGGTTATTGTAAACACTGTACCTCCGGGTTAGAAGTGTTTACACTTCTCATAACTGATCCAAGTCTGAGGATCTTTGTTCTAGAACATTACAAGTGAGGGGGTTGGGTTGTATATAGGTTTGCAGGAACCCTTGGCCACATCATACCCTGTTACTGTTTTGTTTAAGAATACTTCACTTTGGACAGTTCTTGTGATTAACCATGGACATGTGACTCTTTATTTGAGTCCCCCACCCTAGTTACTGGATTTCTGAGCCTCCATCCGGACTCCTGAACATACATGGGCCTTATACCAAGACAGATAATCAGATCCAGCTCTTGATCACAAACCCTTGCATATCATTTGCATATATCATCATTGCATCATTTAACATTTGTTTATTTGTTTTTCAGGGTATCCACCTCATTATATCTTGGTTCTGGTTTTGACCCCTTCTTCTGCTTAGACCCCAACTTCAGTCATCTTCTTCAGCATCTGCTTCAGCTATCTCCTTCATCACCTGCATCAGTCTGTCAGAGATTTACCTCCAGCTTCTCAGTCTGTGATCTTCACCAGCATTTGTCTTCAGCTTCTTCAGCAACACTCATGGATGTTCCAAGAAAGAGCAACATATCTTATCACTTTTTTGAGCCCATATTAACTGGTATCAGGCAGGTCCAGTCACTCATCACACCTGACCACATCCCACTGTTTAAAGAGCACTATGGGGGTATTTTAGAAATGGTTATGGACCTTGATTCTTCTCAGAGAAGCATGATCCACACATGCTTGCAGTTCTATGACCCTCCACTTAGATGCTTCACCTTTACTGACTTCCAGATGGGGCCTCTGTTGGAAGAGTTTTCTTTGTTGATTGGAGTGCCTATCAGAGGAGGGATCCCCTTCAACCCAGAGATGACTGTTCCCAGAAGTGAAGAAATAGCAAGGGCATTGTACCTGGAGCCTGCCCTTATTGAGCAAAATATGACAACAAAAGCTGGGATTCCTGGTTTACATCTAGACTTCTTAATTTCTCAAGCCATCCTGAAGGCTGCAGTGGGAGAATGGAGGGCAGTCTGTGCACTTTTAGCCCTCAGCATATATGGGGCTATATTGTTTGCAGATGAGCCTAAATTTGTCAGTAAGAATGCCATCCACTTGTTTCTGCTGAGGAACCCAGTACCTACATTGCTAGGGGATTTTTACTACTCCATCCATCAGAGAAATGAAAAACCAAGGGGGAAGTTGGTCAGATGCTGTTCTCCCTTGTTCTACTCTTGGCTACTCAGACACCTGCCTAAATCAGATGCCTTCTTAAACCCACACCAACAGAAGAATTGGGATGTTCATTGCCTTAACATCAGATGATATCAGATGGTGCACCCAGAGCACCAAAGGCAAAGACATTATCACCAGCTGTGGGCAGTACCCTAATGTGCCTCTGATAGGAGTAAAAGGTTGCATCAATTACAACCCTTTACTGTTTAAGAGACAATTGGGATATGCCTTAGTTCACCCTGCCCAAGGGCAGGATTTAGCTGAGATCCTATACAGTGAAGTGCAACCTAATTCAGCTGTTGTCAGGCAAGCTGCCTGGGCTTGGGACAACATCCAGACCAAAGGGACATCCATTCTTGGAAGGTGTAACAATGTTGCTTCAGCTCAGTACTCTGACTGGTCCCGTACTAGAGCTCAAATCACCAGGATTCCTTTCACCTTGGAAGACACACCTGGACAATCTACAGTACAGCCTGTAGCAACAGTTAGCCTAGAGGAATTTGAAAAGCTGAAAGAGAGGAATAATCAGCTATATGAAGCCCTGAAGAAGACTCTTTGGTAAAGAAATGACAGTCGCCTGGACATTGAGAGATTGGAAAGACTCAAGACTGAGCATCTATCTAAGATTGAGAGGACAGATGACTACATAAGGAAAGCAAGAGCTGGGGAACAGATATTGAAGAATGCCTGTAAGGAGGCCAAGATTCAGAAAGCTAGGGTAGAGCATTACCTAGAAGAGAGCCAGGCTAGGTGGATCAGGATCACCGAAGCCCGTGCACAAGAAGACCAGAGGACTCAGGCCAAGATTGAGCAGCTGGAGGCCAATGAGAAAAAGCAGCAGGAAGCTTTGTTGGCAGCTCAGAAGGAGATATCAGAATTGAAGCTCTGAGCGGGGTTAAAGAGATCAAAGGATCAGGACAAGCATAAAAAGCCGACCAATGCCATTTCTACCAGGAACCTCCTCATTAGGACCATTACAGAGCACCCAGCTGGTCCGGTGACTGAGGCACTCCTGAAGGAAGTGAGGGAAGATGACTATGGACTGGATGTCTGATTCTTTTTGCTTGTAGTTCCTTTCTTTTGATGTACTTTTCCTTTTTGTTGTATTTTTGACCCACCATGGGCATGTATTGTAAACAAGACTATGTATTTTTCATCATTTGTAATATATTTAGTTTGTTTCATTGGGCTTCTTTTCTCACCATCATCAAGCATCTCCTCGAGGTCTGGAAAGGTCAAAACCAAGAACCAAACTGGATACCTTGGAAAACAAATAAGCATACTGCATTGCATACTAACATTTTTCTTTGTTTTGTAGGTTTTTGTTTATTATTTGTTTCTCACTCTGTTGTGGTTTCAGGAAACATTGCTCGTCGCCGAGTGTTCCCTGTCAACCGCACACACCGGTACCCAACTTGTAACAACCTTCTAGGCATTCAGATGGAGCAGGTACATCAGGATCTGAATGAAGTAAGAAATCAGATGGTAAATGAAAGGGTCGAAATGAGAAACCAAATGTCTCAGTTTATGGCTGTGATGACTGGCTTAGCCCAGAGCTAGGAGAGATTAAGAGAGCTAGGAGAGATTAAGAGAGCTGAAAAGCCCCACCTTGGGACAGGAGGAACTAGCAATAATGAACGGGGGCAGCCTCGTATTGACCCACCAGAGTATGGGCCCCATTTGAATCTAGATGTTAACATCCCGAGGAATGTTCAAGGTAATACTGCTGGGGGTAGAATCCTGCAAGAGGATCCCCAAGAAGAACAATTCACTGTTATCGGGGCTGGGGATGAAGTATATGACAGAAGACTGGATGAGATTGCTGAAAAACTGAGGTCTTTGGAATCTCATAATTCCTTAGGCTTTGACGTAATGGATATGGGGTTGATAGATGGGGTGGGGATTCCCCACAAATTCAAACCCCCTTGCTTTGAGAAATATAATGGTACCTCATGCCCGTGTACTCATCTGCAATCTTTCTTAGGAAGACTCAAGGCTTATACCATGGATGAGAAGTTATGGATGTTTTATTTTGAAGACAGCCTGACTGGAGCTTCAAGAGAATGGTATTCGCATCTGACAAGGACCACCATAAGATGTTGGAAAGACTTGGATGAGGCCTTCATCCGGCAATACCAGTACAACCTAGACATGGCGCCCAATAGAACTCTTCTAATGGGCATGTCTCAGTCTTCAAGAGAGAGCTTCCGGGACTATGCTCAGAGGTGGAGACAGCTTGCTGCTGCTGTCCAGCCACCCATGTCAGAAAGAGAGATGGATGACATGTTTATGAATACCTTACAGGGAACTTACATTGATATACTTGCTGCTTTCTCTTCCACCAGTTTTGCCGATGTAGTTATAGCTGGTGAGAGAATTGAGAGTCTTTTGAAGATGGGCAAAATCTCTGACAATGGTGCAAGTTCCTCTAGCAACCCCAGAAAACCTTTTGCAGGACCCCGAAGGGCGGGTGAAACAAATGCTATCCATACAAGCAGGGGCAGACCCCAATATTCTCACAGGTCAGTAGCAACTGTTACCATCCCGGCTCCGGTTCCACAACAACCACTTTATCCTCAACAACAACAATAACACTATCAGCAACAATCTCACTTTTCGCAACAAAGAACTTACAGCAATAACAACAACAACCAACAGCAGCGCCCCTTTCAACAGAGGCCATCTCAGGAAAATAGGGTGATTGACCCAATTCCTATACCCTATGCTGCTTTACTGCCACAACTCCTGAAACTTAACCTGGTTGAGTTAAGGACGTTGGCTCCACCAGATCCTCTCAATCTCCCAAAGAATTATGATGCCAATGCCAGGTGTGCTTTCCACTCCAACGCACCTGGTCACAATACCGAGAAATTCAAAGCTCTCGATTTCGCACCTCCTCTGAATGTTAATAGGAATCCTATGCCTAATCATGGTGGGCCCAGTATTAACGCCATAGAAGAGGACCAACCATCTATATTGATTGATAATGTTGCACAGATTCAAACACCATTGGCAGAAGTCAAAGTTCAACTTTTAAGATGCCAAGTGTTCCCGGGCTGTGGGGCCTGCTTCGAATTGTGCAAGACTGCTATTAATAGTTGTGAGAAGCTAAGGTTTGGCATAGATGGCCTCATCAGAGATGGAATTTTGCAGATTACTACGACGGCTCCTTCAACAACTCTTTCTTCAGCAACAATGGATTCTCCTACAACATCAACAATTCTTCCTTCAACAGATTCACCTACAACAGCAACAACTATCATTCCTACTGATTCATCAACAACTCCAGCAATTACCCCACCCATTATTTCAACAAGTCAAAGTTCAACAACATTTACTTCTACAACATCAGCACCCATTTTATCAACAGAATCATCTACAACGCCAGCAAACACTAATGAAGATGTCTCAACGGTCACGATCTATTATGACCCGTCCAATGTTCATCCCAACAACAATTTCCAACAACAAACTGCAACACCTCCTGTCAGATCTCCAGTCACGATCTATTACGACCCACATACCATCACAGTTCCTTCCACTGCAGCAATCAGTCTGGTCACCATTACGGTGCCAGGACCCGTTCCTTATGAAAGCAGTAATGTCATACCTTGGCACTACGGCTCTGATCTCTACTGCGACGGAAAGAAAATCACTCTTGATTCATCAACCTCATCACCACAAGTTGACAATGTTGGGGGAGGTGGAGGCTTCACCAGAAGAGGACGCCTTTTTGCCTCACAAATACCAAGACCCAATGTTGAAGTATAAGTTGCTGTTAAGGCAAAAGTGAAGCATGTGGTATCTGAAGAGTCAACCGCTAAAGAAACTCCGAATACATCTTTTGAGCAAGAGGTGGACGAGTTCATAAGAATAATCAAGAAGAGTGATTACAAAGTGGTGGACCAGCTTCATCATACACCCTCCAAAATCTCTATATTATCATTGTTAATGTGTTCCGAAGCCCATAGGAATGCACGCTTGAGGGTCCTACGCGCAGCCTACGTGCCAGAAGAGTTTACAGTTAATCAGCTGGAAACAGTGGTTGCGAATGTTAACACCAGTCATCGACTGAGATTTACAAATGCTGATTTAACAATGGAGGGCGCAACCATAACAAGGCTTTACACATCACCTTGGAATGCAAAGGTGTTTTCCTTTCTCATGTACTGGTGGACACTGGGTCTTCGCTCAATGTTCTCCCAAAGAAGGCCTTGGTGAAGTTGGAGTATGACTGTTTGGCATTGCGTCCAAGTAATTTGGTGGTGAGAGCATTTGATGGCTCTAAGAGATCGGTTCTTGGAGAGATCGATTTACCTGTGTTGATTGGCCCGCAGACCTTTAAAACTACCTTCTTCGTGATGGACATACAGCCGGCCTACGGCTGTCTGTTGGGTAGACCCTGGATTCACGCTGCTGGCGCTGTTACGTCTACCCTTCACCAGAAGTTAAAATTCGAGTGGGAAGGCCAGATCATCACCATATGCAGGGAGGAGGATATCTTTGTTAGCCAGCTGGCTACTTATAAGTACATAGAGATGGACGGGGAGATCCCATGAGACCATGAGTCAGGGGTTTGAGGCCCTTAACATCAATGAAGCATCTGCTGTGTCTGGGACTTCCATCACTTCATATCAACTGGCACGGAAGGTTGTTGAGGAGGGTACCGCTCAAGGTTGGGGCAAGCTGCTGCCAATTGAAAAGAAAGAAGAAAAATTCGGGTTGGATTAAAGACCAACTCGACAAGGTCAACTAGAGGCTGCAATGGAGCCCAAATTTGTCAGCGGGGGGATGCTTACCCCGGATGCTGTGAATAGTCTGGAAGACGAGGAAGAAGACGAATACAACCTGGAAAACTGGATACGTCCAAAGACTCCGGGGAACCAAGTCTCAAACTGGTCTTCCCAGGAAATTATAAGAGTTACTCCTGCAGAGTAATTATTATTTCCTGTCTTTAAGCATGCATCAAGTCCTGCATCTTTCCCAAGATGTCAGGGCTCATTTTGTAATCGGGCCATCTTGTATTTTGTGCAAACAATCAATTAATGAATATCAGGACATCTTTTGCAAATGAGTCTCTCCTTGTTTCCCGCTCACTGTTTTTCATTTTTAATTTTTTATACAAAAATAAAAAGGCAATGTTTTTCAAAATAATAACTTCATTTTCACTTTTTCTAAGCAAGATAAAACTGATCACTAAAATGAACCAATCTAAACCCTTGCAGAGAGTGCCCTCCAGACTGCACCGACAACGACACTGTTATTACTTCGTATGACTTTGACAATCCGATTAATCAAGTCGATGAAGGGGTTGAAGAAGATTATGAGCTACCTGAAGAGCTAGCCAGGTTGTTGAGACAAGAGGAGAAGGTTATCACTCCTCATTAGGAGGAAGTTGAGACAATTAATCTTGGTACTGAAGAAGACTTGAAAGAAGTGAAGATAGGGCCCGTCTGCAAGATTCAGTGAAGGAACAACTTATTGACATGCTTCGGGAGTATGTGGATGTTTTTGCTTGGTCTTATCAAGATATGCCAGGTCTGGATACCGACATTGTTATGCACAAGCTGCCTCTAAAAGTAGACTGTCCTCCAGTAAAACAGAAGCTGCGCCGTACTCGTCCTGATATGGCCATGAAGATAAAAGAGGAGGTACAAAAACAATGGGACGCCGGTTTCCTTACTGTAACTGGTTACCCGCCATGGGTTGCTAACATTGTACCTATGCCTAAAAAGGATGGAAAAGTACGGATGTGCGTGGATTACCGGGATCTGAATAGAGCTAGCCCAAAAGATGATTTCCCATTACCTCACATTGATGTATTGGTCGACAATACGGCTCAATTCTCGGTGTTCTCCTTCATGGACGGATTTTCAGGATATAATCAGATCAAGATGTCACCTGAAGACATGGAGAAGACAACTTTCATCACACCCTGGGGCACATTCTGTTATAAGGTAATGCCATTTGGACTGAAGAATACTGGTGCCACTTATCAACGGGCTATGGTGACATTATTCCACGACATGATCCACAAAGAAATTGAATGGTATGTGGATGACATGATTGCCAAGTCCCTCACAGAAGAAGACCACCTGGTAAATCTGTTGAAGCTAATCAAGAGTCTGAGGAAGTACCAATTGAAGTTAAACCCCAACAAATGCACATTCGGGGTACAATCCGGTAAGCTGCTGGGATTTATTGTAAGTGAGAAGGGAATTGAAGTTGACCCTGACAAAGTCAAAGCCATTCAAGAGATGCCTGCACCAAGGACTGAAAAAGAAGTTTGGGGGTTTCTAGGTAGATTGAACTACATTTCAAGGTTCATATCTCATCTTACTGCCAGAAGGCTTTTGATAAAATCAAGGAATACTTACAAGAACCTCCAATCCTTATGCCGCCAGTTGAAGGAAGACCTCTGATAATGTACTTGACAGTATTAGAAGAGTCAATGGGGTGTGTGATGGGCCAACTTGACGAGTCTGGTCGAAAAGAGTATGCAATATACTACCGAAGCAAAAATTTTACCGACTGTGAACAACTTGATGTGCTTTAGCGTGGGCTGCTCGCCGACTAAGGCAGTATATGTTGACCCACGCTACCTTGTTGAACTCAAAGATGGATCCAGTCAAGTACATATTTGAGAAGCCAGCACTTACCGGACAGGTTGCAAGATGGCAAATGATTCTCACAGAATACGACATTCAGTACACATCTCAGAAAGCTATCAAAGGCAGGGTATTGTCTGATTATCTTGCTGAGAAACCCATTGATGATTACCAGCCTATGAGATTTGACTTCCCTGATGAAGACATCATGTTCATAAAAGCAAAAGATCATGAAGAGCCTGTTCACACTGAAGGGTCGGACCCAGAAGAAGAATGGACTATGATGTTTGATGGGGCTGTTAATATGAATGGTCGTGGAGTTGGTGCAGTACTCATTACACCCAAAGGAGTTCACTTGCCATTCTCGACAAAACTCACTTTTAACTGCACTAACAACGAAGCTGAATACGAAGCCTGTAATATGGGTCTTGAGGAGGCCATTGACCTCAGGATCAAGACATTAACTGTATTCGGAGATTCAACTCTGGTAATCAATCAAACCAACGGCAAATGGTACACACACCAGGAGCATCTGATTCCATACCGGGATTACACGAGGAGATTACTGACTTTCTTCACCACAGTCAAACTTGAGTATATCCCTCGAGATGAAAATCAGTTTGCAGATGCTCTGGCTACCATTTCTTCCATGATCAAAGTTCAAGCGGCCAACTTTGTGCCTCGGATTTCAGTATCCAGACTTAGCAGACCAACATATGTGTTCTCCGTGGACTTTGCTAAAGATGATAAGCCTTGGTTCCATGACATCAAATGCTTCTTAGAGGATCAAACATACCCACCTGGGGCATCATTCAATGACAAGAAGACATTACGAAGGTTTGCTGGTAGTTTCTTCCTGAATGCTGATGGTTCCTTGTACAAAAGAAACTTTGACATGGTACTTCTCAGATGTGTTAATAAGACAGAAGCAAACTTGTTGATGCACAAGGTGCATGAAGGATCTTTCGGTACCCATGCTGGAGGACATGCAATGGCTAAAAAGTTATTAAGGTCATGCTACTACTGGATCACAATGGATGCAGACTGTTGTGCTTATGCCAGAAAGTGCCACAAATGCCAGATTTATGCAGACAAAGTGCATGTGCCTCTGAATCCGTTGAATGTGATGTCTTCACCCTGGCCCTTTGCCATGTGGGGCATTGATATGATTGGAAAGATCGAACCAACTGCTTCAAATGACCACAGATTCATCCTGGTAGCCATTGACTATTTTACCAAGTGGGTTGAAGCAGCCTCGTATGCAAATGTCACCAGGCAAGTGGTAGCCCGATTCCTGAAGAGAGACATCATCTGTCGGTATGGAGTGCCCGAGCGAATCATTACTGATAATAGTTCCAATTTGAACAATAAAATGATGGCAGAACTGTGTCGGGACTTCAAAATTCAACACCACAACTCTTCTCCTTATAGGCCAAAGATGAATGGCGCTGTTGAGGCAACAAACAAGAATATCAAGAAGATTGTGCAAAAGATGGTGGTCACATACAAAGACTGGCATGAAATGCTACCATTTGCCTTGCATGGGTACCGTACATCAATCAGAACGTCCACTAGGGAAACACTGTATCAGCTTGTGTATGGTATGGAGGCAGTCTTACCTGTTGAAGTTGAATTACCCTCATTGCGGGTACTGATGGATGTCAAGTTGAATGAAGCAGAATGGGTCCAATCCCGGTACAATCAACTGAATCTGATCGAAGAGAAGAGATTAGCTGTAATTTGTCATGGGCAGTTATATCAGAAAAGAATGAAGGAAGCCTTCGATCAGAAAGTCAGGCTTCGGGAATACCAAGTAGGAGATCTTGTACTGAAAATACTCCTTCCTCCTCGTACAGACCACAGGGGCAAGTGGACTCCGAATTACGATGGTCCATTTATAGTAAAGACATTTTTCTATGGTGGGGCACTGATGCTCACTACCATAGATGGTGAAGATTTCCTGTCCCCTGTGAATTCAGATACATTTAAAAAATACTTCGCATAAAAAGACCTGCTGGACATAAAAACAGAATGTAAGTCCAGGAAAAAATAGGGCATCCCGGCTAGTCAAAAAACAGAATAAAAGACTCGGGCAAAAATAAGGGAAAAAAATGTGTACACCCACTGAGTTGAAAAGCCGCATTGGACAGCTCAGGCAAAAATGGGTATCCCGGTGGATTGAAAACCCGAAAGGGCGATCCACGCAAAAATAAGGGAATAAGCGAACAACTGCATTCTGAATTCGTATGTATCACTTACAACATGGCAAGTTTCGAAAGGTTAAAGCATTGGTCAGAATCAGCCTTCTTCAGAAACCAGGATGAGAAGAACGTCAAAAGTCATACGGGTCATAGCAAAGGGAAGCTCACTAAAGCGTCGTCAACATTGCCAACACTTTCATTTTTCTCAATTTGTGACAATCTCCTCATTTTAGGGGATCTGTTTCTTTGACTGTACATGCTAATTCAGGGCACACAAATTAATAAAACCAGAATTTTCAGTCATACTCCGTCTTGTACATTTTATTTCATATGAAAAATGTCTGATATCCTTGATAAAATGGTTGCATAAAAACATATGTGCCTTTTTAATCACATGCTTGCAGGAAATATATTATTTGCTCTCGTGAGTGTCTAAAATCCTATGACGGAATCCGGTAAGGGATACCTCGGGATACTTGTGCGTTTCTTTGTCTTAACAGGAGTGCCGGTATTCAAAACCCAACATGGGGCATGAAAGGTTTTCCCCAGCAAAGCTGCCAAATCATTATTTCCTCAGCACATCTTCCAAATAGCACCAGAGAAGCTCTCTCTCCCCATCAGAGCTACCAGGCATCACTTCTCCAGCACATCTTTCAGAGCAGTACCAGAAGGTGCTCATATCCCCAGCCGAGTTGTCAGATATCATCATCCTCAGCAAGATCCCTGCAGAAATCTCTAGGAAGATCGTTTTGAGATCTTTTCCTCCCCAAGCCGAGTGCTAGACAAGGAACCATCTCCCTACAGAGCTCCAGCCTCTCCCAGAAGAGCAATGTCTGAATTTCCCACACAACAAAGTGATGAAAGCATCGACAGCCCCAGCTGGGCTCCTCATTATAGTAGGTCTATCAGTGACCTATCTTCCCAAGCAAAGCTATATATCAGATCTACCAATGATCTCATCCCCACCTGGGATATTCTTCCAAGCAGATCGGTCGGAGATCTCCATAACAGCAGGATCCGAATCCTGGATCGACTTCTCTGTGCATAATCATAACATTCACATCATATTTCCCCTCAGAGCGCAACCTTCCGTCTAATACGGAGAATTACGGCAAAAATCAAACATATTGCATAATAACAAGTCAGGTTTTGAATCAGCCGCCTGTAAATACCAACATTCCATCAGCAATGTACATAAAGACTCACCGTCCCCGCAGAAAGCCAAAGCGTTCCCTTTGCACCCTCTTATATAGATACATGCTCCTTTTGGCACTGGTCCGTGTCATCATTCCCCAGAAAGTCACCAGGACACTCTCTATAAACAAATACTTATACATAACCTTTCTTCTCGACACTCGTCTGTGTCATCTCATATTTCCTCAGCAGAAAGCCAAAGCGTCCCCTTTGCACTCTCCATACAAATACATGGTTATACATACCCTTTTGGCACTCGTCCGTGTAATATCATTCCCCTGCAGATATAAACCACATACAGATATCTATACACTCTCCTGACACCCGTTCGTGTCACCACTCCCCAGCATGGTTGGCCAAACACTTGTTGCAAACCAAACACTTATTATAGTACACTCTTGTTGACACCCGTCTGTGTCATCCTATCCCCACAGATCGCCAAATTACCTTTTACACTCTCAGATACAAATATAAGTCCATAACTTATACCCTTTCTCTTGACACTCGTCTGTGTCATACTCTCCCCAGCAAGTTGAACACTCATTTGTGTCCTACTCATGCTTATTCATACAGATACTCGTCTGTATCTTGTATACACCACTTATGTCTTCTCAGATTCAACACTCATCCGTGTTCTTTGTTAACCAGTTGGTACTCGTCCGTACCATCATCTCTGAACATGCGTCAGCATTTGTTTCTACCGATACTCATCTGTATCATAGTCTTAAGCATGCTCGTCCGCGTCTTTAGTCTATACACAATGTCACAAACTTATACCTTTTGTTTCTTGGATGTAAGCACTCGTCCGTGTTTACCATTCCCCAGTTCCCAACAAAAGTTCTTTTCTATCTGACATTCATCCTATGTCATGATACTTTTGGCAGCCGTATCCTACCAGGTGATCGTCTTTCACCTTTTGATGACCGTCCCTCATCATTCCCTCAGCGGAGTCTCCATTATTGGAACCCCTTTCTATCCGACATTCGTCATATGTCGTGATATTTTAGCAGCCGTCCCCTGTCAGGTGATCGTCCTTCACCTTTTTGATGATCGTCCTTCATCATTTTATCCGGTTGTCGTCCCCATCGTTGATCTTGTTATCTGACATTTGTCCTATGTCATGATAAACCCCAGAGAAGCCGTACCCTGTTAGGTGATCGTCCTTCACCTCTTGATGATCGTCCTTCATCATGCTTATCCGATGGCCGTCCCCATCGTCGACTTTTTCTATCCGGCATTCGTCCTATGTTGTGATATTTTCGGCAGCCGTACCCTGCCAGGTGATCGTCCTTCACCTTAGATGATCATCCCTCATCTGATCCCCAACAAAGCAACCGTCCCCTGCTAGGTGATCGTCCTTCACCGATGATGACCGTACCTCATCATTTATTTCATTTATGCTTTGAACCGATGGTCGTCCCCATCATTAAGTTTACCTTTAATCCCCAGAGAACTTTGTTACTTTACCTGATGGCCGCCCCTATCATGATCCCTCTATTTCCCAGCATGTCGGCCGTCCCCGTCATTGCCTTATCCCCAGCAGTCGTCCTCTGCTCGATGGTCGTCCTCCATCTCCCGCACTTTATAATCATACTTTAAAACCTTTTACAATCTATATCACTTTTCTTCTTCACCCAGTGAGGGCAAATTTTGGACTGTCTTTGGTATTCAACCCTAAGTTATTTTGTTTGCCTGTTAAGCCGTCGCTTACATCCTACACAGCTAACTCATGCTTGAATAGCGGCAGCTGTAAACACCCCAAATTTTCCCTCACTAATTTCACACCATGGCTTGTGATCTTTTCATTTGCATTTGTTGAATCATATCATATCATGTTGCATTTTTGCCTCACTGCATTGGTTCAAGTCCATCTGCATCTAGGGTTTGTGATCTGAGCAATCCAAGATCTTTCTGAGCCACTCCAAAGGCCTCTAATATTTTCAAGAGGGTCCATGTATGTTCAAGCATCATATATTATCCTAAAAAAGATCAAGGAAGCCAAAGAATCACAAGAACTGGCAAAGAATAGAAGCTGAGCTAGGGTTTGACTGCACAGATGACCTGAAATTAGGGTTTTGGTTTCAGAGGCCATAAATCCAAATTGTTTGGTCATTCTTGTTTCTATTGGTCTTAATATGTCATAAGGATCATACATACCAAGCTTGATGAAGAAATTCTTTGTGGAAGTCATCTGATCACTGGGTAACTTATTGAGCAAGTCAGAGCCAAATCAGGGCATCTGAAGCCCCCATCAATGGACCCAAAGTGTATTTTTCATCAAATTGAAGTTATATGGTCTTTATTTGATCATTGAAGTTCTTAGAAGTTAATAAATTTGAAGATAAATGAGCTAAACCAAAAGTTGCCAAAGATGGAAATGACTTGTAATGTAAACTTTCCATTTTGGGAAAGTTTTTCAACCTCCTCTTTCTCAACCAAAAATGCTTCAAATGAAAAATTGTTGGTCATGAAAGTTGTAGATTGGATCATTCCATTTTCAAAAAGTACAAGAACAAGATTTAATTCATTTTGGAACTCAAGTTATGGCTTTCCAAAGTTGGCAAAAATCACATAATTTCATGTTTCATGCCAAAGAGGGATTTTTGCAAAACCACATACCAAACCATTTTGTGACTTCTAAATGACTTCTATGCATCATTACAACTTGCCAAAATTAGAATTGCACAAATTCACAAAGGTTCATGCCTTGGATGACAAGCATCCATAAGCCATTTTCCATAAAATTCAAAAAGAGGGAATTCTTGCAAGAATGGTTTCCAAGTCTTTTGACTCATTCCAATAGTTTAGGATTTTTATATGGATCATAAAACAAGCCTCACACAAGCTCAGACCCCATACACAATCAGATTTCACAAAACTTGCAAAATCCTTCCCTTCTTCGATTCTCTCAAACCAGCCATCAAACTTCAATTTTTTCTTCACCAACAAGTCACACATCATCCATAGAACAAGAATCAACCATTAAAAGAGCCTGAAACATCACATTCACAAACCTCAAATTCTGCTACACCAGAACTGGAACCTTCAAACTAGCCACCATCAAAGCTTTTCAAGCATCCCACTAGCTTCAGAAGGGCCAAGGGAGTTCATTTGCACAAGTAGGAGGTTCTGGAAGCTCACCATTGAAGTTTTCCAGCTCAGGTATGGTCAAGAACAATTTTTCACAAAGCTTTGATTTCTTGTTATAAACTGAAAGTGCATGCTTTAAGGATCATCGTGATATGTTTAGAATTGAAAATGGTGAAAAAATGAGTATTTTATGAATGTCTGAAAGTTTGGCCCTGATTTTGTTTTGTTTCGATTCAGCCTGTTCTTACTTGATAAATGATGTTTGATTGTTTGTTTGAGTTGCTAGAGGTGTGGGGATTGTTTCTGGGCAGGTTTGAGGGCTTAAAATTGCATCAGGGGGGTTTTAGGGTTTTTGTCCCGCCGGAGGAGATGACCGGAGCTCCCCTCCGGTCACCTGAAAGTGTTTAACCCTAATCCCTATTTAATTTGCCAGTTTGATTCGTAGCCCTTGGATGAGGATTAGGTTAAGATATGCACGACCCAGATTAATTCACTTAGCCCTAATTCATTTTTATTAAATTAATTGAGATTAATTAGTTTAATTAAATCAGAATCCATCCTGGCCATTAAAAATGCACCAGTCAACCCTAAAGTCCCAACTTTGAATCTGGAGCATTGGATGAGATTACCTTTCCATTTATTTAATTTTTATTGCATTTTTCTTATTTTTTCTTATACGAATTTTTAAAAATAGTAAAAATGATCCAAAAATTCTGAAAATTTTTATCAAGCATTTTATTAATTTTCAGAACCCAAAAATATTTTTATTTTTATTTTTTGCATTTAGAAAAATATTTTTAAATCATTTAAATGTTTTATTTAATTAGTTAATGAAAATTAATTAATTAAAAATACATTTAAGTATTTAAAAATCATAAAAAAATTCAGAGAACATTCTTGGACATTTAGAAACATTTACAAACTCACCATACAAATTTCTTTTTGGTTTTGATCATGCTTTGACATTTTTCATTTGAATTAGGGTTCTTAAATTATTCATTTTCTAACCCTAACTTCAAAAATTCATAACCTTTAAACCAAGTTGAGTTTGTGAATGATAATTTTTGCATTATTCTATGCATGACTTCTAGTTTCTAAAAGCATTTTTGTTTCATTTTTATCTTTCATTTTCAATTTGTTTGGCATTTTACCTTGAGGATCACCCTTATAAACCTAGAAACTTAGGAAATTCATAACTTCCTTTAGGTTTAGCTTCTGACCTCCCCTTTTGGATGGTGACCTGGTATAGATTTAGGGTTCCTTTGAATGAATTTTCAATTTTTTATCTTATGATTTGCTTCTGTTTTTTAGTTTTGCATCTCATGTTGCATATAAACCCTAATTTCTCATCTTCACTTGCATTCATCTTGCATATGCTTGCATCCATGAACTTTCCATGACATTTCTTGCATACGCATGACACATAAGACATCTTAGGACACATTAGAACCATGTTTGATCATTGCATCATCCATTTTCCATGTTATGCATTCATTACATTCCATGGACATTCATGAACTTTCATGCCTCCTTTCATGCTTCATTTGCATCCTTATTGTTTGTATGATCATTTGCATCTCTTGACATGTCTTTGCATCATCTCTTAGCATCATTTGCATCATGAACATGCTTCTGGTTTTTTTGGTTTGCATCCTTGCATTCATTTCATTCTCATTTCCTTTCATTTCCTTTTCCTAACTTTTCAGGTGGTAAGTGTTTGAGAAGTGAATTTGCCTTCACTTCTCATAATCTCTTCTCATATCTCTTATGCATTCATTGCTGCATTTTGTATGTGTATTAGAGTGAGCTTACTCATTCATGTTCCCTCCTCACTTTCTTTCTTCAAGCAACTTATCTTCTTAAGTGAAGTAAGTTAACTTGCTTCTTCTACTTCTCTTCCTTCCATCTTTGCTTCTTCCTTAGTGGTTCTTCTTGAAGATCTCTTGCAAGCCTCATAAACCCTAGGAATACCCAAGAATGATCACAATTAGGGTTTGATTAGTCCCCCTATTAGTTTTACCTTTGTGTCATCTCTTGTGTCTTCTCTTCTCACCTCATAATCAAGGACTAAACCTTAAAGGTTTTAAGGCTTTGTGATTAAGCTTATGCCTGCATCCTTCGATTAGGATGAAGTGTATAACTTTAATCTAAGTGTTAAGACCTTAATATGTTTAAATCTCTTAATCAATCCATCTTAATAATCACTAAGACAATAGCTTGTAACTTGGGCCTTGCATTAGGGTTCTAATTCTTCCTTTATTGGTTAAGAAGGACTAACCCTAGTGTTAATGGACAAGTCCCCCTCAAGTTGTCTTGAAAATCATAAAACTCATTTCTTAATCTCACTCTTAATTAAAATCCACTTTAATAAAGGTTTTTTTTGTCATGAGGTTAATCCCTAATCATGGAATAAGTTCAGGTATCTTCCTCAGCTTAAGTGTGCTCATCTATTATCCTTCTATTAGGATGGTGTAATGAGTTCACTAATCCTTGATTATGGCTTAAACTCATTACTTAACACTAAACAAAATATAAAAAAACATCTAAATAATCACAAGTAGGTTAATGATCTTAATCCTACATCATCATGGTAATTAAGTTGAGATGTTTATCTCATACTTAAAGTAATCTCATTATCCCTAATCAATGGGAGGATATAATGAGTTTACTAACCCTTGATTTAGGCTTTAGCTCATTAACTTATGACAAACACCAAAAGCAATAAAAGATTGAAAACACAAAAACAAATAATAATCGTCTCCTTCAGGATTCTTTTCTCATCACACTCATTCACAAACGAGAACTCGCTTCTTCCGTCTAATGCAAGACAGTTTGCACCTGAGCCAGACAGGTCATACACTTGAGCATAGGCAAGCAAGCAAATCATCAGTCAATTTATCTTTCAGTCTCTTTGAGTCGAACTACGGTGTTCTGACTTCCTCATTGCACAAGAGGATACGTATGCATAACTTACCTGTTATCGAACAAAAGTCTCTATATACTCCCCCTCTTCCAGGATTTCTTCTTTAAGCCTCATAGTCTTGAGCTTTACACTCTTTTCTTACACTGACACTCCTTTTCTTCACTTCACATTTCTTTTACACTGACATTTGCATTCTCTTCCAGCTTTGGCACACAGAATAGCACTGACACTACCCCTTTTAAACACAAACTTTCAAGTGTGGATCCCTTCGAGTACGACGGACAATCTGGGTGCTAATACCTTCCCAGGTTGTAACCAACCCCCTTTCTCAATTTCTCTGATTCACAACCGTCTTATCCGTATCTTTCTAGGTATATGCAGCATTACCTTTCCTTCGAGATAAAAATGCCTAGCTGGCGACTCTTTTCAGTTCATCTTCATGTTCTCCTTTCGCCGACCGTTCGCGTCTGTACCCCTTCTGACCAGGTGTCATTTGGCGGGAGCGACAATGGTGAGTTATTTTATGAAGTTTTTTTGAAGTTTATGGCTTGTGCTGAGCAAATCGAAGAAGAGAAGTCTTTGAGGGATTTTTGTGAACTTGGTGTGAGAGTTTTCAGGCTCCAAGGATATGTGAAATGGCTTGTTTTTGGTCCACATAACATGTCTCTATTGGCCAGAGAGTTGTTGTGGCTGCAGCTGATTGGTATGAGTTCATTTGCAAAAAGTCAACAACTTGTGTACCATAGGCATGGGCTTGTGCAGAAGATGTTTGATGGCATGTCTGGCCTCATCATGAATCAAGGAGGTCCAAGGAACTTAGATTATGCAGCTGGCACAAGTGGAGGCATGGTTGCAAGAGGTTTTGCAAGTGTTATGCAATTTTTCCCCTTTGAGAAATCTTGTGATGCAAGGCATGGAATGTTGTGGTTCCTTGGGAAATTCTGATCACAATGCATTTTAATATGATGGTATGATGTTTAGAGATGCATTAGAGGTCATGAAATGGCTTGGCAAGTGGTTTTGCAAAAATCCCTCTTTGGTGTATTCTTGAAAATTATAGGATTTTTTCAAACTTTTAAGGATCATAACTTGAGTTCCATAATGAATTAGAACATGTTCTTGTACTTTTTGAAAAGGGAATGATCCAATCTACAACTTTCATGACCAACAATTTTTCATTTGAAGCATTTTTGATCAAGAAAGAGGAGGTTGAAGAACTTTCCCAAAATGGAATGTTTCCATTACAAGTCATTTCCATTTTTGGCAACTTTTGGTTTAGCTCAAATTTCTTCAATTTTGTGAACTTCCAAGCACTTCAATGATCAAATAAAGATCATATAACTTCAATTTGATGACAATACACCTTTGGTTCCATTGTTGGGGGCCTCAGATGCCCTGATTTTGCTCTGACTTGCTCAAGAAGTTACTTATGGGCTAAAGACATATCTAATTATGTGTCTAGCGGTATCTTAACTGCAAGTGCACAGCCTATCGAAGTAATATTTAAGATTATCGATCCACAGGGACTCTATGGTTACTTAGTGCTAGATGAACTTCTAGTTTAGCTAAGGCAAATGGTTGTCACGATTTTTTGTTGTTTTTAAAGATTAAAGGCGGAATTAAAATTAAGTTTTAATAAAATAATACTAAGGCGGTCGGTATGTAATTATACTAACTTAGGCGGGTCAATCTAACCTAGGCTTATAAAGGTGTTCACTTAAACTATTCTCTAGAGGTTACTAGTTTAAATACCCTCAACTCACACTCTCGTGGTCTTATCTCAGATCTTACCCCTAAAGCCCTATGCCTGCTCTTGCTAACCCATAAGTGTTTAGAGATAATTTTTGGAAACTTAGTAATTCTAATTTATTTTAAAGCGCTCTCGTTGTGTTTAATTTAAATGCCTAACTTTAGCTATCTGGTTAAAATCTCACACTCTCGTGGTCTTGACCTAACCTAATACTCTTTCCTTACTCTCGTAACGAAAAGGTCGATTTTAATTAAAAAGTATCAGCCAGAATGTTAAGTTATTAATTATTTTTAGCCTATGGTTAAATTTTACCGATTAAGTTTGTTTTAACTACATACCGCCCTAAGGTAATTAGCTACTCATTTTTGTTGAACCAGACAGAGACAGAAAAACAATAAACAAAATATTCATGGCAGAAAAATAAATAAACAACATAAATATTAAATTTCAATATAATAAAAACCTGGTTAACAATATTATAGCAGACTCCTTCTTCAACAGACCGGAAAGTTTGGAGTAATAGGCGGAAATCGAAAATAAAGCAAATTCTGAAGGTTTAGAAACAAGTAAATGTATAACAATTTCCTGATGTTGGAAATTGTTATATGGCGGGTTTGGATACAAAAAGAATAGAATGCTGAAAATAATGCTGAAATAAAAGCAGGGTTGTAAAATAAATCGGCAGAGCTTCCGCAGGAAATTGATAGAAAAAATGCTCTGTAGTTTCTTCATAAAACTTGTGCTATTTATAGAACAATTAATGGGCTTGAAATTTGGACTTGTTGCATTGGGCCTTGCTGAAACAGTGGAGGAAATATAGGAACGTGGCTAAAAAATAGGCAAAAACTTCTTCACGTAAGGTTTTGACGTGGTCTCAGTCAATAACCTACTTTTACACTTGTCACGGTCGTGACAAGGTCTTCACGCTCATGTCCCTTGCATTTTAAGTGTCACGGTCGTGACAATGTGATCACGGTCGTGATGGCTTCATTTGGGGTGTCACGGTTGTCACACCTTGGTGACGACCGTGAGTGCAACAAATTATGCAGTTCTGCAGGCTTCTTCATTTCTTCATCTTTTTATGGTTGTTTTTGTTCCTTTTGCTCTTAATTCATGATTTAGCTCCATATATGATGTACCTGCAAAATAGTAAGAAAAACTCGAGGAATCGAGTGTTAAAACGATGATTATGCGATAAAACGTCAATGAAACTTAGCAATATAATCGATACATTTTCTCGTTATCAAACTTCCCCAAACTTAAACCTTTGCTTGTCCTCAAGCAAATAGTCGGTTGAAAATCGTTGGACAAGTTTTTATTTACGCATACTCATAACAAACCGTACGAAGGATCGTTTTGTCGGATAAACCGGTACTTTGATAGAACACTAACGATACACTAATGACACAAGCAACAAGTTATGTCGTCGACTTCCTGTTAATCGAAACAATCAGAAATTTCTTTACGATTTCACCTAGAGTTTTTCAATCTTATTTCGCCCGGTTTCATTCTAGCGCAATCACATTAAGCCCTTTGCCTTAGCACGCACGTAGTGGAGTGGCCGGTTAGCGACTTTGATCCTTTTTAAGCACGGGGTCTGGTACACGAGTGCGGTAACCCTACATATATTATCCGATTTGGAGGTTGTGGGGGATCGAGCCGTAGCACGCCCTACCAAGTTCAGAACCAGTACCTCTGAACCAACCCGCAATGGACTCCTTCTCATATTTCTCGTTTCTTATATGCGACCGTGTACTTTGGTGCAATTTCTTTTCATTTGCATCGAGATATGAAGGATCATTATTGATTAGGCATCAAACGCTTATATTCATCGGCTCCCCACGTGGTTTATGTTCAGACGGTGCTGACTGCTAGTATAAACTACTAGGGGTTACTTTTGAACTGAAACTTAAGGTGTACTCGTAACGATAATCGGAATGGAATCGCTTAAGTGGGAAGTCAAAGGTGTCAAGATTGTATTGGTCTTGTTGAATCGTTCTCAGCTTCCTAATTACGATTTCGTAGGCGAGTCGGGTAATGCGAATAATTAAAGATTTTTTTTTCGGTATGGCTAAATAAACGGGGAAAGTTCGAAATTAAAGAAAATATCACAAAGATTTGCTCATTTCATTAACTTGCGAAAAGAAATACAATGGAATGGAAAAATGCGAAAGGGAAAAATGCGGAAATGAAAGGTACCTCTCCCACACTATATCAGACATTGTCCTCAATGTTGTGATATAATAGCGGTCAAAGTACAGTACAAACTACAAAAACGAAAAAAAAAACAAACATAAGCAAAACTAAAACTATGGCTGCTGAGGACCGCGGGGTCGACTTCTGGTGCGGGAGCGTCTGGAAGGAGTCGCTTCAGGATCAGAACCGGTACCGGGAACATCAGTGATGTCAATGCGTAAGGCCTCTAGCTCGCTGAAAATTTCTCCAAACTTCTCATTAGTAGCTTCCTGGTTTGCTGCAATAGTGCGGAGTAAAGCATCATACTGCTCCTTCTGCCTACGCTCCAGTGCGGCGTTCATCTGGTTCTGCTGATGAATCGCACGGAGGACGTCCTCAAGAGTGAAATCCTGTGCAGGAGGCTGTCGGGTAACTGTCTCTGGAATGTCTTGGACAGGCTCAGCTGCATCCATAACGTCCTGCATCTCATCCGCTGGAGGATCTGCCTGATCATCATGAATAGGGGCGTGGTTGGCAGCATCTGGTAAAATAAAGAGCCAGTTGGCTCGGCTGGATGGGTCGATGCGGTCGCGGGACGGCAGAATGATATGGTGAAAAATGGTGCCATGGACAACAGGGCTATACCTACCATCCTCTCGCTGCGCAATCAGGTGAGCGGACCTGCAATAGCTCTTGGTGAGGAATTCTGCGGCTATGCTAGGAAAATTGTCGAGCAAGTCACTGAGCCCTAACTGAAAGGAGAGGGCGGAGACAATGCCGCCAATGAAAAATGGGGTGGAGCCTCTTTGCGCAATAGCCTGGATGTGAGACTGGATGAACGGGGCAGCGTTGATCGGCTCGTCATTTAGAGCGCAGTGCAAGAATAGAAGCTCCTTGGAGTTGAGCTTATGGTTACTTTCTCGAGCGAATATGGTGTTGCAAATGACTCGGTGGAAATAACGGATTGCCGGGTTGTGGATGTGTGTAGCATTGAGGCTTTGGAAGGCTGAGGCACGGGTATTGGTTATATCATGCCATAAAGTGAAAGCGGTTTCACTAAAATTATCCAGCACGCGGAGGTGAGCTTCATTCCCGTGAGCGAAGCCTAGCAACTCGGCTATCCTTGTTTGCGAAAGTTCAAACTCCCGGCCAAACAATCTGAATTTAGCCACGCTGGTGAGCTGACTCTGAGAACCGGAACCGGTGATGTAACAGAACGAGCTTAGGAACTCCAGTGTCAGCAACTCGAATGTTGGTTGAGGCTGACTGCATAGAACCCACAGATTAACCTTCTTAAGTAGGTTCTTGACACTGTTGAGCATTCCGAGCTCTCTCAAGCATTCAGTGTCGATATAACGCGTAGGTTGCAAACCACGGTTCTGGAATCGGATAAATCTTTCTCTCTGGGTTTCTCCAGCATCACCTTCTCTAAATTGAATGGTATCCATTGCATGCAAGAGCTAGAGTGAAAGATGAAGATTTTTGATATTTGTGAAAAAATGATAAAATGAGAGAAATAATGATTCAGAATAAATATTGGAAGGTGAGAATGTGATAGGTGTGGTGATAATGGGGGGTTAATGAGTTTTAATTTGGTAATGGGAGGTTACGGAAGTTATGGAGAAAATGGGTGGTTTTTGGAAGTTATGGAGGAAGAAGAAGAAGAGGTCACGAAAAGAAACAGTTTTGTTTCTCACGAATCCTATATTTAGGGTTGTCACGGTCGTGACAAGGAGGTGACGGTCGTGACACGCTAAATGAGCACGTCACGATCGTTAGGGGGGTGTGACGACCGTGAGAGCATGTTCCGTTGAATAATTTCCAGAAAACACTATCTCTTACACTTCATATATTTTATAATAATTTATTTTCTTCACTTCTCACTCAATAATATAATTAAACACCATATAATAATTTATTTCAACATAGTACTTTACTAACTTGCATGGCATGAGAGATTTTTATATAATAGGAATAAATGCAAGCATAACAGTACATAGAATGAAATTGATTAAATTGGAGAAATTTTGGAACTAGAAGTGCATTGCATATGGTAATTGAAAATGAAATTACATAAATGAAAATACGGTACGAAATAGTTTGCGAAAAATAAATCTAACTAGAAACGAAAACAATGAGAAAAATAAACTAAATCACTTATAGCATTTTCAAAAGCGTTTCTTCAAATCTTCGATTGCGGAGTTCAAGTGATAGAATTGTTCACAGGTTATGTCAGTCAAACCTATAATGTCCAATCGCATGCTCTTAATGTCTTCCTTAAATGAATTTATATCAGTTTGGTAAGCTTCAAGAGTGTTCATGATATTCTGTAAGTTGTTAGCATAAACTCCTTGATTCACTTCAGGGGTTTCAATAACTTCGTCAGTGTGGTCAATGTCATGGTAACCAGGAGGTGTCTCAGGGTCAGTTTCGACATCGGTCATTATATCATCTTTTATCTTGTAAGACTGAGGTGTTTCAGGAGTGGATGGATAGTCAGGTGGGGTTAACTCATAAAGCCAGTTATCCTTATTGTGAACACTTACTCTAGCATGGTTTGGCAGTGTGAACAGGGTTACTACCTCATTCCGGATTAAGTACTCAAAAGGTGGATGTCCTAAATTCCTTATGATATGGCGATTAAAGCAAAAGTTAAGATTCATAGGACGGATGGTACCTAAACGGTTGCACCTGTGCAATTGGTGTCTAAGTCCTAAGGCATCAGCAATCATGGTTACAAGACCTCCTACTAATATAGGTAATTCAGGTTCTTCTTGGATACGGGTGAAGGTTTGCATCATGAAAGGTACACCATTAACATGCTGTCCATTTGTGAAACATGACATAATGAATATCTCATCTTTAGAGACTCCGGTAATGTTTTCTTCTTTTCCAAAGAAGGTGTGGGCAAGGATCTTATGGAAGTAACGGAGAGTTGGGTTATGGATTTCATCATTGTTCATGCTATTTGGTTCAGGGTGGTAGTTTCCGGTTAAAGTTCCCCAAAAGAAATCTAGCTCAATATCCATCAATTCTACCTGTGTGGTAGTAAAAGCAAAGGGTCCACTAGGGAATTCTAATAAGTCAGCTAGTTCTTTATGGTTAAAGTCAAATTCTATTCCAAATAGACGGAAACTGATAAATCCTTTCCTGAATCCGAAACCGCGCTCAGGTAGGTAAACTAAGGAGCTAAGGAACTCAAGGGTGAGCTCGCGGTAAGTCACAAACTTATGTTGGATCAATGCATTCTCCCATCCAAGTCGGTTAAACAAGTACAGGATGCTATCATGTATACCTAGGGTTTCCATAGTCAGATCATCCGGGTACAGGGTCAAATCCATTTGCCTCTGTGATAACTCTTCAAACTTCATTCTTTGGTTTTTACCTCTAAATTTGGTTTCCATATGGTTTATTGGTTGGTTAGCCATGGTTAGTGCAAATATGGAGGAAACAAATCAGGGGGAGAAGGAAAGTGGAAAAGACTTTTAGAAAATCTGTAAAAAGTGATTTAAGATAAAAATAAGAAAATGAAATGCATAATTTAAATGCAATAATAGTAATATAAAATAAAACTATAAAATGACAAAACAAATAAATAAATAGTAAAACGATAAATAACAAAATGATAAAGAGAATAGTTTAAATAATTAAATGAGTAAATGGGTTGCCTCCCACTAAGCGCTGTTTTTATCGTCAAAAGCCTGACGTAATGCTTAGGTTTAGATTAATCAGGGGAATTAGTGGACAACTCTAAAAGCCTTAGATTATTTGCATAATCTCTATTTTCAACTTTATGATAATGTTTTAAACGTTGTCCGTTTACTATGAATGGTTCACTATTCCTACCCTTAATTTCTATTGCTCCACTCGGGAACACTTTAGTTATTTCAAAGGGTCCTGACCATCTAGATTTTAATTTTCCAGGAAAGAGCCTAAGTCTTGAGTTAAAAAGGAGTACAACGTCTCCCACATTAAATTCTTTCCTAAATAGGCGTTTATCATGCCATCGCTTAGTTCTTTCTTTATATATCTTAGCATTCTCATAAGCATCTAGCCTTAATTCTTCTAATTCGTTAATGTCTAGGATTCGCTTTTCTCCTGCAGCATTATAGTTTATATTGAAAGTTCTAATCGCCCAATAAGCTTTGTGTTCTAGTTCTACCGGGAGGTCACAAGATTTTCCATAAACTAATTTGAAAGGTGTAGTACCTATGGGTGTCTTGTAAGCGGTCCTATAAGCCCATAAAGCTTCATTAAGTTTAGATGACCAATCTTTCCGAGATATGGCGACAATCTTTTCTAAGATTTGTTTAATTTCTCTGTTTGAGACTTCGACTTGTCCACTTGTTTGTGGGTGATATGGTGTTGCCACACGGTGTCTTACTCCATACTTAGATAGTAATTTTTCAAAGATTTTTGAAATGAAGTACGAGCCACCGTCACTTATGACGAGTCTAGGCACACCAAATCTGGGAAAGATTATATTTTTGAAAAGCTTTATTACTACTCGTGTATCGTTTGTAGGAGAAGCTATAGCTTCAATCCATTTCGAAACATAATCAACAGCTACGAGTATGTAATTATTACCGAAAGATGATGGGAATGGTCCCATTAAATCTATTCCCCAGACGTCAAAGATTTCTACTTCTAATATTCCTTTTTGAGGCATTTCATCTCTTCTTGAAATATTGTCGGTGCGTTGACACCGATCGCAATTTATAACAGCGATGTGGACATCCTTCCATAGATTAGGCCAGAATAGGCCGGCTTGCAAGATTTTTGCACAAGTCTTGGAAGTGCTTGCATGTCCACCATAAGGAGATGAATGACATTGAGCAATGACATCTTCTATTTCTTCTTCGGGAATACATCGACGAAAGATTCCATCGGGTCCTCTTTTGAACAATAATGGTTCATCCCAGTAATAATGTTTCAGATTGTGAAAGAATTTCTTTTTCTGCTGATAGGTTAGATCGGGTGGAAGAGCTCCTGCGGCTAGGTAGTTGACAATGTCAGCGTACCATGGCAGTCCTACAGTTATCTGGTTTGTATCCACGGGTTCTGGTTCATTTATGTCTAACTGAACTAGGTCGCTTCCTATTTGTGCTATCAGCTGTTCATACGGCAAATCATCGTTAATCGGCACTTGTTCGGGTTTAATACCTTCTATTCTAGATAAATGGTCCGCTACGACGTTTTCAGTACCTTTCTTATCTTTTATTTCGAGATCAAACTCTTGTAAGAGTAGAATCCATCTCAAGAGTCTCGGTTTAGCATCCTTCTTAGTTAATAGATATCGGATAGCAGCATGGTCTGTGTAAACGATTATTTTCGCTCCTACTAGGTAAGAACGGAATTTGTCAAGCGCAAAGACAACTGCTAACAATTCTTTTTCAGTAGTGGCGTAGTTCATCTGAGCAGAATCTAAGGTTCTACTGGCATAGTAAATCGCATGAAGTTTCTTTTCCTTCCTTTGGCCTAGAACTGCGCCTACAGCATAGTCACTCGCATCGCACATGATTTCGAAAGTTAATCTCCAGTCAGGGGGTTGCATGATTGGTGCGGTGATGAGGGCTGTTTTTAGAGTTTCGAATGCTTTAAGACAATCTTCATTGAATATGAACTCAGCGTCTTTCATTAATAAACCAGTAAGAGGTTTAGTGATTTTCGAGAAATCTTTGATGAATCGTCGGTAAAAACCGGCGTGTCCTAAAAAGCTTCGTATTTCTCGAATTGTTTTAGGGGGTTGAAGATCTTTTATGACTTCTATCTTAGCTTTATCTACTTCAATTCCCTTGTCTGATATAACGTGACCTAATACGATTCCTTCTCTGACCATAAAATGACATTTCTCCCAGTTAAGCACGAGGTTTACTTTTACACATCTTTCTAACACCATTTCTAAGTTTGATAGGCATCCTTCAAAACTTTTCCCGCATACAGAGAAGTCGTCCATAAACACTTCCATGATGTTGTCTATAAAATCTGCGAAGATTGACATCATACATCTTTGAAAGGTTGCAGGAGCGTTGCATAATCCAAAGGGCATTCGTCTGTAAGCGAACGTTCCATATGGGCATGTGAATGTGGTCTTCTCTTGATCATCTGGATGGATAGGGATTTGGAAAAATCCTGAGTAACCGTCAAGATAACAGAAGTAAGAATGCTTGGCTAATCGTTCTAACATTTGATCTATAAAGGGTAGTGGGAAATGTTCTTTTCGAGTGGCTTTGTTTAGTTTACGATAATCTATGCATACTCTATGTCCCGTCACTACTCTTTGCGATATCGATTCGCCTTAAGCGTTTTTCACAACAGTGATACCTCCTTTCTTTGGCACTACATGTACTGGACTAACCCATTCACTATCAGAGATTGGATATATTATTCCAGCATCTAGTAGTTTCTTAACTTCTTCTTTTACTACAGTGCTAAGGATTGGGTTAATTCTTCTTTGAGATTCTCTGGAGGTTCTGCAATATTCTTCTAGCAGAATACGATGCATACAGACTGAAGGGCATATTCCTTTGAGATCAGATATGTTATATCCTAATGCAGTTGGATATTTCTTCAAGACATCTAAAAGTTTCTTTGTTTCTATAGTTCCTAAACTGGAATTTATTATAACTGGTCTTTTACATTCAATGTCTAAGAATTCGTACCTTAGGTTATGAGGTAAAGTTTTTAATCCTAATGTAGGTTTATCTTTACTTGGCATGGGATCCGGTGTAAGTGCTAAACTTTCGCTTAGACTATCATCCTGATATGGTTTACGCCAATTATCATCTTCGAAAATTGGAGGGATTTTAATTTTCATTATTTCAGAATAGGTAGTCTCTTTCAGTTCCATTTCTCTTACACATTCTTCAATTACGTCCAATAGATAGCAGGTATCCTCTATAGCTGGTGATTGTAAGAATTGTGTTAAAATAAATTCAACTTTCTCTTCACCTACTTCAAAGGTCAACTTTCCTCTTTTTACGTCTATTATAGCTCCGGAGGTAGCTAAGAATGGTCTTCCTAGTATGATAGGTGTAGTGGAGTCTTCAGAGATGTCCATGATTATAAAATCAGTAGGGATGTAGAATTGTCCTATACGTACTGGGACGTTTTCTAGTATGCCTACAGGATATTTAACTGAGCGATCGGCTAGTTGAACAAACATTTTAGTTGGTCTTAGGTCTCCCATGTCTAGCCTTTTGCAAATCGTTAAGGGCATAACACTGATACTGGCTCCTAAATCGCATAGAGCTTTGTCAATGACGAATTTTCCTATTACACAGGGTATAGAGAAACTTCCTGGATCTTTTAGCTTAGGAGGCATATTATTCTGAATTATGGCGCTACACTCGGCAGTAAGTGTAACTGTTCCGTTATCCTCTATCTTTTTCTTATTGGATAAGATTTCTTTTAAAAACTTAGCATACGAGGGTATTTGGGTGATAGCTTCTGTAAACGGAATAGTAATATTCAACTGTTTCAGAAGTTCGACAAATTTCTTAAATTGACCCGTCGTCTTGGAATTGGTTAATCTCTGAGGGTACGGAATTGGTGGTTTATAGGGTGGTGGAGGCACATAAGGTTGTTCTTTCTCCACTACCTCTTGATTATCATCTTCCTTTTCTTCTGGATCATTCACCACTTCAGTCGGTTTATCCGGTTTTTGGTACATGGCTGGATTATCGAGTCTTGGATCGGTAGGTCCGTCAAGTTCCTTGCCACTTCTTAATATTACGGCATTGGCATGTCCTTTAGGATTAGGTTGAGGTTGTCCAGGGAATACTCCAGCTGGTGCAGCAGTAGGTGCTTGTTGTTGAGCTACTTGTGAAATTTGAGTTTCAAGCATTTTGTTATGTGTAGCTAATGCATCTACTTTGCTCACTAATTGTTTAATCTGCTCACTAGTGTGAATGTTTTGGTTTAAGAAGTCCTTGTTTGTTTGAGATTGGTTAGCTATAAAGTTCTCCATCATCAACTCAAGGTTCGATTTTCTAGGGACATTAGGAGCAGTCTTTTGATATCCTGGTGGTGTAGCTGGTGCTTGACCTGGTGCGTATAAAGCATTGTTATTCTTATAGGAGAAGTTCGGATGATTTTTCCAACCTGGGTTGTATGTGTTTGATTATGGGTTTCCTTGAGCATAATTCACTTGATCAGTGGGAGTTCCTGTCAATAGTTGACAATCAGAAACTTCGTGTCCTGAAACTCCACATAACTCACAGTTAGGTGTTACTGCAGCCACGGTGGCTGTTGGTGTTATGGCCAAGTCGTCGATCTTTTGGCTTAGTTGGTCAAACTTTGCATTGACTTGATCCATACTACTCACTTCGTACATACCTCCTTTTGTTGGTTTCTCAGTTGCGACTCTCTCGCTTCCCCAAAGGTAATGGTTTTGAGCCATACTTTCGATAAGTGCATAAGCATCATTATATTCTTTGTCCATCAATGCACCGCCCGCGGCAGCGTCAATTGTCATTCTTGTATTGTACAAGAGTCCATTATAGAAGGTATGGATGACCATCCATTCTATTAATCTGTGATGTGGACAAAGTCTCAGCAAATCCTTATAGCGTTCCCAAGCTTCGAATAGTGATTCGCTTTCCCTTTGCTTAAATCCGTTGATCTGAGCTCTCAGCATAGCTGTCTTGCTAGGTGGAAAATATCTGTTCAAGAAAACTCTCTTAAGTTCCTCCCACGTAGTTACTGAGTTCGAAGGCAGAGATTGAAGCCAAGCTCTTGCTCTGTCTCGAAGTGAAAAAGGAAACAAACGTAGTCTAATAGCTTCTTGGGTAACTCCATTGGCTTTTACGGTATCTGCATATTGCACAAAGATCGAAAGATGAAGGTTCGGATCCTCGGTAGGATTTACGGCGAATTGATTTTGTTGCACGGCTGATATCAACGAAGGTTTTAGTTCGAAATCGTTTCGGTTGATAGCCGGCGCGGCAATGCTTGAATGCGGTTCAGCTTGCGAAGGACTGGCGTAATACTTGAGTGGGTGATTCTATTCTTCAGCCATCTCTGCGTCCTTTGATGTTACGACTGGTTTAGGCGGATCTAATTGAAGATCTGGAATATTGTAACTTTTTTCGTAATCGAATATACGTCTTCTTACGTGTAAGAAGTGTTCCGATTCAGGGATTAGAGGTTGCAAGTCTTCGCCTTTAGAGCGAGTACTTGGCATACACTCGGAAATTAAATTAAATAGTTGATACCTTAGTCTAGACAATGCTACCTAAAGTGCAGTAGTAACTAAATTAAAGTTCCCGGCAACGGCGCCAAAAACTTGATGGGCTAAAGACGTATCTAATTATGTGTCTAGCGGTATCTTAACTGCAAGTGCACAGCCTATTGAAGTAATATTTAAGATTATCGATCCACAGGGACTCTATGGTTACTTAGTGCTAGATGAACTTCTAGTTTAGCTAAGGCGAATGGTTGTCACGATTTTTTGTTATTTTTAAAGATTAAAGGCGGAATTAAAATTAAGTTTTAATAAAATAATACTAAGGCGGTCGGTATGTAATTATACTAACTTAGGCGGGTCAATCTAACCTAGGCTTATAAAGGTGTTCACTTAAACTATTCTGTAGAGGTTACCAGTTTAAATACCCTCAACTCACACTCTCGTGGTCTTATCTCAGATCTTACCCCTAAAGCCCTATGCCTGCTCTCGCTAGCCCATAAGTGTTTAGAGATAATTTTTGGAAACTTAGTAATTCTAATTTATTTTAAAGCGCTCTCGCTGTGTTTAATTTAAATGCCTAACTTTAGCTATCTGGTTAAAATCTCACACTCTCGTGGTCTTGACCTAACCTAATACTCTTTCCTTACTCTCGTAACGAAAAGGTCGATTTTAATTAAAAAGTATCAGCCAGAATGTTAAGTTATTAATTATTTTTAGCCTATGGTTAAATTTTACCGATTAAGTTTGTTTTAACTACATACCACCCTAAGGTAATTAGCTACTCATTTTTGTTGAACCAGACAGAGACAGAAAAACAATAAACAAAATATTCATGGCAGAAAAATAAATAAACAACATAAATATTAGATTTCAATATAATAAAAACCTGGTTAACAATATTATAGCAGACTCCTTCTTCCACAGACCGGAAAGTTTGGAGTAATTGGCGGAAATCGAAAATAAAGCAAATTATGAAGGTTTAGAAACAAGTAAATGTATAACAATTTCCTGATGTTGGAAATTGTTATATGGTGGGTTTGGATAGAATAAGAATAGAATGCTGAAAATTATGCTGAAATAAAAGCAGGGTTGTAAAATAAATCGGCAGAGCTTCCGCAGGAAATTGATAGAAAAAATGCTCTGTAGTTTCTTCATAAAACTTGTGCTATTTATAGAACAATTAATGGGCTTGAAATTTGGACTTGTTGCATTGGGCCTTGCTGAAACAGTGGAGGAAATATAGGAACGTGGCTAAAAAATAGGCAAAAACTTCTTCACGTAAGGTTTTGACGTGGTCTCAGTCAATAACCTACTTTTACACTTGTCACGGTCGTGACAAGGTCTTCACGCTCGTGTCCCTTGCATTTTAAGTGTCACGGTCGTGACAATGTGATCACAGTCGTGATGGCTTCATTTGGGGTGTCACGGTCGTGACACCTTGGTGACGACCGTGAGTGCAACAAATTATGCAATTCTGCAGGCTTCTTCATTTCTTCATCTTTTTATGGTTGTTTTTGTTCCTTTTGCTCTTAATTCATGATTTAGCTCCATATATGATGTACCTGCAAAATAGTAAGAAAAAATCGAGGAATCGAGTGTTAAAACGATGATTATGCGATAAAACGTCAATGAAACTTAGCAATATAATCGATACATTTTCTCGTTATCAGTTACCCAATGAACAGATGACTTCCACAATGAATTTCTTCATCAAACTTGGTACACATGATCCTTATAACATCTTAAGAACATTAGAAACAAGAATGACCAAAAATTTGAAGTTAAGGCCTCTGAAACCAAAACCCTAATTTTGGTCATCTGTGCATTGAAAACCCTAGCTCTGCTTCCATGCCTTGCCAGTTCTTGTGACTTCTTGACTTCCTTGAACCTTGAGGGATATAATATGATGATAGAACACACATGGACCCTCTTGGAACAATTGGAGGCCTTTGGAGTGGCTCAGATGGATCCTTGGATTGCTCAGATCACTAACCCTAGATGCAGATGAACTTGAACTAATGTAGTGAAACAAAATTCAATATGAGATGGTATGCTTATGCTTATGCAAATATGAAAGATCACAAGCCATGGTATGAAATTAGTGAGGGAAAATTTGGGGTGTTTACAGCTGTCCCTATTCAAACATGAGTTAGCTGTGCAGGATGTAAGCGCCTGGCTTAACAAACAAACAAGATAACTTGTGGTTGAATACCAAAGACAGTCCGAAATATGCACTCATTGGGGAGAAGAAGAAAAGGGATATAAATTGTAAAAGGTAGTATAGCATGATTATAAAGTGCGGGCGATGAAGGACGACCATCGAGCAGAGGACGACTACTGGGGATAAAGAGATAAGTAGAGAAATGACGGGGACGACCGACAAGCTGGGGAAGTAAAGACGCCATGACGTGGACAACCATCAGGTAAGGAAATAATATTCTCTAGGGATTAGAGTAAAGGCAATGATGGGGACGACCATCAGGTTTGCAAAGTAAAGTAAACAACGACGGGGACGACCATCGGTTCAAATAATAAATGAAATAAATGATGAGGGACGATCATCAATGGTGAAGTACGATGACCTAGCAGGGGACGACAGCTCTTTATCATGATATAGGACGAATGTCAGATAGAAAAGGTCGACGATAGGGGCGACCATCGGATAAGCATGATGAAGGACGATGATCAAGAGGTGAAGGACGATCACCTAGCAGGGTACGGCTGCTCTCGGGTTTTATTATGACATAGGACGAATGTCAGATAACAAGATCAACGATAGGGACGACCATTAGATAAAAATGATGAAGGACGATCATCAAGAGGTGAAGGACGATCACCTAGCAGGGTACGACTGCTCTCGGATTTTATCACGACATAGGACGAATGTGTAAACACCCCAAATTTTCCCTCACTCATTTCACCATGGCTTGTGGTTCTTTTCATTATCATAAGTTCAATAATACCATCTCATATTGCATTTTTGCTTCACTGCACTGATTCAAAGTCATCTGCATCTAGGGTTTGTGATCTGAGCTATCCCTGAGCCATTTGAGCCACTCCAAAGGTCATCAATCATTTCAAGAGGGTCCATGTATGCTAAAACATCATATTATATCCTCCTAAGATCAAAGAAGTCAAGGAATCACAAGAACTGAGGAAGACATGGAAGCAGAGCCAAGCTTAACTGCACAGATGACCTAAAATTAGGGTTTTGGTTTCAGAGGCCATAACTCCAAATTTTTTGGTCATTCTTGTTTCTATTTGTCTCTATAATTTATAAGGATCATGCATACCAATTTTTATGAAGAAATTCAATGAGGAAGGCATCTGATCACAAGATGACTTCTTGAGCAAGTCAGTGCAAAATCAGGGCATCTGAGGCCCCCAATCATCCATCCAAAGGGTTTTCTTTATCATTTCGGATGTGTATGATCTTTATTTGATCTTAGAAAAAGTTATAAGTTCACAAAATTGAAGAATTTCAAGCCATTTGCAAAGTTGCCATTTTGGGAGAGTGACTTGTAATGTAAACTTGCCATTTTGGGAAAGTTTTTCAACCTCCTCTTTTTGATTCAAAAATGCTTCAAATGAAAAATTATTGGTCATTAAAGTTGTATATTGGATCCTCCCATTTTCAAAAAGTATAAGAACTTGATCTAATTCATTTTAGAACTAAAGTTATGGCCTTGCAAAGTTGAGAAAAATCACTTAATTTTCACTTTTGTGCCAAAGAGGAAACTTGCAAAAACACTTGCCAAAGCCAAATGTGACCTCAAATAAACTTCTAACCATCACACAAACTTCATTCATGGTCCATAATTCAGAATGACCCAAAGGATTTCTCATTTCTATGCCTTGAATTACAAGTCACAATAAGGCATTTTCTCATGAATCTTCAAGAATGGAATTTTTGCAAAAGGGACTCTTAATGTTTGAATTAGTTGTTAATGGAGTTCAAGACATCATAACAACTTCATATGGCCCATTTGGATGCAATTTGCCCAAGAGTTTAGAGGTTTCTTGGCCTTGATTCACAAAGACTTCCAAAGGGGGAAAAGTTGCAAGAACCATGCTACCACTTGCCCTAGCCATTACAGCTGCACAAAAGCAATCTAAGGTCCTTCCTTGATCCATGTTGAGCCCTGCCATGCCCCTAATCTCCCTCTGACCCGAGCCATACCTCAAGTACACAAAGTCATGACTTTCTTGCATTTTGCCCATACCAATCAAACTGTGCCATTACCAACCCTCTGCCCAATCAGAACCTCATATGTGGACCTCAAGGACTTGAAAGAGACACACACACAAGCCTGCAACCTCCCATAAGCCAGGATACACAAAAACTGCCTTTTTCTTCATCTCTTCGAAACTCTTGATACAACCATCGAACCTCAAATATTTCTTCACCAACAAGTCATATGTCACCCAAAGACCAGGAACCAAGCATTGAAACAGCCTGAAACACCACATACTCAACTCTCCAAATCTGCTACACCAAAACCAAAACCTGCAAACCAAGCCATATAAACTCATTCTAAGCTTCATTTCATCATCAGGGGGTTCAAAGACGTGGACTTGCAGCAAAGGAAAGGTCAGAAATCCCAGAACCAGAAAGTTCAACCTCAGGTATAGCTCATGAACTTTTTCTCAGAAGCTTGTTTTTAAGTTCTTTTATGATTCCTTGAGTTCCCCTGGTCATGGGGATATGATTATTATTGAAAATGGTTGAGAAACCACCATGTATGTGAGCTTTGAAACTTTTGCCCGTTTTTACATTTTTGTTCGATTCGTGTTCATGATGTGAAATAAATGAGTTTTAGTTGGGGGATTTAAGTTTAGGATTGTTAGAGGATCATTTTTGGGCAAGAAATTTGGAGATTGATGGCCTGAGAGAGAAGTTAGGGTTTGTGTTCGTCGGAGAAGACGACCGGAACACTGTTCCGGTCGCCTGAAAGTGGTTATGCCCTAATCCTGTAATTAAGCCAAGTTTGAATTGAGGCCTTTGGATCTTGAGTTACCCGCGCGTATGGACGTTCCAGATGGCTTGATTAAACCCTAATTCTTCATTAAATTAATTAATTAGGTTAATTAACTCAGGACAAATCCCAGCCTTTAAAACGCGCGCCAGTCAACCTTTTCCTTGTAACTTTGAATTCTGGCTCTTGGATCTGATTACTTTCCTTTTAATTTAATATAATTTTCATTTTAATTCATTTTTCTCACACATTTTATTTAAAATAGCAAATCACTTCTAAAAAATCCCATTTTTTGCATCATACCTTAAAATATTTTTCTCTTTCTGAAAATGATTTTTATTTTATTTTTTGCATAATTTTCGTATTTTAAAAATATTTAAATGTTTATTTTAATTAGTTAATGAGAATTAATTAATTAAAATAGCATTTAAGTTTCTAAATATCACAAAAAAAATTACATTGCATTTTGATACATTTAGAGACATTATCAAACTCTTCAAACAAAATTCTTTTTGGTTCTTGACCTATTTTGACATTTTTCTTTGGAATTAAAGTTCTTAAAAGGCAATATTTTTGTCCTAACTTAGAAAAATTCATTCTGCCTAACCTTGATGAGTTTGATGATGGTTCTTTTTGCATTGCATTCTTCATATCATGTAGTTTCTAGGGTAAAATTGGTTTGAATTTATCTTTCATTTTCAATTTGTTGTGCATTTTCCCTTTTGAAGTGCCTTAAAACCCTAGCTAACTTGAGAAAATCAAAACTCCCATTAGGTTAAGAGTTAGGTCCCCTCCTTTGGGCAGTGAACTTATGTAGGGTTAGAGTTCCTTTGATCCCCTTTTCAATTTTTTATCTTGTCATTGGCTTCTGATTTTGAATTTTGCTTTGTGTCTTGTGCATAAACCCTAATTTTTGCCTTCATTTACATCCATCTTCCATATGCTTGTATACATGAACTTGCCATGACATTTTGTGCATCAACATGACATATAAGACATCTTAGGACATATTAGAATCATGTTTGACCTTTGCATCTTTCATTTGCCATGTTATACCTCCATTGCATTTCACAAACTTTCATGAACTTTCATGGTTCAAAACATGCTTCATTTGTATCTTTTTCCTTGAATGATCATCCACAACTCTTGACTTATGTTTGCTTTATCTCTTAGCATCATTAACACCATGTTTATGCTTCTGACTTTGGTTTACATCACTGCATTTCATCTCATTTTCATTTGATTTCTTGTTACTAACTTTTCAGGTGGTAAGTCATTGAGAAGTGAATTTGCCTTCACTTCTCATAACCTCTTCTCATCTCTCTTATGCATCATTGCTGCATTTTATTTGTGAATTAGAGTGAGCTTGCTCATTCATGTCTCCTTCTCACTTTCTTTCTTCAAGCAACTTATCTTCTTAAGTGAAGTAAGTTGACTTGCTTCCTCTGCTTCTTCCTCCTTTCATCTGCTTCTTTCTTGGTGGCTTTTCTCTTGAAGATATTTTGCAAGCCTTATAAACCCTAGGAATACCCAAGCATGATAACAATTAGGGTTTGATTAGTCCCCGATTAGTTTTACCTTTGTGTCATCTTTGAGTCTTCTCTTCTTACCTCATAATCAAGGACCAAACCTTAAAGGTTTTAAGACTTTGTGATTAAGCTTGTGCCTGCATCCTTCTATTAGGATGGAGTGTATAACTTTAATCCTAAGTGTTAAACCCTTAATGTGTTTAAATCCTTTAATCAATCCACTTTAATAATCATTAAGACTATAAGCTTGTAACTTGGGCCTTGCATTAGGGTTCTAATTCTTCCTTAATTGGTTAAGAAGGACTAACCCTAGTGTTAATGGACAAGTCCCCCTCAAGTTGTCTTACAAACCATAAAATTCATTCCTTAATCTTACCATTAACTAAAATTCACTTTAATAAAGGCTTTGTTTTGTCATGAGGTTAATCCCTAATCATGGATTAAGTTGAGGAGTCTTTCTCAGCTTAAATGTTCTCATCTATTATCCTTCTATTAGGATGGTGTAATGGGTCCATTAAATCCTTGATTATGGCTTAAACTCATTACTTAACACTAAACAAAAACACCAAAAACATCTAAATAAATGCAAGTAGGTCAATGATCTTAATCCTACATCATGATAATTAAGTTTGAGGTGTTTACTTCATATTTATGGTATTCTCATTACCCCTAATCAGAGGGAGGATGTGATGAGTTTACTAACCCTTGGTTTAGGCTTAAGCTCATTTTCTTATGACAAACTCAAAAAGCAATAAAAGATTGAAAACACAAAAACAAACAATAATCGTCTCCTCCGGGATTCTTTTCTCATCACACTCACTCACAAACGAGAACTCGCTTCTTCCGTCTAATGCAAGACAGTTTGCACCTGAGCCAGACAGGTCATACACTTGAGCATAGACAAGCAAGCAGTTCACAAGTCAATTTACCATTCAGTCCCTTTGAGTCGAACTACGGTGTTCTGACTTCCTCATTGCACGAGAGGATACGTAGGCATAACTTAACAGTTATCGAACAAAAGTCTCTGTATATTCCCCCTCCTTCCAGCATTATTCTTTAAGCCTCATAGTCTTGAGCTTCATTCATTTCTTACACTGACACTTATCTTGTTCACTTCACATTTCTTTCACACTGACACTTGCATTTCTTTTGCACTAACACTACCCCTTTCAACACAAACTTTCAAGTGTGGATCCCGTCGAGTACGGCGGACAATCTGGGTGCTAATATCTTCCCAGGTTGTAACCAACCTCCTTTCTCAGTTTCTCTGGTTCGCGGTCGTCTTATCCGTATCTTTCTAGGTTTATGCATCATTACCTTTACTTCGGGATAAAAATGCCTAGCTGGCGACTCTTTTCACTTCCTTCCCTTTCGCCGACCGTTCGCATCTGTACCCCTTCTGACCAGGTGTCATTTGGTGGGAGCGACGGCTTGGCGACTTTCTGATCGAAGGCTTTCTTCATTCTTTTCTGATATAACTGCCCATGACAGATTGCATCTAATCTCTTTTCTTCGATCAGATTCAACTGATTGTACCGAGACCGGACCCATTCTGCTTCGTTCAGCTTTACATCCATCAGTACTCTTAAGGAGAGTAATTCAACTTCAACAGGTAAGATTGCCTCCATACCATACACAAGCTTATAAGGTGTTTCCCCAGTAGATGTTCTAATTGAGGTTTGGTACCCATGCAAAGAAAATGATAGCATCTCATGCCAGTCTTTGTAAGTAACCACCATCTTTTTCACAATCTTCTTGATGTTTTTGTTAGCTTCCTCAACAACGCCACTCATCTTTGGCCTATAAGGAGAAGAGTTGTGATGTTGGATTTTGAAATCCCGACATAGTTTTGCCATCATTTTGTTCTTCAAATTGGAACCATTATCAGTAATGATCCGCTCGGGAACTCCGTATCGACAGATGATGTCTCTTTTCAGGAATCTGGCTACCACTTGTCTGGTGACGTTTGCATATGAAGCTGCTTCGACCCATTTGGTGAAGTAATCAATGGCTACCAGGATGAATCTATGGCCATTTGAAGCAGTCAGTTCAATCTTTCCAATCATGTTAATGCCCCACATGGCAAAGGGCCAAGGTGAACACATCACATTCAAAGGATTTGGAGGCACATCTACCTTGTCTGCATAGATCTGGAATTTGTGGCACTTCCTGGCATAGGCACAACAGTCTGCATCCATTGTGATCCAGTTGTAACCTGATCTTAATAACTTCTTAGCCATTGCATGTCCTCCAGCATGGGTACCAAAAGATCCTTCATGCACCTCGTGCATCAGCAAGTCTGCTTCTTTCTTATCAACACATCTGAGCAGTACCATGTCAAAGTTTCGCTTGTATAGTGAACCATCAACATTAAGGAAGAAACTACCGGCCAACCTTCTTAGTGTTTTCTTATCATTGGATGATGCCCCAGGTGGGTATGTCTGGTCCTCCAAGAAGCTTTTGATGTCATGGATCCAAGGCTTGTCATCTTTAGCAATGTCTACAGAGAATACATATGCTGGTCGGTCTAACCTGGATACCAAAATCCGAGGCACATAATTGGCAGTTTGAACCTTGATCATGGAGGAAATGGTAGCTAAAGCATATGCGAACTGATTTTCGTCTTGAGGGACATACTCAAGTTTGACCGTTGTGAAAAAGGTCAATAATATCCTCGTGTAGTCACGGTATGGAATCAGATGCTCTTGGTGAGTGTACCATTTGCCGTTGGTTTGATTGATTACCAAAGCTGAATCTCCGAATACAGTTAATGTCTTGATCCTGAGGTCAATGGCTTCCTCAAGACCCATGATACAGGCTTGTATTCAGCTTCGTTGTTAGTGCATGCAAAGGTGAGTTTCGCCGAGAAAGGCATATGAACTCCTTTAGGTGTAATGAGCACTGCACCGACTCCACGTCCATTCATATTGACAGCCCCATCAAACATCATTGTCCATTCTTCTTCTGGGTCAGGCCCTTCAGTGTAAACAGGCTCTTCATGATCTTTTGCTTTCAGGAACATATATATTCATCAGGGAAGTCAAGCTTCATGGGTTGATAATCATCAATGGGATGCTCAGCTAGGTAGTTAAACAGTACACTGCCTTTGATGGCTTTTTGAGATGTGTATTGAATGTCATATTCTGTCAGAATCATTTGCCATCTTGCAACCCTTTCGATGAGTGCTGGCTTCTCAAATATGTACTTGACGGGGTCCATTTTGGAGATTAACAAGGTAGTGTGAGTCAACATATACTGTCTTAGTCGGCAAACAGCCCACGCTAAAGCACAACAAGTTTTCTCGAGTAGTGAATAACGTTGTTCACAGTCGGTAAACTTTTTTCTTAGGTAGTATATTGCATACTCTTTTCGACCAGACTCGTCATGCTGGCCCAACACACACCCCATTGATCCTTCTAATACTGTCAGGTACATTATTAGAGGTCTTCCTTCAACTTGAGGCATGAGAATTAGAGGTTCTTGCAGGTACTCCTTGATCTTGTCAAAAGCCTTCTGACAATCTTCGTTCCACCTGACCGTTTGTTTTTTCCTTAACAGCTTGAACAAGGGTTCACAGGTTGCAGTAAGGTGAGATATGAACCTTGATATTTAGTTCAATCTACCCAAGAACCCCCGAACTTCTTTTTCAGTCCTGAGCGCAAGCATCTCCTGAATGGCTTTGACTTTGTCAGGGTCAACTTCAATTCCCTTTTCACTTACGATGAATCCCAACAGTTTACCGGACCGCACCCCGAATGTGCACTTGTTGGGGTTTAGCTTCAGCTGATACTTTATCAGACGCTTGAACAACTTCAGCAGATTTACTAGATGATCTTCTTCAGTAAGGGACTTGGCAATCATGTCATCCACATAACATTTAATTTATTTGTGGATCATGTCATGGAACAACATTACCATAGCCCGTTGATAAGTAGCACCGACATTCTTCAGTCCAAAAGGCATTACCTTGTAACAAAATGTGCCCCAAGGTGTGATGAAGGTTGTTTTCTCCATGTCTTCGGGTGACATCCTGATCTGATTATACCCAGAAAAACCATCCATGAAGGAAAACACCGAGAACTGAGCTGTGTTGTCGACCAATACATCAATGTGAGGTAACGGGAAATCGTCCTTCGGGCTAGCTCTGTTCAGATCCCGGTAACACACATCCGTACTTTGCCATCCTTCTTAGGCACTGGTACAATGTTAGCAACCCATGGTGGGTAACTAGTTACAACAAGGAAACCAGCGTCCCACTGTTTTTGTACTTCTTCCTTTATCTTCATGGCCATATCCGGACGAGTACGATGTAACTTCTGTTTCACTGGAGGGCAATCTTCTTTCAAAGGCAGCTTATGCATAACAATGTCAGTATCCAGACCTGGCATGTCTTGATAGGACCAAGCAAAGACTTCTACGTATTCTCGAAGCATGTCAATAAGTCGTTCCTTTACTGAAGCTTGCAGACTGGCCCCAATCTTTATTTCTTTCAAGTCCTCTTCGGTACCAAGATTAACTGTTTCAACCTCCTCCTGATGAGGAGTGATCACTTTCTCTTCCTGCCTCAACAACTTGGCTAACTCTTCCGGTAACTCATAGTCTTCTTCAACCCCTTCATCAGCTTGATTAATTGGATTGTCGAAGTCATACAAGGTCATAGCAGTGTTGTTGTCGGTGCAATCTGGAGGATAATCTCTGCAAAGGTTGAGATTTGTTCGTTTTAGTGATCAATTTTAATCTTGTTTAGAAAAAGTGAAAATGAAGTTGTTTATTTTGAAAACATTTCCATTTTATTGTTTTGTACAAAAGTGAAAAATGAAAAGATAGTGAGCGAAAAAGAGACTTGTTTGCAAAAGATGTCCGATATTCATTGATTAATCCATTTGAACAAAATTACAATATGGACCTATTAGAAAATGAGTCCTAATACCTTGGGCAAGATGTAGGACTTGATGCATGCTAAAAAGACAGGAAATAATAATTACAATGCAGGAGTAACCCTTATAGGAGACAATTGAAGACAATTGAAGTACCCATCCTGTCTTCATGGGATGCAACAAATACTTCAGTCGTCGCCTCATTGACATTCAAGGCCTCGAACCCTTGGCTCATAGTTTCATGGATCTCACCATCCATCTCAATATACTTGTATGTATCCAGATGGCTAAAACATATGTCCTCCTCACCACAGATGGGGATAATCTGTCCTTCCCACTCATATTTCAATTTCTGGTGAAGGGTCGACGTTACTGCGCCTGCAGCGTGAATCCAAGGTCGACCCATCAAATAGCTGTAGGCCAGCTGAATGTCCATCACATAGAAAGTAGTCTTAAAGACTTGCGGACCGATTATCACTAGTAGCTCCACCTCTCCAAGAACAGATCTTTTGGAGCCATCAAAAGCCCTGACCACAAGGTTGCTTGGTCGGAGAGATATTCCATCATATTCGAGCCTGACAAGAGCTTTCTTGGGTAAGACATTGAGTGAGGACCCAGTGTCTATAAGAACATGAGATAGTACAGCTCCTTTGCATTCCAGGGTTATGTGCAAAGCTTTGTTGTGGTGACGTCCTTCTGTTGTCAAATCAGCATCAGTGAAACCTAGCCCATGGCTAGTATTGACATTTGACACAACTGTTTCAAGCTGATTCACTATGATATCTTCTGGCACTTAGGCAACGTGCAGAACTTTGAGTAGTTCATCCCGATGGGCTTCGGAACACAACAGCAGGGATAAGATAGAGATCTTTGAAGGAGTCTCGTGGAGCTGGTCCACAACTTTATAGTCACTTCTTTTAATTATCCTCATAAACTCATCCATATCCTGATCAAAGGATGATTTATGAGTTTCCTTTGGTGCAGGTTCTTCCGGTATCACACTTTTCCCTTTGGCTTTGGCAGCAGCCTCTGCCTCAGTGTTGGTTCTTGGGACTTGTGACACGAAGAGCCGTCTGCTTCGGGTGAAGCTTCTGCCTCCCCCGACGTTGTCCACTTGTGGGGTAGGAACTGAAGAGTCAAGAAGGACTTTTTCTCCATTGCAGTAAAGGTCAGCACCATAATGCCATGGTACATCACTGTCTTTATCATATGGAATTGGCCCTGGCACCGTGATGGTGACTGGGCTCACTGCAGCAGATGTTGGAATCGTAATTGTCTGTGCATCATAGAAGATAGTGACAGGACTTCTGGTGGATGTTGGTGGTGGTGAATTGAAGCTTGGTTGAAACTGTTGTTGAGATTGTTGAAAGTTGTTGGAGTTCGGGACTGTTGTCGGATCATAATAAATTGTAACTGTGGAGACGTCGTTGTTGGTGGTTGCTGAAGTTGTAAAAAAAGATTAAATGGAACTGGTTTTTGTTGAAGCGATGGAAGAAATGGTTGCTGAAGTTGTAGATGAATCAGTAGGAATAATTGTTGTTGCAGTTGTAGAAGAATAATTTATTGTTGTAAAAGGGGTTGCTGGTGTTGTAGAAGCGTTTGTTGTTATTTGCAGAATGCCTTCTCTGATCAAGCTATTGATGCCATTCTTCAAGCTTTCACACCCATTCTCAAAAAGTTTGCATAATTCACAACAGGCCTCACAACCTGGATACACTTGGCATTTCAAAAGCTGGGCTTTAACCTCTGCCAGAGGTGTTTGAATACTCGCAATGTCTTCTATAAAACTCATGGTTAAGCCTTCCTCTATAGCATTAATCCTTGGTCCATTGTGGCTTGGCATAGGATTTTTCATGACATTGGGAGGTGGCGCAAAGTTCAGTGCTTTTCAATCTACCAGATCCTGGACCTTCATATGCAGTGCCCTGCGTTTTTCCGTAGAATGACCAGGTGCGTTGGAATGAAAAGCACACCTAGCATTGGCATCATAGTTTCTCGAAAGGTTATGAGGATCAGGTGGAGCAAATGTCCTCAACTCAACAAGATTGAGCTTTAGGAGTTGTGGCAGTAGTGTTGCATATGGCATTGGAATAGGGTCAATCACCCTGTTGATCTAAGATGGCCGCTGTTGAAAAGGGCTTTATTGTTGATTGTTGTTATTGTTCTTATATGATCTATGTTGAGAAAATTGTTGTTGTTGCGGAAAGTGTTGTGGTTGTTGAGTATACTAAGGAGGTGGAGCAGGGATAATAACAACAGAAACTGATCTGTGTAGGTATTGGGGTCTCCCTCTTCCCATGTGTACAGAGTTTGTCTCACCAGATCTACGGGGCCCAGCAAATGGCTTCCTTTCACTGCTTGAACTGGCACCGTTGTCGGAGATCTTTCGCATCTTCAGTAGGCTCTCAATTCTTTCCCCAGCTATCACCACATCTGCAAAGATGGTGGAAGAAAAAGCAGCCAATCTATCAATGTAGGTACCCTGGAGAGTATTCATGAACATGTCTGCCATTTCCCTTTGGGCATACTCTCAAAAGCTTTCACGGGAAGACTGAGACATTCCCATTAGAAGGGTCCTGTTTGGAGCCATTTCTAGATTATATTGATACTGACGGATAAAAGCTTCAGCCAAGTCTTTCCAATTTCTTACTGTGGCTCTGGTCAAGTGGGAATACCATTCTCGAGATGCCCCTGTCAAGCTATCCTCGAAGTAAAACATCCACAGCTTCTCGTCCATGGTGTATGCTTTTAATCTTCCCAAGAAAGACTGAAGGTGGGTACATGGGCAGGATGTGCCATTATATCTTTCAAAACACGGGGGTTCGAACTTGTGAGGAATTCTCACCCCTTCCGCCAATACCATGTCCATGACATCAAAACCTAGAGAGTATTGGGATTCAAAAGACCTCAGCTTCTCTGCAATTTCATCTAACCGACGGTCGTAAACTTCGTCTCCAGCCCCTACCACTATAAACTGCTCTTCTTGAGGATCTTCCTGCAGGACCCTTCCTCCAGCAGTGTTACCCTGGGTATTTCTTATGGCATTGATATCTGGGTTCAGATGAGGTCCAAACTCTGGTGGATCAGTGCGAGGCTGCATGTGATCGTTGTTACTGGTACCTCTTATACCTGGATGGTGTTCCTCGGGAGTTTGTCGCTCAACCAACTCCCTCAGTCTTTCCTGGCTCTGAGCTAGACCAGTCATTACTGTCATGAATTGAGTCATCTGATTCCTCATCTCAACCCTTTCATTGGCCATCTGGGTCCTTACTTCATTCAAATCTTGCTGAACTTGATCCATCTGTAGTCCCGGAAGGTTGTTTCTTGTCGGGTACCGGTGTATTTTGTTGACAGGGAACACTCTTCTGCGAGCAATGTTTCCTGAAACCACAACAAAGTGAGAAACAACAACAAAACAAAAACCTACAAAACAAAGAAAATGTTAGTATGCAATGCAGGATGCCTATTTGTCTTCCAAGGGTATCCGATTTGGCTTTTTGGTTTTGACCTTTCCAGACCTCGAGGAAATGCTGACGTTGCAGAGAGATTAAGCCCACAAGAATAATACAAACCATATATATATTACAAAGAGTGAAGATACATACTTTGATTACAATAACAATCCCATGGTGGGTCAAAATACAACAACAAAAGGAAAATACAGTCAAAATGAAGTACAAACAGAAAAAGTCAGACATCCAACCCAAAGTCATCTTCTCTTACTTCCTTCAGGAGGGCCTCAGTCACTGGACCAACCGGGTGCTCTATGATAGTCCTGATGAGGAGGTTCCTAGTAGCAATAGCACTGGTCAACTTCTTGTGCTTATCCTGATCCTTTGACCTCTTCAACCCCGCCCGGAGTTTCAATTCTGATATCTCCTTCTGTGCTACTATCAAGGCTGCCTGATTCTTCTTCTCACTAGCCTCCAATTGTTCCATCTTAGCTTGAGTTCTCTGATCTTCTTGTGCACGGGCCTCAGTGATCCTGATCCACCTAGTCTGGCTCTCCTCCAAGTAGTGCTCTTCCCTAGCCTTCTGAGTCTTTGCTTCCTTGCAAGCATTCTTCAGTACTAATTCCCCCGCCCTAGCCTTTCTGATGTAGTCATCCGTCTTCTTAATCTTAGTCAAGTTCTCAATCCTGAGCCTCTCTAACCTCTCATTATCCAGACGGTTGTCATTCCTCTCCCAGAGGGTCTTCTTCAAGGCTTCAAAGAGCTGAGTATTTCTTTCCTTCAGCTTCTCAAACTCTTCCAAACTGACATTAGCTGCAGGTTGCACTGTTGAAGGTCCAGGTACATCTTCTAAGATGAATGGCATCCGGGTGATATGTGCCCTGGTACGAGACCAAACAAGATACTATGCTGAAGCAATGTTGTTGCACTTGCCAAGGATAGCTGTCCCTTTTGTCTGAATGTTATCCCAGGCCCAGGCTGCCTATCTGACAACAGCATAGTTGTGCTGGATTTCACAATAGAGGGTCTCAGTCAAGTCTTTCCCTCTTGGAGGATGAATCAAAGCATATCCTAACTGACTCTTAAAAAGCAAAGGGTTGTAGTTGATGCAACCTTTTACTCCAATCAAAGGCACATTAGGATACTTCCCATAGCTAGTAATGATGTCCTTGCCCTTGGTGCTCTGAGTACACCATCTGATGTCTTCTGATGTCAGGGAAATCAATCACTTAGCCCAGCTCTTTGGATGATGAGGGTTCAGGAAAGTGTCAGACTTTGGCAAGTGTCTTAGCAGCCAATAGTAATAGAGAGGAGCACAACATCTGACCAGTCTTCCTCTTTGCTTTTCATTCCTCTAGTGTACTGAATAATAGAAGTCTCCAAGCAAGGTAGGCATTGGGTTCCTCAGTAAGAACAAGTGAATAGCATTCTTTCTTACAAACTTTTTCTCATCTGCAACCAAGATAACCCCATATATGCTGAGTGCCAAGAGTGCACAAACAGCATCCCATTTCCCTGTTGCAGCATCCAGGGTGGCCTGGGAGATCAAGAAATCCAAGTGAAGGCCTGGAACCCTAGCCTTGGTGGTCCTGCTCTGATCAATGAGGGAAGGCTCCAAATGCAATGCCTTAGCTATGTCTTCATTCTTGGGAGAACCCATCTCAGGGTTGAAAGGAATTCCTCTCCTGATAGGAACTCCTAACAACATGGAAAATTCTTCTAGCAGAGGTCCCAACTGAAAATCAGGGAATGTGAAGCATCTGAGAGGAGATCATAAAACTGCAAGCAAGTATGGATCATGCTCCTCTAGGATGCATCCAAATCCATGATCATGTCCAATATGCCTCCATAATGCTCTCTGAATAATGGGACATGATCAGGAGTAATGAGAGACTGGATCTGCTTGATGCCTGTCAGGGTGGACTCAAAGAAGTGGTATGTGATGTTGCTCTTCCTGGAGGTGTCCATGCTAATAATGGATGCTGGTGAAGAAGCTGAGATAAACTCTGATGAAAGAAACTGTTGAAAACTAATGAAGATAGCTGGAGAAGGTGCTGAAGAAAGGTCTTTGATGAAGACAACTGGAGAAGAGTCTCTGAAAAACTGGTCAAGGTGCTGGAGAAGATAACTGAAGAAGTCAGAGCAGGAGAATGGGTCAAAACCAAACCAAAGATAATGAGGTGGATACCCTTTAAAACAAATAGGCAAATGTTAAATGATGAAAAAATGATGTATGCAGAATGATATGCAAAGGGTTTGTGATCAAGTGCTGGATCTGTTATCTGGCTTGATAGGGTCCATGTGTGTTTCATAAGTCCGGATGGAGGCTTAGAGAACCAGTAACCAGGTGGGGGACTCAAATAAAGAGTCACAAGTCCAGTGTATCAAAAGAACTCTCCAAATAATACAACCTTAACAAATCTAGTAACAAGGTATGATGAGGCCAAGGGTTCCTGCAAACCTGTAAACATCCCAACCCCCTCACAGGTATTGTTCAAGAACAAGGATCCTCAGACTTGGGTCAGTTATGAGAAGTGTAAACACTTCTAACCCGGAGGTACAGTGTTTACAATAACCATAAAAGATCCTCCTCTAATTCACCTCAGATGCTGAAGGTCATAAAAGGTCATCCAGACTTAGCAGGCTTCCTAGATAGCCCTAGTACTACAGGAAATCCGTAGCACAGAGTTCTCAAGAAGAAACCCATGTCTGAACCGTGTTTCATATTCCCGCACCAGACCGAAATGGAATGGGAAAGAATATGAAGCCACTCTAGCCTATGTGTCACTTAGGTCCCCGGTGTAGGACCTTAATCACTCCATGATACCGCACCCACCAAGGAAATAGAAGATCCAGCACAAATGATAATGACAGTATGAAATGCATAAAACTATAAATGAAAGCAGTAAATAAAGTTGTACAGAAAGAAATAAATAAAGCAATAAATCAATAAGCACAAGTAGCACATAACACCCCCGTAAATACAAATCAAACAAGCGCTAGGAGGAACCCACAAAAAGAACCAAAAGCCCTGGTTGCAATATAATGATTCCCCAGCAGAGTCGCCAAGCTGTCGCTCCCCCGAAACGACACCTGGTCAGATAGGGAACAGACGCGAACGATCGGCGAAAGGATAAGATGAAATGAACTGAATAGAGTCGCCATCTAGGAATTTTTATCCCGAAGGAAAGGTAATGCTGCATAAACCTAGAAAGATATGGATAAGACGGTTGCGAACCAGAAAAACTGATAAAGGGGGTTGGTTACAACCTGGGAAGGTATAAGCACCCAGATTGTCCGTCGTACTCGACGGGATCCACGCTTGAAAGATTGTGTTTAAAGGGGGTAGTGTATGTGCTATCTGTGTGCAAAAGCTGGAAAGAATATACAAGTGTCAGTGCAAAAGGAATGAAATGCTCAGGACTGAGGCTTTTAAAGGATGCTGAAAGAGGGGAATGACAAAGAGACTTTTGTTCGATAACAGTTAAGTTATGCCTACGTATCCTCTTGTGCGATGAGGAAGTCAGAACACCGTAGTTCGACTCAAAGAGACTGAAAGATAAATTGAATGTGAACTTCTTGCTTGACTATGCTCAAGTGTATGACTTGTCTGGCTCAAGTGCTAACTGTCTTGCATTAGACGGAAGAAGCAAGTTCTCGTTTGTGAGTGAAGATGATGAGAAAAGAATCCCGAAGGAGACGATTATTGTTTGTTTTTGTGTTTTGAGTTTTTTATTGTTTTTGGTGTTTGTCATAAGTTAAGGAGCTTAAGCCTAAATCAAAGGTTGTAAACTCATTATATCCTCCCTGGTTAGGGATAATGAGCCTACTTAAGTATGAGATAAGCATCTCAACTTAATTTCCATGGTGATTTAGGATTAAGATCATTAACCTACTTGTGATTATTTAAATGTTTTTGGTTTTTTTGTTTAGTGTTAAGTAATGAGTTTAAGCCATAATCAAGGATTAGTGAACTCATTACACTATCCTAATAGAAGGATAATAGATGAGCACACTTAAGCTGAGGAAGATACCTGAACTTAATCCATGACTAGGGATTAAATTCATGACAAAACAAGCCTTTATTAGGTGGATTTTACTTAAAGGGATGAGATTGAGAAATGATTTTTATGGTTTGTAAGACAACTTGAGGGGGACTTGTCCATTAAACGCTAGGGTTAGTCCTTCTTAACCAATAAAGGAAGAATTAGAACCCTAATGTAAGGCCCAAGTTACAAGTTAATGTCTTAGTGATTATTGGATGGATTGATTAAGAGGTTTAAACAAATTAAGGGTTTAACACTTAGGATTAAAGTTATACACTCTATACACTCCATCCTAAGAGAAGGATGTAGGCATAATCCTAATTCCAAAGTCCTAAAGCCTTAAAGGTTTAGCCTATAATGATGAGATGAGAAGAGAGACACAAAGAAGACTCAAAGGTAAAACTAAGGGGGACTAATCACAACCCTAATTATTATAATGCTTGGAAGTTCCTATGGTTTGTAAGGCTTGAGAAAGGTCTTCAAAGAAGCCACCAATGGAAGAAGCAGATGGAAGGAGGAAGAAGCAGAAGAAATAAGTTACGTACTTCATTGAAGAAGATAAGTAACTTAAAGAAAGAAAGTGAGAAAGAAAGAACATAAGTGAGCAAGCCCACTCAAAGACAATCAAAGATGCAGCAAAGATGCATATGAAGAAGATGAAGAGAAATGAGAAGTGAAGGCAAATCCACTTCTCAAATTAACTTACCACCTGAAAATGTTAGCACAAGATGCATAAAGAAAGAAGTGAGATGGAATGATGCATATGCAAAAGCAAAACCAAAACCAGAAGCATACACATGATGCAAATGATGCTATGACATGATGCAAATACATACCAAGTGCAATGAATGGTCATACAAGGATGAGATGCAAATGGGAGCATGCTTTGAAGTTTGAAAGTTCATGAAAGTTAATGAATGAAAATGAATGAAAGTCATGGCAAATGAATGAAGAAATTATCAAGCATGATTCTAACATGTCTTAAGATGTCTAAGATGACTTATAAATGCATGAAATTTCATGGCAAGTTCATGTATGGATGCATATGCAAGATGAATGCAAATGAAGATGCAAAATTAGGGTTTTATGAAAGGATGAGATGCAAATGACATGATAAAAAATTGAAAATTCACTCAAAGGAACCCTAAACTTATATTAGGTTACCATCCAAAGGGGGAGGTCAGAAGCTAAACCTAGAAGGAGTTATGAATTTCCTAAGTTTCTAGGGTTTTTTGGGTGATCCTCAATGTAAAATGCTAAACAAATTGAAAATGAAAGATAAATTCATGCCAAAAATATCTTAGAAACTAAATGATATGCACAAAACAATGCAAAAAGAATTATCCTCAAACTCATCTTGGTTAGACAGAAAAGATTTTTCTAAGTTAGGGTTCAAAAATAGAATTTAAATGACCTTTAATTCAAACAAAATTATCAAATGATCATCAAATCTAAAAAGAAATTTGTATGAAGAGTTTGAAAATGTTTCTAAATGCTAAGGGATTATTCATGATTTTTTTGGTGATTTTTAGAAACTTAAATGGTATTTTAATTAATTAAAATAAACATTTAAATATTTTAAAAATGCTTTTTTACATGCACAAAATAAAATAAAAATTGTTTTTGGGTTAAGAAAAATATTTAGAACATAAATGCAGAAAATAATATTTTTGTGATTTTTCTAGGTATTTTAAATAAAATGATATAGAAAATACAAGAAAAATGAATTAAAAATGAAATTAAATAGAAAGTATGAGGATCCAATGGTCCAGATTCAAAGTTGGGGAAAAGGGGTTGACTGGCGCGCAATCTAGTGGCTGAGATTTGTCCTGACTAATTAATCCAAATTAAATAAATTAATTGAGGGTTAGGGTTTAATGATTGATCTGGAGCATCCAAACACGCGCGGGAGACATCATCCAAGGGCCAAAATTCAAATTTTCCTAATCACTTGAGATTTGCCCTAATTAATCTCAGATGGCCGGAGAAGACTTCCGGTCATCTTCTCCGGCGAGGTCTTCATCCTATCTCTCTCAAAACCTCACTAAAACGCATCAAAATCTCCAGATTCACTCAACTAAACACCCTAAACAAGAATCCAGCAACAAAAACTATTTATATTTCATGAATCAAGAGAAACAAGCAAAATCATTTTTACGGGCAAAGTATCAAACAGTCAATACATGCTTATTTCTTGATCATTTTCAAAACCAAACACATCATGGTATTCAGGGGAGCATGTAGAATCATTCTATAACATAAAAAGCAAGTTCTGGAAAATTTGTTCTTGAGGTATACCTGAGATGAAGCTTTTCAGTTTGACACTTTCTGGACCTCTCCTTGATGCTAAACCACTCCACTTGGTCCCCTGGTGATGTTTCAAGGCTTTGAATGAGTTTAGAATGGCTGGATTGAGAGGATGAACTCTTGCTGCACCAGAATCGTGTTTTGTGTTTGTGGGGTTTCAGGCTTGTTTGATGGTTGGGAAATGATCTATGGATGATGGTGAGTTGGTTTATGAAGTTTGTTTGAAGTTTTATTGCTTCTGCTGAGCAAATCGAAGAAGAGAAGTCTTTGAGGTATTTTTGTGAACTTGGTGTATGAGAGTGTTCAGGCTCCAAGGTTATGTGAAATGGCTTGCTTTTGGTCCACATAACATGTCTCTATTGGCCAGAGAGTTGTTGTGGCTGCAGCTGATTGGTATGGGTTCATTTGCAAAAAGTCAACAACTTGTGTACCATAGGCATGGGCTTATGCAAAAGTTGTTTCATGGCATGTCTGGCCTCAGCATGAATAAAGGAGGTCCATGGAACTTAGATTATGCAGCTGGCACAATTGGAGGCATGGCTGAAAGAGGTTTTGCAAGTGTTATGCAATTTTGCCCCTTTGAGAAATCTAGTGATGCAAGGCATCAAATGTTGTGGTTACTTGGGCAATTCTGATCACAATTCATTGTACTATGATGGTATGATGTTTAGAGATGCATTAGAGGTCATGAAATGGCATGGCAAGTGGTTTTGCAAAAATCCCTCTTTGGTGTATTCTTGAAAATTATAGGATTTTTGCTAACTTTGAAGGATCATAACTTGAGTTCCATAATGAATTAGAACATGTTCTTGTACTTTTTGAAAAGGAAATGATCCAATCTACAACTTTCATGACCAACAATTTTTCATTTGAAGCATTTTTGATCAAGAAAGAGGAGGTTGAAGAACTTTCCCAAAATGGAAAGTTTCCATTACAAGTCATTTCCATTTTTGGCAACTTTTGATTTAGCTCAAATTTCTTTAATTTTGTGAACTTCCAAGCACTTAAATGATCAAATAAAGATCATATAACTTCAATTTGATGAAAATACCCCTTTGGTTCCATTGTTGGGGGCCTCAGATGCCCTGATTTTGCTCTGACTTGCTCATGAAGTTACCTAATGAACAGATGACTTCCACAATGAATTTCTTCATCAAACTTGGTACACATGATCCTTATAACATCTTAAGAACATTAGAAACAATAATGACTAAAAATTTGGAGTTAAGGCCTCTGAAACCAAAACCCTAATTTTGGTCATCTGTGTAGTGAAAACCCTAGCTCTGCTTCCATGCCTTGCTAGTTCTTGTGACTTCTTGACTTCCTTGAACCTTGAGAGATATGATATGATGATAGAACACACATGGACCCTCTTGGAACAATTGGAGGCCTTTGGAGTGGCTCAGATGGATCCTTGGATTGCTCAGATCACAAACCCTAGATGCAGATGAACTTGAACTAATGCAGTGATACAAAATGCAACATGAGATGGTATGCTTATGCTTATGCAAATATGGAAGGTCATAAGCCATGGTGTGAAATTAGTGAGGGAAAATTTGGGGTGTTTACACTAAGGTGTCAGGACTCATTTTGTAATAGGGCCATATTTGTATTTTGTGCTAATGGAATATCAATGAACAATGGGCATCTTTTGCCAATGGACCCCGTCAAGTACATATTTGAGAAGCCAGCACTTACCGGAAGGGTTGCAAGAAGGCAAATGATTCTAACATAGTATGACATTTAGTACACTTCACAAAAGGCCATCAAGGGCAGTGTATTTTTTTACTATCTCGCTGAGCAACCCATTGATGATTACCAGTCCATGAGATTTGACTTCCCTGGTGAAGCATCATGTTCTTAAAAGAAAAATATTGTGAAGAGCCAGTTCACACTAAAGGGCCTGATCCAGAAGAAGCATGGACTATGATGTTTGATGGGGAAGTCAATATGAATGGTTGTGGAATAGGTGCAATGCTTAATACCCCTAAAGGAGTTCACATTCCTTTCTCGGCAAAACTCACCTTTTCCTGCACTAACAACAAAGCAGAATATGAAGCCTGTATCATGGGTCTTGAGGAAGCCATTGACCTCAGGATCAAAACATTGAATGTATTCGAAGATTCGGCTTTGGTAATCAACCAGACCAACGACCAATGGTACACTCATCAGGAGCATCTGATTCCATACCGTGATTATATGAGGAGATTGTTAACTTTCTTCACAACAGTCAAACTTGAATACATCCCTCGAGACGAGAATCAGTTTGCAGACGCTATAGCTATCATTTCCTCCATGATCAATGTTCAAGCTGCCAATTGTGTGCCTCAGATTCTGGTATCTAGACTGGACAGACCGGCATATGTGTTCTTTGTGGACACTACTATTGACAACAAGCCTTGGTACCATGATATCAAATGTTTCTTAGAGAATCAGACGTACCCACCTGGGGCATCATCCAATTTTAAGAAGACATTACGAAGGCTGGCCGACTGTTTCTTCCTCAATGCTGATGGTTCATTATACAAGTGAAACTTTGACATGGTCCTGCTCAGATGTGTTGACAAGAAGGAAGCAGACCTACTGATGCACGAAGTACACGAAGGTTCTTTCGGCACCCATGTCGGAGGACATGAAATGGCAAAGAAATTGTTAAGATCAGGTTACTACTGGATCACGATGGATGCAGACTGTTGTGCCTATGCCAGAAAATGCCACAAGTGCCAGATCTACGCAGATAAAGTACATGTGCCTCCAAATCCGCTGAATGTAATGTCCTCACCTTGGCCCTTTGCCATGTGGGGCATTGACATGATTGGAAAGATTGAACCGACTGCTTCAAATGGTCACAGATTCATCCTTGTAGCCATTGATTACTTCACCAAATGGGTTGAAGCAGCTACGTACGCAAACGTCACCAGACAAGTGGTAGCCAGGTTTCTGAAAAGTGACATCATCTATCGATATGGAGTTCCTGAGCGAATCATTACTGATAATGGTTCCAATTTGAATAACAAAATGATGGCAGAATTATGCCAGGACTTCAAAATTCAACATCACAACTCTTCTCCTTACAAGCCAAAGATGAATGACGCTGTTGAGGCCGCTAACAAGAACATTAAGAAGATTATGCAGAAGATGGTAATCACTTACAAAGACTGGCATGAAATGCTACCATTTTCCTTGCATGGGTACCGAACCTCAATCAGAACATCTACTGGGGCAACGCCTTATCAGCTGGTGTATGGTATGGAAGTTGTTCTACCTGTTGAAGTTGAGCTACCCTCCTTATGGGTAATGATGGATGTGAAACTGGATGAAGCAAAATGGGTCCGGTCTCGGTACAATCAACTGAATCTGATTGAAGAGAAAATATTAGCTTCCATCTGTCATGGGCAGTTATATCAGAAGCGAATGAAGAAAGCCTTCGATCAGAAAGTCAGACCTCGGGAATACAAAGTGGGAAAGCTTGTTCTGAAAAGAATTCTTCCTCCTCATATAGACCACAGGGGCAAGTGGACACCAAACTATGAAGGTCCCTACGTAATAACTAAAGTCTTCTCTGGTGGAGCACTGATGCTCGCAACCATGGATGGTGAAGACTTCCCGTCTCCTGTGAATTCAGATGCAGTTAAAAAATACTTCGCATAAAATGACCCGATGGATATAAAAACAGAATGTAAGTCCAGGAAAAAATAGGGCATCCCAACGAGTCAAAAAAAGAATAAAAAACTCGGGCAAAAATAAGGGAAAAAAAGTGTACATCCGCTGAGTTGAAAAGCCGCATTGGACAGCTCAGGCAAAAAATGGGTATCCCGGTGAATTGAAAACCCGAAAGGGCAATCCACGTAAAATCAGGGAATAAGCGAACAACTACATTTTGAATTCGTCTATATCACTCACGACATGGAAAGCTTTGAAAGGACAAAGTGTCAGTCATAATCAACCTTCTTCAGAAAGCAAGATAAGAAGAACGTCAAGGTCATACATGTCATAGCAAAGGAAGCTCTCTGGAGCATCATCTTCAACATTGCCAATATTTTTATTTTCTCAATTTACAGCAATCTCCTCCTTCCAGGGGATTCGCTTCTTTTGACTGTACTTGCCAATTCAGGGCACAAAATCTCCCCGAACAAAATCTCCCGAGCAATAACTGACAGCTCTTCCACAACAAAGTGTTTCAAAGAGCTCTCTTGTCCCCACCAAAGATACCAGATCTCTCTCATCCTCAGCAAAGTTGGTGAAATTGATTCCCCGTAGAGTTGGCTCCCTAGTAGAGCAATGCCTGAAACATATCTCCAGCGGAGTTGCTAAAACCTCCACATCCCCATTAAGGAGTTCTCCCTCCAGACAGATCTATCAATGATCTATTTCCCCAAGCAGATTTCTCCCTCTGGACAGATCAATCAATGATCTCTTCCCCCAGCCGGGTTATCTCTCCAAGCGGATCAACCAGAGATCTTTAACCCCGCAGGATCCGGGTCTCGGATCAGTTCTCTCATTTGCATAATCATAGTATTCGCATCATATTCACTGAAATAAGCGTAGCATTTTGTCCAATACGGAGCATTAAGGAAAAAATCAAACATTTGCATGATCATAAGCCAAGTTCGAGCCAATCACTTGCAAATACCGATCAATATTTATCCAGCAATATACAAAAATCATATCCCCTGCACTCTCAAATACAGATACTTATACATGCTCTTTTTTTAACACTCGTCCGTGTCATCCTTCCCTAGTAAGATCGCCAGAACACCTTCTGCAAGAAGATATTTGTTCATAACATGCTCTTCTCGACACTCGTCCGTATCATCTTATCCCCCCACATGTCGCCAGAATACCTTCGGCACTCTCAAATACGAATATTGGTTCATAACTTGTACATATTCCTTTTTAACACTTGACTATGTCATACTTCCCCAGCAAGTCAAACACTCGTCTGTGTCCCTTGCCCAATCTTTCGACACTCGCCCGTGTCTTGCACATACTTCACCAACAGATCAACACTTATACAATCCTCTGATACTCGTCTGTATCTCGTATATATTACATCCCCAGCAAATCAACACTCGTCTATGTTCCTTGACTAACCGATTGATACTCGTCCGTATCATCATCCTTAAGACACGCGTCAGCGTTTGTTTCTACCAATACTAGTCCGTATCATGGTCCTATGGATGCTCGTCCGCATCTTTAATCTATACATACCGCCAAACACTTATATCTTTTTGAAAAGCGTAAGCACTCATCCGTGTTTACCATGCCCCGGTAAGTCACCAACAAAAAAAACACTTCTTCTATCCGGCATTCTTCCTAAGTCGTGATATATTTTTTAGCAGCCGTACCCTGCTAGGTGATCGTCCTTCACCTCTTGATGAACGTCCCTCATCATTTATCCGATGGCCGTCCCCATCGTTGATCTTGTTATCCGACATTCGTCCTATCTCGAGATAATCCCCGAGAGCAGATATACCCTGCTAGGTGATCGTCATTCACCTCTTGATGATCGTCCTTCATCATGCTTATCCGATGGCCGTCCCCATCATTGATCCTTTTATCCGACATTCGCCCTATGTCGTAATATGTTCAGCAGCCGTACCCTGCTAGGTGATCGTCCTTCACCTTTGATGATCGTCCCTCATCAAATATTTCATTTATTCTTTAAACTCGATGGTCGTCCCCATCGTTGTTTACTTTACATTCCAAGCCTGATGGCCATCCCCATCTATGCTTGTCTAAATCCCGAGAGAAATTTATTTTTCTTACCCGATGGTCGTCCCCGTCGTGGTCTCTTTATTTCCCTAGCTGGTCGGTCGTCCACATCATTGCTTAACTTACCACCTTATCCCCAACAGTCGTCCTCTGCTCGATGGTCGTCCTCCATCGCTTTCATTAGATAATCATATTATACTACCTTTTACAATTTATATCCCTTTTCTTCTTCTCCCCAGCGAGTGCAAATTTTGGACTGTCTTTGGTATTCAACCACAAGTTATCTTGTTTGTCTGTTAAACCAAGCGCTTACATCCTGCATAGCTAACTAATGCTTGAATAGGGGCAGCTGTAAACACCCCAAATTTTCCCTCACTTTTTCTCACACCATGGCTTGTGATCTTTCATTCTTGCATTTACATAGTCATACCATCTCATATTGCATTGTTTCATCTGCATAAGTTCCATTTCATCTGCATTTAGGGTTTGTGATCTGAGCAATCCAAGAATCAATTTAAGCAATCCCAATGGTCTTGAAGCTTTATAAGGGGGTCCATGTGTGTTCTATAATCATATTATGCTTCCCAAAGTTCACAAAAGTCAAGAGATCACAAAGATTGGCAAAGGCATGGAAGTAGAGCTAGAATTTTCCTGCACAGATGACCAAAATTAGGGTTTTGGTTTCAGAGGCCTTAACTCCAATTTTTTTGGTCATTCTTGTTTATAATGTTCTTAATATGTTATAAGGATCATGTGTACCAAGTTTGATGAAGAAGTTCATTGTGGAAGTCATCTGATCATTGGGTAACTTCTTGAGCAAGTTAAGTCAAAATCAGGGCATCTGAGGCCCCCAACAAGGGTACCAAAGGATCATTTTCATAAAATTGAAGTTCTATGATCTTTATTTGATCTTAGAAGTGGTTGGAAGTTCACAAAGTTGAAGAATTTTGAGCCAAATGCAAACTTGCCATTTTTGGAAATGACTTGTAATGGAAACTTTCCACTTTGGGAAAGATTTTCAACTTCCTCTTTCATGACCAAAAATGCTTCAAATGAAAAATTCTTGGACATAAAAGTTGTAGATTAGGTCTTTCCCTTTTCAAAAAGTATAAGAACATGTCTTGATTCATCATAGAACTCAAGATATGATGTTTCAAAGTTGGGAAAAATCTTATAATTTTCAAGTATGTGCCAACGAGGGATTTTTGCAAACAAACAATTTCCAAGACTTCTTGTGACCTCTAATGGACTTCTAAGCACCATAACATGATAACGCAACATTGCTTGATCTGATTTGTGCCTTGGATCACAAGATTTCATGCCTAATCTTCACAAAATTTCCAAAGAGGGAAAATTGCAAAACCACTTCAAACTCTTACATCAAGTGTTACAACTCATCAAAATCAATCCAAGGGCTCTCCACAATGCTAGCTGAGGCAGGACAAGCCATAAGATATCCTCTGACCCGTGCCATGCTTGTGGTACACATTCTTTGACTTTTTTGCAAAATACCCCATACCAATCAAGCTGTACCACCACCCACTCTCTGACCAATCACAATGACTTATGTGAACCCTAAGGACCTCATTTGACATAACACACAAGCTCAGAACCTCCCACAACTCAGAATTCACAAAATCACCAAAAAACTTCCCTTCTTAGAATTGCACAAACCAACCACCAAACCCCAAAACAAACTTCATCAATCATCTCAACATCACTCATAGAACACAAAGCAACCCTCAAAATGGCTTGAAACCTCCAAAATCAAAAACACGATTTCTGCAAAACAGAACCATACACCTCAAAATAGCCATCACAAACTTGTTCTAAGCATTGCAACATCATCAGGGAGCTCATTGGGGTTGGTTTGCATCAAAGAAAAGGCCAGAAAGCTCTAAACTGAAAAGCTTCAACTCAGGTATACCTCAAGAACAATTTTTCCAAAACCTTTCTTTTAAGTTCTTAAATGGTTCTACATGCTTCCCTGATCATGCTGATGTCTTTACTTTTGAAAATGGTTGAGATTTGAGAATGTATGAACTCTCTGAAAGTTTGCCCGAAAATCTTGTTTGCTTCGATTCTTGTATTTGATGAAATATAAATGTTATTTGATGATGGATTCTTTCTTAGGGGGGTTAGAGGATCATTTATGGAGCTTTAGAGGGTTTAATTTGACCTAGGAAAGAAGTTGGGTTGAGTGTCTCGCCGGAGAAGATGACCAGAGCTAGCTCCGGTCACCTGAAAATCATTAGGGCACTAATTAGGGTTTAAGGGCCAGTTTAAATGTGGGTCGTAGGATTTGGATTTCGCGCGTGTATGAAAGGCCAGGATGTGTTCATTAACCCTAATCAGTTAATTAGTTTTAATTAATTAGGATTAATTTTTAAAAATGCCAGATTGAATCCTGACCCTCCAAACACGCGCTAGTCAACTCCCTCCAATTTTGTTTGAATTTGGGCCTTTGGATGCGCTGACTTCCCATTTAATCCATTTTTAATTCATTTTATTCTATTTCTTTTGCATATTTAATTTAAAATGGTTAAAAACATCACAAAAATATTTCCTTTTGCATTTCTGATCCAAATATTTTTCTCAACCCAAAAATGATTTTTATTTTATTTTTTGCATTTAAAAATTATTTTTAAAATATTTAAATGTTATTTTTAATCAATTAAAGTATTTTAATTAATTAAAAATAAATTTAGGTTTCTAAAAATCACCAAAAATATCATGAACTATTCCAATACATTTAGAAACATTTTTAAACTCTTCATACAAATTTATTTTTAGGTTTGATCATAATTTTACAATTTTATTTGAATTAGGATTCTTTAAAATCACATTTTCTAACCCTAATTTGAAAACTTCATTTATGCCTAACCATGAAGAGTTTGAACTTGATTCTTTTTGCATTGTTTCACATATTGCATGTAGTTTCTAGGTTATTTTCCTCATGAATTTATCTTGCATTTTCAATTTGATTTCCATTTTCCTTTAAGAATCACCCAAAAACCCTAGCAAACTTAGGAAAATCATAACTTTCAATAGGTTTAGTTTCTGACCTTCTCCTTTAGGGTGTGACCTAATATGAGATTAGGGTTAGATTGAGCTTGATTTCAATTTTTTATCATGTTGATTGCTTCTGTTTTGGTCATTTGCATCTCATACATCCATGAAACCCTAATTTCTCATGTCCATTTGTATTTACCTTTGCATATCATCATCATGTGAACTTGCCATGACATTTCAAACATTCATATGTCATCTTAGACTTCTTAGGACATGTTATAACATTGCTTGATCATTTCTTCATTCATGTTCCATGTCTTGCTTTCATTACATTTCAAAAACATCCATGTGTTTTCAAACTTCTAAGCATGCTTATCTTGCATCACATATTTGTATGAACATTCATATGCATCTTGTATGAATTTGAATCATATTATATGCCCTTTTCCTTGCATAATCACTACTGACATTGGTCTTTGCATCTGATTTCAATTCATCTCTTTATGCTTTATGTCTTATGCATTCATGCTAACCTTTTCCTGAGCTTTTGGTAAGTTATTTGGGAGAAGGATTCGCCTTCACTTCCCATCTCTTCTCAACATTTATATGCATATTTAAATGTCTTTGAAGTGAATATAATTCACTTGTGTTCCATTCTTCTTACTTTCTTTCTTTCAAGTTACTTATCTTCTTCAAGAAGTAAGTAAATTGTTCTTCTTTCTCCTTCTCTTTTCATCTGCTTCTTCCATTGGTGGCCTTGAAGATTTTCTCTCTTAAGCGTAACAAACCATAGGATATCCAAGCATGATAACTTTAAAGGTTGTGTATAGTCCCCCTTAGTCTTTTACCTTTGAGTCTCCTTGAGTCTCTCTTCTCATCTCAATAATCAGAGACTAAACTCTTAAAGTTTAGGACTTTGGAATTAGGGTTATGGCTGCATCCTTCCCTTAGGATGGAGTGTTTAACTTTAATCCTAAGTGTTAAACCTTTAATTTGTTTACACCTATTAATCAAATCACATTAATAATCACCAAGACTTTATCTTGTAACTTGGCCCTTATATTAGGGTTCTAACTCTTCCTTATGGTTAAGAGGGACTAACACTAGTGTTTAATGGACAAGTCCCCCTCAAGTTGTCTTACAAACCATAAAATCCATTTCTTAATCTCATCCCTTAATTAAAATCCACTTAATAAAGGCTTGTTATATAATGAATTTAATCCTTAACCATGGATTAAGTTGAGGTATCTTCCTCAGCTTAAGTGTTCTCATCTATTATCCTTATATTAGGATGGTGTAATGAGTTCACTAATTTGTGATTAGAGATTAAACTCATTACTTAACACTAAAAAAAATCCCAAAAACATCTTAATAATCACAAGTAGGTTAATGATCTTAATCCTACATCATCACGGTAATTAAGTTGAGATGCTTATCTCATACTTAAGTAGGCTCATTATCCCTAATCAGGGAGGATATAATGAGTTTACAAGCCCTTGATTTAGGCTTAAGATCATTAACTTATGCAAAACACCAAAAACAATAACAAAAATGAAAACACAAAAACATATAATAATCGTCTCCTTCGGGAAACTTTTCTCATCACACTCATTCATAAACGAGAACTCGCTTCTTCCGTCTAATGCAAGACAGTCAACACTCGAGCTAGACGAGTCTTACACTTGAGAATAGACAAGTAAGCAGTTCACAATCAATTTATTTTTAGTCTCTTTGAGTCGAACTACGATGTTCTTACTTCCTCATTGAACGAGAGGATACATAGGCATAACTTAACAGTTATCGAACAAAAGTCTCTCTGTCTTCCCCCTCTTTCAGCATTCTTTAAAAGCCTCAGTTCCTAAGAAATTCACATTTTTGCACTGACACATGTACATTCATTCCTTAACTTTTGCACACAGATAGCACATACATTACCCCTTTAAACACAATCTTGTAAGCATGGATCCCATCGAGTACGACGAACAATCTTGGTGGTAATAGCTTCCTAGGTTGTAACCAACCCCCTTTCTCAATTTCTCTGGTTCGCAACCGTCTTATCCATCTTTTTCTAGGTTTATGCAGCATTACCTTTCCTTCGGGATAAAATGCCTAGCTGGAGACTCTATTCATTTCATTTTCATTTTCTCTTTCGCTGACCGTTCGTGCTTGTACCGAGATGCAAATCTTCGGGAGCGAAACTTATACACGCTCATAGAAAAATACAACTTTAAATATTCTTCTAACACCAGAGTTGCTACAACACAAAGTACAATCCAATTTAAAATTCATAACAACACAAATCAAACATCTGCCATCCTCTCAACATTATCATCATCTATAATCGGCACTTTAACCATCCTCATTCAATATAAATTGCATCTCTATGCATTCTCCGATACTTTCGCATTCCTTATAATACCAACATTTTATTCTTTATCAACATTTTCACCTTTCTAAAATTTTCAGCAATAATCGCTCAACTTCGAACACAATTATCTCTTCCAATAAAGACCTCCAAATAACAAAATAATATTCCAACATGAAGAGAATTTTGTGCAGATTCCAGAACTTCAAAAATCGCTTGAATCCGACTCACGAGTAAAATGTTATCCTCCTTGGAATGGGACTGGTTTAGAATTCCTGTTTGCAGAATTTTCCAAAAATCAGCAGCAGACCCAACTATTAAAACACACTTATCTCTCTTTTCATAAACCTCCCGAAGGAAAATCTTATATGCAAACTGTAGAGAAATTTCGTAATCTTTTCAAAAAGTCCAGAATCGCTTCGATCAGAATTACGAGCAAAAAAGTTGTACCTCTTTTACTGACAGCTACTCCAAAATTACAAAAACAAAATTTGAGATTGATGAACATCAATTCCATCCCTCTCCTTCTTGCTTCCTAGATCTACCAAAATTATTTTCTCTCCACCCAACCAAAAAATTACTCAACCCTTAATCCAACTCTACTCGAGGCATAATAATATATCGATTTGGTCCGTGGAATAAGGCTATACACAAGAAGTCACTTCTTTCTTTATTAATGTTTTTTAGGTTTTGGTTTTGAGATGAGAAGAGAAAGAACCAAAGGAGCAAAAGGCAAAAGTCTAATGGGGAAAGACTAAACCTAAAGTTATCATGCAAAAAGTGGTCCTAAGGTTAGTGTGGTTTGAAACTATCCTAAGAGAAAACAAGATCGAATGAGAAGGAAAAGAGAGGAGAGGAAAGCTAGAGAACAACTTACTCCTCTAAAGGAGATAAGTTGCTTCTAAGGGGGAAAAGAGAAGAGTTGAAACACATGATGGCATAAGGCTCATCAAAAACCACAAAGTAGAAAGCAAATTAAGAAGAAGAGATGAAGAGTTGAAATGTGGATATACATCCATACTTCACTTACCGTTTCCCCTGCAAATGTTAGCAAAATTCCAGCACATATACATCAACACAATTCATGGAATAAACTTGCTCAAAGTTCAAGAAAACAAAGTCAAACAAACATGCCAAGCTTTGCAAATATATGAATTTACGCGTCTGGAACATGAAAGCATACATCAACCAGTAAGCAAATCACCCTAAACTAGAATATCAAATGATCATACAATGATACCATGGTGATTAAAGCAAGTAAGGGAAGAAAACAAGTTCAAAACAGCTCAAACATGGAATTATGCTTCACTGTTAACCGGTTAACCAAAGCGTTAAACGGTTAACCAATTCAAACCTGCAAAAAACAACACAGAAAACAGACGCGTTAACCGGTTAACCAAAGCGTTAACCGGTTAACACTGTGATAACATCAGTAATTTCCTGCAGAAAAATCTGTTCCAAACAACTTATCTCACATAATTCATCAACAGTCCAGCAATCAATTAAGCATGAAATATTAAGATCAATTCACATTAATCAACCATCATTAAGCTCATGAATATTAACACACGGATCCGATTACAAATCAATCAAAAAATTCAAGCAAGACAGACAAATACACAAGCACATGGTGGATCTAAGCACAAGCATGCAAATAAGCTAAAAACAGAGCTAGATCTAAACTTAACCAACCTACAAAGCTGAGGTATGCTTTGGTAAATGTTGTTTGAGTTGGAATTGAGGAATCTCGCGGAAAACATCGAAGATCCGGTGCTAATCTTCACACATCATGCAAAATAAATGCAAGCAAATGATCTTGATGAAGAATTTGGCTCCAGAATCACTTATAATCTCCAACTCAGATCTGAACAAAGTAGTGAAACCAGCAAATTGAAGCAAAGAAGCTAAGGATGGAGGTCTAGTTCCAAGATCTACAAACTTTAGTGCAAAGCTTTGTGATCTTCAAAGAGGAAATTTGAGTGATTTGGAAAATTGGGAGAGAAAAATGAGAGAATGGTGAGAAGGTAATGAAAATTCAGAAAATGAGAAGTGAATTATGAGAGAGCTCCCTCTTGGTTTGGAGGGAAATTGAATAAATATCATTTAGGTTTAGGGCCCAAAAGTTTGGTTTGGGATAAAAAAATGGTTTGGGATTAGCTTAGAAAGTGTTTAGGATCTAGCCTTGGAAATAGGCTTGGCAAATCATCTAGATCCTTCTCCATAATTTCCAATTAATTCAAAAATGAAAAAAATCAGAAAAAGGAAAAATTGGAGCCAAAACACTTGTTGAAAATGCTGCTGGAATTCAAAATTCATACCCGTTAACCGGTTAACCAAAGCGTTAACTGGTTAACGCCATAAAATTTTGAATCTCCTTCCTTTTGGTGGGAAACTTCAAGAATAACTCGGCACCAACCGTTCTGATCTGATTTTGATCCTAAATCTCTTTTTAGGGCTTTGACATGATACCAAGCTTATACAAAAGGTCCCGTGAGCTTCCTGCCAGGTCACCATGCTCTTGACTTTGACTTGTAGTGCTTCGAATTTCCCGGATGATTGATCATATGCCTTATGCTGGAACATGTGAGTGTTATGCTTCATCTTTCTATGCAAAATGCTAAGGATATGACATGTTGATGATGATTATGATATGATGATGATGCTAAAAAGAAGAGAGCAAATTTGGGGTGTTACAGCTGCCCCTATTCAAGCAACTGTTAATCTGAAAAGGACGGTAGCATGGCTATCGACCGTTCAAGATAAATTGTGGTTGAATACCAAGAAGACCTGAAATTTTCACTATGCTGGAGAATGAAGAAATGGGAAACAAACCCAACCAAATAACGCTTTGGATGACTGAAGTGAAGATAAAGCAGACGAGCTCCTTCCAAATTGAATTGTTATGCCAGATTAGATAAACTTAGACAAACAAGTCTCTCTTCGAGAAAACCTGTTATGCCGGGAATGGGACATACGACCCCTCTTCAAATAAACCTGTTACACCTGGAAATGGACATACGAGCCCTCTTCAAATAAACCTGTTACGCCGGGAAATGGACATACGAGCCCTCTTCAATCAACCCTGTTACGCCAGGGACCGTACATACGAGTCCTCTTCAATCAACCCTGTTACGCCAGGGACCGGACATACGAGCCCTCTTCAATCAACCCTGTTACTCCAGGGACCAGACATACAAGCCCTCTTCAATCAACCCTATTACACCAGGGAATGAACATACGAGCCATATTCATACATTTTGCAATATATGACTTAAGACAAACAAACCTCCTTTGGATAAACCTGTTACGCCAGGACCAGTGATGCACTTAGGTCTGTGGGATAGACATGCATAATCAGGATAGACGAACCCTCTTCATATATTCTCCGTGGATATATGGTCTAAGATAGACGAGTCTTCTTCGAGAAAACCTGTTACACCAGGTGCAACCTTAGGATTTGACGAACCCTCTTCACAAATCTTACATAAATATGTGGTCTCCGAGACAAACGAACCTCCTTCGGATAAACCTATTACACCATAACCAGTAACCATTTTGACGTTTAATCCCACCGTCAGGACTTCAAACCTCTTCAACACAAACGAGCATTGGATAATCATCAAGAGAACACATAAGAGTGCCATAAGTCAATGATACAAATGAATATCAGATGATGATCTAAGAAACACTGACGAGCACCTCAGGCAATAACACAAACGAATATCAGCCATTGGTACTGACGAGTACCAGAAATCCAACACAGACAAGCATTTGGAGTAGCAACACAGACGAGTATCAGAGATCCAACATAGACGAGCACTTGGTATAACAATACAGACGAGTACCAGAAAGATTACTGTCACTCCCACCAAAATGACACCCGGTCAAGAGGGGGTACAGACGCGAACGGTCTGCGAAAGGAAGGAGAGAACACACAAGGGTGAACTCAAGAGAAAAGAGTCGCCAGCTAGGCATTTTTATCCCGGAGGAAAGGTAATGCTACATAGACCTAGGAAAGATAGATAAGACGGTTGCGAACCAGAGAAACTGAGAAAGGGGGTTGGTTACAACCTGGGAAGGTATTAGCACCCAGATTGTCCGCCGTACTCGACGGGATCCACACTTAAAAGATTTGTGTTTTAAAGGGGTAATGTCAGTGAAATTTGTGCATCAAAGCTGGAAAGAATGCAAGTGTCAGTGTAAAAGGAATGTGAGGTGTATAAGAGAAGTGTCAGTGTAAGAACAAGAGTGCAATGCTCAAGACTATGATGCTTAAATAATAATGCTGGAGAGAGGGGGAATATACAGGGACTTTTGTTCGATAACTGTTAAGTTATGCCTACGTATCCTCTCGTGCAATGAGGAAGTCAGAACACCGTAGTTCGACCCAAAGAGACTGAAAGATAAATTGACCTGTGAACTGCTTGCTTGCCTATGCTCAAGTGTATGACCTGTCTGGCTCAGGTGCAAACTGTCTTGCATTAGACGGAAGAAGCGAGTTCTCGTTTGTGAATGAATGAGGTGAGAAAAGAATCCCGAAGGAGACGATTATTGTTTGTTTTTGATGTTTTCAATCTTTTATTGCTTTTGGAGTTTGTCATATGAAAATGAGCTTAAGCCTAAACCAAGGGTTAGTAAACTCATCACATCTTCCCTCTGATTAGGGGTAATGAGAATACCTTAAGTATGAAGTAAGCACCTCACACTTAATCACCATGATGTAGGATTAAGATCATTAACCTACTTGTGATTATTTAGATGTTTTTGTTGTTTTCGTTTAGTGTTAAGTAATGAGTTTAAGCCATAATCAAGGATTTAATGGACTCATTACACCATCCTAATAGAAGGATAATAGATGAGAACATTTAAGCTGAGAAAGGCTCCTCAACTTAATCCATGATTAGGGATTAACCTCATGACAAAACAAAGCCTTTATTAAATGGATTTTAGCTGATAATAAGATGAAGAAGTGATTTTTATGGTTTGTAAGACAACTTGAGGGGGACTTGTCCATTAACACTAGGGTTAGTCCTTCTTAACCAATTAAGGAAGAATTAGAACCCTGATGCAAGGCCCAAGTTACAAGCTTGATGTCTTAGTGATTATTAAGTGGATTGATTAAAGGATTTAAACACATTAAGGGTTTAACACTTAGGATTAAAGTTATACACTCCATCCTAATAGAAGGATGCAGGCATAAGCTTAATCACAAAGCCTTAAAGCCTTTAGGGTTTAGTCCTTGATTATGAGGTGAGGAGAGAAGACTCAAAGAGACTCAAAGGAAAAACTAAATGGGGGACTAATCAAACCCTAATTATGATCATGCTTGGTTGTTCCTAGGGTTTATGAGGCTTGCAAAGGATCTTCAAGAGAGAAGCCACCAAGAAAAGAAATAGATGAAAGGAGGAGGAAGCAAAGAGAAGCAAAACAACTTGCTTCATTTAAGAAGACAAGTTGCTTGAAGAAAAAAGGAGAGCAAGAGCATGAATGAGCAAGCTCACTCTAACACACAAGATAAAATTCAGCAATGATGCAAGAGAGAGATGAAAAGAGATTGTGAGAAGTGAAGGCAAATTCACTTCTCAAAACAACTTACCACCTGAAAAGTTAGCAGAAGAAATGAAGTGCAATGCAAATGAGATGAAATGCCATGGTGCAAACCAAAACCAGAAGCATAAACATGATGTTAATGATGATAAGAGATGATGCAAACACATGACAAGAGATGAGAATGATCATGCAAGCATAAGGATGCAAATGAGGCATGCTTGGAACCATGAAAGTTCATGAATGCTTATGAAATGAAATGAACATATAACATGGTAAATGAAAGATGAAATGATCAATCATGATTCTAATATGTCCCAAGATATATTATGGATCATGTAGATGCACAAAATGTCATGGCAAGTCATTGGATGCAAGCAAATGAGAGATGGGTGCAAGGGAAGGCACAAATTAGGGTTTATGATCAACACACAAAGCAAAATTCAAAATCAGAAGCATATGACATGATAAAAAATTGAAAATGAAATCGAAGATACCCTAAACCTATACAAGTTCACTACCCAAAGGAGGGGATCTAACTCTTAACGTAGTGAAAGTTATGAATTTCTCAAGTTGGTTAGGGTTTCAAGGTACTTCATCATGAAAAATACCAAACAAATTGAAAATGCAAGATCAAATCAAACCAATTTTATCCTACAAACTACATGCCATGAAGGATGCAATGCAAGAAGAACCATCATCAAACTCTCAAAGGTTAGGCAGAATGAAGTTTTCAAAGTTTGGACCAAAATATTGCCTAAAAATGAATTTAATTCCAATGAAAATGATCAAAAGGCATCAAGAACAAAAAAGAAATTTGGTTTGAGAGTTGGATAATGTTTCTAAATGTTTTTAAATGCAATGTGAATTTTTTGGTGATTTTTAAATACCTAAATGCATTTTTAATTAATTAATTTTCATTAACTAATTAAAAATAAACATTTAAATGATTTAAAAATAATTTTTAATGCAAAAAATAAAAATAAAAATATTTTTGGGTTCTAAAAATTAATTAAATCTTTGATAAAAAATTTCAGAATTTTTAAATGTATTTTGCTATTTTAAATAATTCGTGCAAATTAAATGAAAAGAAAATGAAATAAAAATTAAAATAAATGAAAGTATGCACAATGGAGAGCCAGGATGCAATCTGGGCTTGGATTCATTGACTTGGCGCGCAATCCTACGGCCCAAGTTCAAACTTCCTAAATCCTGATTAATTAATTAAATTAATCCTAATTAATAACTAATGACATGATCCTGACCTTCCAAACGCGCGCGGGAAACATCATCCAATGGCCAACATTCAAACCTGGAGCCCTAACCCTAATTACACATTAATGACTTTCAGGTCACCGGAGAAGAGCTCCGGTCGTCTTCTCCGGTGACCCCCTTCACCTGAAAATTGCTAACTTCTTCCCTAGGTTATTTCTGGAGCTCTAAAGCTCCAGATTAACTCCTCTCACCTCCCTGAGTCCAAATCCACTCTCAAAATAAATTTATTCTCACTCAAACTCAAGATTCGAAAGGAAGAACAAAAATGGCAGAAATTTCAGTCAATCAATACAAGCTCATTTCTACACCATTTTCAAAATTTCAAAGTTCAGTGTGATCAGTGGAGCATGCTTTATCATTTAGAAACTTAAAACAAGAGTTCTGGAAGAATGTTTTCACATGGCTACCTGAGATGGAGCTTTCAATCCAGGAGCTTTTTGACCGCTTCCTTGCTTCAAAATGAACCCAATAAACCTCCTAAGGAGTTTGCAAAGCTTGTATGGAGTTTATTTTGGCTGGTTTGTGAGATTGATCAAGTTCTGTTCAGTGAGGGATGAGAATCGTGTTTTTGATATGTAGGGTTTAAGGGACAAATGAGGATTGGGAAATGATCAGGGGAACATGTTGAGTGATTCTATGAAGTTTGTTTTGATGTTTGATGCTTGTGTGAGGATATTCGAATGAAAATGCATAAGAGGTCAGTTTGGAGAATGCTGGCTTGTGGGAGAGATCAGGATGATTTGTGCTATGTGTTGAGTCTCATTTTGTCCATGTATCACACTGTGATAGGTCTGTGGAGTTGGTGTGGCCTAGCTTGATTGGTATGGGCCATTTTGCATAAAGTCAACTTTTTGTGTAAGAGAGGTATGGGTCAATGGCAGGCCAAGGACAAAGGGGTGTCCTGCGCAGCAAGGATTGAGGAGAGCCATGGAATCAGTCTTGAGGCCAATTAGCAAGTGGATTAGGGTTTGTGAGAGGTTTTGCAACTTTGTGATCTTTTGGCCCTTTTGTGATTACTTGAAGCATAATTCATGAAAATGGGAAGTTCTTTTGTGCATTCTGATTTTTAGGCATTGGTTTATGTTTGTGCAAAGGTTAGAAACCACTTTGAAGTCACATTTTTCCTTGGCAAGTGGTTTTGCAACTTTGCCTCTTTGGTACAAAACTTGAAATTATGTGATTTTTCCCAACTTTGACAAGTCATAACTTTTGATCCAAAATGAATTAGAATGAGTTCTTGTACTTTTAGAAAATGGGAGGATCCATTCTACAACTTTCATGACCAAAGTTTTCTCATTTGAAGCATTTTTGAATCAAAAAGAAAGGGTTGAAAAACTTTCCTAAAATGGAAAGTTTCCATTACAAGTCACTTTCCCAAAAAAGAAATTTTGCAAATGGCTTCAAATTATTCAATTTTGTGCCCTTCTAACATATTCTATGATCAAATAAAGACCATACACATTCAAAATGATGAAGAACACCTTTTGGTTGGGTCATTGGGGGCCTCAGATTCCCTGATTTTGCACCGACTTGCTCAAGAAGTCAACTCTTGATTAGATGCCTTCCCCATGGAATTTCTTCATGAAACTTGATATGCATGATCCTTATAACATATAGAGACCAATAGAAACAAGAATGACCAAAATTTTGGAGTTATGGCCTCTGAAACCAAAACCCTAATTCTAGGTCATCTGTGCAGTTAAGCCTGGCTCTGCTTCCATGCCTTTCTCAGTTCTTGTGATTCTTTGACTTCTCTGACTTTATGGGGATATAATATGATGCTTGAACATACATGGACCCTCTTGAGATGACTGATGACCTTTGGAGTGGCTCAAGTGGCTCAGGGATAGCTCAGATCACAAACCCTAGATGCAGATGACTTAGAAAAAATGCAGTGAAGCAAAAATGCCATATGAGATGCTATGATTGAACTTATGCATATGAAGATATCACAAGCCATGGTGTGAATGGGTGAGGGAAAATTTGGGGTGTTTACAGCTGCACCTATTCAAACATGAGTTAGCTGCGCAGGATGCAAGCAACGGCTTAACAGGCAAACAAGATAACTTGTGGTTGAATACCGAAGACAGTCCAAAATTTGCACTCACAGAATGAAGAAGAAAAGGGATATAGATTGTAAAGGAAACTAAAATATAATTATAAAGTACGGGCGACGGAGGACGACCGTCGAGCAGAGGACGACTGCTGGGGATGAAGCAATGACGGGGATGACCTACATGCTGGGGACATGAGAGATTATGATGGGGACGACCATCAAGTAAAGCTATAAGACTCTCTAGGGATTATAGGTAAATGAAATAAATGATGAGGTATGGTCATAAAAGGTGAAGGACGATCACCTAGCAGGGGAAGGCTGCTCTGTCGGGGGATAAGATGAGGGACGGTCATCTAAGATGAAGGACGATCACCTGGCGGGGGACGGCTGCCGAAAATATTACGACATAGGAAGAATGCCGGATAGAAAAAGTCGACGATGGGGACGACCATCGGATAAGCATGATGAAGGACGATCATCAAGAGGTGAAGGACGATCACCTAGCAGGGTACGGCTGCTCTCACGGTTTATCATGATATAGGACGAATGTCAGATAAAGAGATCAACGATGGGGGACGGCCATTGGAAAAAATGATGAAGGACGATCATCAGGAGGTGAAGGACGATCACCTGGCAGGGGACGGCTACTCTCGGGGTTTATCATGACATAAGACGAATGTCAGATAACAAGATCAACGATGGGGGACGGCCATCGGATAAAATGATTAAGGACGATCATCAGGAGGTGAAGGACGATCACCTAGCAGGGGACGGCTGCTGAAAATATCACAACATAGGACGAATGTCGGATAGGGAGGGGTTATAATGAATAGAGACTCCACTGGGGGTGACGAAGGACGATCATAAAAAAAGGTGAAGGACGATCACCTAGCAGGGTACGGCTGCCGAAAAGGTATCATGACATAGGACGAATATCAGATAGAAAAGAAGTTTAACAAGTTTTGTTGGGGACTTTGCTGGGGAATAGTAAACACGGACGAGTGTTTACATCCAATAAATGAAAGGTATAAGTGTTTGGGCACTGTGTATAGATTAAAGATGCGGACGAGCATCCTTAAGACTACGATACGGACGAGTATCGATCGAAACAAATGCTGACACATGCTCAGAGATGATGATACGGACGAGTATCAACCAGTTAACAAAGAACACAGACGAGTGTTGATTCTGAGGGGACTCTTCTGGGGAACAATAGACACAGAAGAGTGTCTAATATTCAAGAAGACATAAGTGTTTGATGCGGTGTATATATTAAAGATGTGGACGAGCATCCTTAAGACTGTGATACGGATGGGTATCAGGTAGAAACAAACGCTTGACGCATGTTCTGAGATGATGATACAAACGAGTATCAACTAGTTAACAAAGAACACGGACGAGTTTCGAATATAAGAAAGACAAGTGGTGTATACAAGATACGGACGAGTATCTGTATGAGTAAAAAGTATGAGTAACAAGTATGGGTAAGACACGGACGAGTGTCTATCTTGCTGGGGAGAGTGCGACACGGACGAGTGTCGGAAAAAGTATATTATAAACAAGTGTGTGGTTTCCAAAGTGTTTGGGTAACTATGCTGGGGAAGGTGACACGGACGGCGTCAAGGAATTGTGTATATATGTATCTGTATGGTGAGTGCAAAGGGGACGCTTTGGCTTTCTACTGGGGATATGACACGGACGGGTGTCAAGGCGTATCTGTATCTTTAGGGAAAATGCCTTGGCTCTCTGCCGGGGAATTTTGGGGAGCATTCTGTACATCATCGATGGATTGTCAGTATTCACGAGTGTTCAGTTCGACACATGGCTTATGATTATGCAATATGTTTGATTTTTTTGCCGTAATGCTCCGTATTAGACGGAATGCTACGCTCTGTGGGGAAAATATGATGCGAATGCTATGATTATGCAAAGAACGATCCGGGACTCGGATCCCATTGCTGTGAAGATCTCTGGCAGATCTGTTTGAAGTGGATATCCCAGCTGGGGATAAGATCCTTGGTAGATCCGATAAGATGTATCTGCATGGGGAAACAAATCACTGATAGACCTATCTCAGCAACGGGGGGACCCAGCTGGGGTTTGTAGAAGCTTTCTTCACTCTGTTGTGCGACCTTCAGGCGTTGCTCTTCTGGATAGATGTTGAAACTCTGTGGGGAGGTAGTTCCCTGGTCGACACTTGGCTGGGGATGAAGAAAGATCACTGGAAGATCTTTCGGGAGATTTCTGTAGGGATCCTGCTGAGGATGATACTTGACAACTCAGCCGGGGAGAAAAACACCTCCGGTGCTAATCTGGAAGATGGACTGAGTAGATAATGATTTGACAGCTTGCTGGGGAGAAGCTTTCATGCCCCATGTCGCGCTTTGAATACCTGCAATCCTGTAAAGACAAAGAAACGCACAAGTACCCCGAGGTATCCCCTACTGGATTCCATCATAAGAGTTTAGATACTCCCGGGAGTAAGTATATTTCCTGTAAGCATGTAGTTTCAGAAAGACGCATCTGTATTTATGCGATCAACAAATTAATGACATCGGACATTTTTGTAAATAAACGAGTACGAGACAGTGTGTGACTGAAAATATGATTTTATTAATTCGAGTGCCCTGAATTGGCAAGATACAGTCATATAAACAAATCCCCTGGAATGAGGAGATTGTTACAAATTGAGAAACAAAAGATGCTGGCAATGTTGATGACGCTTCAAGGAGCTTCCCTTTGCTATGACTCGTATGACATTTGACGTTCTTCTCGTCTTGCTTTCTGAAGAAGGTTGATTCTGAAAGAAGCTTGATCTTTTCGAAGCTTACCAAGTCGTAAGTGATACAGATGAATTCAGAATGCAGTTGTTCGCTTATTCCATTATTTTGCGTGGATCGCCCTTTCGGGTTTTCAATCCACCGGGATACCCATTTTTGCCTTAGCTGTCCAATGCGGCTTTTCAACTCAGCAGGTATACATTTTTTTTATTTTTTTTCCCTTATTTTTTCCCGAGTCTTTTATTCTGTTTTTGACTCGCCGGAATGCCCTATTTTTGCCTGGACTTACATTCTGTTTTTATGTCCAGCGGGTTATTTTATGCGAAGTATTTTTTAACTGCATCTGAATTCACAGGGGACAGGAAGTCTTCACCACCCATAGGGCTGAGCATCAGTGCTCCACCGGAGAAAACTTTCTTTACTACGAATGGCCCTTCATAGTTCGGAATCCACTTGCCCCTGTGGTCTGTATGAGGAGGGAGGAGTCTTTTCAACACAAGATCTCCTACTTGGTACTCTTGGAGCCTAACTTTCTGATCGAAGGCTTTCTTCATTCTTTTCTGATACAACTGCCCATGACAGATTGCAGCCAATCTCTTCTCTTCAATCAGATTCAGTTGTTCGTATCGGGATCTGACCCATTCTGCTTCGTTTAGCTTAACATCCATCAGTACCCGCAGGGAGGGTAATTCAACTTCAACAGGTAGGACTGCCTCCATACCATACACAAGTTGATACGGTGTTGCCCCGGTGGATGTTCTGATTGACGTACGGTACCCATGTAAGGCAAATGGTAGCATTTCATGCCAGTCTTTGTAGGTAATTACCATCTTCTGCCCAATCTTCTTGATATTCTTATTAGCTGCCTCTACATCACCATTCATCTTTGGCATGTAAGGAGAAGAATTGTGGTGTTGGATCTTGGAGTCCCGGCATAGTTCTGCCATCATTTTGTTGTTCAAGTTGGAACCATTATCAGTAATGATTCGCTCGGGCACTCCATACCGACAGATGATGTCCCTCTTCAGAAATCGGGCTACCACTTGCCTTGTAACATTTGCATAGGAGGCTGCTTCAACCCACTTGGTAAAATAGTCAATGGCAACCAGGATGAATCTGTGGCCATTTGAAGCAGTCGGTTCAATCTTGCCAATCATATCAATGCCCCACATGGCAAAGGGCCAGGGTGAAGACATCACATTCAGAGGATTGGGAGGCACATGCACTTTATCCGCATAAATCTGGCATTTATGGCATTTCCTGGCATAGGCACAACAGTCAGCATCCATCGTGATCCAGTAATAACCTGATCTTAGCAACTTCTTGGCCATGGCATGCCCTCCTGCATGGGTACCAAAGGATCCTTCGTGCACCTCGTGCATCAACAAGTCTGCTTCTGTCCTATCAACGCATCTGAGGAGTACCATATCAAAGTTTCTCTTATAGAGGGAACCGTCAGTATTCAGGAAGAAACTACCAGCTAGCCTTCTTAACGTCTTCTTGTCATTGGAAGATGCCCCAGGTGGGTATGTTTGATCCCCCAAGAAGCACTTAATGTCATGGAACCAAGGCTTATCATCTTTAACAACATCTGCTGAGAACACATATGCTGGTCTGTCATGTCTGGATACTGAAATCCGAGGCACAAAGTTGGCAGCTTGAACTTTGATCATGGATGAAATGGTAGCCAGAGCAACTGCAAACTGATTTTCATCTCGGGGGATATACTCAAGCTTGACCGTTGTGAAGAAAGTCAATAACCTTCTTGTATAATCCCGGTAAGGTATCAGATGATCTTGGTGGGTGTACCATTTGCCATTGGTTTGATTAATTACCAGAGCTGAATCTCCGAACACAGTCAAAGTATTGATCCTGAGGTCGATGGCCTCCTCAAGACCCATAATACAAGCTTCGTATTCAGCTTCGTTGTTAGTGCAGTTAAAGGTGAGCTTTGCCGAGAAAGGCATGTGAACTCCCTTAGGTGTAATGAGTACTGCACCAACACCACGACCATTCATGTTAACAACCCCCGTCAAACATCATAGTCCATTCTTCTTCTGGGTCAGGCCCTTCAGTGTGAATAGGCTCTTCATGATCTTTTGCTTTTATGAACATGATGTCCTCATCAGGGAAGTCAAATCTCATAGGCTGGTAATCATCAATGGGTTGCTCAACAAGATAATCGGGCAATACACTGCCCTTGATGGCTTTTTGAGATGTGTACTGAATGTCATATTTTGTGAGGATCATTTGCCATCTTGCAACCCGTCCGGTAAGTGATGGCTTCTCAAAAATGTACTTAACTAGGTCCATCTTTGATATCAATAAGGTAGTGTGGGTCAACATATACTGCCTTAGTCGGCGAGCAGCCCACGCTAAAGCACAACAAGTTTTCTCGAGCAGTGAATAACGTTGTTCACAGTCGGTAAACTTTTTGCTTAGGTAGTATATTGCATACTCTTTTCGACCAGACTCGTCATGCTGGCCCAGCACACACCCCATTGACTCTTATAATACTGTCAAGTACATTATTAGAGGTCTTCCTTCGACTGGAGGCATAAGGATTGGAGGCTCTTGTAAATATTCCTTGATTTTGTCAAAAGCCCTCTGGCAGTCTTCATTCCACCTGACTGTTTGTTCTTTTCTCAGCAGCTTGAACAAAGGCTCACAAGTTGCTGTGAGGTGAGATATGAACCGTGAAATGTAGTTCAATCTACCTAGAAACCCCCGAACTTCTTTTTCAGTCTTCGGTGCAGGAATTTCTTGAATGGCTTTGACTTTATCAGGGTCAACTTCAATCCCTTTCTCGCTTACAATAAATCCCAGCAATTTACCGGATCGCACCCCGAATGTGCATTTGTTGGGGTTTAACTTCAATTGGTACCTTCTCAGACGCTTGAATAGCTTCAACAGATTCACCAGGTGTTCTTCTTCTGTGAGGGACTTGGCAATCATGTCATCCACATAACATTCAATTTCTTTATGGATCATGTCATGGAATAATGTTACCATAGCCCGTTGATAAGTTGCACCAGCATTCTTCAGTCCGAATGGCATTACCTTATAACAAAATGTGCCCCAGGGTGTGATGAAAGTTGTCTTCTCCATGTCTTCAGGTGACATTTTGATCTGATTGTATCTTGAAAATCCGTCCATGAAGGAGAACACCGAGAATTGAGCCGTATTATCAACCAATACATCAATGTGAGGTAATGGGAAGTCATCTTTTGGGCTGGCTCTGTTCAGATCCCGGTAGTCCACACACATCCTCACCTTGCCGTCTTTCTTAGGAACAAGTACAATATTAGCGACCCACGGCGGATAACTAGTCACAGCAAGGAAACCGGAATCCCACTGCTTTTGTACCTCTTCTCTTATCTTCATTGCCATATCTGGGCGAGTACGGCGCAACTTCTGTTTTACTGGCGGGCAGTCTTCTCTTAAAGGCAGCTTGTGCATGACAATATCGGTGTCCAACCCTGGCATATCCTGATAAGACCAAGCAAACACATCCACATACTCCCGAAGCATATCAATCAGTTGCTCTTTCACTGAATCTTGTAGGCAGCCCCAATCTTAACTTCTTTCACGTCTTCTTCTATACCGAGATTAACTGTTTCAACCTCCTCCTGATGAGGAGTGATAACCTTCTCCTCTTGCCTTAACAACCTGGCTAGCTCTTCAGGAAGCTCATAATCTTCTTCAACCCCTTCATCAGCTTGATTGATTGGATTGTCAAAGTCATACGAAGCCATAGCAGTGTTGTTGTCGGTGCAGTCTGAAAGGCACTCTCTTCAAGGGTTTAGATTGTTCATTTTAGTGATCAATTTTAATCTTGTTTTAGAAAAAGTGAATGAAATTATCATTTTGGAAAACATTGCCATTTTATTTTTTGTACAAAAAGAAAAACGAAAAATAGTTAGCGGAAAAGGAAAAGACTCATTTGCAAAAGATGTCTGACATTCATTGATTAATCCATTTGCACAAAATTACAAGATGGCCCGATTACAAAATGAGTCTTGTCATCCTGGGCAAGATGCAAAACTTGATGCCTGCTTTAAAATACAGGAAATAATAATTACTCTGCTGGAGTAACCCTTATAATTTCCTGGGAAGACCAGTTAAGGACTTGGCTCCTCGGGATCCTTGGACGTATCCAACTCTCCAGGTTGCGGTCGCTTTCCTCCTCGTCTTCCAAGTTGTTCACAACATCAGGGGTGAGCATTCCCCCACTGACAAAATTGGGCTTCTTAGCAGCCTCTGATTGATCTTGTTGAGTTGGTCTGTAACCCAACCCAAATCTGTCTTCTTTCTTTTCCATGGGCAACAGCTTGCCCCAGTCCTGGGCAGTACCCTCCTCAACAACCTTTCGGGCTTGCTGATAAGACGCTATGGAGGTTCCCAGTACAGCAGATGCTTCATTAATGTTCAGGGCCTCGAACCCTTGGCTCATAGTTTCATGGATCTCTCCATCCATTTCAATGTACTTATACGTAGCCAGATGGCTAACAAAGATGTCTTCTTCCCCACAGATGGTGATGATCTGGCCTTCCCACTCGAATTTCAGCTTTTGGTGAAGGGTAGACATAACAGCGCTAGCGGCATGGATCCAGGGTCTACCCAACAAACAGCTGTAGGCCGGCTGAATGTCCATCACATAGAAGGTAATTTTAAAAGTCTGCGGGCAAATCATCACAGGAAGATCAATCTCTCCAAGCACTGATCTTTTAGAGCCATCAAATGCTCTCACCACCAAATTACTTGGACGCAGTGCCAAGCCATCATACTCCATCTTCACTAAGGCTTTCTTTGGTAGAACATTGAGTGACGACCCAGTGTCCACCAGTACATGAGATAGAACGGCACCTTTGCATTCCAAGGTGATATGTAAAGCCTTGTTGTGGTTACGTCCCTCTGTTGTTAAGTCAACATTGGTGAAGCCCAGTCCATGACTGGTATTGACATTTGCCACCATAGTTTCTAGCTGGTTAACAGTAATCTCCTCTGGCACGTATGCTGCGTGCAGGACTTTCAATAATGCATTCCTGTGAGCTTCAGAACACATCAACAGTGATAATATGGAGATTTTTGAGGGAGTTTGGTGAAGCTGATCCACCACCTTGTAATCATGTCTCTTTATGATTCTCATAAACTCGTCTACATCTTGTTCAAAAGATGTCTTCTGAGCTTCCTTGGCAGCCGACTCTTCAAATACCACACTCTTTCCTTTTGCTTTGGCAGTAGCATCTGCTTCAGCATTAGGTCTTTGTACTTGTGAGGCAAAAAGGCGTCCGCTTCTGGTGAAGCCTCCGCCTCCCCCAACATTATCAATTTGTGGAGAAGAGGTTGAAGAATCCAAAGTGATTTTCTCTCCGTTGCAGTAGAGATCAGAGCCATAATGCAAAGGTATGGCATTACTACTTTCATAGGGAACCGGTCCAGGCACCGTGATAGTAACTGGACTTACTGCTGCAGAGGAGGGTACCGTAATGGTGTGCGGATCGTAGTAAATTGTAACTGGTGATCTGGCAGGAGGTGCCACTGTTTGTTGTTGGAAATTGTTGCTGACAGGAACATTTGACGGATCATAGTAGATGGTGACTGCTGAGATGTTTTCATTCATTTCTGTTGGCGTTGTAGAAGATTCTGCTGATAAAAATGATGCTGATGTTGTAGAAGAAATGGTTGTTGACATTTGATTTGTTGAAGTGATGGATGAAGCCATTGTTGATGATATTGATGAATAGGTTGGAATGATTGTTGCTGCTGTTGTAGAAGAATCAGGAATTGTTATCAAAGGAATTGTTGGATTTGTAGGCGTCGTTGTTGAGATCTGAAGGATACCATCCTTGATAAGACCATCTATGCCGCTTCTCAAATTATCACACCCGTTGACTGCAATGTTGCAATACCCACAACCGAGCTCACACCCGGGAAACACCTGGCACTCTAGAAGCTGAGCTTTAATTTCGACCAGAGGTGTTCGAATTTATGCAACACTGGTGATCAAAGTAGATGGTTTGTCTTCCTCAATGGCGTTAATCCTCGGCCCACCATGGTTAGGCATAGGATTTCTGTTGACATTTGGAGGAGGTGCGAAGTTGAGGGCTTTAGAATCCACCAGGTCCTGAACTTTCATTTGCAAAGCCCTGCATTTTTCTGTGTTATGACCAGGTGCATTGGAATGGAAAGCACACCTGGCGTTGACATCGTAATTCTTTGGGATATTGGAGGGATCTGGAGGTGCCAATGTCCTTAACTCAACCAAGTTAAGTTTCAGGAGTTGTAGCAATAAGGCGGCATAAGGCATAGGGATAAGATCAATCACCCTATTTGCCTGTGATGGTCTTTGCTGGAAGGGTCTTTGTTGTTGATTGCTGTTATTGTTGTTGTATGTTCTCTGTGGCGGATACTGAACTTTCTGTTGATAATGGGGTTGTTGTGGTTGTTGATATGTTGGTTGCTGAGGAATCGGAGCTGGAATAGTGACAACTGCTACTGATCTGTGGACATACTGAGGTCTGCCCCTGTTGGCATGAATGGCATTTGTCTCACCGGTCCTTCGAGGTCCCACAAAAGGCTTCCTGGGATTACTAGACGAACTTGCACCATTATCAGAAATTTTTCCCATTTTTAACAGACTTTCAATTCTTTCACCGGCTATAACTACGTCTGCGAAGCTGGTGGAAGAAAAGGCAGCCAATCTATCAATGTATGTTCCTTGCAAAGTATTCATGAACATGTCGGCCATTTCTCTTTCCGACATGGGTGGCTGGACAGCAGCAGCAAGCTGTCTCCACCTTTGGGAATATTCCCTGAAGCTTTCCCTGGAGGATTGAGACATTCCCATCAAGAGGGTCCTGTTAGGAGCCATGTCCAAATTGTATTGGTACTGCCTGATGAAGGCTTCAGCTAAGTCCTTCCAGCACCTGATAGTAGCTCTGGTCAAGTGTGAGTACCACTCCCTTGAAGCCCCAGTCAAACTATCTTCAAAATAGAACATCCACAGCTTTTCATCCATGGTATATGCTTTAAGTCTTCCCAGAAAGGAATGTAGGTGAGTTCGTGGACAGGAGGTTCCATTGTATTTCTCGAAGCACGGTGGTTTGAACTTGTGAGGGATTCTTACCCCATCCACTAACCCCATATCCATGACATTAAAACCCAGGGAATTTTGAGACTCCAGAGATCTCAACTTCTCAGCAATTTCATCAAACCTCCTATCATAGACTTCATCACCAGCTCCCATGACAGTGAATTGCTCCTCTTGGGGGTCTTCTTGTAAGATCCCCCCCCCCCCCAGTAGTATTTCCTTGCACATTAGCCGGGATGTTGACATCCGGATCTAGATGAGGTCCAAATACAGGTGGGTTGACATGAGGCTGACCCCTCTCATTGTTGCTTGTGCCTCCAGTCCCAGGATGAGGTTCCTCCGGAGTTTGTCTTTCTACCAATGCCCTTAGCCTTTCCTGACTCTGGGCTAAGCCAGTCATTATTGTCATGAATTGGGCCATTTGGTTTCTCATCTCCACCCTTTCATTAGCCATCTGGGTTCTGACCTCTGTCAGGTCTTGCTGTACTTGCTCCATTATAATACCCGGAAGGTTGTTGCATGTAGGATACCGGTGTGCACGGTTGACGGGGAACACTCTTCTGCGAGCAATATTTCCTGAACCACAACAGAGTTAGAAACAAACAAAATAATAACAAAACCTATAAAAAAAACAAAAGTTAGTATGCAATGCAGTATGCTTATTTATTTTCCATCCGGCTTGGCTCTTGGTTTTGACCTTTCCAGACCCTGAGGAAGATGCTTTGGTGTTGCATGAGAAAAGAAACTCATTGAATCAAACTAACAAATACATTATAAATGGTAGATAATACATAGTTTGTTTTTTATAACACATGCCCCTGAGGGGTTAAAATACAACATAAAAGAAAAGTACATCAAATGAAAGCAACAACAAACAAAAAGTCAGACATCAAGTCCAAACTCATCCTCCTTAACCTCCTTCAAAAGTGCTTCACTCACCGGACTAGCTGGATGCTCTGTAATAGTCCTGGTGAGGAGGTTTCTGGTGGCAATAGCAGTGGTCAGCTTCTTGTGCCTCTCTTGGTCCTTTGACCTCTTCAAACCAGCCCTAAGCTTCAATTCTGAAATCTCCTTCTGGGCTGCCAGCAGAGCTTCCTGTTGTTTCTTTTCATTGGCCTCCAACTGCTCAATCCTGGCTTGAGTTCTCTTATCTTCTTGTGTCCGGGCTTCAGTGATCCTGACCCACCTGCCCTGACTTTCCTGCAGATAGAGATCAGTCCTAGCCTTCTGAAGCTTGGCCTCCTTACATGCATTCTTCAATATTTGCTCCTCAGCTCTTGATTTCTTGATATAGTCCTCTACTTTCTCAATCTTGGCCAGATGCTCCACCCTAAGCTTCTCCAACCTCTCAATGTCTAGACGACCATCACTCCTCTCCCAGAGGGTCTTCTTCAGAGCTTGAGACAGATTCTCATTCCTTTCCTTCAGCTTCTCAAATTCTTCCAGGCTGACAGTGGCTGCTGGCTGTACTGTGGAAGGTCCATGTGTGTCCTCAATGGTAAAGGGCATTCCAGTGATCTGAGCTCTAGCATGGGACCATTCATAGTACTGGGCTGAAGAAACATTATTACACTTTCCAAGATTAGCCACCCCCTTTGTCTAGATGTTGTCCCAAGCCCAGGATGCTTGTCTGGCAACAGCTAGATTAGGCTTTATCTCACAATACAGGGTCTCAGCTAGATCTTGCACTCTAGGAGGGTGTACTAAAGCATAGCCCAGTTGTCTCTTAAACATCAAAGGATTGTAATTGATGCAACCCTTCACTCCTACTAGAGGTACATTGGGGTACTGCCCACAGCTAGTGATGATGTCCTTTCCCTTGGTGCTCTATGTGCACCATCTGATGTCATTTGAAGTCAAAGCAATAAGTCTCTTAGCCCAATTCTTCTGTTGGTGAGGATTCAGGAAGGCATCAGTCTTAGGTAAGTGTTTGAGTAGCCAGGTATGAAATAGAGGAGCAAATCATCTCACCAACTTCCCTATTTGCTTCTCATTTCTTTGATGAACAGAATAATAGAAATCCCCCAGCAATGTGGGTACTGGGTTCCTCAGAAGGAAAAGATGAATGGCATTCTTGCTGATAAACTTGGGCTCGTCTGCAAATAGTATAACCCCATATATACTAAGGGCTAACAATGCACAAACTGCCCTCCATTCCCCCAAGGAGGCCTTCAGGATGGCCTGAGAAGTCAAAAAGTCTAAGTGCAAACCAGGGATCCCAGCTTTTGTTGTCATGTTCTGCTCAATCAAAATAGGCTCCAGGTACAGTGCTTTTGCCACCTCTCCATTGCTGGGAGAAGTCATCTCTGGGTTGAAGGGGACACCACCCCTGACAAGTACTCCAATCAATGATGAAAACTCCTCCAAAAGAGGTCCTAGCTGAAAGTTTTGGAATGTGAAACATCTCAAAGGAGGGTCATAAAACTATAGGCAGGTGTGGATCATACTCCTATGAGAAGGATCCAGGTCCATAACCATATCAAGGATGCCTCCATAATGCTCTCTGAATAATGGGATGTGGTCTGGAGTGATAAGTGCCTGGACCTGCCTGATACCAGTCAACACAGGCTCAAAGAAATGGTATGAAATGTTTCTCTTCCTGGGTGCAGACATGAGTACTGATGAAGAGCTGAAGACAAGTGCTGATAGGGATCAAGACTGATACTGGAGATGAGCCACTGATAGGCTAGTGCTGGCGATGATGAAGATAACTGGAGCAAATAACTGATGAACAGAGGCCTATGCAGATGAAGGGGTCAAAACCAAGCCAAATATGATGTGGATACCCTGAAAAACAAATAAACAAATGTTAAATGATGCAATGATGATGTATGCAAATGATATGCAAGGGTTTGTGATCAAGCTGGATCTGATTATCTGTCTTGATATAAAGTCCATGTATGTTCAAGAAATCCAGATGGAGGTTCAGAAATCCAGTAACCAAGGTGGGGGACTCAAATAAAGAGTCACATGTCCAGGGTTAAATCACAAGAACTGTCCAAAGTGGAGTACTCTTAAACAAAATCAGTAACAGGGTATGATGTGGCCAAAGGTACCTGCAAACCTGCAAATAGCCCAACCCCCTCACAGGTAGTGTTCTAAAACAAGGATCCTCAAACTTGGATCAGTTATGAGAAGTGTAAACACTTCTAACCCGAAGGTACAATGTTTACAATAACCATAAAAGATCATCCTCTAATTCACCTCAGTTTCTGAAGGTCATAATAAAGGTCATCCAGACTTAGCAGGCTTCCCAGATAGTCCTAGCACTACAGGAAATCTGTAGCACAGAGTTCTCAAGAAGAAACCCATATCTGAACCGTGTTTCATATTCCCGCACCAGACCGAAATGGAATGGGAAAGAACATGAACCACTCTATCCTAGGTGTCACTCAGGTCCCAGGTATAGGACCTTAAACTCTCAGTAGAATCCCACCCATCAAAACAACAAACCAGATCCAGCAAAATGGCAGTATGACAGTATGATGTATAAAACTGTAAAGAAAGCAATAAACAGACCTGTACATAAAGCAATAAATAAAATAAACACATAAACACACATAGCACAGAACACCCCTGTAAACACAAATCAAACAAGCGCTTGGAGGAACCCACAAAAAGACCGAGAAGCCCTGGTTATAGTATAAGGGTCCCCAGCAGAGTCGCCAAGCTGTCGCTCCCACCAAAATGACACCCGGTCAAGAGGGGGTACAGACACGAACGGTCGGCGAAAGGAAGGAGAGAACACACAAGGGTGAACTCAAGAGAAAAGAGTCGCCAGCTAGGCATTTTTATCCCGGAGGAAAGGTAATGCTGCATAGACCTAGGAAAGATGGATAAGACGGTTGCGAACCAGAGAAACTGAGAAAGGGGGTTGGTTACAACCTGGGAAGGTATTAGCACCCAGATTGTCCGCCGTACTCGACGGGATCCATGCTTAAAATATTTGTGTTTTAAAGGGGTAGTGTTAGTGCAATTTGTGCATCAAAGCTGGAAAGAATGCAAGTGTCAGTGTAAAAGGAATGTGAGGTGTATAAGAGAAGTGTCAGTGTAAGAACAAGAATGCAATGCTCAAGACTATGAGGCTTAAATAATAATGCTTGAGAGAGGGGGAATATACAGGGACTTTTGTTCGATAACTGTTAAGTTATGCCTACGTATCCTCTCGTGCAATGAGGAAGTCAGAACAACGTAGTTCGACCCAAAGAGACTGAAAGATAAATTGACCTGTGAACTGCTTGCTTGCCTATGCTCAAGTGTATGACCTGTCTGGCTCAGGTGCAAACTGTCTTGCATTATACGGAAGAAGCGAGTTCTCGTTTGTGAATGAATGAGGTGAGAAAAGAATCCCGAAGGAGACGATTATTGTTTGTTTTTGATGTTTTCAATCTTTTATTGCTTTTGGAGTTTGTCATAGGAAAATGAGCTTATGCTTAAACCAAGGGTTAGTAAATTCATCACATCTTCCCTCTAATTAGGGGTAATGAGAATACCTTAAGTATGAAGTAAGCACCTCACACTTAATCACCATGATGTAGGATTAAGATCATTAACCTACTTGTGATTATTTAGATGTTTTTGTTGTTTTCGTTTTGTGTAAAGTAATGAGTTTAAGCCATAATCAAGGATTTAATGGACTCATTACACCATCCTAATATAAGGATAATAGATGAGAACATTTAAGCTGAGAAAGGCTCCTCAACTTAATCCATGATTAGGGATTAACCTCATGACAAAACAAAGCCTTTATTAAATGGATTTTAGCTGATAATAAGATGAAGAAGTAATTTTTATGGTTTGTAAGACAACTTGAGGGGGACTTGTCCATTAAACCTAGGGTTAGTCCTTCTTAACCAATTAAGGAAGAATTAGAACCCTAATGCAAGGCCCAAGTTACAAGCTTTATGTCTTAGTGATTATTAAGTGGATTGATTAAAGGATTTAAACACATTAAGGGTTTAACACTTAGGATTAAAGTTATACACTTCATCCTAATAGAAGGATGCATGCATAAGCTTAATCACAAAGCCTTAAAGCCTTTAGGGTTTAGTCCTTGATTATGAGGTGAGGAGAGAAGACTCAAAGAGACTCAAAGGCAAAACTAAATGGGGGACTAATCAAACCCTAATTATGATCATGCTTGGTTGTTCCTAGGGTTTATGAGGCTTGTAAAAGATCTTCAAGAGAGAAGCCACCAGGAAAAGAAACAGATGAAAGGAGGAGGAAGCAGAGAGAAGCAAAACAACTTGCTTCATTTAAGAAGACAAGTTGCTTGAAGAAAGAAGGAGAGAAAGAGCATGAATGAGCAAGCTCACTCTAACACACAAGATAAAATGCAGCAATGATGCAAGAGAGAGATGAAAAGAGATTGTGAGAAGTGAAGGCAAATTCACTTCTCAAAACAACTTACCACCTGAAAAGTTAGCAGAAGAAATGAAGTGTAATGCTAATGAGATGAAATGCCATGGTGCAAACCAAAACCAGAAGCATAAAAATGATGTTAATTATACTAAGAGATGATGCAAACACATGACAAGAGATGAGAATTATCATACAAGCATAAGGATGCAAATGAGGCATGCTTGGAACCATGAAAGTTCATGAATGCTTATGAAATGAAATGAACATATAACATGGTAAATGAAATATTCAACGATCAAACATGATTCTAATATGTCCTAAGATTTATTATGGATCATGTGGATGCACAAAATGTCATGGCAAGTCATTGGATGCAAGCAAATGAGAGATGGGTGCAAGGGAAGGCACAAATTAGGGTTTATGATCAACACACAAAGCAAAATTCAAAATCAGAAGCATATGACATGATAAAAAATTGAAAATGAAATCAAAGATACCCTAAACCTATACAAGTTCACTACCCAAAGGAGGGGATCTAACTCTTAACCTAGTGAAAGTTATGAATTTCTCAAGTTGGCTAGGGTTTCAAGGTACTTCATCATGAAAAATGCAAAACAAATTGAAAATGCAAGATCAAATCAAACCAATTTTATCCTACAAACTACATGCCATGAAGGATGCAATGCAAGAAGAACCATCATCAAACTCTCAAAGGTTAGGCAGAATGAAATTTTCAAAGTTTGGACCAAAATATTGCCTAAAAATGAATTTAATTCCAATGAAAATGATCAAAAGGCATCAAGAACAAAAAAGAAATTTGGTTTGAGAGTTGGATAATGTTTCTAAATGTTTTTAAATGCAATGTGAATTTTTTGGTGATTTTTAAATACCTAAATGCATTTTTAATTAATTAATTTTCATTAACTAATTAAAAATAAACATTTAAATGATTTAAAAATAATTTTTAATGCAAAAAATAAAAATAAAAATATTTTTGGGTTCTGAAAATTAATTAAATCTTTGACAAAAAATTTCAGAATTTTTAAATGTATTTTGCTATTTTAAATAATTCGGGCAAATTAAATGAAAAGAAAATGAAATTAAAATTAAAATAAATGAAAGTATGCACAATGGAGAGCCAGGATGCAATCTGGGCTTGGATTCTTTGACTTGGCGCGCAATCCTACGGCCCAAGTTCAAACTTCCTAAATCCTGATTAATTAATTAAATTAATCCTAATTAATAACTAATGACATGATCCTGACCTTCCAAACGCGCGCGGGAAACATCATCCAATGGCTAACATTCAAACCTGGAGCCCTAACCCTAATTACACATTAATTACTTTCAGGTCACCGGAGAAGAGCTCCGGTCGTCTTCTCCGGTGACCCCCTTCACCTGAAAATTGTAACTTCTTCCCTAGGTTATTTCTGGAGCTCTAAAGCTCCAGATTAACTCCTCTCACCTCCCTGAGTCCAAATCCACTCTCAAAATAAATTTATTCTCACTCAAACTCAAGATTTGAAAGGAAGAACAAAAATGGCAGAAATTTCAGTCAATCAATACAAGCTCATTTCTACACCATTTTCAAATTTTCAAAGTTCAGTGTGATCAGTGGAGCATGCTTTATCATTTAGAAACTTAAAACAAGAGTTCTGGAAGAATGTTTTCACATGGCTACCTGAGATGGAGCTTTCAATCCAGGAGCTTTTTGACTGCTTCCTTGCTTCAAAATGAACCCAATAAACCTCCTAAGGAGTTTGCAAAGCTTGTATGGAGTTTATTTTGGCTGGTTTGTGAGATTGATCAAGTTCTATTCAGTGAGGGATGAGAATCGTGTTTTTGATATGTAGGGTTTCAGGGATAAATGAGGGTTGGGAAATGATCAAGGGAACATGTTGAGTGATTCTATGAAGTTTGTTTTGATGTTTGATGCTTGTGTGAGGAGATTCGAATGAAAATGCATAAGAGGTCAGTTTGGAGAATGCTGGCTTGTGGGAGAGATCAGGATGATTTGTGCTATGTGTTGAGTCTCATTTTGTCCATGTATCACACTGTGATAGGTCTGTGGAGTTGGTGTGGCCTAGCTTGATTGGTATGGGCCATTTTGCATAAAGTCAACTTTTTGTGTAAGAGAGGTATGGGTCAATGGCAGGCCAAGGACAAAGGGGTGTCCTGTGCAGCAAGGATTGAGGAGAGCCATGGAATCAGTCTTGAGGCCAATTAGCAAGTGGATTAGGGTTTGTGAGAGGTTTTGCAACTTTGTGATCTTTTGGCCCTTTTGTGATTACTTGAAGCATAAGTCATGAAAATGGGAAGTTCTTTTGTGCATTCTGATTTTTAGGCATTGGTTTATGTTTGTGCAAAGGTTAGAAACCACTTTGAAGTCACATTTTGCCTTGGCAAGTGGTTTTGCAACTTTGCCTCTTTGGTACAAAACTTGAAATTATGTGATTTTTCCCAACTTTGACAAGTCATAACTTTTGATCCAAAATGAATTAGAATGAGTTCTTGTACTTTTTGAAATGGGAGGATCCATTCTACAACTTTCATGACCAAAGTTTTCTCATTTGAGGCATTTTTGAATCAAAAAGAAAGGGTTGAAAAACTATCCCAAAATGGAAAGTTTCCATTACAAGTCACTTTCCCAAAAAAGCAATTTTGCAAATGGCTTGAAATTCTTCAATTTTGTGCCCTTCTAACATCTTCTATGATCAAATAAAGATCATACACATTCAAAATGATGAAGAACACCTTTTGGTTGGGTCATTGGGGGCCTCAGATGCCCTGATTTTGCACTGACTTGCTCAAGAAGTCAACTCTTGATTAGATGCCTTCCCCATGGAATTTCTTCATGAACCTTGATATGCATGATCCTTATAACATATAGAGACCAATAGAAACAAGAATGACCAAAAATTTGGAGTTATGGCCTCTGAAACCAAAACCCTAATTCTAGTTCATCTGTGTAGTTAAGCCTGGCTCTGCTTCCATGCCTTTCTCAGTTCTTGTGATTCTTTGACTTCTCTGACTTTATGGGGATATAATATGATGCTTGAACATACATGGACCCTCTTGAGATGATTGATGACCTTTGGAGTGGCTCAAGTGGCTCAGGGATAGCTCAGATCACAAACCCAAGATGCAGATGACTTAGAAACAATGCAGTGAAGCAAAAATGCCATATGAGATGCTATGATTGAACTTATGCATATGAAGATATCACAAGCCATGGTGTGAATGGGTGAGGGCAAATTTGGGGTGTTTACAATTGCGAAATCAGTATATATGGATATAAGCTAACAAAGACGAGTGCGAGGGAATGCAGACGAGCAACAAGCCGATATCGAACACAACCGAGCGATGGGGTGTGCAGACGAGCAACTAGCAAATATCACGCAGACGAGTGACGGGGAGCGCATATGAGCAAAAGCCAATATCAAACACAGATAAGTGTTGGGGAGCGCATACGAGCAAAAGCAACTATTAAACACAGACGAGTGTTGGGGACGTACATACGAGCAACAAGCGAATGTCAAACACAGATGAGTGTTGGGGTGATGCAAACGAGTAGCAGCCAATATCAAACACTGACGAGTGTCGGGGCAACGCAGACGAGTAGCAGCAAAGCGCCCTGATTAGCAACAATAATCACGAATCTGCAGGGGAGAACCAGGTCAAGAGGCTTTGACGATGCTTAACTCTGACTAGGGGAGATGAATATCTGGTTGTATCATCGCAATGGCCAAAAAAAATTGGCGACTTCCTGGATATATTTCAATGATGGACAACTTCCAAACATGAAAATCTGCGGGGGATAACCATCTTCAGACTTGGATGGGGAAGATGCTTGGTCAAGACTCTAGCTGGGGAGAGAATTCTGAAAATTCTGGCTCTGTGGGGAAATTAGGCGTACATCTTCCTGCTGGGAATACTTCACTCGTGGAAAGATAATCCGCTTGGGGATGAAATCTCTTCAATTAGCCTTGGAATTTTGCAGGGGATTCCACTTGCTCTAACTCAGCTGGGGAGCATTCTCTGCTTGGGGAAATACAACATTACCCTGCAAAACCTGCAACAACAATATACACATATGTGCATCGGGGACTTGCATGGTATGATCTGTTCATTCATTGCCACCCGACACTCAAAGATAGTTCTAAATGTTTCCCTGCACTGTCATTTTCTTAGAAAAATCAACATGTTTCAAATGCTATGTTCTTTTTGCCAAAAATTCAGGACATTTTTGCAAACAAAGTAAACAAAACATAACACGGCTTTCGACTGAATATTCATTTATTGAACGACCTCTGAATAGGCAAATTTTTACATCAGGAAGCACGTATCTGGAAAGAGGTAGCTACCATAAAATTGAGAAAAGAAACTATCCTAATGGTAATGTATACGGAATTCCAGTGAATTTCCTTCATGCTATGACCAACATGTCTTCAAGACTTTCTGTTCTTGCCTTTGCTTTCTGAAGAAGATGAAGGGACTGATTCCTACCCTTCTGCCATTGCTAGACTGTATGAAACGACGATTTGGTTCAGATTACCCAGATCGCAGTTGTTCGCTTATTCCATTGTTTTGCGTGGATCGCCCTTTCGGGTTTTCAATCCACCGAGATACCCTTTTTTGCCTAAGCTGTTCGATGTGGCTTTTCAACTCAGCGGGTGTACATTTTTTATATATTTTCCCTAACTTTTTCCCGAGCTTTTTATTCTGTTCTTAGCTCGCCGGGATGCCCTTTTCTTGCCTGAACTTTAATTTTGTTTTTGTGTCCAGCGGATCTTTTTATGCGAAGTATTTTTTAATTGCGTCTGAGTTAACAAGAGACTGGAAATCTTCTCCATCCATAATGGTGAGCATCAGTACCCCACCTGAGAAAACTTTCTTTACTATGAATGGGCCTTCGTAGTTTGGGGTCCACTTGCCTCTGTGGTCTAAAACTAGAGGAATGGTCCTCTTGAGTACAAGCTCGCCTACTTGGAACTCTCAAGTACGTACTTGTTGATCGAATGCTCGCTTCATTCTCCTTTGATAAAGCTGACCATGACAGATAGCCGCTAATCTCTTTTCCTCAATTAGACACAACTGATTATATCAAGCACGTACCCACTGTCGCTCCCACCAAATGAGGCTAGGTCAAATGGGGTACACACACGAACGGTCGGCGAAGGGGAAGGAATGAATAGAGTCGCCAGCTAGGCATTTTTATCCCGAAGGAAAGGTAATGCTGCATAAACCTAAGAAAAGATGGATAAGACGGTTGTGAACCAGAGATACTGAGAAAGGGGGTTGGTTACAACCTGGGAAGGTGTTAGCACCCAGATTGTCCGTCGTACTTGACGGGATCCACGCTTAAAATATTTATGTTTAAAAGGGTAGTGTCAGTGCAATTTGTGTATCAAAGCTGGAAAAGAATGCAAGTGTCAGTGTAAAAGAAATGTGAAGTGTATAAGAGAAGTGTCAGTGTAAGAACAAGAATGAAATGCTCAAGACTATGAGGCTTAAAGAATAATGCTGGAAGAGGGGGAATATACAGAGACTTTTGTTCGATAACTGTTAAGTTATGCCTACGTATCCTCTCGTGCAATGAGGAAGTCAGAACACCGTAGTTCGACTCAAAGAGACTGAAAGATAAATTGACTTGATGAACTGCTTGCTTGTCTATGCTCAAGTGTATGACTTGTCTGGCTCAGGTGCAAACTGTCTTGCATTAGACGGAAGAAGCAAGTTCTCATTTGTGAGTGAATGAGATGAGAAAAGAATCCCGGAGGAGACGATTATTGTTTGTTTTTATGTTTTCAATCTTTTATTGATTTTTGAGTTTGTCATAAGAAAATGAGTTTAAGCTTAAATCAATGGGTTAGTAAACTCATCACATCCTCCCTCTGATTAGGGGTAATGAGAATACCTTAAGTATGAAGTAAGCACCTCACACTTAATCACCATGATGTAGGATTAAGATCATTAATCTACTTGTAATTATTTAGATATTTTTGATGTTTTTGTTTAGTGTTAAGTAATGAGTTTAAGCCATAATCAAGGATTTAATGGACCCATTACACCATCCTAATAGAAGGATAATAGATGAGCACATTTAAGCTGAGAAAGGCTCCTCAACTTAATCCATGATTAGGGATTAACCTCATGACAAAACAAAGCCTTTATTAAATGGATTTTAATTAATGGATGAAATTATGAAATGATTTTTATGGTTTGTAAGACAACTTGAGGGGGACTTGTCCATTAACTCTAGGGTTAGTCCTTCTTAACCAATTAAGGAAGAATTAGAACCCTAATGCAAGGCCTAAGTTACAAGCTTGATGTCTTAGTGATTATTAGGTGGATTAATTAAAGGATTTAAACACATTAAGGGTTTAACACTTAGGATTAAAGTTATACACTCCATCCTAATAGAAGGATGCATGCATAAGCTTAATCACAAAGCCTTAAAACCATTAAGGTTTAGTCCTTGATTATGAGGTGAGAAGAGAAGACTCAAAGATTAAACAAAGGTAAAACTAGTGGGGGGACTAATCAAACCCTAATCATGATCATGCTTGGTTGTTCCTAGGGTTTATGAGGCTTGCAAGAAGATCTTCAGAGAAACCACCAAGGAAGGAGCAGGATGAAGGAAGGAGAAGCAAGAAGAAGACAAGACAACTTGCTTCACTTAAGAAGACAAGTTGCTTGAAGGAAGAAAGTGGGAAAGGGCATGAATGAGCAAGCTCATTCCAATACACAAGATAAAATTCAGCAATGGTGCATAAAAGAGATGAGAAGAGATTGTGAGAAGTGAAGGCAAATTCACTCCTCAAAAAAACCTACCACCTGAAAAGTTAGCAAAGGAAATGAAATGCAATGAAGATGAGATGAAATGCCATGATGCAAACCAAAGTCAGAAGCATAAACATGATGTTAATGATGCTAAGAGATGATGCAAACACATGTCAAGAGTTGGGGATGATCATACAAGGATGAGGATGCAAGTGAAGCATGCTTTGAACCATGAAAGTTCATGAAAGTTTATGAAATGGTATGAATGCATAACATGGCAAATGAAAGATGAAATGATCAAACATGATTCTAACATGTCCTAAGATGTCTTATATGTCATATTGATGCACAAAATGTCATGCCAAGTTCTTGGATGCAAGCATATGAAAGATGGATGCAAATGAAGGTAAGAATTAGGGTTTATGAACAACATGCAACACAAAATTCAAAATCAAAAGCAAATGACATGACAAAAAATTGAAAATGGGATCAAAGGAACCTTAACCCTACACAAGTTCACTTCCCAAAGGAGGGGACCTAAGTCTTAACCTAATGGGAGTTATGATTTTCTCAAGCCAACTAGGGTTTCAAGGCACTTCAAAAGGAAAAATGCTCATTAAATTGAAATTGACCAATTTACCCTAGAAACTACATGATATGAAGGATGCAATGCAAGAAAAACCATCATAAAACTCCTCATGGTTAGGCAGAATGAATTTTTCTAAGTTTGAACCAAAATATTGCCTTTAAACAACTTTAATTCCAATGAAAATTGTCAAAATACATCAAGGACAAAAAATAAATTTGCTTTGAGAGTTTGATAATGTTTCTAAATGCTTTAAAATGCAATGTGAATTTTTTTGTGATTTTTAAATACCTAAATGCATTTTTAATTAATTAATTTCCATTAACTAATTAAAAATAAACATTTAAATGATTTAAAAATAATTTTTAATGCAAAAAAATAAAAATAAAAATATTTTTGGGTTCTGAAAATTAATAAAAGATTTGATAAAAAATTTCAGAATTTTTTAATATGTTTTGCTATTTTTTAAAATTCGTACAAGTTAAATGAAAAGAAAATGAAATAAATATTTAAATAAAAGAAAGTATGTGCAATGGAGAGTCCAGATTGAATCTGGGCTTGGGAAGTTTGACCTGGCGCGCATCTGGACGGCCCAGGTTCAAACTTCCTTAGACTTTATTAAATATTTAATTAATCCTAGGTTTAATTAATTAATGACTGATTAGGGCTTAATGAGCCATCTGGACCATCCACACGCGCGCGGAAAAGCCAGATCAAGGGCTATTATTCAAACTGGCTAATTAAACGCAATTAGGGCTAATCACTCTCAGGCGACCGGAACAGTACTCCGGTCGTCTTCTCCGACGTCACAAAACCCTAGCTTCTTCTACAGGTCACCAAACCTCAAATTTCTTCCACAAAAATGATCCTCTCACTCTTCTAAACCTAAACCCTCACCTGAAACTCATTTATTTTACCTCACAAGCATGAATCGAAGCGAAATGTAAAACACGGGCAAATGTTCAGAGACATCATACATGATGGTTTCGCAACCATTTTCAAAAGTAAATACATCCCCATGATCAGGGGAACATGCAGAATCATAAAAGAACTTAAAACTTAGCTTCTGGGAAAAAAGTTCTTCATGTTACCTGAGATGAAGACTCTCTGGTTCTGAGCTTTCTAGACTCTCCCTTTGTGCAAGCACACTCCTATGAACCTCCTGAAGATGATATTAAGCTTAGAAACCTTTGTGGATGGCTGGTTGATGGTGTTTGGTTCTGGTGTAGTAGAAATGGAGGTTAGTGTGTGTGGTGATTCAAGCTGTTTCAGGGGGTGGGTTTTGTTCTATGAGTGATATGTGATTTGTTGGTGAAGAAATTTTGGATGTTTGAAGGCTGTGTGAAGAGTTTCGAAGAGGAGAAGTTCTTGGCAGTTTTTGGGAATGCTGGATTGTGGGAAGTTTCTTTTTGCTTGTGTGTGGTGTGTTTTATGATCCTTATACAAATCCTAAGTTATTGGAATGAGTCAGAAGACTTGACATGCACTGTGGGAATGGCATGGGGCAATTGGCCAAAAAGTCAATGTTAGGTGTACTTCAAGCATGGGCCATGGCAGAAGAAATATAAAGGGTGTATCTGCCTCAGCTGAGTTTGAGGATGACCCTTGGATGGTTTATGATGGACTGCAACACTTGGATTGCAAGATAGCATGTGTTTTGCCAATTTCCAACTTTGTGCATCTTGTGATTTTTGGCCATGAACATGTGACATCTCTTGGGAAATATGCAGCAAAATGCACCATATAATGTTGCTATGACACTTTGATATTGATTAGAGATCAAACAAAACCAAAGGATCCCTTCTTGCAAGATTTCCCTCTTTGTGATTTTTATGAAAAATGGCTTATGATTATTGGAATTCAAGGCATGAAAGTGAGAAATTCTTTGGTGCATTCTGAATTTTAGGTCATGCATTGTGTTTGTATGATGATTCGAAGTCACTTTGAAGTCATAGAAATGCTTGGCAAGTGTTTTTGCAAATTCCCTCTTTGGCACAAAAGTGAAATTTTAGTGATTTTGTCCAACTTTGCAAGGCCATAACTTTTGATCAAAAATGAATTAGAATGAGTTCTTGTACTTTTTGAAAATGGGAGGATCCATTCTACAACTTTCATGACCAAAGTTTTCTCATTTGAAGCATTTTTGAATCAAAAAGAGGAGGTTGAAAAACTTTCCCAAAATGGCAAGTTCACATTATAAGTCACTTTCCCAAAAAGGCAACTTTGCAAATGGCTTGAAATTCTTCAATTTTGTGAACTTATAACATCTTCTATGATCAAATAAAGATCATACACATTCAAAATGATGGAGAAACCCCTTTGGTTGGATGGTTGGGGGCCTCAGATGCCCTGATTTTGCACTGACTTGCTCAAGAAGTCATCCCTTGATCAGATGCCTTCCCCATTGAATTTCTTCATGAAAATTGATATGCATGATCCTCATAACATATGGAGACCAATAGAAACAAGAATGACCAAAAAATTTGGAGTTATGGCCTCTGAAACCAAAACCCTAATTCTAGGTCATCTGTGCAGTTAAGCCTGGCTCTGCTTCCATGCCTTTCTCAGTTCTTGTGATTCTTTGACTTTCTTGACCTTGTGAGGATATAATGTGATGATTGAACATACATGGACCCCTTTGAAGTGATTGAAGACCTTTGGTGTGGCTCAAATTGCTCATGGAAGGCTCAGATCACAAACCCTAGATGCAGATGACTTAGAAGCAATGCAGTGAATCAAAAATGTGGTATGAGATACTATGATTGAATTTATGCATATGAACAGATCACAAGCCATGGTGTGGATGGGTGAGGGCAAATTTGGGGTGTTTACATTATTCCTACATCCTTATCTTAAGATGGAGTGTATAACTTTAATCCTTAGTGTTAAACCTTTAATTTGTTTACACCTCTTAATCAAAACACATTAATAATCACTAAGACTTTATCTTGTAACTTGGGCCTTACATTAGGGTTCTATCTCTTCCTTATGGTTAAGAGGGACTAACCCTAGTGTTTAATGGACAAGTCCCCCTCAAGTTGTCTTACAAACCATAAAATCCACTTCTTAATCTCATCCTTTAATTAAAATCCACTTAATAAAGGCTTGTTATATAATGAATTTAACCCCTAACCATGGATTAAGTTGAGTTATCTTCATCAGCTTAAGTGTTCTCATCTATCATCCTTCTATTAGGATGGTGTAATGAGTTCACTAATCTGTGATTAGAGATTAAACTCATTACTTAACACTAAACAAAAACCCAAAAAACATCTAAATAATCACAAGTAGGTTAATGATCTTAATTCTACATCATCATGGTAATTAACTTGAGATGCTTATCTCATACTTAAGTAGGCTCATTATCCCTAATCAGGGAGGATATAATAAGTTTATAACCCTTGATTTAGGCTTAAGCTCATAAACTTATGCAAAACATAAAAAACTGAAAACACAAAAACAAACAATAATCGTCTCCTCCGGGATTCTTTTCTCATCACACTCATTCTATAAACGAGAACTTGCTTCTTTCGTCTAATGCATGACAGTTAGCACTCGAGGCAGACGAGTCATACACTTGAGCATAGACAAGTAAGCAGTTCACATAAAATTTATTTTCAGTCTCTTTGATTCGACTACGGTGTTCTGACTTCCACATTGCACGAGAGGATACGTAGGCATAACTTAACAGTTATCAAACAAAAGTCTTTGTGTCTTCCCCCTCTTTCAGCATTCTTTTCTAAGCCTCAGTTCCTGAGCAATTCACACCTTTTGCATTGATACCTGTACTTTCTTTCCCTAGCTTTTGCACACAGATAGCACATACACTTACCCATTTTAAACACAATATTGTAAGTGTGGATCCCGTCAAGTACGACGGACGATCTGGGTGCTAATACCTTCTCAGGTCATAACCAACCCCCTTTCTCAGTTTTGCTGGTTCGCAACCGTCTTATCCATCTCTTTCCAGGTTTATGCAGCATTACCTTTCCTTCGGGATAAAAATGCCTAGCTGGCGACTCTATTCAACCCTTCTCTTCGCCGACGATTCGCGTTTGCACTAGGATGAAAATCCGTGTAGCGACAACTTGGCGACTCTGCTGGGGATCCTTTGCAACCAGGGCTTCTGGTTCTTTTTGTGGGTTTCTCCTAGCGCTTGTTTGATTTGTGTTTATAGGGGTGTTATGTGTGCTTTTTGTTTATTGCTTTATTTATTGTTTTTTGTACAACTTTATTTATTGCTTTCTTTTTTATGCATTTCATATTATTGTCATCATATCATGTGCTGGATTTGTTGGTTTGTCTTGGTGGAAGGGGTATCTAAGGTGAAGGACGATCACCGGGAAGGGTACGGCTGCCGAAAGTACCACGACATAGGACGAATGTCGGGTAACAAGGTCAATGATGGGGACGGCCATCGGATAAGCATGATGAAGGACGATCATCAAGAGGTGAAGGACGATCACCTAGCAGGGTACGGCTGCTCTCGGGGTTTATCATGACATAAGACGAATGTCAGATAACAAGATCAACGATGGGGACGGCCATCGGATAAAATGATGAAGGACGATCATCAGGAGGTGAAGGACGATCACCTAGCAGGGGACGGCTACTAAAGATATCACGACATAGGACGAATGTCGGATAAGAAGGGGTTCTAGTGAATAGAGACTCCACTGGGGGTGATGAAGGACGATCATCAAAAAGGTGAAGGGCGATCACCTGGCAGGGTACGGCTGCCGAAAGGTATCATGACATAGGACGAATGTCAGATGAAAGAGAATAGTTTAACAAGTTTTGTTGGGGACTCTCCTGGGGAATAGTAGACACAGACGAGTGTCTAAATTCAAGAAGACATAAGTGTTCGACACGGTGTATAGATTAAAGATGCGGACGAGCATCCTTAAGACTATGATACGGACGGGTATCAGGTAGAAATAAACGCTTGACGCATGCTCAGAGATGATGATACGGACGAGTACCAACTGGTTAACATAGAACACGGACGAGTGTCGGATCTGAGAGGATTTAAGTGATATATACAAGATACGGACGAGTATCTGTATGAGTAAAAAGACGATGAGTAACAAGTATGAGTGAAACACAGACGAGTGTTTAACTTGCTGGGGAGAGTATGACACGGACGAGTTTCAGAAAAAGTATATTATAAACAAGTGTGTGGTTTCCAAGGTGTTTGGGTAACCATGCTGGGGAAGGTGACACGGACGGGCGTCAAGGGATTGTGTATATATGCATCTGTGAGTGCAAAGGGGACGCTTTGGCTCTCTACTGGGGATATGACACGGACGGGTGTCAGGAAGTATCTGTATTCTTTAGGGAAAATGCCTTGGCTTTCTGTCGGGGAATTTGGGAAGCATTCTGTATATCGCTGATGGATTGTCAGTATTCACAAGTGTTCAGTTCGACACATGGCTTACGATTATGCAATATGTTTGATTTTTGCCGTAATGCTGCGTATTAGACGGAATGCTACGCTCTGTGGAGAAAATATGATGCTAATGCTATAATTATGCAAAGAACGATCCGGGACTCAGATCCCGTTGCTGTGAAGATCTCTGGCTGATCTGTTTGAAGTGGACATCCTAGCTGGGGATAAGATCATTGGCAGATCTGATAAGATGTATCTGCATGGGGAAACAGATCACCGATAGACCTATCTCAGCAATGGGGGGACCCAACTAGGGTTTGTAGAAGCTTTCTTCACTCTGTTGTGACTTCTTTTAGGCGTTGCTCTTCTGGATAGAGGTTGAAACTCTGTGGGGAGGTAGTTCCCTGGTCGGCACTTGGCTGGGGATGAAGAAAGATCACTGGAAGATCTTCCGGGAGATTTCTGTAGGGATCCTGCTAAGGATGATACTTGACAACTCAGCCGGGGAGAAAACACCTCCGGTGCTAATCTGGAAGACGGACTGAGTAGATAATGATTTGACAGCTTGCTGGGGAGAAGCTTTCATGCCCCATGTCGCGCTTTGAATACCTGCAATCCTGTAAAGACAAAGAAACGCACAAGTACCCCGAGGTATCCCCTACTGGATTTCATCATAAGAGTTTAGACACTCCCGGGAGTAGGTATATTTCCTGTAAGCATGTAGTTTCAGAAAGACGCATCTGTATTTATGCGATCAACAAATTAATGACATCGGACATTTTTGCAAATAAAAGAGTACGAGACAGTGTGTGACTGAAAAATCTGATTTTATTAATTCGAGTGCCCTGAATTTGCAAGATACAGTCATATATAAACAAATCCCCTGGAATGAGGAGATTGTTACAAATTGAGAAACAAAAGATGCTGGCAATGTTGATGACGCTTCAAGGAGCTTCCCTTTGCTATGACTCGTATGACATTTGACGTCCTTCTCGTCTTGCTTTCCGAAAAAGGCTGATTCTGAAAGAAGCTTGATCCTTTCGAAGCTTACCAAGTCGTAAGTGATACAGATGAATTCAGAATGCAGTTGTTCGCTTATTCCCTTATTTTGCGTGGATCGCCCTTTCGGGTTTTCAATCCACCGGGATACCCATTTTTGCCTGAGTTGTCCAATGCGGCTTTTCAACTCTGCAGGTGTACATTTTTTTATTTATTTTCCCTTATTTTTGCCCGAATCTTTTATTCTGTTTTTTGACTCGCCGGGATGCCCTATTTTTGCCTGGACCTACATTTTGTTTTCATGTCCAGCGGGTCATTTTATGCGAAGTATTTTTTAACTGCATTTGAATTCACAGGGGACAGGAAGTCTTCACCATCCATAGTACTAAGCATCAGCGCTCCGCCAGAGAAAACTTTCTTTACTACGAATGGGCCTTCATAGTTCGGAGTCCACTTGCCCCTGTGGTCTGTATGAGGAGGGAGGAGTCTTTTCAGCACAAGATCTCCTACTTGGTACTCTCGGAGCCTGACTTTCTGATTGAAAGCTTTCTTCATTCTTTTCTGATACAACTGCCTATGACAGATTGCAGCCAATCTCTTCTCTTCAATCAGATTCAGTTGTTCGTATCGGGATCGGACCCATTCTGCTTCGTTTAGCTTAACATCCATCAGTACCCGTAGGGAGGGTAATTCCAATTCGACAGGTAGGACTGCCTCCATACCATACACAAGCTGATACGGTGTTGCCCCAGTGGACGTTCTGATTGACGTATGGTACCCGTGCAAGGCAAATGGTAGCATTTCATGCTAGTCTTTGTAGGTAACCACCATCTTCTGTACAATCTTCTTGATATTCTTGTTAGCTGCTTCTACAGTGCCATTCATCTTTGGTCTGTAAGGAGAAGAATTGTGGTGTTGGATCTTGAAGTCCCGGCATAGCTCAGCCATCATTTTGTTGTTTAAGTTGGAACCATTATCAGTAATGATTCGCTCGGGCACTCCATACCGACAGATGATGTCTCTCTTCAGAAATCGGGCTACTACTTGCCTTGTAACATTTGCATAGGAAGCTGCTTCAACCCACTTGGTAAAATAGTCAATGGCTACCAGGATGAATCTGTGGCCATTTGAAGCAGTCGGCATCCATTGTGATCCAGTAATAACCTGATCTTAGCAACTTCTTGGCCATGGCATGCCCTCCTGCATGGGTACCAAAGGATCCTTCGTGCACCTCATGCATTAACAAGTCTGCTTCTGCCTTATCAACACATGTGAGGAGTACCAAATCAAAATTTCTCTTGTACAGGGAACCGTCAGCATTCAGGAAAAAACTACCAGCTAGCCTTCTTAATGTCTTCTTATCATTGGAGGATGCCCCAGGTGGGTATGTTTGATCCTCCAAGAAGCATTTGATATCATGGAACCAAGGCTTATCATCTTTGGCAACATCTTCTGCAAATACATATGCTGGTCTGTCAAGTCTGGACACTGAGATCCGAGGTACGAAGTTGGCAGCTTGAACTTTGATCATGGATGAAATGGTAGCCAGAGCATCTGCAAACTGATTCTCGTCCCGAGGGATATACTCAAGCTTGACCGTTGTAAAGAAAGTCAATAACCTCCTTGTATAATCCCTGTAAGGTATCAGATGATCCTGGTGTGTGTACCATTTGCCGTTGGTTTGATTAACTACCAGAGCTGAATCTCCGAACACAGTCAAAGTCTTGATCCTGAGGTCAATGGCTTCCTCAAGACCCATAATACAAGCTTCATATTCAGCTTTGTTGTTACTGCAGTTAAAGGTGAGTTTTGCCGAGAAAGGCATGTGAACTCCCTTAGGTGTAATGAGTACTGCACCAACACCACGACCATTCATGTTAACAGCCCCATCAAACATCATAGTCCATTCCTCTTCTGGGTCAGGCCCTTCAGTGTGAACGGGCTCTTCATGATCTTTTGCTTTTATGAACATGATGTCTTCATCAGGGAAGTCAAATCTCATAGGCTGGTAATCATCAATAGGTTGCTCAGCAAGATAATCAGACAGTACACTGCCCTTGATGGCTTTCTGAGATGTGTACTGGATGTCATATTCTGTGAGGATCATTTGCCATCTTGAAACCCGTCCGGTAAGTGCTGGCTTCTCGAAAATGTACTTAACTGGGTCCATCTTTGATATCAACAAAGTAGTGTGGGATAACATATACTGCCTTAGTCGGCGAGCAGCTCACGCTAAAGCACAACAAGTTTTCTCGAGCAGTGAATAACGTTGTTCACAGTCGGTAAACTTTTTGCTTAGGTAGTATATTGCATACTCTTTTCTACCAGACTCGTCATGCTGGCCCAGCACACACCCCATTGACTATTCTAATACTGTCAAGTACATTATTAGAGGTCTTCCTTCGACTGGAGGCATAAGGATTGGAGGCTCTTGTAAATATTCCTTGATTTTGTCAAAAGCCCTCTGGTAGTCTTCATTCCACCTGACTGTTTGTTCTTTTCTCAGCAGCTTGAACAAAGGTTCACAGGTTGCAGTAAGGTGAGATATGAACCTTGAAATGTAGTTAAATCTACCTAGCAACCCCCGAACTTCTTTTTCTGTCTTCGGTGCAGGCATTTCTTGAATGGCTTTAACTTTATCAGGGTCAACTTCAATCCCTTTCTCACTTACAATAAATCCCAGCAGCTTACCGGATCGCACCCCGAATGTGCATTTGTGGGGGTTTAACTTCAACTAATACTTCCTCAAACGTTTGAATAACTTCAACAGATTCACCAGGTGGTCTTCTTCTGTGAGGGACTTGGCAATCATGTCATCCACATAACATTCAATTTCTTTATGGATCATGTCGTGGAATAATGTTACCATAGCCCGTTGATAAGTTGCACCAGCATTCTTCAGTCCGAATGGCATCACCTTATAACAGAACGTGCCCTAGGGTGTGATGAAAGTTGTTTTCTCTATGTCTTCAGGTGACATCTTGATCTGATTATATCCTGAAAATCCGTCCATGAAGGAGAACACCTAGAACTGAGCCGTATTATCAACCAATACATCAATGTGAGGTAATGGGAAGTCATCTTTCGGGCTGGCTCTGTTCAGATCCAGGTAATCCACACACATCCTCACCTTGCCGTCTTTCTTAGGCACAGGTACAATATTAGCAACCCACGGTGGATAGCTAGTTACAGCAAGGAAACCGGCGTCCCACTGTTTTTGTACCTCTTCTTTTATCTTCATTGCCATATCTGGGCGAGTACGGCGCAACTTCTGTTTAACCGGCGGGCAGTCTTCTTTCAAAGGCAGCTTGTGCATGACAATATCGGTATCCAACCCTGGCATATCCTGATAAGACCAAGCAAAGACATCCACATACTCCCGAAGCATATCAATCAGTTGTCCCTTCACTAAGTCTTGTAGGAAAGCCCCAATCTTAACCTCTTTCACGTCTTCTTCCGTACCGAGATTAACTGTTTCAACCTCCTCCTGATGAGGAGTGATAACCTTCTCCTCTTGCCTTAACAACCTGGCTAGCTCTTCAGGAAGCTCATAATCTTCTTCAACCCATTCGTCAGCTTGATTGATTGGATTGTCAAAGTCATATGGAGTCATAGCAGTGTTGTTGTCGGTGCAGTCTGAAAGGTACTCTCTGCAAGGGTTTAGATTATTCATTTTAGTGATCAATTTTAATCTTGTTTAGAAAAAGTGAAATGAAGTTTTCATTTTGGAAAACATTGCCATTTTATTTTTGTACAAAAAGAAAAATGAAAAACAGTGAGCGAAAAAGGAAAAGACTCATTTGCAAAAGATGTTCGATATTCATTGATTAATCCATTTACACAAAATTACAAGATGGCCCGATTACAAAATGAGTCTTGTCATCTTGGGCAAGATGCAAGACTTGATGCATGCTTAAATATACAGGAAATAATAATTACTCTGCAGGAGTAACCCTTATAATTTCCTGGGAATACCAGTTAAGGACTTGGCTCCCCGGGATCCTTGGACGTATCCAGCTCTCCAGGTTGCGGTCGCTTTCCTCCTCGTCTTCCAAGTTGTTCACTGCATCCGGGGTGAGCATTCCCCCGCTGACAAAATTGGGCTTCTTGGCAGCCTCTGATTGATCTTGTTGAGTAGGTCTGTAACCCAACCCAAATCTGTCTTCTTTCTTTTCCACGGGAAACAACTTGCCCCAGCCTTGGGCAGTACCCTCTTCAACAACCTTCCGGGCTTGCTGATAAGACGTTATGGAGGTTCCCAGTACAGCAGATTCTTCATTAATGTTCAGGGCCTCAAACCCTTGGCTCATAGTTTCATGGATCTCTCCATCCATCTCAATGTATTTATACGTAGCCAGATGGCTAACAAAGATGTCTTCTTCCCCACAGATGGTGATGATCTGGCCTTCCCACTCGAATTTCAGCTTCTGGTGAAGGGTAGACGTAACAGCGCCAGCGGCATGGATCCAGGGTCTACCCAACAAATAGCTGTAGGCCGGCTGAATGTCCATCACATAGAAGGTAATTTTAAAAGTCTGCGGGCCAATCATCACAGGCAGATCAATCTCCCCAAGCACTGATCTTTTAGAGCCATCAAATGCTCGCACCACCAAATTACTCTGACGCATTGCCAAGCCATCGTACTCCAGCTTCACTAAGGCTTTCTTTGGCAAAACATTGAGTGAGGACCCAGTGTCCACTAGTACATGAGATAGAATAGCACCTTTGCATTCCAAGGTGATATGTAAAGCCTTGTTGTGGTTACGTCCCTCTGTTGTTAAGTCAGCATTGGTGAAACCCAGTCCATGACTGTTATTGACATTTGCCACCATAGTTTCTAGCTGGTTAACAGTAATCTCCTCTGGCACGTATGTTGCGTGCAGGACTTTCAATAATGCATTCCTGTGAGCTTCAGAACACATCAACAGGGATAATATGGAGATTTTTGAGGGAGTTTGGTGAAGCTGGTCCACCACTTTGTAATCACTTCTTTTGATGATTCTCATAAACTCGTCTACATCTTGCTCAAAAGATGTCTTCTGAGTTTCTCTGACAATTGGCTCTTTAGGTACCACGCTCTTTCCTTTTGCTTTGGCAGCAGCTTCTGCTTCAGCATTAGGTCTTTGCACTTTTGAGGCAAAAAGGCGTCCGCTTCTGGTGAAGCCTCCGCCTCCCCCTACATTATCAATTTGTGGAGAAGAGGTTGAAGAATCCAAAGTGATTTTCTCCCCGTTGCAGTAGAGATCAGAGCCATAATGCCAAGGTATGGCATTACTGCTTTCATAGGGAACTGGTCCAGGCACCGTGATAGTGACTGGACTTACTGCTGCAGAGGAGGGTACTGAAATGGTGTGCGGATCGTAGTAGATTGTGACTGGTGATCTGGCAGGAAGTGCTACTGCTTGTTGTTGAAAGTTGTTGTTTGGAGGAACATCTGATGGATCATACTAAATGGTGACTGCTGAGACATCTTTATTAATTTCTGTTGGCGTTGTAGAAGATTCTGCTGGTAAAAAGGATGCTGATGTTGTAGAATAAATGGTTGTCGACATTTGATTTGTGAAAGTGATGGATGGAGCCATTGCTGATGATATTGATGAATCGGTAGGAACTATTGTTGTTGCTGTTGTAGAAGAATCAGGAATTGTTGTCAAAGGAATTGCTAGATTTGTAGGCGCCGTTGTTGAGATCTGAAGGATACCATCTTTGATAAGACCATCTATACCTCTTCTCAAATTATCACACCCGTTGACTGCGATGTTGCAATACCCACAACCGAGCTCACACCCGGGAAACACCTGGCACTCTAGAAGCTGAGCTTTAATTTCGACCAGAGGTGTCCGAATTTGTGCAACACTGGTGATCAGAGTAGATGGTTTATCTTCCTCAATAGCATTAATCCTCGGCCCACCATGATTAGGCATAGGATTTCTGTTGACATTTGGAGGAGGTGCGAAGTTGAGGGCTTTAGAATCCACCAGATCTTGAACTTTCACTTGTAAGGCCCTGCATTTCTCTGTATTGTGGCCAGGTGCATTGGAGTGAAAAGCACATCTGGCTTTGACATCATAATTCTTTGGGAGATTGGAGGGATCTGGTGGTGCCAATGTCCTTAGCTCAACCAAGTTAAGTTTCAGGAGTTGTGGCAATAAAGCGGCATAAGGCATAGGGATAGGATCAATCACCCTATTTTCCTGTGACAGTCTTTGCTGGAAGGGTCTTTGATGTTGATTGTTGTTATTGTTGTTGTATGTTCTCTGTGGCGGATACTGAACTTGCTGTTGATAATATGGTTGTTGTGGTTGTTGATATGTTGATTGCTGAGGAATCGGAGCTGGAATAGTGACAGCTGCTACTAATCTGTGGACATACTGAGGTCTGCCCCTGCTGGCATGAATGGCATTTGTCTCACCGGTCCTTCGAGGTCCCACAAAAGGCTTCCTGGGATTACTGGACGAACTTGCACCATTATCAGAAATTTTGCCCATTTTTAACAGACTTTCAATTCTTTCACCGGCTATGACTACGTCGGCGAAGCTGGTTGAAGAAAAGGCAGCTAGCCTATCAATGTATGTTCCTTGCAAAGTATTCATGAACATGTCGGCCATTTCTCTTTCCGACATGGGTGGCTGGACAGCAGCAGCAAGCTGTCTCCACCTCTGGGCATATTCCCTGAAGCTTTCTCTGGAAGATTGAGACATTCCCATCAAGAGGGTCCTGTTAGGAGCCATATCCAGATTATATTGATATTGTCTGATGAAGGCTTCAGCTAGGTTCTTCCAACATCTGATAGTAGCTCTGGTCAAGTGTGAATACCACACCCTTGAAGCCCCCAGTCAAACTGTCTTCAAAATAGAACATCCATAGTTTTTCATCCATGGTGTATGCTTTAAGTCTTCCCAGAAAGGACTGCAGGTGAGTTCGTGGACAGGAGGTTCCATTGTATTTCTCGAAGCACGGGGGTTTAAACTTGTGAGAGATTCTTACCCCGTCCACTAACCCTATATCCATGACATCAAAACCCAGGGAATTTTGAGACTCCAGAGATCTCAACTTCTCAGCAATTTCATCAAACCTCCTATCATAGACTTCATCACCAGCTCCTATGACAGTGAATTGCTCCTCTTGGGGGTCTTCTTGTAAGATCCTCCCCCCAGTAGTACTTCCTTGTACATTACCCGGGATGTTGACTTCCGGATCTAGATGAGGTCCAAATACAGGTGGGTTAACATGAGGTTGTCCCCTCTCATTGTTACTTGTTCCTCCAGTCCCAGGATGAGGCTCCTCGGGAGTCTGTCTTTCTACCAATGCTCTTGACCTCTCTTGGGTCTGAGCCAGACCAGTCATTACTGTCATGAATTGGGCCATTTGGTTTCTCATCTCCACCCTTTCGTTAGCCATCTGGGTTCTGACCTCGGTCAGGTCTTGCTGTACTTGCTCCATTATAATACCCGGAAGGTTATTGCGTGTAGGATACCGGTGTACACGGTTGACAGGGAACACTCTTCTGCGAGCAATATTTCCTGAAGCACAACAGAGTTAGAAACAAACAAAATAATAACAAAACCTACAAAACAAAACAAAAGTTAGTATGCAATGCAGTATGCTTATTTATTTCCCAAGGTATCCGGCTTGGTTCTTGGTTTTGACCTTTCCAGACCTCGAGGAAGATGCTTTGATGTTGCTTGAGAAAAGAAAACCCAAATGGAAACAAACTAACAAATATATTACAAATGGTGCATAACACATAGTTTGTTTTTACAACACTTGCCCCTGAGGGGTCAAAATACAACATAAAAGAAAAGTACATCAAATGAAAGCAACAACAAACAAAAAGTTAGACATCAAGTCCAAACTCATCCTCCTTAACCTCCTTCAAAAGTGCCTCAGTTACAGGGCCAGCTGGATGCTCTGTAATGGTCCTGATGAGGAGGTTTCTAGTGGCAATAGCAGTGGTCAACTTCTTGTGCTTGTCTTGGTCCTTTGACCTCTTCAAACCAGCCCTAAGCTTCAACTCTGAAATCTCCTTCTGGGCTGCCAGCAAAGCTTCCTGCTGCTTCTTTTCAATGGCCTCTAACTGCTCAATCCTGGCTTGAGTTCTCTTATTTTCTTGGGTACGAGCTTCAGTGATCCTGACCCACCTAGCTTGACTTTCTTGCAGATAGAGATCAGTCCTAGCCTTCTGAAGCTTGGCCTCCTTACAGGCATTCTTCAATATTTGCTCCCCAGCTCTTGATTTCTTGATATAGTCCTCCGCTTTCTCAATCTTGGCCAGATGCTCCACCCTAAGCTTCTCCAACCTCTCAATGTCTAGATGACCATCACTCCTCTCCCAGAGGGTCTTCTTCATAGCTTGAGACAGATTCTCATTCCTTTCCTTCAGCTTCTCAAATTCTTCCAGGCTGACAGTGGCTGCTGGCTGTACTGTGGAGGGTCCAGGTGTGTCCTCAATGGTGAAGGGCATCCCGGAAATCTGAGCTCTAGTATGAGGCCATTCATAATACTGAGCTGAAGCCACATTATTGCACCTCCCAAGAATGGCCATCCCTTTGGTCTGGATGTTGTCCCAAGCCCAGGATGCTTACCTGACAACAGCTAGTTTAGGCTTTATCTCACAATACAGGGTCTCAGCTAGATCTTGCACTCTAGGAGGGTGCACTAAAACATAGCCCAATTGTCTCTTAAACAGCAAAGGATTGTAGTTGATGCAACCCTTCACTCCTACTAGAGGTACATTTGGGTACTGCCCACAGCTAGTGATTATGTCCTTGCCCTTGGTGCTCTGGGTGCACCATCTGATGTCATCTGAAGTCAAAGCAATAAGTCTCTTAGCCCAATTCTTCTGTTGGTGAGGATTCAGGAAGGCATCAGTCTTAGGTAAGTGTTTAAGTAGCCAAGTGTGAAATAGAGGAGCACAACATCTCACCAACTTTCCTCTTTGCTTCTCATTTCTTTGATGAACAGAATAATAGAAATCCCCCAGCAATGTGGGTACTGGGTTCCTCAAAAGGAAGAGATGAATGGAATTCTTGCTGATAAATTTGGGCTCATCTGTAAACAGTATAACCCCATATATGCTGAGGGCTAACAATGCACAAACTGCCCTCCATTCTCCTAAGAAGGCCTTCAGGATGGCCTGAGAAGTCAGAAAGTCTAAGTGCAAACCAGGGATCCCAGCCTTTGTTGTCATGTTTTGCTCAATCAAAATAGGCTCCAGGTACAGTGCTTTTTCCACCTTTCCATTGCTGGGAGAAGTCATCTCTGGGTTGAAGGGGACACCACCCCTGACAGGTACTCCAATTAATGATGAAAACGCCTCCAAAAGAGGCCCTAACTGAAAGTTCTGGAAAGTGAAGCATCTCAAAGGAGGGTCATAGAACTGTAAGCATGTGTGGATCATACTACTCTGAGAAGGGTCCAGGTCCATAACCATATCAAGGATGCCTCCATAATGCTCTCTGAATAATGGGATGTGGTCTGGAGTGATAAGTGCCTGGACCTGCCTGATACCAGTCAGCACATGCTCAAAGAAATGGTATGAAATGTTGCTCTTCCTGGGTGCAGACATGAATGCTGCTGAAGATGATGAAGATAGCTGCTGATGAAGATCAAGACTGATACCACTGATAGGCTGATGCTGGTGATGAAGGCAACTGAAGCAGGCAACTGATGAAGATAGCTGAAGCAGATAACTGATGAACATAGGCCTATGTAGATGAAGGGGTCAAAACCAAGCCAGATAAAATGTGGATACCCTGGAAAAAAAAAACAAATGTTAAATGATGCAATGATGATGTATGCAAATGATATGCAAGGATTTGTGATCAAGCTGGATCTGATTTATCTGTCTTGATTTAAAGTCCATGTATGTTCAAAAAGTCCAGATGGAGGTTCAGGAATCCAGTAACCAAGGTGGGGGACTCAAATAAAGAGTCACATGTCCAGAGTTTAATCACAAGAACTGTCCAAAATGGAGTACTCTTAAACCAAACAAGTAACAGGGTATGATGTGGCCAATGGTACCTGCAAACCTGCAAACAGCCCAACCCCCTCACAGGTAGTGTTCTAAAACAAGGATCCTCAGACTTGGATCAGTTATGAGAAGTGTAAACACTTCTAACCCGGTGGTACAGTGTTTACAATAACCATAAAAGATCCTCCTCTAATTCACCTCAGTTTCTGAAGGTCATAATAAAAGTCATCCAGGCTTAGCAGGCTTCCCAGATAGCCCTAGCACTACAGGAGATCTGTAGCACAGAGTTCTCAAGAAGAAACCCACATCTGAACTGTGTTTCATATTCTCGCACCAGACCGAAATGGAATGGGAAAGAACATGAACCACTCTAGCCTAGGTGTCACTCAGGTCCCAGGTATAGGACCTTAAACTCTCAGTGGAACCCCACCCACCAAGACAGAAGAACAGATCCAGCAATGATAATGACAGTATGAAATATGAAAAACTGTAAAGGAAAGTAATAAATAAAGCTGTACATAAAGAAATAAATAAAGCAAATATATCAACACAATTAGCACATAACACCCCAGTAAACACAGATCAAACAAGCGCTAGGAGGAACCCACAAAAAGAACCAGAAGCCCTGGTTACAGTATAAGGGTCCCCAGCAGAGTCGCCAAGCTGTCGCTCCCACCAAAATGACACAGGGCCAAGAGGGGTACAGACGCGAACGATCGGAGAAAGATGAAGAGAACACACAAGGGTGAACTCAGAAAGACAAGAGTCACCAGCTAGGCATTTTTATCCCGGAGGAAAGGTAATGCTGCAAAGACCTAAGAAAAGATGGATAAGACGGTTGCGAACCAGAGATACTGAGAAAGGGGGTTGGTTACAACCTGGGAAGGTATTCGCACCCAGATTGTCCGTCGTACTCGACGGGATCCACGCTTAAAAGATTTGTGCTTTAAAGGGGTAGTGTCAGTGCAATTCGTGTATCAAAGCTGGAAAAGAATGCAAGTGTCAGTGTAAAAGAAGTGTGAAGTGTAGTATGTACAGTGTCAGTGTAAGAACAAGGATATGAAATGCTCAAGACTTATGAGGCTTAAAGAATAATGCTGGAAGAGGGGGGATATACAGAGACTTTTGTTCGATAACTGTTAAGTTATGCCTACGTATCCTCTCGTGCAATGAGGAAGTCAGAACACCGTAGTTCGACCCAAAGAGACTGAAAGGTAAATTGACCTATGAACTGCTTGCTTGCCTATGCTCAAGTGTATGACCTGTCTGGCTCAGGTGCAAACTGTCTTGCATTAGACGGAAGAAGCAAGTTCTCGTTTGTGAGTGAAGGTGATGAGAAAAGAATCCCGGAGGAGACGATTATTGTTTGTTTTTGAGTTTTCAGTCTTTTATTTCTTTTTGGAGTTTATCATAGGAAAATGAGCTTAAGACTAAACCAAGGGTTAGTAAACTCATCACATCCTCCCTCTAATTAGGGGTAATGAGAATACCTTAAGTATGAAGTAAGCACCTCACACTTAATCACCATGATGTAGGATTAAGATCATTAACCTACTTATATTTAATTAGATGTTTTTATGGTTTTTTTTAGTGTTGAGTAATGAGTTTAAGCCATAATCAGGGATTTAATGGACTCATTACACCATCCTAATAGAAGGATAATAGATGAGAACATTTAAGCTGAGAAAGACTCCTCAACTTAATCCATGATTAGGGATGAACCTCATGACAAAACAAAGCCTTTATTAAATGGATTTTAGTTAATGATAAGATGAAGAAGTGATTTTTATGGTTTATAAGACAACTTGAGGGGGACTTGTCCATTAACACTAGGGTTAGTCCTTCTTAACCAATTAAGGAAGAATTAGAACCCTAATGCAAGGCCCAAGTTACAAGCTTGATGTCTTAGTGATTATTAAGTGAAATGATTAAAGGGTTTAAACACATTAAGGGTTCAACACTTAGGATTAAAGTTATACACTCCATCCTAATAGAAGGATGCAGGCATAAGCTTAATCACAAAGCCTTAAAACCTTTAGGGTTTAGTCCTTGATTATGAGATGAGGAGAGAAGACTCAAAGAAGACACAAAGGAAAAACTAAATGGGGAGACTAATCAAACCCTAATTTTGATCATGCTTGGGTATCCTAGGGTTTATGAGGCTTAAGAGAGAAAGAATCTTCAAAGAGCCACCAAGGAAAGAAGCAGATGAAAGGAGCAAGAAGCAGAGAGAAGTAAAACAACTTGCTTCACTTAAGAAGTCAAGTTGCTTGAAGAAAGAAAGTAAGAGATGAAAATGAATGAGCAAGCTCAATCCAATACACAAGATAAAATGCAGCAAAGATGCAAGAGATATGAGAAGAGATTGTGAGAAGTGAAGGCAAATTCACTTCTCAAAACAACTTACCACCTGAAAAGTTAGCTAAAGAAAAAAAATGCAATGCAAATGAGATGAAATGTCAAGATGTAAACCAAAACCAGAAGCAAGAACATGAAGTTAATGATGCTAAGAGATGATGCAAACACATGACAAGGGATGAGAATGATCATACAAGCATAAAGATGCAAATGAGGCATGCCTTGAACCATAAGGATTCATGAATGTTTATGAAATGAAATGAACATATAACATGGAAAAGGAATGATGCAATGATCAAACATGGTTCTAAGATGTCCTAATATATATTATGAATCATGTGGATGCACAAAATGTCATGGCAAGTCATTGGATGCAAGCAAATGAAAGATGGATGCAAAGGAAAGCACAAATTAGGGTTTATGATCAACACACAAAGCAAAATTCAAAATCAGAAGCATATGACATGATAAAAAATTGAAAATGCAATCAAAGATACCCTAAACCTATACAAGTTCACTGCCCAAAGGAGGGGACCTAACTCCTAACCTAGTGAAAGTTATGAATTTCCTAAGATTACTAGGGTTTTGGGGTGCCTCACAAAGAAAAATACCAAACAAATTGAAAATGCAAGATCAAATCAAACCAATTTTATCCTATAAACTACATGCTATGAAGGATGCAATGAAAGAAGAAACAACATCAAACACTCAAAGATTAGGCAGAAAGGATTTTTCAAAGTTTGCACAAAAATATTGCCTCAAAATGAATTTAATTCCAATGAAAATGATCGAAATGCATCAAGAACCAAACAGAAATTTGGTTTGAGAGTTGAATAATGTTTCTAAATGTTTTTAAGTGCAATGTGAATTTTTTGGTGATTTTTAAATACCTAAATGCATTTTTAATTAATTAATTTTCATTAACTAATTAAAAATAAACATTTAAATGATTTAAAAATAATTTTGAATGCAAAAAATAAAAATAAAAATATTTTTGGGTTCTGAAAATTAATTAAATCTTTGACAAAAAATTTCTGAATTTTTAAATGTATTTTGCTATTTTAAATAATTCGTGCAAATTAAATGAAAAGAAAATGAAATAAAAATTAAAATAAATGAAAGTATGCACAATGGAGAGCCAGGATGCAATCTGGGCTTGGATTCATTGACTTGGCGCGCAATCCTACGGCCCAAGTTCAAACTTCCTAAATCCTAATTAATTAATTAAATTAATCCTAATTAATAACTAATGACATGATCCTGACCTTCCAAACGCACGCGGGAAACATCATCCAATGGCCTACATTCAAACCTGGAGCCCTAACCCTAATTACACATTAATGACTTTCAGGTCACCGGAGAAGAGCTCCGGTCGTCTTCTCCGGTGACCCCCTCACCTGAAAATTGCTAACTTCTTCCCTAGGTTATTTCTGGAGCTCTAAAGCTCCAGATTAACTCCTCTCACCTCCCTGAGTCCAAATCCACTCTCAAAATAAATTTATTCTCACTCAAACTCAAGATTCGAAAGGAAGAACAAAAATGGCAGAAATTTCAATCAATCAATACAAGCTCATTTCTACACCATTTTCAAAATTTCAAAGTTCAGTGTGATCAGTGGAGCATGCTTTATCATTTAGAAACTTAAAACAAGTGTTCTGGAAAAATGTTTTCACATGGCTACCTGAGATGGAGCTTTCAATCCAGGAGCTTTTTGACTGCTTCCTTGCTTCAAAATGAACCCAATGAACCTCCTAAGGAGTTTGCAAAGCTTGTATGGAGTTTATTTTGGCTGGTTTCTGAGATTGATCAAGTTCTGTTCAGTGAGGGATGAGAATCATGTTTTTGATATGTAGGGTTTCAGGGACAAATGAGGGTTGGGAAATGATCAGGGGAACATGTTGAGTGATTCTATGAAGTTTGTTTTGATGTTTGATGCTTGTGTGATGAGTTTCGAAGGAAAGTGCATAAGAGGTGAATTTTGAGAATGCTGGCTTGTGGGAGAGATCAGGATGAGTTGTGTTATGTGTTGGGTTGCTTTTGGTACATATTTCAATCCTTGATAGGTCAGAGAGTTGTTGTGGAGCAGTGTGATTGGTATGGAGCAAAATGCATAAAGTCAATTTTTTGTGTAAGAGAGGTATGGGTCAATGGCAGGCCAAGGACAAAGGGGTGTCCTGCGCAGCAAGGATTGAGGAGAGCCATGGAATCAGTCTTGAGGCCAATTAGCAAGTGGATTAGGGTTTGTGAGAGGTTTTGCAACTTTGTGATCTTTTGGCCCTTTTGTGATTACTTGAAGCATAAGTCATGAAAATGGACAAATATTTGGTGCATTCTGATTTTTAGGCATTGGTTTATGTTTGTGCAAAGGTTAGAAACCACTTTGAAGTCACATTTTTCCTTGGCAAGTGGTTTTGCAACTTTGCCTCTTTGGTACAAAACTTGAAATTATGTGATTTTTCTCAACTTTGATAAGCCATAAATTTTGATCCAAAATGAATTAGAATGAGTTCTTGTACTTTTTGAAAAGGGAATGATCCGTTCTACAACTTTCATGACCAAAGTTTTCTCATTTGAAGCATTTTTGAATCAAAAAGAAAGGGTTGAAAAACTTTCCCAAAATGGAAAGTTTTCATTACAAGTCACTTTCCCAACAAGGCAATTTTGCAAATGGCTTGAATTTCTTCAATTTTGTGGATTTTCTAACATCTTCTATGATCAAATAAAGATCATACACATTAAAAATGATGAAGAACACCCTTTGGTTGGGTCATTGGGGGCCTCAGATGCCCTGATTTTGCACTGACTTGCTCAAGAAGTCAACTCTTGATTAGATGCCTTCCCCATGGAATTTCTTCATGAAACTTGATATGAATTATCCTTATAACATATGGAGACCAATAGAAACAAGAATGACCAAAAAATTTGGAGTTATGGCCTTTGAGACCAAAACCCTAATTCTAGGTCATCTGTGCAGTTAAACCTGGCTCTGCTTCCATGCCATTCTCAGTTCTTGTGATTCTTTGACTTTCTTGACCTTGTGAGGATATAATATGATGCTTGAACATACATGGACCCCTTTGAAGTGATTGAAGACCTTTGGTGTGGCTCAAATTGCTCATGGAAGGCTCAGATCACAAACCCTAGATGCAGATGACTTAGAAGCAATGCAGTGAATCAAAAATGTGGTATGAGATACTATGATTGAATTTATGCATATGAACAGATCACAAGCCATGGTGTGGATGGGTGAGGGCAAATTTGGGGTGTTTACATTATGCCTACATCCTTATCTTAAGATGGAGTGTATAACTTTAATCCTTAGTGTTAAACCTTTAATTTGTTTACACCTCTTAATCAAAACACATTAATAATCACTAAGACTTTATCTTGTAACTTGGGCCTTACATTAGGGTTCTATATCTTCCTTATGGTTAAGAGGGACTAACCCTAGTGTTTAATGGACAAGTCCCCCTCAAGTTGTCTTACAAACCATAAAATCCACTTCTTAATCTCATCCTTTAATTAAAATCCACTTAATAAAGGCTTGTTATATAATGAATTTAACCCCTAACCATGGATTAAGTTGAGTTATCTTCATCAGCTTAAGTGTTCTCATCTATCATCCTTCTATTAGGATGGTGTAATGAGTTCACTAATCTGTGGTTAGAGATTAAACTCATTACTTAACACTAAACAAAAACCCAAAAAACATCTAAATAATCACAAGTAGGTTAATGATCTTAATTCTACATCATCATGGTAATTAAGTTGAGATGCTTATCTCATACTTAAGTAGGCTCATTATCCCTAATCAGGGAGGATATAATAAGTTTATAACCCTTGATTTAGGCTTAAGCTCATAAACTTATGCAAAACATAAAAAACTGAAAACACAAAAACAAAAAATAATCGTCTCCTCCGGGATTCTTTTCTCATCACACTCATTCTATAAACGAGAACATGCTTCTTTCTTCTAATGCATGACAGTTAGCACTCGAGGCAGACGAGTCATACACTTGAGCATAGACAAGTAAGCAGTTCACATAAAATTTATTTTCAGTCTCTTTGATTCGACTACGGTGTTCTGACTTCCACATTGCACGAGAGGATACGTAGGCATAACTTAACAGTTATCGAACAAAAGTCTCTGTGTCTTCCCCCTCTTTCAGCATTCTTTTCTAAGCCTCAGTTCCTGAGCAATTCACACCTTTTGCACTGATACCTGTACTTTCTTTCCCTAGCTTTTGCACACAGATAGCACATACACTTACCCATTTTAAACACAATATTGTAAGTGTGGATCCCGTTAAGTACGACGGACGATCTGGGTGCTAATACCTTCTCAGGTCGTAACCAACCCCCTTTCTCAGTTTCTATGGTTCGCAACTGTCTTATCCATCTCTTTCCAGGTTTACGCAGCATTACCTTTCCTTCGGGATAAAAATGCCTAGCTGGCGACTCTATTCAACCCTTCTCTTCGCCGACGATTCGCGTTTGCACTAGGATGAAAATCCGGGTAGCGACAGCTTGGCGACTCTGCTGGGGATCCTTTGCAACCAGGGCTTCTGGTTCTTTTTGTGGGTTTCTCCTAGCGCTTGTTTGATTTGTGTTTATAAGGGTGTTATGTGTGCTTTTTGTTTATTGCTTTATTTATTGTTTTTTGTACAACTTTATTTATTGCTTTCTTTTTTATGCATTTCATATTATTGTCATCATATCATGTGCTGGATTTGTTGGTTTGTCTTGGTGGGAGGGGTATCTCAGTGAGCAAGGTTCCACACCGGGAGCCTGAATGACACATAGGATTAGAGTGGCTTCATATTCTTTCCCATTCCATTTCGGTCTGGTGCGGGAATATGAAACACGGTTCAGACATGGGTTTCTTCTTGAGAACTCGGTGCTACGAATTTCCTATAGTACTAGGGCTATCTAGGAAGCCTGCTAAGTCTGGATGACCTTCTTAGACGACCTTCAGCATCTGACGTGAATTAGAGGAGGATTCTTTATGATTAGGGTAAACATTGTACCTCCGGGTTAGAAGTGTTTACACTTCTCATAATAGATCGAAGTTTGAGGATCCTTGTTCTAGAACAATACCTATGAGTGGGCGGGGTTGTTTACAGGTTTGCAGGAATCCTTGGCCTCAACGTACCCTGTTAATGATATTGTTAAGGTTACACTATTTTGGACTGATCTTATGAAAACCTGGACTTGTGACTCTTTATTTGAGTCCCCACCTGGTTATTGGTTCTCTAGCCTTCATCTGGATTTCTAAACACTCATGGACCCTATCAAAGCAAATGAAAAATCCAGCATCTGATCACAAACCCTTGCATATCATTCTGCATACATCATTTTGCATCATTTAACATTCATCTATTTGTTTTACAGGGTATCCACATCATCTTTGGTTTGGTTTTGACTGTTCTTCTACTCATCCATCTTCATCAGTTATCTTCCTCAGAGATCTTCTTCAGCTGATATCTTCTCCAGTTGTTTTCATTAGTATTTCTTCTCAGTTATCTTCATTAGCACCCATTATCAGTATGGATTCATCCAGGAAGAGCAACATCACTTACCATTTCTTTGAGCCCTCTCAAGCAGGCATCATACAGATTCAGACACTTATCACTCCTGATCATGTCCCTCTATTCAGGGAACATTATGGTGGTATTATGGACATGATCATAGACTTGGATGCATCACAGAGGAGCATGATTCACACTTGCCTTCAGTTTTATGACTCTCCTCTTAGATGTTTCACTTTCCCAGACTTTCAGATGGGTCCTTTGTTGGAAGAGTTTTCCATGTTGTTGGGTGTCCCCATCAGAAGAGGAATCCCTTTCAACCCTGAGATGACTGCTCCTAGGAATGAAGACATAGCTGAGGCTCTGCATTTGGAAGCCACCATCATTGATCAGCATATGACATCCAAGGCTGGAATCCCAGGCCTTCATTTGGACTTCTTAATCACTCAGGCCACCAGTCATGAAGCAGCAGGGAAGTGGGAAACTGTTTGTGCTCTCCTGGCTCTTAGTATATATGGAGTCATCTTGTTTGCATACGAGCCTAAGTTTGTAAGCAAGAATGCTATCCACATCTTCCTGCTGAAGAATCCAGTTCCTACCTTGCTAGGAGATTTCTACTACTCAGTGCATAAGAGAAATGAGAAGTAGAGGGGAAGACTAGTCAGATGTTGTGGACCTCTCTTCTACTGTTGGTTATTGAGACACATGCCGAAGACAGAAGCTTTCCTGAATCCTCACCAATTAAGAAATTGGGCTAAGAGAATGATTGCTCTCACTTCAGAAGACATCAGGTGGTGTACTTAGAGCACCAAGGGCAGGGACATGATTACAAGATGTGGGAAGTATCCCAATGTACCTCTTATTGGAGTGAAGGGTTGCATCAACTACAATCCTTTGCTTTTCAAAAGGCAGCTAGGGTATGCCTTAGTACATCCACCAAGAGAGCAGGATTTAGCAGAAGCCCTTTACTGTGATGTTCAGAATAATCATGCCATCATTCGACAAGCAGACTGGGCTTTGGATAACATACAGACAAAAGGGACTGTTATTCTTGGCAAGTGTGTCGCTCCCGGGATTTTCATCCTAGTACAAACGCGAAAGTGGCGCGGAAAGGTTAGAGTCGCCAGCCAGACATTTTTATCCCGAATGAATGGGAAAGGTAATGTTGCACAAACCTGAGGAAGAAGGAAAGGACAAGGCCTTGCGAACCAAAGATCTTAGTTCGGGAGTCGGTTACGACCTGGGAAGGTATTAGCACCCCAGATCGTCCGTCGTACCCGACGGGATCCACGCTTGCTTGTTTTGTTTCAAAGGGTGAGAAGAATAACTGCTGAATAAAACCGCTAACTGGAATGGAAATGAGGAATGAGAAAGGAACTGAAATAGGAAAGGGAACTGGAAAAATGAGAATGAGAATAAAATGGGGAAATGTAGGGAAAATAAAGAGTGTGCTCGAACGGGCCCTACCCTGCTGCCTACATACCTCATCGGGATAATGAGGATCAGAGTCGACGTAGTTCGCCTAACTAAGGAGGGAACTATTTGTTTGTGTTTTTTACAACTGGAACTGCGTATGTCTATGCTCAGGTGTTGCAGGCTCGTCTGGTACGAGTGCGTTTACCGTCTTGCATGTGTGACAAGTCGTCGCGAGTTCGCGTTGAGAGTGAATGAGATGAGAAGAGAAGTTCCCGCAGGATAGTCGCTTGTTATTTGTTTTTGGTCTTTTAAAAGAAATGTTTTGAATTTGTTTGTGAACGGTCCTGTACTAAGACCTATCCATCACGGGAAGTATTTACACCTCGCCCCGAAACAGGACGCGTATAAACACTCCGCAACAAAGTCTCGTGTCGTACAAGATTGTTCGGTTTTTATTAAGTGTTTTATTGCTTTTCTTTTGAGATGAGAAAGAATGACTCAAGTTGATAAAAGGACAAAATCTAAGGGACTACGACTCAATCCTAATTTGTTTATTTATTTACAAAAGTGGTCCTATGGTTTGTGAAGTTTTCTATTCCTAATGAAAAACTAGAAACTACTAGAATTCAACTTACTTCTTAATGAAGTTAAGTTGATTCTAAGAACAAATGGGGGAAGCCTATACAAGTTGTAAAATTAAATGATAAGGCAAAACAATGAAATTGAATTAAGAAATGAAATTCTAAAAATGCAATTAAAGGCATGAATTAAAAAAAACTATTTTTATTTATTCTACTTCTACATGGAAATGAAACTTCAAGCCTAAGTACTAAATCTAAATCAAACCTAATACTCATCTTAAAAAAATCAAAATTTAACTAGCCTAAGTCTAAATTAAATTCTATGACTAAATTTAAACTAACCTATTTTTTGTACTTTATTTTTTAATGGCCTAAACTAATGGGAATTATGCATAACTAGGCCTAAGAACTAATATTCTAAAAAATACTAAAACTTCTAGAAAAAATATGAAAATTAAACTATAGGGACCTAATACCATCTATAATATTATATTAAAAGGGATTCTAAAAAATCTCATTTTTTCTATGCCTAAAAATTATTTAATTTCAGCTAAGAATTAACTACTAATTCCTAAGGATTAAGCTACTAAAACATAGGATAAAATGCCCTAAAAAATCCATAAAAAATACACTAAGTATTACCATGAGTCTTCTAATTACAGAAAAAAGAGTGGCTCAAAAATCCTACTGGAAGTTACCAAAATAAAATCAACAAGTTCAAGCACAATTAAAAGAAATTCAATAAAAGCTAATTAAAAGACAAATCAGAATTTAATCGAAAAATAACAAAAATTTAGAAAATAAAAATGTCCAAAATTTCTAATTGGATTTGGTAACCTACTGGAATTTTTATAGAATTTTCTAATGATTTTTGCTATTTTTATTGGATTTAATTTGAAACTATAATTAAAACTAAAAAATAAAATCTAAAAGGGGGGTTCACAAAGGAATTTATTTAGTTCTGTTTTTACTGGGCTTAAGAATAGAGGTGCCAATAGCAAGAAAATACAGGCCCACTTTCACTGGATTCAGGGGGTGCACTCAGCATCTTTTTTATGTTGTTTTTTCGATGGGCTCAAAACGCAGGGTGTAAATAGTAGAAAAACTAAGCCCATTTCGCAGGAAATTGAGGGAGGTGCTAGAAGCATAATTTCTATTGATTTTCGCACAATGGGCCTAACAGGGGTGTGGATAGCAGGATAATCAAAAGCCCAATTTCGCACAGGATTAGGGGGGAATTATTCGTAAATTGGTTAACTTAATGAATTTTAATGATGGATTAATTGGTATAATGGTGGGTTGATTGAGGATTAAACGAAAATTAATACAGATTAGTGATGGATTAATGATAATCATTAAATTAAATTAAGTATTTTCATTATTCATTTAATAATAATCTTTATAAACAAAGAAACATAACTGAAACCCTAAACCTAGTTCTTCCCTCCCCCTTTGCGCCGCCGCGGCTCCTCATCCTCTCCTCCATCTTCTTCCTTGCTCGTCACCACCATCCACCTCTCTACCTAAATCTTACCCTAATCTACCTCAATTTCCCTTATAATTATGTGAATTGATACAAAAACTCACTAACCCCTTCCAATCAACAATCGCATCGGGAAGACAGAAAATTGAAGCTAAGACATGGAGGTTTGGCTTCAATACTCTAACACCTCATAGCAACATCAAGATTCCAAGCGAAGTTAACTAACCTGTACGATGGGAACGAAGATGATGATTCAACGCTTCAGGTACCTTCGATTCTTCTTCTTTTTGTTTCGGTTATAACTTCTTCTAATCCCTTCTTCTCAGTGATTCACGGTGTTGATTGAGTTGTCATGTTGAATTTGTGCGAGGGTGAGGATTATAGTGCTGCAAATTCTCGAGTCTGCTTCTGAATTGTCAAATGGCAGTCTTGTTCAGGTACAAACTTTGCCGCATCTGCACCATTCTACTCCTTCAATTTTGTTCTCGAGTCTTCACCGCGCAAATTTCAGGCTGCCATCTTGATTCTGAGTTGTTGTTAAACTCTTTGTGTAGGTTAACTTCGATATCTCTCGGAGATATCGACGATGATGATGCAGACTGCTTGATGATCATGCGCAGGAGAAAGTCATGGAAGGTGAAGAATGGATAGAATGATGACGAAGTTGAGATTGGAAAGAAAAATGGGAGAGGAAGAAGAGAGAGTCAGCAATGAAAGAAGAGTGGAAAAGGGGAACCGAAAAAATGATGGAGATTTGTTCTGATATATAGATGATTCTCACAGAAAGATCTGGAAGCTTCAGGTAAATAATTCGGTTATGGTTCTATTATTCAGTTGCTAAAATTCAGTTAAATTATTTCCAGCTATAAGTCTGTTATGGACTGTTGTGGATTCAGTTAATTATTGATTCTGCTATGCCTTTTTTATTCCCTCTGCCAATTCTGTTTGCCATATTAACAGCTTCTTATCAGTTGGAGTTTCTAACTGTTTTATTCTCTTTTTCTTTTGACGATTTCTAACGGCTTTCCGCTAATGCCATTAATGTTTTCCCTGGTTTTTCCCCACAGGAATTGGAGAAAGAATTGGCCTTTAAAGTACAACAAATCCAAAGCAAAAAGGGAAAACTTCAGCCTTCATATCGCTCGCACTGACTTTTTCCTGCGGGCCCGAGCACTGAATACGCGTTTGCTTCTGATGTGGGATACAGAATTGGTAAGTGATTTTCTCCAAAATTGTTTGTGAAAATGGTTAGAGGTTGAAAGAGTTGAATGCCAAATTCAACGGTAACTGTTGTGTCCATAGTAGCAAATTTATTTTGTGAATTGTCTCTTGCAGGTCCATGAGGTTGCATTTGGAACAGGATAACCAAAATAGGCTAATGTGGATTTTTGTCAACACCGCCTTCATCCTAATCAGTTTCATAAAAGGCATTGAGATGGAACATGATGTCCCGAAATGCGTTGAAAAAGCTTGCAGATGTCGTGTTTGGACGTGTGACGGATACGCAATGACAAACCAATGATGATGAGGTTGCTGCCTTTTTTGAGTTACGGTGTATATTCCACTATATCATTTTCGATTCCCCTTTTGTAATTTCCTTCAACTGATATGAAAGATTGAGAACTGATTTTTTGTTAACTTATATTACTGGATGTTGTTGAACTTTGTTACGGTTTCTGCTCTTTTTTCTATTGGGAGTAGGCCTTTTTTGAGATTTTGTGTTTGGAATTAAAATTTGCTTGGATCCTATCCTTTTTAATTATACGGATATTAAGAATAATAATAATAAAACATGACAAAATAAATGACAACTTTGGTTAGAGAAGAAACAATGGAACTAGATAAAAAAAAAGAGTTTAAATGGAGTAAGGCCAATGGGCTTGATGCATCAAAAGGAACATTACTTGATGTAGGTGAAACAAATCTAACCAACATGAAGATTCATGATTTGTCTATTTTTATTATGGATTACAATGAGTTTGAAATTGTGACAAAAATAATGAATGTGGTTTGAGAAATCTAAATGGACTTGGAATTAGAATGGTTTTCAAATTTAGGATTTGGTCAATGAATTTGAACACGAGTATGGACATTCGGGCTAAGAGCCAATTAGGATGAAACGTCACATGGGCTCGAAGGGCCCAACAAGATAGAATTAGGTTTCACCCCTTGAAATGGACATGAGCTTGGAATAAGTAAGAATTAGGAAAGATGACAGCAAAAAGCCTAGAACAAATTCTATTCAAACTTTGACAATTGGCCTATGGTTGTAAAAAAAATGAGAAAATACATGAGACAATTACGCATATTGAAAAGAATAGAGCTTATTAAAGGAGGACTATATGAGGGTAAATGGATATGGACAACAATAAGTGGAAAAATGAATAAAACGAAGAAATGGAAATAAAAGTGACACGAAATAATCGGGAATGGTTTATAAAAAAATGAAAACAAAGCAATGAATGGGTATGAAATCTCAATTTTAACCCTAGGTCCATTTTGAATTTTTTCCGCCGGTCTATAAACATAGTCATTTTTGAGCCACTGAATATTTTCGGACTAATCACAACTCTCTGAATCATTCGAAATGTGCCATGACCATTCAAATCCAGATGAATCACTGATAAACTGAAAACTCGAAACAAACTTCACACCAAACCCTGTTCGATAAACAGATGAATCTCCGCACACGACAGCATGATCCTTGAATATGCACCGTCCAAGAGATAGTCCAGTGGTCCAAAATAATCTTGCAGTTGTAATGATCTTTCGACAATTTGACCCAAATTAAATCAAACCCCCATCTGAATTGAGACACAACTGAGCAACCACATTCAGAGTGGAATCATAGTCCAGTGAATATTCTCTACTATTTCAATCCTTGCCAAATACGTATAAGGTGCAAAAACCCTAATTTCCTTGAGCCCTGACCATATGCCTTATGAAACAATGAAACGAACTACTATGATATTAGATGACCTGGTAAGAAATGCAGATGAATACGAAATGATATGCCAGTAAAGGGAATAATATGAGGGCAAATTTTGAGGTATTACAAAGTGCAACAACATAGCTTCAGCTCAGTACATTGATTGGCCTCGCATCAGAGGACAAATAACCCGTATGCCATTCACCTTGGAGGATGTGCCAGGGCCATCAACAGTAGAGCCTGTAGCTACATTCAGTTTGGAGGAATTTGATAAGCTGAAAAAGAGGAATACCCAGCTTTCCGAAGCTCTGAAGAAGACCCTTTGGGAAAGGAATGACGGTTGTCTGGATATTGAGAGGTTGGAAAAGCTCCGGATCGAGCATATGACCAAGATAGAAAAGACAGAGGACTTCATCAGAAAATCCCGAGCAGGGGAGTTGGTATTGATGAATGCTTGCAAAGAAGCTAAGATTCATAAGGCCAGGGCTGAGCATTACCTAGAGGAGAGTCAGGCTAGGTGGATCAGGATCACTGAGGCTCGTTTGCAAGAAGATCAAAAGACACAGGCTAAGATAGAGCAATTGGAAGCTAATGAGAAGAAGAGTCAGGAAGCCTTGTTAGCATCACAGAAGGAAATCTCTGAGTTGAAACTCCGGGCGGGGTTGAAGAGATCAAAAGACCAAGACAAGTACCAGAAGTTGACAGGGGTCATTGCCACCAGGAACCTTCTTATCAGGACCATCACAGAGCATCCAGTTGGACCAGTGACTGATGCTCTTTTGAAGGAAGTCAAGGAGGATGACTTTGGGCTGAATGTTTGATTTCTTTGTACTTGTATTTTATTTTTTGTTGTACTTTATTTTTCATGGTGATTTTGGTGTGTTTCTCGACTTAATTGTATTTTGACCCACCATGGGAACTTGTTGTAATCATAAACTATATATATTTTGCATTTATAATATATGGTTTATGTATTATTTGGATTTTCTCTTGGGCTTCATCTCTCTTCAACATCTTCATTCCTAGAGGTCTGGAAGGTCAAAACCAAAGAACCAAACCGGATACCCTTGGAAGATAAATAGACATACAACATTGCATGCTAATCTCATTCTCTTTGTTTTGCAGGTGTTTTTGTTGTGGTTTTTTCACTTTGCTGTTGTCGCTCCCCCGAAAAGACACCTGGTCAGATAGGGTACAGACGCGAATGGTCGGCAAAAGGAGAAATGAAGATGAAGTGAATAGAGTCGCTAGCTAGGCATTTTTATCCCTAAGGAAAGGTAATGCTGCATAAACCTATAAATATATGGATAAGACGACTACGAACCAGAGAAACTAAGAAAGGGGGTTGGTTACAACCTGGGAAGTTATTAGCACCCAGATTGTCTGTCGTACTCGACGGGATCTATGCTTAAAAGATTGTGTTTAAAGGGGTAGTGTATATGATGTCTGTGTGCAAAAGCTGGAAAAGAAATATACAAGTGTCAGTGCAAAAAAGGTGAATTGCTCAGGAACTGAGGCTTAGAAAAGAATGTTGAGAGAGAGGGAAGGCAAAGAGACTTTTGTTCGATAACTGTTAAGTTATGCCTACGTATCCTCGCGTGCAATGGGGAAGTCAGAACACCGTAGTTCGACTCAAAATGACTGAAGGATAAATTGACTAGTGAACTGCTTGCTTGTCTATGCTCAAGTGTAATGACTTGTCTGGCTCAAGTGCTAACTGTCTTGCATTAGACGGAAGAAGCAAGTACTCTCTTGTGAGTGAAGATGATGAGAAAAGAAACCTGAAGGAGACGATTATTGTTTGTTTTTGGTGTTTTCAATCTTTTATTATTTTTGGTGTTTGTCATAAGTTAATGAGCTTAAGCCTAAATCGAAGGTTGTAAACTCATTATATCCTCCCTGATTAGGGATAATGAGCATACTTAAGTATGAGACAAGCATCTCAACTTAATACCATGATGATGTAGGATTAAGATCATTAACCTACTTGTGTTTATTTAGATGTTTTTTTTTGGGTTTTTGTTTAGTGTTAAGTAATGAGTTTAATCCATAATCAAGGATTAGTGAACCCATTACACCATCCTAATAGAAGGGTAATAGATGAGCACACTTAAGCTGAGGAAGATACCTCAACTTAATCCATGATTAGGGATTAAAGTCATTATATAACAAACCTTTATTAAGTGGATTTTGATTGAGGATGAAATTAAGAAGTGAGTTTTATGGTTTGTAAGACAACTTGAGGGGGACTTGTCCATTAAACACTAGGTTTAGTCCTTCTTAACCAATAAAGGAAGAATTAGAACCCTGATGTAAGGCCCAAGTTACAAGTTAATGTCTTAGTGATTATTATATGGATTGATTAAGAGATTTAAACAAATTAAGGGTTTAACACTTATGATTAAAGATATACACTCCATCCTAAGAGAAGGATGCAGGCATAACCCTAGATCCAAAGTCCTAAATCCTTAAAGGTTTAGTCTCTAATGATGAGGTGAGAAGAGAGACACAAAGAAGACTCAAAGGTAAAAGCTAAGGGGGACTAATCACAACCCTAATTATTATCATGCTTGGATGATCCTATGGTTTGTAAGGCTTGAGAAAGATCTTCAGGGAAGCCACCAATGGAAGAAGCAGAAGGAAGGAGGAAGAAGCAGAAGAAATAAGTTACTTACTTCATTGAAGAAGATAAGTAACTTAAAGAAAGAATGTGAGAGATGAAAATGAATGAGAAAGCCCACTCAAAGATAATTAAAAATGCAGCAAAGATGCATATGAAGAAAATGAAGAGAAGTGAGAAGTGAAGGCAAATCCACTTCTCAAATTACTTACCACCTGAAAATGTTAGCACAAGATGCATAAGGAAAGAAAGTAGATGAAATGATGCATATACAAAGGTAAAGATCAAAACTAGAATCAATCACATGATGCAAATGATGCTATGACATGATGCAAAGGCATACCAAGTGCAATGAATGGTCATACAAGAGATGAGATGCAAATGGATGCATGCTTTGAAGTTTGAAAGTTCATGAAATTATGGAATGAAATGGATGCAAATCATGGAAAATGAATGAAGAAATGATTAAGCATGATTCTAACATGTCTTAAGATGTCTAAGATGACATATGAATGCATGAAATGTCATGGAAAGTTCATGTGTTGATGCATATGCAAGATGAATGCAAATGAAGATGCAAAATTAGGGTTTTAAGGCAACATGAGATGCATATGATCAAAACAGAAGAAAATGACATGAGTAAAAATTTCAAATTAGCTCAAACAAACCCTAAACCCATATGATATCACACCCCAAAGGAGAAGGTATAACTCTTAACCTAAAGAAAGTTATGAGTTTTCTAAGTTTGCTAGGGTTTTTGGGTACCTTAAAAGGAAAAATGCAAATCAATTGGAAAATGAAAGATAAATTCATGCCAAAAATATCCTAGAAACTAAATGTTATATGGAAAACAATGCAAAAAGAATCATCATTAAACCCTTCATGGTTAGGCAGAAAATATGTTTCAAAGTTAGGGTTCAAAAATAAGATTTAAATGAACCCTAAATTCAAAGAAAATGTCAAAATAGGATCAAAACCAAAAAGAAATTTTTATGGAGGGTTTGATAATGTTTCTAAATATCGTAAGATGCAATGTGAATTTTTTTGTGATTTTTAGAAACCTAAATGGTATTTTAATTAATTAATTTCCATTAATTAATTAAAATAAACATTTAAATATTTTAAAAATGCTTTTTGAATGCAAAAAATAAAATAAAAAATGTTTTTGGATGAAGAAAAATATTTGAATCAGAAATGCAAAGTTTAAAATTTTTTGGATGAGTTTTGATATTTTAAATAAAATGCACAAAATAAATGAAAAGAAAATAAAATAAATATGAATAAAGAGAAAGTCAGCGCATCTGATGGCTGAGGTTTAAACTGGGAATGGAGGGAAAGACTGCGCGTCATATCCTATGGCTCTTATTCAAACTGATTTAATTATTTAATTAATTTAATTAATACGAATTAAACCCTAAGTGAACTAATCCTGGCCATCCGTTCCTAAACTAAACTTGATCCAAAGGCCCAGAATGCATCTGGCAAACTAAACCCTAATTAAGCCCTAATCACTTTCAGATGACCGGAACAGTGCTCCGGTCGTCTTCTCCGGCGAGACCAAACAATCAACTTCTTCCCTAGGCCATTTTAGGAGCTCTAAAGTTCCAGATCAAACCCCCAAACTTTCCCAAGCCTAAATCTACCCTCAAAACAAATTTCTAATGGATCATGAACAAGATACGAATCAAAACTCAAAAATGGAAAAAATTTCAGAAACACGATACAGACTCAATACTCAATCATTTTCAAAACCAACAAGTGCAGTGTGATCAGTGAAGCATGTAGATCATTTCTATAACTTAAAAAATAAGTTCTGGAAAATTTGTTATTGAGGTATACCTGATATGAAGCTTTTCAGTTTGGCACCTTCTGGACCTCTCTCTTGTGCAAATAGCCTCCACTTGATCCCCTGATGATGTTGCAAGGCTTTGAATAAGTTGAAATGAGCTGGTTTGAGAGGTTGCAACTCAACTGTACTGAAATCATGTTTTGCTTTCAGGGGCTTTCAGGCTTGTTTAATGGTTGGGAAAGGTTCTATGGATGATGGTGAGTTGATCTATGTAATTTGTTTGAAGTTTTATGGCTTGTGTAGAGAGAATCGAAAGTTTGAAGGTGGAGAGGATTTCTTGTGAAACTTGGCTTGTGTGTGGTTCTGAGCTCCAAGGTTATGTGAATTGGCTTGCTTTTGGTCCACATAACAAGTCTCTATTGGCCAGAGAGTGGTTGTGGCTGCAGTTGATTGGAATGGGGTGATTTGCAAAAAGTCAACATTATGTGTACTTGAGGTATGGGCTATGGAAGGAGTTGTTCAAGGGCATGTCTTGGTTCAACATTGATCAAGGAGGTCCATGGAAAATGATTTGGGGTGCTGCAGCAAGTGTATGAGAAGATTCATGCCATTTTGCAAATTTGAAGAACTTTGGCCCTTTTTGAATTTCTTGAAGTTCAAGGCATGAAAATGAATGATTCTTTGGGCAATTCTGATCACAATGCATTGTACTATGTTTGTATGATGCTTAGAGATGCATTAGAGGTCACAAAATGACCTGGCAAATGGTTTTGCAAAAAATCCTCTTTGGTGTATTCTTGAAAATTATAGGATTTTTGCCAACTTTGCAAGGCCATAAATTGAGTTCCATAATGAATTAGAACATGTTCTTGTACTTTTTGAAAAGGGAATGATCCAATCTACAACTTTCATGACTAACAATTTTTCATTTGAAGCATTTTTGGTTGAGAAAGAGGAGGTTGAAGAACTTTCCCAAAATGGAAAGTTTCCATTACAAGTCATTTCCATTTTTGGCAACTTTTGGTTTAGCTAAAATTTCTTCAATTTTGTGAACTTCCAAGCACTTAATTGATCAAGTAAAGATCATATAACTTCAATTTGATGAAAATATCACTTTGGTTCCATTGTTGGGGGCCTCAGATGCCCTGATTTTGCTCTGACTTGCTCAAGAAGTTACCCAATGAACAGATGACTTCCACAATGAATTTCTTCATCAAACTTGGTACACATGATCCTTATAACATCTTAAGACTATTAGAAAAAAGAATGACCCAAAAATTTGGAGTTAAGGCCTCTGAAACCAAAACCCTAATTTTGGTCATCTGTGTAGTGAAACCCTAGCTCTGCTTCCATGCCTTGCCAGTTCTTGTGATTTCTTGACTTCCTTGATCTTTGAGGGATATAATATGATGATAGAACACACATGGACCCTCCTGGAATGAGTGGAGACCTTTGGAGTGGCTCAGATGGATCCTTGGATTGCTCATATCACAACCCCTAGATGCAGATGAACTTGAACTAATGTAGTGAAACAAAAATGCAATATGAGATGGTATGCTTATACTAATGTAAACATGAAAGATCACAAGCCAATGGTGTGAAATTAGTGAGGGAAAATTTGGGTTGTTTACAGCTGCCCCTATTCAAACATGAGTTAACTGTGCAGGATGTAAGCGCCTGGCTTAACAGACAAACAAGATAACTTGTGGTTGAATACCAAAGACAGTCCAAAATTTGCACTCGCTGGGGAGAAGAAGAAAAGGGATATAAATTTTAACAGATAGTATAGTATGATTATCAAATGAAGGCGATGGAGGACGACCATCAAGCAGAGGATGACTGCTGGGGATAAAGCGGAAAGCAAAAGCAATGACGGGGACGACCGACAAGCTGGGGAGATAAAGAGACCACGACGGGGACGGCCATTGGGTAAATAAACAAGATTCTTTGGGGATTAAAGTAACGACAATGATGGGGACAGCCATCAGGTTTGCAAAGTAACGTAAACAACGATGGGGACGGCCATGGGTTTAAAGAATAAATCAAATAATGATGAGGGACGGTCATCAAAGGTGAAGGACGATCACCTAGCAGGGGACGGCTGCTCTTTATCACGACATAGGTCGAATGTCGGATAGAAAAGGTCGACGATATGGACGGCCATCGGACAAAATGATTAAGGACGATCATCAAGAGGTGAAGGACGATCACATAGCAGGGTACGACTGCTCTCGGGGTTTATCACGACATAGGACGAATGTCGGATAACAAGATCAACGATGGGGACGACCATCAGATAAAATGATGAGGGACTGTCATCAGAAGGTGAAGGACGATCACCTAGCAGGGGACGAATGCTAAATATCACGACATAGGATGAATTTTGGACAACAAGATCAACGATGGGGACGGCCATCGGATAAAATGATGAGGGACGGTCATCAGAAGGTGAAGGACGATCACCTAGCAGGGGACGGCTGCTAAATATCACGACATAGGATGAATGTCAGATATGGAAGGGTTCCAATAATGGAGACTCCGCTGGGGAAACGATGAGGGACGGTCATCCAAAGGTGAAGGACAATCACCTGGAAGGGTACGGCTGCCAAAAGTATCGCGACATAGGACGAATGTCGGATAGGAGAAAAGTTGTTCTGCTGGGGAATGGTAAACATGGACGAGTGTTTACGCTCAAGAATAAAAGGTATAAGTGTTTTGACGCTGTGTATAGATTAAAGATGCGGACGAGCATCCTTAAGACCGTGATACAAATGAGTATCGGTAGAAACAAACGCTGACGCGTGTTCAGAGATGATGATACGGACGAGTACCAACTGGTTAACAAAGACCACGGACGAGTGTCGAATCTGCTTGAAGAGTGATATATATATATATATATATATATATATATATATATATATATATATATATATATACAAAATACGGACAAGTATCTGTATAAGTATGAGTGAGTATTGTGAAGTACGAGAAAGACACAGACGAGTGTTCAACTTGCTGGGGAAAGGTGACACGGACGAGTGTCAAAATAGTATATAGGTATCTGTATCTGAGAATGCAAAGAGGGTATTTGGCTTATATCTACAGGAGAATAGTATGACACGGACGAGTGTCGAAAGAGTATATATGAACAGGCATTTGTGTTGGGGAGTGCAAAGGGGACACTTTGGCTTTTATTGGCAAGGCATGTGAGCTTTTATATACATTGCTGATGAAATGCTGGTGGTATTTGCGGGTAACTGGTTCCAACCAGGCTTGTGATCATGCAAATGTTTGATTTTTGCCGTAATACTCCGTTTTAGACGGAATGCTACGCTCTGTGGGGAAAAATGATGCTAATGCTATGATTATGCAAAAAGAGAAACCGATCCGGGATTTGGATCCCGCCGTTGTGAAGATCTCTGGCTGATCTGCTTGGGGGGATATCCCAGCTGGGGGGGAGATCTTTGGTAGGTCTATTAAGATATATAGCTCTGCTTGGGGAACTAGATCATTGATAGACCTATACTGTAAGGAGAAGCCCAACTGGGGATAAGGAAGCTCCCGTCACTTTGTTGTGTGAGAATTTCAGGCATTGCTCTTCTGGGGAGAGGCTGGAACTTCTGCGGGGAGATAGTTCTTTTATCTTTGAGAGACCTGGCAATCTTCTTGGGGAAGAAAAGATCACTGAACAATCTTCCTAGAGAACTCTGTGGGGATCCTGGCTAGGGAAGCTCCTGTTGAATAGACTTATGCTAGGGATGAGGAGGTTTTGACAACTCCGTTGGGAAAAAGCATTCCAGATGTTGCTTGGAGGAGGTATGTTGGGGAAGTGTTGCTTGGCATGCCCCATGCTGCATATTGAATACCTGCAACCTGTTAAGACAGAGAGACACACAAGTATCCCGAGGTATCCCTTACCGGATTCCATCATAGGAGTTAGATATTCCTTAGAGTAAATATATTTCCTGCAAGCATTTATTAAGAATGGCTCATTTTTTTATGCAAATATCATATTACAGATATTGGACATTTTGCAAACGAAACAAAAATTTACAAAAAGAGATGTGACTGAAAATTCTAATTTTATTAATTTGGGTGTTTTGAATTGGCAAATACAGTCAAAGAAACAGATCCCCTAAAATGAGGAGATTGTTATAAATTGAGAAAAATAAAAGTGCTGGCAATGTTGACGACGCTCCGGAGAGCTTCCTTTGCTATGACCTGTATGACCTTGACGTTCTTCTCATCTTGCTTTTTGAAGAAGGTTGATTCTATACGATGCTTTATCCTTTCGAAACATGTCGTGTTGTAAATGATACAGACGAATTCAGAATGCAGTTGTTCGCTTATTCCCTGATTTTGCGTGGATCGCCCTTTCGGGTTTTCGATCCACCGGGATACCCATTTTTGCCTGAGCTGTCCAATGCGGCTTTTCAACTCAGCGGGTGTACATTTTTTCAATTTTCCCTTATTTTTTCCCGAGTCTTTTATTCTGTTTTTGACTCACCGGGATGCCCTATTTTTGCCTGGACTTTCATTCAATTTTTATGTCCAGCGGGTCATTTTATGCGAAGTATTTTTTAACTGCATCTGAATTCAAAGGGGATAAGAAATCTTCACCGTCCATAGTGGTGAGTGTAAACACCCCAAATTTTCCCTCACTAATTTCACCATTGACTTGTGATATTTTCTTCTTTGCATGAGTTTAAGCATTTTTGTTCCATCTGCATAGTTCAAGTTCATCTGTATCTAGGGTTGGTGATCTGAGCAATCCAAGGATCCATCTGAGACACTCCAAAGGTCTCCAATCATTCCAAGAGGGACCATGTGTGTTCTATCATCATATTATATCCCTCAAAGATCAAGGGAGTCAAAGAAATCACAAGAACTTGGAAAGCATGGAAGCAGAGCTAGGGCTTCAATACACAGATGACCTGAAATTAGTGTTTTGGTTTCAGAGGTCATAACTCCAAAACATTTTGTCATTTTTGTTTCTAATAGTCTGATTATGTTATAAGGACCGTGTATACCAAGTTTGATGAAGAAATTCATTGTGGAAGTCATTTGTTCACTTGGTAACTTCTTGAGCAAGTTAGAGCAAAATCAGGGCATCTAAGGCCCCCAACAATGGAACCCAAGGGGTATTTTCATCAAATTGAAGTTATATGATCTTTATTTGATCATTGAAGTACTTGGAAGTTCAAAAATTGAAGAAATTTGAGATAAACCAAAAGTTACCAAAAATGGAAATGACTTGTAATGGAAATTTTCCATTTTGGGAAAGTTTTTCAACCTCCTCTTTCTCAACCAAAAATGCTTCAAATGAAAAATTGTTGGTCATGAAAGTTGTAGATTGGATAATTCCCTTTTAAAAAAGTACAAGAACATGTTCTAATTTATTATGGAACTCAAGTTATGGCCTTGCAAAGTTGGGAAATATCCTATAATTTTCACTTTCACACCAAAGAGGATTTTTTGCAATTTCACATACCAAGCCATTTTGTGACCTCTAATCACTCTCTAAGCATCATACAAACATAGTACATTGCATTGTGACCAGAATTGCCCAAAGAATCACAAGTTTCTATGGCTTGTATCACAAGAAATCACAAAAGAGGCAAAATGCATAACACTTGCAAAACCTATGAAAGCCATGCCTCTAAGCCATCCAGCTGCATAAAATGAATCCCATGGCTCTCCTTGATCAATGCTGAACCAGGACATGCCCTAAAACAGCTGCTACATGAGCCCATACCTCACGTACACAAGTTGTTAACTTTTTGCAACTTGCCACATACCAATCACCACAGTCCACCACCCACTTTCTGACCTATCAAGACATATTATGTGGACTGAAAGCAAGCTACTTCACATAACATTGGAGCTCAGAACCTCTCATAAGCCAAGTTTTCACAAAATCACCTTCAACCTTCAAGCTTTTGATTCTCTCTGTCCAACCACTCAAACCTCAAACAAACTTCACCATTCAACTCACCATCATCAATAGAATCTTTCCCAACCATCAAACAAGCCTGAAACCTCACAAACATAAAACACGATTTCAGACCAGTTGAGTTACAACCCCTTAATCCAGCCATTTTAAACTCTTTCAAAGCATTGCAATAGCATCAGGGGATCAAGTGGAAGCCATTTGCACAAGAGGGAGGTCCAGAAAGTGCCAAACTGAGAAAGCTCAAGCTCAGGTAACCCCAAGAACGTTTTTTTCCATAAATCAAATTTTAAGTTCCTAAATGAATCTATGTGATGTGCTGATCATGCTGATGTCTTTATTTTTGAAAATGGTTGCATATTAAGGATTTCATGAACTTGTGAAAGTTTTGACATTTTTAGGTTTTGATTCGAATCTTGATATTGATGAATGAGAAATGAATTTTAGGGCTAGATTCTTGTTTAGGGTGGTGAGTTGATCATTTCTGGAGAGTTTGAGAGTCTGGGTGGTGTTTTGAGGAAGCTCAGGGGAGGAGCTCACCGGAGAAGACGACCGGAAGTCTTCTCCGGCCACCTGAGATTAATTAGGGCTTAATCTGATTAATTAATGAACTTTGAATGTGGAGCGTAGGATTTAGGGTTCGCGCGTGTTTGGAGGGCCAGGATGATTTCACTTAACCCTAATCATTTTTAATTTAATTAATTAATTAGAATTAAGCCAGTTTGAATCTGGACCTTTGATCTGCGCGCCAGTGAACAGCTTTCTCCCAACTTTGAATCTGGTCCACTGGATTGGATTACTTTCTTTAAAATTCATTTTATTTTCATTTAAATTCCATTTTCTTTATCATTTTATTAAAAATACCTAGAAAAATCACAAAAAATATTTTCTTCTGCATTTTGATTCCAAATATTTTTCTTCAACCAAAAACATTTTTATTTTTATTTTTTGCATTAAAAAATCATTTTAAAATATTTAAATGTTTATTTTAATTAATTAATGGAAATTAATTAATTAAAATACCATTTAGGTTTCCAAAAATCACAAAAAAAATCATATTGCATCTTAAGACATTTAGAAACATTGTCAAACCATTCATACAAATTTCATTTTGGTTTTGAACATGTTTTGACATTTGTTTTGAATTTAGGGTTCATAAAATCCCCTTTTTGGAACCCTAACTTTGAAAATTCTTTTCTGCCTAATCATGAATGGTTTGATGATGGTTCTTTTTGCATTTTTTTCCATATAACATGTAGTATCTAGGATATTATTTTCATGAATTTATCTATTATTTTCAAATTGATTTGCTTTTTTCCTCTTAAGGTACCCAAATACCCTAGGTAACTTAGGAAAATCATAACTTCCTTTAGGTTAAGAGATGGACCTTCTCCTTTGGGGTGTGATATCATGTGGGGCTAGGGTTTGTTTGAGCTCATTTGTAAATTTTTATCATGAGAATTGTTTCTGTTTTGATCATTTGCATCTCATCCTTTCATGTAACCCTAATTTAACATCCATACTTGCAACTTACATTGCATTGCATGAACATATGAACTTGTCATGACAATATAAGCACTTGTATGCCATATTAGACATCTTAGGACATTGCTTGAACATTTCTTGGTCATTTATTCATACATTTTCTATGCTTTGAATCCATTTCATTGCATAGACATCCATGTGTTTTCATGCTTCCCACATGTCTCATTTGCATTCATTCTCTTGTATGATCATCCATTGCACTTTGTATGCCTTTGTATCATGTCATAGCATCATTTGAATCATGTGTATGCTTCTGGTTTTAGTTTTTACCTTTGCATATGTATCGTTCCATTTCATTTCGTTCCTTATGCATATTGTGCTAACATTTAAGGTGGTAAGTTAACTTGAGAAGTGAATTTGCCTTCACTTCTCATTTCTCTTCATCTTCTTCATATGCATCCTTGCTACATTTTTCATTGTCTTAGAGTGAGCTTGCTCATTCATATTCATCTCTCACTTTCTTTCTCTAAGTTACTTATCTTCTTCAGTGAAGTAAGTAACTTGTTTCTTCTGCTTCTCCTTCCTTCCATCTGCTTCTTCCATTGGTGGATTCTCTGAAGATCTCTCTTAAGCCTCACAAACCATAGGAACATCCAAGCATAATAATAATTAGGGTTGTGATTAGTCCCCCCTTTTAGCTTTTACCTTTGTTTCTTCTTTGTGTCTCTCTTCTCATCTCATCATTAGAGACTAAACCTTTAAGGTTTTAAGGCTTTGGAATTAGGGTTATGCCTGCATCCTTCTCTTGGGATGGAGGGTATAACTTTAATCCTAAGTGTTAAACCTTTAATTTGTTTAAATCTCTTAATCAAGCCATCTAATAATCACTAAGACATTAACTTGTAGCTTGGGCCTTACATTAGGGTTCTAATTCTTCCTTTATTGGTTAAGAAGAACTAACCCTAGTGTTTAATAGACAAGTCCTCCTCAAGTTGTCTTACAAACCATAAAAATCATTTCTTAATCTCACCCCTAATTAAAATCCACTTTAATAAAGGCTTGTTTTGTCATGAGGTTAATCCCTAATCATGGATTAAGTTGAGGTATCTTCCTCAGCTTAAGTGTGCTCATCTATTATCCTTCTATTAGGATGGTGTAATGAGTTCACTAATCCTTGATCATGGCTTAAATTCATTACTTAACACTAAACAAAAAACCCAAAAACATCTAAATAATCACAAGTAGGTCAATGATCTTAATCCTACATCATCATGGCTATTAAGTTGAGATGCATATCTCTTACTTAGGTATTCTTATTATCCCTAATCAGGGAGGATATAATGAGTTTACAAGCCCTTGATTTAGGCTTAAGCTCATAATCCTATGCAAAACAACAAAAACAATAACAAAACAGAAAACACAAAAAGCAAACCATAATCGTCTCCTTCGGGATTCATTCCTCATCATCTTCATTCATAAGCGAGAATTTGCATCTTACGTCTAATGCAAGACAGTTAGCACTCGAGCCAGACGAGTCATACACTCGAGCATAGACAAGCAAGCAGTTCATCAGTCAATTTATCTTTCAGTCTCTTTGAGTAGAACTACGGTGTTCTGACTTCCTCATTGCACGCGAGGATACGTAGGCATAACTTAACAGTTATCGAACAAAAGTCTCTGTGTCTTCCCCCTCTTCTAGCATTCTCTTTTAAGCCGCAGTCCTGAGCACTTCACTCTTTTTTTTGCACTGACACTTGTATATTCTTTTTCCAGCTTTTGCATACAGACAACACATACACTTACCCCTTTAAACACAAACTTTCAAGCATGGATCCCGTCGAGTACGACGGACAATCTGGGTGCTAATACCTTCCCAGGTTGTAACCAACCCCCTTTCTCGGTTTCTCTGGTTCGCAACCGTCTTATCCATCTTTTTTCTAGGTTTATGCAGCATTACCTTTCCTTCGGGATAAAAATGCCTAGCTGGCGACTCTATTCACCTTCATTTCATTCTCTCCTCTCGCCGACCGTTCGCGTTTGTACCCTATCTGACTCGGGTGTCCTTTCGGGGGAGCGACAGCTTGGCGACTCTGTTGGGGAACCTTTATACTACAACCAGGGCTTCTGGTTCTTTTTGTGTTTTCCTTCTAGCGCTAGTTTGATTTGTGTTTACAGGGGTGTTATGTTTTACTTGTGCTTATTTATTTGCTTTATTTATTGCTTTTTGTACAACTTTATTTATTGCTTTTCATTTACAGTTTTTATGCATTTCATACCGTCATTATCATGTGTTGGATCTGCTGTTTCTTTGGTGGGAGGGAATCATTGAGTGATTAAGGTCCTATATCTGGGACCTGAGTGACACATAGGCTAGAGTGGCTTCGTATTCTTTCCAATTCCATTTCGGTCTGGTTCAGGAATATGAAACACGGTTCAGACGTGGGTTTCTTCTTGAGAACTCGGTGCTACGGATATCCTGTAGTACTAGGGCTATCTGGGAAGCCTGTTAAGTCTGGATGACCTTTTTATGACCTTCAACATCTGAGGTGAAGTAGAGGAGGATCTTTTATGGTTATTGTAAACACTGTACCTCCGGGTTAAAAGTGTTTACACTTCTCATAACTGATTCAAGTCTGAGGATCCTTATTCTAGAACATTACATGTGAAGGGGTTGGGATGTTTACAGGTTTGCAGGAACCCTCGGCCTCATCATACCTTGTTACTAGATGTGTTAAGGTTGTATTATTTGGACAGTTCTTGTGATTACCTTGGACTTGTGGCTCTTTATTTAAGTCCCCCACCTGGTAACTGGATTTCTAGGCCTCCATCCGAACTTTTGAACACACATGGACTTTATCCAGGCAGATAGCTAGATCCAGCACTTGATCACAAACCCTTTGCATATCATTTTGCATACATCATTTTTGCATCATTTAACATTTGCTTATTTGTTTTACAGGGTATCCACCATATTGTCTTTGGTTTGGTTTTGACCCCTTCTGCTACTCAGACTTCTCCAGTTATCTTCTCCAGCACTTTCATTAGTTTGTCTTCACCAGAGACCCCCTCCAGTTATCTTCTCCAATCTTCAACAGCTATCTTCATCATAGTTTATCTCAGCTTCTTCACCAGCACCCATTATCAGTATGGACACTTCAAGAAAGAGCAATATCACTTACCACTTCTCTGAGCCCACCCTGACTGGCATCAGGCAGATTCAGTCTCTCATTACTCCTGATCATGTTCCACTATTCAGAGAACATTATGAAGGAATATTGGACATGGTTATGGACCTAGATGCATCTCAGAGGAGCATGATCCATACTTGCTTGCAGTTTTATGACCCTCCTCTCAGATGCTTCACATTCCCTGATTGTCAGTTGGGGCCTCTGCTAGAAGAATTTTCCATGTTGTTTGGAGTTCCTATCAGGGAGGGATTCCTTTCAACCCTGAGATGGTGGCTCCCAAGAATGAAGACATAGCTAGGGCATTGAATTTGGAGCCTGCCCTCATTGATCAGAGCCTGACCACCAAGGCTGGGGTTTCAGGCCTTCACCTAAACTTCTTGATCTCCCAGGCCACCCTGCATGCTGTAGTAGGGGAATGGAATGCTGTATGTGCTCTCTTGGCACTCAACATATATGGGATTATCCTGTTTGTAGATGAGCCAAAATTTGTGAGTAAGAATGCCATTCACCTGTTCTTATTGAGGAACCCAGTCCCTACCTTGCTTGGAGAATTCTACTACTCAGTACACCAGAGGAATGAGAAGCAAAGAGGAAGACTGGTCAGATGATGTGCTCCCCTCTATTACTCTTAGCTGCTAAGACATTTGCCAAAGTCAAATACTTTCCTGAACCCCCATCAGCAAAATAACTGGGCTAAGGGATTTATTGCCTTGACATCAGAAGACATCAGACGGTGCACTCAGAGCACCAAAGGCAAGGACATCCTTAATAGTTGTGGACAATATCCTAATGTGCCTTTGATAGGAGTGAAAGGTTGCATTAACTACAACCCTTTACTGTTTAAAAGACAATTAGGGTATGCTTTGGTTCATCCTCCCAAAGGGCAAGATTTGACTAAGACCCTCTACTGTGAAATCCAGCCCAACTCTGCTATTGTCAGACAAGCTTCCTGGGCTTGGGATAACATTCAGACTAAGGGAACAACCATCCTTGGCAAGTGCAACAACATTGCTTCAGCATAATATTCTGATTGGTCTCGTACTAGAGCTCAGATCACCCGGATGCCATTTACCTTGGATGATACACCTGGACCTTCAACAGTGCAACCTGTAGCTACTGTCAGTTTGGAAGAGTTTGAGAAGTTGAAAGAAAGGAATACTCAGCTCTCTGAAGCCTTGAAGAATACTCTCTGGGAGAGAAATGACAGTCGTCTAGATAATGAGAGATTGGAAAGGCTCAGGATTGAGCACCTGACCAAGATTGATAAGACGGATGACTACATCAGAAAGGCTAGGGCATGGGAGTTAGTACTGAAGAATGCTTTCAAGGAAGCAAAGACTCAGAAGGCTATGGAAGAGCACTACTTAGAGGAAATCCAGGCTAGGTGGATCAGGATCACTGAAGCCGGTACACAGGAAGACCAGAGAACCCAAGATAAGATAGAGCAACTGGAGGCTAGTGAGAAGAAGCATCAGGAGGCATTATTAGTAGCTCAGAAGGAGATATCTGAATTGAAACTCTGGGCGGGGTTGAAAAGGTCAAAGGATCAGGATAAGCATAAGAAGTTGACCAATGCCATTGCTACCGGGAACCTCCTCATCAAGACTATCACAGAGCATCTAGTGGGTCTAGTGACTGAGGCCCTCCTGAAGAAAGTCAGAGAGGATGACTTTGGATTAGATGTTTGACTCTTTTGCTTGTACTTTCCTTTTGTTGTACTTTTGATTTTGTTTTTGTATTTTGACCCACCATGGGAATATTATCTGTAATCAAACTATGTATTTTCACTCTTTGTAATATATCAGTTTGTATTAGTTTTGGTGGGCTTTATCTATCTCTACAACATCATCAGCATTTCCCCGAGGTCTGGGAAGGTCAAAACCAAAGAACCAAACCGGATACCCTTGGAAGACAAATAGGCATCCTGCATTGCATATTAACATCTTCTCTTTGTTTTGTAGGTTTTTGTTTGTTATTGTTTCTCACTTTGTTGTGATTTCAGGAAACATTGCTCGCAGAAGAGTGCTCCCTGTCAACAGAATACCCCGATACCCGACAAGAAACAACCTTCCGGGACTCCAGATGGATCAAGTTCAGCAAGACTTGAATGAAGTAAGGACCCAAATGGCCAATGAGAGGGTTGAGATGAGGAATCAAATGACCCAATTCATGACTGTAATGACTGGTTTAGCTCAGAGCCAGGAAAGACTAAGGGAGTTGGTTGAAAGAAAAACTCCTGAAGAACACCATCCAGGTAAAGGGGGTACCAGTAACAATGATCACGTGAAACCTCGCACTGATCCACCAGAGTTTGGGCCTCATCTGAACCCAGAAATCAATGCCATAAGGAATACTCAGGGTAAAACTGCTGGAGGAAGGGTCTTGCAATAGGATCCCCAAGAAGAGCAGTTTACAGTAGTCAGGGCTGGAGACGAAGTTTATGACCGTCGGTTGGATGAGATGGCCGAAAATCTGAGATCTCTTAAATCCCAGAATTCCCTAGGTTTTGATGTCATGGACATGGGATTGGTGGAAGGGGTGAGAATTCCTCACAAGTTCAAACCCCCGTGTTTTGAAAGATATAATGGCACATCCTGCCCACGCACCCACCTTCAATCATTCTTGGGAAGATTAAAAGCATACACCATGGACGAGAAGCTATGGATGTTTTACTTTGAGGATAGTCTAACAGGGGCATCCCGAGAATGGTATTCCCACTTGACTAGAGCCACAGTGAGGAACTGGAAAGACTTGGCTGAAGCTTTTATCCGTCAGTATCAGTATAACCAGGACATGGCTCCAAACAGGACCCTTCTAATGGGAATGTATCAATCTTCCCGTGAAAGCTTTAGAGAATATGCCCAAAGGTGGAGGCAACTGGCTGCTGCAGTTCAACCCCCCATGTCTTAAAGGGAGATGGCAGACATGTTCATGAATACCCTCCAGGGAACATATATTGACAGATTGGCTTCATTTTCTTCTACCAGCTTCGCAGATGTGGTGATAGCTGGGGAAAGAATAGAGAGCCTATTGAAGATGGGGAAGATTTCCGACAACGGTGCTAGTTCAAGCAGTACAAGGAAGCCATTTGCTGGGCCTCGTAGATCTGGTGAGACAAATTTTGTACACATGGGAAGAGGGAAACCCCATTACCTGACCAGAACAGTTGTTGCTGTTACTATCCCTGCTCCACCGCCTCAGTATACCCAACAACCACAACACTTTCCGCAACAACAACAATTTCCTCAACAGAGATCATATAACAACAATAACAACAATCAACAACAATGCCCTTTTCAACATCGGCCACCTGATCCTTAAAACCTTTCGAGAAACTACGATGTCAACGCTAAGTGTGCTTTTCATTCCAACGCACCTGGCCACTCTACGGAAAAATGCAGGGCTCTGCATATGAAGGTCCAGGATCTGGTAGATTTAAAGGCCCTGAACTTTGCACATCCTCCCAATGTAATGAAAAATCCTATGCCAAGCCACAATAGGCCAAGGATTAATGCTATAGAGGATGGCTCACCCATGAGTTTAATAGAAGACATTGCATGTATTCAGACACCTCCGGCGGAGGTTAAAGCCCAGCTTTTAAAATGCCAAGTGTATCCAGGTTGTGAGGCCTGTTGTGAATTATGGAAACTTTCCGAGAATGGGTGTGAAAGCTTGAAGAATGGCATCAATAGTTTGATCAGAGAGGGAATTCTGCAAATTACAACCACAACTTCTACAACACTAGCAACTCTTTTATCAACAACAAGTGAATCTTCTATAAATGCAACAACCATTGTTCCTATTGATTCTTCTACAACCGCAACAACCATTGTTCCTACTGATTCATCTACAACTTCAACAATTACTTCTTCCATCACCTCGGCACACAACAATTCATTTGCACCTGCTACTACAACTTCAGCAACCACCAACAATGATGTTTCCATTGTCACAATTTATTATGACCCGACAACGGTCCCGAATTCCAGCAACTTTCAACAAACTCAACAAAGCTTCAATTCACCTCCACCAACATCCACCAGAGGTCCTGTTACTATTTTCTATGATCCACAGACAATTACGGTTCTAACATCTACTGCAGTAAGCCCAATCACTATCACGGTGCCCGGGCCAATTCCATATGATAAAGATAGTGCCATACCATGGCATTACGGTGCTGATCTTTACTGCAACGGAGAGAAAGTCCTTCTTGATTCTCCAGTTCTCACTCCCCAAGTAGATAATGTCGGGGGAGGCGGAGGCTTCACCTGAAGCGGAAGTCTCTTCGCGTCACAAGCTCCCAGAATTAATACTGAGGCAGAGGCTGCTGCCAAAGCCAAAGGGAAAAGTGTGATACCTGAAGAATCCGCACCAAAAGAAACTCATAAATCATCCTTCGATCAAGATGTGGATGAGTTTATGAGAATTATTAAAAGAAGTGACTATAAAGTTGTGGACCAGCTCATCGGGATGCTCTACTCAAAGTTCTGCACGCAGCCTACGTGCCAGAAGAGATCACAGTAAATCAGCTGGAAATGGTGGTGTCAAATGTCAATACTAGCCCTGGGCTAGGTTTTACTGATGCTGATATGACAACAGAAGGACGTCACCACAACAAAGCTTTGCACATAACCCTGGAGTGCAAAGGAGCTGTACTCTCTCATGTTCTTGTAGACACTGGGTCCTCACTCAATGTCTTACCCAAGAAAGCTCTTGTCAAGCTCGAATATGATGGGATAGCTCTCTGGCCAAGCAACCTTGTGGTCAGGGCTTTTGATGGCTCCAAAAGATCTGTTCTTGGAGAGGTGGAACTTCCAGTGATAATCGGTCCACAAGTCTTTAAGACCATTTTCTATGTGATGGACATATATCCTGATTACAGTTGTTTGTTAGGTCGACCATGGATTCACGCTGCAGGCGCAATAACGTCGACCCTTCACCAGAAATTGAAGTATGAATGGGAAGGATAGATTATCACCATTTGTGGTGAAGAGGACATATTTGATAGCCATCTGGATACATACAAGTATATTGAGATGGATGGTGAAATCCATGAGACAATGAGCCAAGGGTTCGAGGCCCTGAATGTCAATGAGGCTACTGAAGTATTTGCTGCATCCCAGGAAGACAGGATGGGTACTTCAATTGTTTCCTATCAGCAAGCCCGGAAGGTTGTTGAAGACGGTAATGCCCAAGGTTGGGGCAAGCTGCTGCCGGTGGAAAAGAAGGAGGATAGATTCGGTTTGGGTTATAGACCATTTCGATAATATTAACTAGAGGCTGCAAAAGAGCCCAAGTTCATCAGTGGGGGGATGCTCACCCCAGATGCTGTTAACAACCTGGAAGATGAGGCAGAAAGCGACCGCAACCTGGAAAGCTGGATACGTCCAAGGATCCCGGGGAACCAAGTCCTTAACTGGTCTTCCCAGGAAATTATAAGGGTTACTTATGCAGAGTAATTATTATTTCCTGTCTTTTTAGCATGCATAAAGTCCTGCATCTTGCCCAAAGTGTCAGGACTTATTTTGTAATAGGGCCATATTGTAATTTTGTGCAAATGGATTAATCAATGAATATCGGACATCTTTTGCAAACAAGTCTCTTTTTCGCTCACTGTCTTTTCATTTTTCGCTTTTGTACAAAACAATAAAATGGCAATGTTTTCAAAATAAATAACTTCATTTTCACTTTTTCTAAACAAGATTAAAACTGATCACTAAAACGAACCAATCTCAAACCTTGCAGAGATTATCCTCCAGATTGCACCGACAACAGCACTGTTATGACATGGTATGACTTCGACAATCCAATTAAACAAGCTGATGAAAGGGTTGAAGAAGACTATGAGTTACCTGAAGAGTTAGCCAGGTTGTTGAGGCAAGAAGAGAAAGAGATCACTCCTCATCAGGAGGAGGTTGAGACAGTTAATCTTGGTACCGAAGAGGATTTGAAAGAGGTGAAGATCGGGGCCAGTCTGCAGGCTTCAGTAAAGGAACAACTGATCGATATGCTTCGAGAATACGTTGACATCTTCGCTTGGTCCTATCAAGACATGCCAGGTCTGGATACAGACATTGTTATGCACAAGCTGCCTTTGAAAGAAGATTGTCCTCCAGTGAAGAAAAAGCTACGCCATACTCGCCCAGATATGGCCATGAAGATAAATGAAGAGGTACAAAAACAGTGGGACGTCGGTTTCCTTGCTGTGACTAGTTACCCGTTGTGGGTCGCTAATATTGTACCAGTTCCTAAGAAGGATGGCAAAGTACGGATGTGTGTGGATTACCGGGATCTAAACAGAGCTAGCCTGAAGGATGACTTCCCGTTACCTCACATTGATGTATTGGTGGACAACACAACTCAGTTCTCGGTGTTCTCTTTCATGGATGGATTTTCCGGGTATAATCAGATCAGAATGTCACCCAAAGACATGGAGAAGACTACCTTCATCACACCTTGGGGCACATTTTGTTATAAAGTAATGCCATTTGGACTGAAGAATGCCGGTGCTACTTATCAACAGGCTATGGTAACGTTATTCCACGATATGATCCACAAGGAAATTGAATACTACGTGGATGACATGATTACCAAGTCCCTTACTGAAGAAGACCATCTGGTGAACCTGCTGAAGTTGTTCAAGCGTCTGAGAAAGTACCAATTGAAGTTAAACCCCAACAAATGCACATTCGGGGTACGTTCCGGTAAACTGCTTGGATTTATCGTAAGTGAAAAGGGAATTGAAGTTGATCTTGACAAAGTCAAAGCTATTCAGGAGATGCCTGCACCTAGGACTGAAAAGGAAGTTCGGGGGTTCTTGGGCAGATTGAACTACATTTCACGATTCATATCTCACCTTACTGTAACCTGTGAGCCCCTTTTCAAATTGTTAAGAAAGGAACAAACGGTCAGGTGGAACAAAGATTGTCAGAAGGCTTTTGACAAAATCAAGGAGTACTTATAAGAACCTCCAATTCTTATGCCTCCAGTTGAAGGAAGACCTCTAATAATGTACCTGACAGTATTGGAAGGATCAATGGGGTGTTTATTGGGCCAGCATGACGAGTCTGGTCGAAAATAGTATGCAATATACTACCTAAGCAAAAAGTTTACCGACTGTGAACAACGTTATTCACTGCTCGAGAAAACTTGTTGTGCTTTAGCGTGGGCTGCTCGCCGGCTAAGACAGTATATGTTGACTCACACTAACTTATTGATCTCAAAAATGGATCCAGTCAAGTACATATTTGAGAAGCCAACACTTACTGGAAGGGTTGCAAGATGGCAAATGATTCTGACAGAGTATGACATTCAATACACATCTCAAAAAGCCATCAAGAGCAGTGTACTGTCTGACTATCTGGCTGAGCAACCCATTGATGATTATCAGCCCATGAGGTTTGACTTCCCTGATGAAGACATCATGTTCCTAAAAGCAAAATTTATGAAGAGCCTGTTCACATTGAAGGGCTTGACCCAGAAGAAGAATGGACAATGATGTTTGATGGGGCTGTCAATATGAATGGTCGTGGGGTGGGTGCAGTGCTCATTACACCTAAAGGAGTTCATATGCCTTTCTCGGCAAAACTCACCTTTGCATGCACTAACAACGAAGCTGAATACGAGGCCTGTATCATGGGTCTTGAGGAAGCCATTGACCTCAGGATCAAGACTTTAACTGTATTCGGGGATTTAGCTTTGGTAATCAATCAGACCAACGACAAATGGTACACTCACCAAGAGCATCTGATTCCGTACCATGACTATACGAGGAGATTATTGACTTTCTTCACAACAGTCAAACTTGAGTAAATCCCTCGAGACGTGAATCAGTTCGCAGACGCTTTAGCTACCATTTCCTCCATGATCAAAGTCCAAACTGCCAATTATGTGCCTCGGATTTCGGTATCCAGACTAGACCGACCAGCATAGGTATTCTCTGTGGATATTGTTAAAGATGACAAGCCTTGGTTCCATGATATCAAAAGCTTCTTAGAGGATCAAACATACCCACCTGGGGCATCATCCAATTATAAGAAGACATTAAGAAGACTGGTCGGTAGTTTCTTCCTTAATGTTGATGGTTCATTATTGATCACACTAAAATTCACCGTATTTCTGACTCCGATTTCGCATGCATTCTTAGCTTTTATTTTTATTTTGTTATGTTATTACTTTTTTTTCTTTGTTTTCAGGTTTTTTATGTAATCGGGGCCTAAATCGAGAAAAGGAGCGAAAAAGGAGTGGAAACGAACGAAAACCAAGAAATTCAGCTTTTTACACTTACGGCATCCACCGTGGTGGGCGACATGGGGTCTGCCATGACGTGGCCACGTCTCAAGACCACTCCACAACTGCCAATACCCATGATCCCCACTCTTTCATCCCACATTAGTCCCATGGAGGGCCCCACAAGGCAAAAACAGTTCCCTCCACTTTTTAGTGGAGGGGGCATCTTGGTCTTTTCATGCTCTTAGTTTTCCTATAAATAGGACCTTAGATTTTTGTTTTTCTTCATCCAAACATAGAATCTCTTAGGAATATATCAGTTTTAAAGTAGTTATCATTCCACATCGGGGTGTTACTGCAATCGAGTGATCGAGTCTGTATCTGTCTGTGTGATCGAGTTTTGGAGCACTCTGGGAGGAAGTTAATCCTGCCGCCATTTTAATTCCAGTTCGTATTTTACTTTTCCGCATTGCTTTACTTTCATTTATTATCCGCACTCGCACTTTATTTTATTTATTTCCTGCACTCGCTTTACTTTATTTATTTCTCGCACTCGCACTACTTTCGTTTATTTTCCGCACTCGCTTTAAATACCTTTATTTCCCGCACTCGCACTACTTTTATTTACTTTCCGCACTCGCACTACTTTTATTTACTTTCCGCACTCGCACTAAATTATTTTTATGAAAAATTATAAAAAGAACTTTTACTTTACTATGTCTAACTAAATCCATAAAGGTTAGAATGTTAGGATCATAATTAAACCAGTAATCCGTACAATTGTTCGTGGAAACACTTAAGGGCTATTTTATCTTTCAATCTAAAGAATTGTTTTTAACTATTTCAAAAACAGCCAAAAGCGCTTTGTCTAGTTCATTAGGAGTTTTTGGATTAAAAAGAAAAGGGATTTTAAAACGATTATCAGACGCGTTATGAAGTTTAGAGTATGGTTCATAAGAACCTCTTTTTGCTAAGAAATCCAGGTTAAAATACTTTTCAACTTAGTTAAGATACTATATTTCTTAAAAATAGGTTTACTACTCTAACGCAGTACGCACCTTTTTATCCGTGACAATAGGAGGGGTTAATTAGAGAGTACAACTCGGTTCTGAATACGCGAAAGCGACAGTTCCTGTTAAATTAGTTCTTTTCAAAGGAGAAAACATTGCCCATAAGTAGTTCTATTAACAAGTACTAGATTATCAATTGATTATGTGAATTACATTCGAGCCTACTTTAATAATTAGTTAAAATTATTATTTTATTTACCATTGCGCATTCCTTAAAACCCTTATATTCAGTTGCCTTAGATACACACCATAACAACAGGTACGATAGATTGGCACTTGGTCTCTGTGGATTTGACAATCTTTTATATTACTCTGACGTGTTCGTACACTTGCGAAAAACACGCATCAAGTTTTTGGCGCCGTTGCCGGGGACCAATTTCGTCAAATTTCATACCCTGTAGTTATACCGTTTAGACTAAGGTTGTTACCCACCGGTCAATGCGAAAGACTCGCAGTGCCGGAAGTTTAGTAGACCCTCTAGCTGAACCTGAACGTTACGCTCGCGCACGTTTGTTTTTCCTTAGGAATAGGAGAGCTATGGCCGAAGATCAAAACCGAATACCTCATAAGGACTTCTCCTAACCATCAAACGAGGAACCTAGTTCTAGTATAGTAAACCCCGTTATCCCAGCCAATAATTTTGAACTTATACCATCCATGCTGCAATTAGTGCAACAGAGACAATTCGCAAGTCTTGCTACTGAGAACCCAAACCAACATTTAAAAAACTTTCTTCAGTTAGCAGACACCTTTAAAACCAATGGAGCTCCTCATGAGGCGATACGCTTAAGATTATTTCCCTTTTCCCTCAGAGATAAAGCTCTATCATGGTTAGATTCTCTTCTACCCAATTCTATAACAACTTGGGATGACCTTAGAAAAGTATTCCTTTCTAGATATTTTCCCCCAAGTAAGACCGCTCTTCTTCGAAACCTAATAACCAGATTTACCCAACACCAAGGAGAGTCGTTGTTCGAAGCCTGGGAGAGATATAAAGAACTATTAAGAGCATGCCCACATCATGGCTTAGAGAATTGGCTAATCATTCAAACCTTCTATAATGGACTTCCTTATAACACTAAGATGATCATCAACGCTGCCACTGGTGGCGCACTGATGAACAAACCTTACCCTGAAGCTAGTGCCCTTATCGAGGATATGGCCCAAAACCATCAATCATGGGGAGTAGAACGAGCGACAGTGGAAAAGAAGGAAGCCCAAGGAGGAATACATGAGCTAAGCTCTATGGACATGATGCAAGCTAAAATGGACGCATTGGCCCTTAGAGTCGAACATATGTGTACAACCCCGAATACTGTAGCCGCAGTTTCGCCGAGTTGTGAGATATGTGGGATGCAAGGACACCAATCCGTCGAATGCAATCTGTTAAATGAGACCAATCCTGAGCAAGTGAACTACACCCAAGGGATCCCATTTTCAAACACATATAACCCTGGATGGAGGAATCACCCAAACTTCTCCTACAAAAATAATAACCCTATTCAAAATACCGCACCTCCGAGACAACAAGGTTACCAAGCCCCAAGAACAAATCAACCTATGCAACTTGTACCACCAAAACTGAGCCTTGAGAAAATTATGGAAAATTTTATCACCGCTCAAACACAACAAAACAAAGAGTTCATGAACCAAAACGTCCATGTTAACGAACTAATTACCCAGTTAGGAACCAAGGTTGATCAAATTATTACTCATAATAAGATGCTTGAAACCCAGATCTCTCAGGTAGCTTTAAACCAAGCCCCTCAGACTACACCTGGAGGACAGTTCCCTGGACAACCTCAACAAAACCCAAAAGGGCAAGAAAATGCCATTACTCTACGAAGTGGAACCGCTTATAAGGAACCTTCTAACCCTAGATTAAGTGATCTCGAAACTTCTGAGAGAAATGAGGAGAAGGAACCAGAGGAATCTGAAAACCGAGAAAGTCAAGAAAAAGGAGAAGAACCTAAAAATAAAACCTATGTACCACCACCGCCATACAAACCACCAATACCATACCCTCAAAGATTAAAGAAAACCCAAATCGATAATCAGTATCAAAAATTCGTTAAGATTATAGAAAAACTTCACGTAGAAATCCCCTTTACAGAAGCCATCACCCAAATACCTTCTTACGCTAAGTTTCTCAAAGATATACTTACAAATAAACATAAACTTGAAGATCCGAAACCCGTGGAATGTAATTCTATTTCCGAAAATAGGTTAGCAAAGAAAGATAAAGATCCCGAAAATTTTTCCATTCCTTGTATTTTGGGGAATCATGTCATCGAAAAGGCTTTTCTAGACTTAGGAGTTAGTGTGAGCTTAATGCCTTTAGCAGTTTGTGAGAGACTAAACTTAGGAGAATTACAACCTACTAAGATGTCACTTCAATTAGCCGATAGATCCGTTAAATACCCTATAGGCATACTTGAAGACGTCCCTGTTAAGATAGTTCAGCTGTTTATACCTACTGATTTTGTTGTCATGGACATTAAAGAAGATGACGACATACCAATCCTCCTCGTAGACCTTTCTTATCGACTGCTGGAGCCGTAATAGATGTTAAAAAAGGGAAACTAACCTTTGAGGTAGGTGACGAGAAGATAGAATTTATACTTTCGAAATTTCTTATGGCACCTGTAATAGGAGATGCTTGTTATGCCTTAGATATCATTGATGAATGCATTAGGGAATTAGAACAAGAAGAAGAAACTGAATCTATAAAATTGCCATCAACCCTTATTTTGGAAGATGACAATTACAAAGAACCCTACATTGATGATAACCTTCACGAATGTTTATCTCTTACCCCAGATCATATGCCTTGCCCTATGAAACCAACCGTAAAACTTAAGGGACTGCCTAAGAACCTGAGATACGAATTTCTTGATGAAGAAATGAACCGTCCAGTTATAGTCAGTGCTACCTTAAACCAAGAAGAAACAAACCAATTATTAGATGTTTTACGAAGGTATCCCTCAGCCTTAGGATATAAGATCTCAGATCTAAAAGGAATAAGCCCATCTGTATGCATGCATCAGATTTTGCTTGAAGAAGATTCAAAACCCTCCAGAGAACACCAACGAAGAATAAATCCTATGATGAGTAATGTAGTTAAGACTGAAGTTCTTAAATTACTAGAGGCAGGTATAATATATCAGATCTCGGACAGTAAATGGGTGAGTCCTGTGCATGTAGTACCTAAAAAGGGAGGCATCACAGTCGTGCAAAACGAGAAGGGCGAACTTGTAGCAAAAAGAACCGATGAAGGTTGGCGTATGTGCATAGACTATAGAAAATTAAATAAAGAAACTAGGAAGGACCATTTCCCTTTACCATTCATAGACCAAATGTTGGAGCACCTAGCCAGACACTCCTACTTTTGTTACCTAGATGGATATTCAGGATTCTTCCAAATACCTATTCACCCTGAAGATCAAGAAAAAACTACCTTTACATGCCCAGTTGGAACTTTTGCCTATAAAAGAATGCCTTTTGGACTCTGTAATGCTCCTGCCACTTTCCAACGCTGCATGATGTCTATCTTTGCAAACTATTTAGATGGAATCATGGAAGTATTTATGAAAGATTTCTCAGTTTGTGGATCTGATTTTAAAAACTGTCTTATCAACCTTGAGAAAATCCTGGAAAGATGTGTGGAGGTAAACCTTGTGCTAAATTAGGATTTTACCGACGTTTTATCAAGGACTTCTCCAAAATAACAAAGCCCTTAACCGGTCTATTAATGAAAGATGCTGAATTCATCTTCGATGAAAAATGTACTGAAGCATTTAATCTTCTGAAGCAAGCTCTGATCTCAGCACCTATAATGAAATCCCCTGATTGGTCAGAACCGTTTGAGATAATGTGTGACGTTAGTGACTATGATGTAGGAGCCATTCTAGGTCAGAGAAAAGATAAGAAGTTACACGTAATTTATTATGCCAGTAGAACCCTAGACGCTGCACAACTAAACTACGCAACAATCGAAAAAGAGCTCCTAGCTGTAGTTTTCGCCATACACAAATTTAGATCTTATCTAGTAGGAGCCAAAATTATAGTTTACACCGACCATGCTGCCATTCGTTACTTACTAAGTAAAAAGGATGCCAAACCTAGGCTAGAGTTTGATTTAGATATCCGTGATAAGAAAGGCACAGATAATGTAGTAGCTGATCACCTTTCTAGGCTAGAATACCTGAAACCTGACTCAGTACCCATAAATGACGATTTTGCCTATGATAGACTGATATCCCAACTAGAAACTATTGAAGATAATAACCCATACCCACATGAGCATTCTCATAAATCCTTAGCTATAGGTAATGCACCTTGGTATGCAGACTTTGTTAATTACCTAGCCGCTGACATCATACCCCCTGATCTAAACTACCACCGGAAGAAGAAGTTCTATAGTGATGTGATAAACTTCTATTGGGACGAACCATTTCTTTTCAAGAGAGGTAAAGATGGCATTTTCCGCCGTTGTGTTCCAGAAGAAGAGGTACATAATATAATTGAGCATTGTCACTCTGCACCCTATGGTGGACATGCAAGCACATCTAAGACCTATGCCAAGATTCTTCAAGCTGGCCTGTTCTGGCCTACTATGTGGCGTGATGTCCATGCTTTCATTGTAAAGTGTGACAGATGCCAACGCACAGGAAATATTTCAAGACGTAATGAAATGCCTCTAAGAAATATCCAAGAAGTAGAACTCTTCGACGTATGGGGTATAGACTTTATGGGACCGTTCCCACTATCTTTCGGAAATTAGTACATCTTAGTAGTTGTTGACTACGTGTCTAAATGGATTGAAGCTATCGCCGCACCCACGAACAACACCAGAGTAGTCATCAAATTATTCAAAAACTATATATTTCCCAGGTTTGGAACCCCCCGTTTAGTCATAAGTGATGGAGGATCACACTTCATATCGAGAATATTTGATAAACCTTTAAGCAAGTATGGAGTTAAGCATAAAGTAGCAACACCATACCACCCACAGACCAATGGACAAGTGGAAGTATCTAATAGGGAGATCAAACAAATTCTTGAGAAGACTGTCTCTATATCTAGAAAAGATTGGTCGCAGAAACTTCAAGAGGCATTATGGGCCTATAGAACTGCTTTCAAAACCCCTATAGGAACAACCCCTTATCAATTGGTCTATGAAAAATCATGTCACTTACCTTTTGAGTTAGAGCATAAGGCCTATTGGGCCATCAAAACTTTGAATTTGGATTACTTAACTGCTGGTGAGAAACGTATCCTTGATATCCATAAATTAGAAGAGCTCAGACAATCTTCCTATGAAAATGCCATCATATACAAAGAAAGAACAAAATCTTGGCATGACAAAAGAATCATAAGAAGAGACTTCAAAATAGGCGATCCTGTTCTCCTGTTCGATTATAGGTTACGACTTTTTCTAGGGAATCTTCGTTCGAGATGGACTGGCCCTTTCGAAGTATCTAAGATTCTAAGATCTAGTACTATTGAAATCAAGAACCAAACATGTAAACCGTTCATCGTCAATGGACAGAGGTTGAAGCCCTACGAAGGAGGTGACATCCCAACAGCATACACCTGCCATACTCTGAGGGATCCACCATATCCTTCAAATGATGTATAAAATCCGGTCGTCAAGCTAATGACGTTAAACAAACGCTACATGGGAGGCAACCCATGGTTTTCTTATTTATGTACATTTTAGTTATTTTTAATTTATTTTAATTTGTTTATTTTATTATTATGTCAGGACTAACGATTTAATGTTTTATGTGGTTTCAGGACTTGTTTGCTAACCTTGTGCAGAATGCAGAACCCCGATAACATGCACGTGGCCTTTAGAGACGATGCATAGAGAGAGCGTTAATATGTCCACATGAGACGCCCTATGGCTCCTACCAGGTACCCAGACCATGATTGCATGGATGCCTTGGGGATAGAGCCAAGCGTCAGATTCTTATGCCATCAACTCCAGTGGGATCAGTTTGACGATAGGAACAACACCTACAGGAACTTAACTCTAGAGTTCCTCAGGTCGTTTCATTATGATCCTTGGGCTGGACCCGATGGATATGCTATTTTCAGGTTGTTCGGGATTGACTACTCCTTCTCTCACAAAGAGTTTGGTGATTTACTAGGTTTTCAGACTACTCTTGATGCTATTCCAGAGACACCGATGGGGTATTTTATTAGCAAAGAAGTGGAAAAGTTTTGGTCTAACATCTCAGGTGGAGGGAGCCAAGATCCTTCCACTCAGTTTTCTCAGGTAATCCACAACCCTGCGTAAGGTACTTCCAGATGATTCTGGCACATTCTTTCATAGGTTTGCCAGATACAAAGACTCTGCTGAGTGAAGAGGAGATTTTCCTACTGTTTTGTGCGACTCAGTCTCGCCCAGTTGCTTGTGGCAACTTTCTGTTGAAGGGCCTTGCTAGTGTTTCCATATCATCTGTAGCCATCATACATGTCGGTGGGATTGTTACACAGATAGCTACTGCATTGGGCTTGTCTCGCAAATTATTGCACCTCAGGACCTTCTGCTGCTACACCACCCTGGATGTTGACTTTTGTCTTGACAGAGGACTGATGAGGAGGGCCTCTTTTGAGCCCAACACTTTCGGATTACTGATCGACGATGAAGTGATACATTACTTTACATTACCAGACCCGCTGATGACCAGTGTCCATGATCCTGCTAATTGGAGTTATGCTCTAGAGGGTTATGGAGAGACTGTCGAAGAGCCGAAATCACCTCCCGCCTCTGAGTACACTCCTACACCTCTTTCTCCCCGAATAACTGTTATGTCTAACAATATGTCTCTGCAGCCGCCTGATCTACAAACTCAGATTTATGAGCTCTGCAAGGAGACTGCCCTGCTCAAGCAGGAAGTAGCGGACTTGGAATTACAGATTCAGGTTTCTGATCTCACTCATGCCTCAGAGGCCGAATCTCTATATCAGGAGATTGAAGAGCTTCGGAGGGAGATAACTGAGATTCGTGGATCAAACCAGGAGGAGAAGCCTACCATATGATTCGTTCTACACTGACGATATTACCCTAGTATTTAATTTCTTTTTTTTCATGCTTTATTTTATTTCTCGCATCTCCAGACATATCTTACATTATTGCAACTAATGTCATTTTCTTTTTTTCATGTACTTTGAGTTTATCTTATATATATAGTATTTCGTGCACTAATGTCATTTTTTCTCTTTTCTTTTGATTTTTATTTTATATTGTCGAGCAAAGAAAAAAATAATAATATAAGACAAAAATATATTCATTTTTGTCTTCATAAAAAAAATATGCAAGCCTCATGACTTGGAAAAGAGAAGAAAACGCTATCCAGACCCCCCCGAAGACCAAAGGTGCAAGAGGGCCCAAAAGAAGATTTGAGAATCCAAGGCCCATCAGGAATTTGCCTTGTGGCGGGCGCCACAGGCCTATGGCGGGCGCCACGCCGTCTTCCCCTATTTCGGGGTTGATTCTTCATTTTCACCATTTTCACACCTTCCATCTTCAAAAACCCATTTTTATAACTTTCAAAAACCCCATTGAACCCCATTAAAGCTCCCCCATTTCCAAAATATCCACCATCTATAAAACCTATCCAAAATCCATTTTCATTTTCATCCACCACAAACCATAAAAATCAAACCTTTATCATTTCTCTCATAAACCTTTTTTACCACTTTTTCACTTCTTAAGGAGCAACAACAATGGAGTTCAATGGATTTCTTCTTCGTGATGGAACACCGGGTGATAGGCAAAGGAAAATTATTCATAGGCTTCAGAGTCGAGAAATTCTCTCGACTAGGTACGTCGATGATAACTGTCTGTATGCTTTGGGTCTTTATCATAGTGTTTTTCACTTATTATATTTTTTAGGCTTGCATAATATTTTTGTTAATCAGGAACCTACCTATGAGAGGCTGACAGTTGAGTTTTTAAGTTCATTGATATACAATGTCAGTCCTAACACTGCTAGCACAGTCGGTACTGTTAATTTTAGACTGTTTGGAATTGAATATGAATTCAGTACCGACGAACTAACAGGCTTGTTAGGAATCCCTCATAGGGAAGGTGCGATTTGTGAGGCACCTTTGGATGCGGAATGGTCAGCCGAGGTATTTTCCTTCTGGCAGAGGCTTTCAAGTACTTCAATAAATTCTTTTGAAGGAATACTTGCGTCGACCATTCATAACCCGACCATAAGAGTTTTCAGATATCTTTTGGCATGTACTATTTTTGGCCGGGAGAGTCCAAACAAGGTAAATGCTAGAGAACTCCTATTTTTGAAAAGTTGCCTCACTAGTACCCATATCAATCCGGTCCCGTTTATGCTTGCACACATGACTTTACTTACTAATAAAACAGGACCGATTGTTTTTGGAGGACTTGTTATGTCTATTGCTCGGGCTCTTGACCCGAACAATGAGATAGCTACACTTGAACCACTACCTCCTCGCACAATTAATTTAAAATTTCTAAAAGACATGAAATTATGTCGAATGAGGAGAGAAGGTGATTATGAGTTGATGGTTCATGGGGTAGCTATCCCATCTGTTGCTTTACCTTGCAGTAGACGTACTGATGTACGTAATGAAAGGAAATGGACCTATGATCTGAATGCTCCACCTGTTTTGGGTCCACTTCCTCCTAATATTCCTAATGGGGAGGCACATGACACTGATGAAGAGTATGATCTGAGAGAGCAGTCTCCCATACCTCACATGTCCCCCCATCATCCTTCACAGTCACACACCGCACCATCTTCCTCTAACCCTGTTGCAGGTGCTGCTCCTGGATTCTATGTCACTGAGGAGATGTGGCGTGATATGACAGCTAGAGAGGAAAAGCGAGACTACCTTCTCTCTATTATTTCACAACAACTGACGGACAACATGAGCTTCATACAAAATCGCGATTGGTTTCAGATCATGCTTACAACAACGTTTGTCGTACCTTGCACGATATCACATTAGAGCAGGACCGTCAGAGAGAAGTCAACCGCCGACACTACCAGCTTTTGGAGGCCACTCAAGGTTCCATCCTAGGTAACCTTCGAGAGGTTCGGGGTGCCCAGGCTGCCTTATCGGCACGACTTGACCGGAGGGACCAGTAGCGCAGTAGATCCCGTCGTTCCAGACCATCACAGCAGGACGGCAAGGGCACCAGTGCTCCTCCGCAGTAGTTTTTCAGGTTACCCTCCTTATCTTATTTCGAAACATTGGGGACAATGTTCGATTTAAGTGTGGGAGGGGATTTTATTGCTTTCTGTCATTTCCCTTTCAGTTATTTCCCTTTTCAGTAAGTATTTAGTTTAATTTTCTTAGATAATGCATGAGTCTGACGCGTCACCAGTATAGTGTATTTTTAGTACATCCTCATTTTTCCCATTTCCTTAGCCTTACCAGAAAAATTTTAAAAAGAAAACAATGTTGTTTCACATGTTCTTTGGGCTTTAAGATATGTTTAGATTAGGATGTGGTGACTTAGGTCAACTTTTTGAAACATCAGTACAATTTTAGCACCATAGACCTCCTGAATATAGGAATCACTCCTAAACCCCACACCATGGCCTTTATTATCATTCAAAAAATTGTCCCAAGTAGTTTATTCTAGCAGTCAACTCCGGCCTAAGCATGCTCTACATAGGGGGTCGATGAACATAAGTGAATAATCCAGTACTAATAAAAAAAGAAAAAAAAAGAAGAAAAAAAAAGGAAAACTCTGGGATAGGTGACCCTCACAAAGTCATTTAAACCGAAAAAAGAGAAGAAAAAAATTTTTGCCACAAAAAGAAAAAAAATTGCAGTCACCTATTGTTAGTTGGTTCAGAGGTATCTGACACTAAACTTGGTAGAGCGGATTACGATCCGATCCCCCGTAGCTACAATTAGGTCAAATAAAACAGGTTTACACATGCTTATGTGCCAGAAACCTTATGTTATGGATCAAAATCACTAACCGATCACTCTACTATGAAGCATGTACGGATAACGGGCTTAATATGATTGCGCCTGAATGAAAAGGACCCAAAAAGATGAGAAGATAGGCCTAGGTATTGTGGGATGACATGGAGTGGTTAGTATAGGATTGAAGTTTGTGTTTGTGTTATTATGGTACCCTTGGTTCACTTAGTTAGTACCTGTCACTGCATCCTGACTTGAACTTATAAGCCCTTTAGCCCAAAAACACGTGTTGACACCATTCTTTTCTTGAGCTTTAATGTTTGCTTGAGGACAAGCAAAGGTCTAAGTGTGGGAGAATTTGATCACACTAAAATTCACCATATTTCTGACTCCGATTTCGCATGAATTCTTAGTTTTTATTGTTATTTTGTTATGTTATTACTTTGTTTTTCTTTGTTTTTAGGTTTTTTATGTAATCGGGGCCTAAATCGAGAAAAGGAGCGAAAAAGGACGAAAACCAAGAAATTCAGCGTTTTACACTTACGGCATCTATCGTGGCGGACGCCATGGGGTCTGCCATGACGTGGCCATGTCTCAAGACCACTCCACAACTACCAAGACCCACGATCCCCACTCTTTCATCCCACATTAGTCCCATGGCGGGCGCCACAAGGCAAAAACAGTTCCCTCCACTAAAAAGTGGAGGGGGCATCCTGGTCTTTTCCTGCTTTTAGTTTTCCTATAAATTGGACCTTAGATTTTCGTTTTTCTTCATCCAAACTTAGAATCTCTTAGGCATATATCAGTTTTAAAGTAGTTATCATTCCACATCGGGGTGTTACTTTATTTATTTCTCGCACTCGCACTACTTTCGTTTATTTTCCGCACTCGCTTTAAATACCTTTATTTCCCGCACTCGCACTACTTTTATTTACTTTCCGCACTCGCACTACTTTTATTTACTTTCCGCACTCGCACTAAATTACTTTTATGAAAAATTATAAAAAGAACTTTTACTTTACTATGTCTAACTAAATCCATAAAGGTTAGAATGTTAGGATCGTAATTAAACCAGTAATCCGTACAATTGTTCGTGGAGACACTTAAGGGCTATTTTATCTTTCAATCTAAAGAATTGTTTTTAACTATTTCAAAAACAGCCAAAAGTGCTTTGTCTAGTTCATTAGGAGTTTTTGGATTAAAAAGAAAAGGGATTTAAAACGATTATTGGACGCGTTATGAAGTTTAGAGTCTGGTTCATAAGAACCTCTTTTTGCTAAGAAATCCAGGTTAAAATACTTTTCAACTTAGTTAAGATACTATATTTCTTAAAAATAGGTTTACTACTCTAACGCAGTACGCACCTTTTTATCCGTGACAATAGGAGGGGTTGATTAGAGAGTACAACTCGGTTCTGAATACGCGAAAGCGACAGTTCCTGTTAAATTAGTTCTTTTCAAAGGAGAAAACATTGCCCATAAGTAGTTTTATTAACAAGTACTGGATTATCAATTGATTATGTGAATTACATTCGAGCATGTCTTTATTAATTATTTATAATTATTATTTTATTTACCATTGCGCATTCCTTAAAACCCTTATATTCAGTTGCCTTAGATACACACCATAACAACAGGTACGATAGATTGGCACTTGGTCTCTGTGGATTCGACAATCTTTTATATTACTCTGACGTGTTCGTACACTTGCGAAAAACACGCATCAATTATACAAGCGAAACTTTGACATGGTGCTGCTCAGATGTGTCGATAAGAGAGAAGCAGACCTACTGATGCACGAGGTGCATGAAGGATCTTTCGGTACCCATGCTGGAGGACATGCAATGACAAAGAAATTGTTAAGATCGGGTTACTACTGGATCATAATGAATGCAGACTGTTGTGCCTATGCCAGGAAGTGTCACAAGTACCAGATCTACGCAGATAAAATGCATATGCCTCCAAATCCTTTGAGTGTAATGTATTCACCTTGAACCTTTGTAATGTGGGGCATTGACATGATTGGAAAGATCGAACCAACTGCTTCAAATGGCCACAGATTCATCCTGGTAGCCATTGACTACTTCACCAAATGGATCGAAGCAGCTTCATATGCAAACGTCACCAGACAAGTGGTAGCCAGATTCCTGAAAAGAGACATCATTTGTCGATATGGAGTACCCGAGCGAATCATTATTGTTAATGGTTCCAACTTGAATAACAAAATGATGGCATAACTGTGTCGGGACTTCAAAATCCAACATCACAACTCTTCTCCTTACATGCCAAAGATGAATGGCACTATTGAGGCAGCTAACAAAAATATCAAGAAGATTGTGCAAAAGATGGTGGTTACTTACAAAGACTGGCATGTGATGTTACCATTTTCCTTGCATGGGTATCAGACCTCAATCAGAACGTCTACTGGGAAACACCTTACCAACTTGTGTATGGTATGGAGGCAGTCCTACCTGTTGAAGTTGAACTACCCTCCTTACGGGTACTGATGGATGTCAAGCTGAATGAAGCAGAATGGGTCCGGTCTCGGTATAATCAATTGAATCTGATCGAAGAAAAGAGATTAGCTGCGATATGTCATGGGCAGTTATATCAGAAGAGGATGAAGAAAGCCTTTGATCAGAAAGTCAGGCTTCGGGAATACCAAGTAGGAGATCTTGTGCTGAAAAGACTCCTTCCTCCTCATACAGACCACAGGGGCAAGTGGAATCCAAATTGCGATGGTCCGTTTATAGTAAAGAAGGTTTTATCTGGTGGAGCACTGATGCTCACTATTATGGATGGTGAAGATTTCTTATCCCCTGTGAATTCAGATGCAGTTAAACAATACTTCGCATAAAATGACCCGCTGGACATAAAAACAGAATGTAAGTCCAGGCAAAAATAGGGCATCCCGACGAGTCAAAAACAGAATAAAAGACTCGTGCAAAATTAAGGGAAAATTAAAAAATGTACACCCGCTGAGTTGAAAAGCCACATCGGACACCTCAGGCAAAAATGGGTATCCCGGTGGATTGAAAACCCGAAAGGGCGATCCACACAAAATAAGGGAATAAGCGAACAACTGCATTCTGAATTCATCTGTATCACTTACAACACGGCAAGCTTCGAAAGAGTTAAAGCATCGGTCAGAATCCACCTTCTTCAGAAAGCAAGATAAGAAAAGCGTCAAGGTCATACAGGTCATAGCAAGGGAAGCTCACCGGAGCGTCGTCAACATTGCCAACACTTTTACTTTTTCAATTTGTAACAATCTCCTCATTCCAGGGGATTTGTTTCTTTGACTGTATTTTCCAATTCAGGGCACCCAGATTAATAAAATCAGAATTTTCAGTCACATCTCTTTTTGTATATTTTTGTTTCGTTTGCAAAATGTCCAATATCCATGATACAATATTTGCATAAAACAAATGAGCCATTCTTAAATAAATGCTTGCAGGAAATGTATTTACTCTCAGGAATATCTAAACCCCTATGACGGAATCCGGTAAGGGGTACCTCGGGATACTTGTGTGTTTCCTTGTCTTAACAGGATTGCAGGTATTCAAATACGCAGCGCGGGGCATGCCAAACATCACTCCCCCAGCATACCTCCTCCAAGCAGCATCTGGAATGCTTTTCCCAACGGAGTTGTCAAAACCTCCTCATCCCCAGCAGGATTCTATTCAATAGGAGCTTCCCCAACCGGGATCCCTGCAGAGATCTCTAGGAAGATCGTTCAGTGATCTTTCCTTCCCCAAGCAGAGTGCCAGGTCTCTAAAAGGAAGAGATCCCCGCAGAGTTCCAGCCTATCCCAGAAGAGCAATGCCTGAAATTCTCACACAACAAAGTGACGGAAGCTTCCTCATCCCCAACTGGGTTTCTCCTTACCGGATAGATCTTTAAGTGATCTATTTCCCCAAGCAGAGTTACACCTCCTAACAGATCTACCAATGATCTCTCCCCCAGCTGGGATATCCTTCCAAGCAGATCAGCCAGAGATCTCCACAACAGCGGGATCTGAATCCCGGATCGTTGTCTTCTTTCATAATCATAGCATTCGCATCATCTTTCCCCATAAAGCGTAGCATTCCGTCTAATACGGAGCATTACGGCAAAAATCAAACATTTGCATGATCACAAGTCAGGTTCGAGCCAGTCACCTGCAAGTACCATCAGTGTTTCATCAGCAATATATATAAGAACTCACATCCCTTGTAAATAAGGGCCAAAGCGTTTCCTTTGCACTCGCCAACACAAATACCTGTTTATATATACCCTTTCGACGCTCGTCCGTGTCATACTTTCCCCAACAAGATTGAACGCTCGTTCGTGTCTTGCTCATACTTCACCAACGATACTCATTCATACTTATACAAATACTTGTCCATATCTCGTATATATATATATATATATATATCATTCCCCACAGATTCGAAACTTGTCTGTGTTTTTTGTTAACTAGTTGGTACTCGTCCGTATCATCATCTCTGAACACGCGTCAACATTTGTTTCTACCGATACTCGTCTGTATCGTGGTATTAAGGATGCTCGTCCGCATCTTTAATCTATACACAGCGTCAAACGCTTATACCTTTTGTTCTTGAGCGTAAGCACTCGTATGTGTTTACCGTTCCCCAGTAAGTCACCAATAGAACAACCTTTCTCCTATCCAGCATTCGTCCTATGTCGTGATACTTTCGGCAGTCGTACCCTGCCAGGTGATCATCCTTCACCTTCAGATGACCGTCCCTCATCCTTTCCCCAGCGGAGTCTCCATTATTGGAACTCTTTCCTATCCGACATTCATCCTATGTCGTGATATTTAGAAGCAGTCCCCTGCTAGGTGATCGTCCTTCACCTTTTTGATGATCGTCCTTCATCATTTTATCTAATGGTCATCCTCATCATTGATCTTGTTACCTGACATTCGTCCTATGTCATGATAAACCTCGAGAGCAGCCGTACCCTTCTAGGTGATTGTCCTTCACCTCTTGATGATCGTCCTTCATCACGCTTATCCGATGGCCGTCTCTATCGTCGACCTTTTTTATCTGACATTCATTCTATGTCGTGATAAAGAGCAACTGTCCCTTGCTAGGTGATCGTCCTTCACCTTTGATGACCGTCACTCATAAATTTTGCATTTATTCTTTGAACCGATGGCCGTCCCCATCGATGTTCACCTTACTTTGCAAACCGATGGCCATCCCCATCATTGTTTACCTTACTTTTCGAGCATGATGGCCGTCCCCGTCATGATCTCTTTATTTCCCCAGCTTGTCGGTCGTCCCCGTCATCGCTTAGCTTACTGTTTTATCCCCAGCATGCGTCCTCTGCTCAGTGGTCGTTCTCCATCGCCCGCATTTTATAATCATACTATATTGTCTTTTAAAATTTATATCCCTTTTCTTCTTCTCCCCAGTGAGTGCAAATTTTGGACTGTCTTTGGTATTCAACCACAAGTTATCTTGTTTGTCTGTTAAGCCCATCGCTTACATCCTACACAGCTAACTCATGCTTGAATAGGGGAAGCTGTAAACACCCCAAATTTTCCCTCACTAATTTCACCATTGACTTGTGATTTTTTCATCTTTGCATAAGTTTAAGCATATCATCTCATATTGCATTTTTGCTCCATTTGCATAGTTCAAGTTCATCTGCATCTAGGGTTTGTGATCTGAGCAATCCAAGGATCCATCTGAGCCACTCCAAAGGTCTCCAATCATTCCAAGAGGGTCCATGTGTGTTATATCATCATATTATATCCCTCAAAGATCAAGGGAGTCAAAGAAATCACAAGAACTTGGAAAGCATGGAAGCAGAGCTAGGGTTTCAATGCACAGATGACCTGAAATTAGGGTTTTGGTTTCAGAGGCCATAACTCGAAATTTTTTGGTCATTTTTGTTTCTAATAGTTTCAATATGTTATAAGGATCATGTATACCAAGTTTGATGAAGAAATTCATTGTGGAAGTCATTTGTTTACTGGGTAACTTCTTGAGCAAGTCAGAGCAAAATCAGGGCATCTAAGGCCCCCAACAATGGAACCCAAGGGGTATTTTCATCAAATTGAAGTTATATGATCTTTATTTGATCATTGAAGTACTTGGAATTTCACAAAATTGAAGAAATTTGAGCTAAACCAAAAGTTGCCAAAAATGGAAATGACTTGTAATGGAAACTTTCCATTTTGGGAAAGTTTTTCAACCTCCTCTTTCTCAACCAAAAAAGTTTCAAATGAAAAATTGTTGGTCATGAAAGTTGTATATTGGATCATTCCCTTTTCAAAAAGTACAAGAACATGTTCTAATTCATTATAGAACTCAAGTTATGGCCTTGCAAAGTTGGGAAAAATCCTATAATTTTCACTTTCACACTGTAGCGGTAAAATCGTGAGTGTAAGCAATTGATTAACTTCACTCAAGGTACACAGAGTTGCCACCGCGCTTTTATTTATTTCCAAAAGGAAAAAGGTAAAAGAACGAATAAAAACCTAAGGAATCTAAAAGCAAAAGCTAAAAGAAACAAACAGAGAACGGGTAAGGGGATTGGTTACAAATCAGGAAGGTTTTACGCACCCGGCTTGTCCGTGGTACTCCACGGGAGCCCTTTGAAATATTTATTGCTTTTTGGTTTGAAATTGGTTTGCTTGAAAATGATTGTAGAGATGAGGAGAAGAATGTTTTTTAATGATTTTGTGTTTGAAGAGGTTTTAACGCCTCATGCCTACGTACCCACAAAGTGCAACGCGAGATCAAAACCTCGTAGTTCGTGGTACAAAATTTGAAAAGAAACAATGAGTTGCATTAATTTTAAAATATAGAGATAAGTCGTCATTCTTTAGCGAATAATTCCGCTAGAAAGAATGAATCATATCTAAATATATAAGAAGAAAAGTGCACAAAGGCACAAAAAAACAATTGAGTGAGTTTTGGATTTTTTAAAGTATGTAAGAAAAGAATTTCGATATATTTACATGGATTAACATTTATTTAAGAAAACAAAGTGATGAGATAAAATCGCTTGACCGAAGTCAAGGTTTGATTATGAAAGCGTTTGTAGTTGAAAAACAAGGAAGATTTTTGAAATAGAGAGAGAAGTTTTGAAAATCTAAGAAGTGGGAGGAGATGAAGGGACTATCCCAATACTTGAATTAAAAGTTAAGAGAAGAGCGACCAAACCATATTATGAACGTTTCTTCATGATAACCGGAATTCCATCTTCAAAGACCAATGAACTTAATTTGAGGCTAAGGTCTTCAATCGATCACAACTTGAGCAAAGGTAGAGATCCTAAAATCTAAGTCCAAACTCCAATGCTAAGGATAGTAACCATAGTCCGAAATTAAAGTCACCAATATTTTTTAATGTTTAATCCTTTATTAATGTTTTGGTGTCCAAATGGACAAAAGAAAAATCACAAGCAGCAATATAAACATAAACAATATGATATATGATATAATATGATAATAGCATAATAAAAGAGATAAGGAGCGAGAAATTGAAATAAAGAGGATAAGGTGCGAGAGATTAAATTTATATGGATTATATTCACATTATTATAATATTTACATATAAGTGTTATGATGAACTTAATCAAGCACAACCACGAAAAAAATAACAAAATCGAGGCAACCGAATCCAAGTGGATCTTATTCCGAATCGGGACAAATTTAGGTCTATGTTAAGCAATCGCCGAGTAATTTACGAAGTAATTACCCTACAAATGAGGCCGGCCACCACTAATTAAAGTGGAAAATATTTGTGCTAATACATGTTAGAGAAACGATATTATGGATCGTTCTCCGAAAACATGCCACACTAAAAGAAAAAGAACGGTCTAATCTTAATCGAGATTTTCGTTGAATTTATCGAAGGCAACCTATCACGATCTCAAAGTATGGAGAATGATCCAAATGATAATTCATCCATAGATTTGAAATAATGAAGATTAAACCTATTCGAAATTCAACAATTACGAATCGGAGATTTTCATCGACCAAAAAGTAAAATAAGAGATGAAAAAAAAGGAAAATGGATCTAAAATAAATCCAAAAAAGAAATCAAAATATTTCTTAAATTCTTTTCTTTAAAATTCTTTTCTAAATTGTTTCTAAAATATTTTTTCCTAAAATTCTCCTAAAATATATTCTATAAAATTCTTAGATCAAAAATAAATTATAACAAAATCATTTTAAAAATATAAAGCAAACTAAAGAATTAATAAAAAAATAGAAAAATGGAAAGGGGAGGGGGAGTCAGCGCATGCTGAGAGGTGATGGTGGATCCATCAAACTGATCCGGATCCAACTATAACCAGGCCCAAACCTACCCAAACATACATTGAAATAACAGGAAAACAAAAATGAAGAAAGGACACGAAAGCAAAGTTCATGATCTTCAATCTATGAACATGAATGGCGGCGGCTACCTCACCTTCACAAACAACGACACAGGAGCAACAACTCACTCCAAGAAAACTCAAATGCTTCCTCTCTCTCTGGAAATCACTCAAACCTTGCTTCGTCTCACTCTCGCCAAACTTCTTTCATGGATTTCCACTTCTCAATCGATCTCCTCTTCTTCACGGATTCAATTTGCTTTGGGAGTTTGAAGGCAAAAATCGATTTGAATGGAAGGGTTTGAAGGTGTATGAAGATTTGGGGATGAAGGTTTTCGATTTCGGCAGAATTTTGAGGGGCTCTTGAAGCTTGGAAAAATGGGAGGTAAAGGGTCCAATTTATAGAAGGGAAGAGCTGTTTTTTGGATTGCCGTTTCATTTTGAAATTGCTTGCGTTTTTTGTTCACTAAAATCCCGTGTTCAGTTTGAAATTTCTCACCGCCTTTTGCGTTTTATGGTTTTTCTTCTTGCGTTTTGATGTGTTTGATTTCTTGTGTGTTTTGTTTATGCTGTTGCGTTTTATGTTGCGTTTCAGGTGCGTTTTGGATGCGTGAGGCTTGCGGGTTGATTTCGTGAAGCTCGCGCGCTTTGCTGTTTGTGTGATGCGTTTACGGCGTGTGCTGGTGTGACTAAGCTGAGGCTGGGCTTGAAAGAAGCTGGGCCTGCGGAAGGCGTGCGGATTGTGTGTTTTTGTTGCATCTTGAAGTCGATTTCCGTGTGCCGTTTTGAGGCTTGGGGCTGTGCGTTTTGCCTTGTGCGTGCAGGAAGCGTGAGGAAGCTGAAGTTTGACTTGGCTTGAAGCCTGATGCTGATGTGTTTTGTATGTTGTGGGCCTGCTGTTTGAGGCTTGTTGGCGTATTGATGTGAAGCTGCGTGGAATTGTAGCTGCTTGTTGTTTGATGGGCGTGCGCGTGAGGCTTGTTGTTTTTCACGCGTGTGTGGCTTGTACTTGCGGGATGACATGAAACTGGTATTTGGCTGAAGCTGGGAAGTGATATGAGGTTGATGTGGGCCTGGCTTTGAGTGTTGGCTGATGTTGGAAGATGTGAAGGCTTGTGTATGGAGAGCTTGTACAATTTGGGAAAATGTGAAAGATAGAGCTGAAGTGGCTTTTGGGAAAAAAAGAAAACAAATAACTTGGTCAATGGTTTTATTTAATTTTTTATTTATTTAATAATTGGATTCTAAAAACTAAAACATGGGCTAAGAAAAAATATTAAATGGGCTTAACAACAAAAAAGCATGGTTCTATTATTTTTTTGGTGGTGTGGATATGGATTAGAGTAAAAAAAAATAATGGATATAAGAATTTCTAAAAGGTTAATGGAAAATGGAGAGAATCGGATAAAATGGATAAAAGTCGAAATATGATTTAAAAAAAATGGTAATTAAGATAATAATGAATATAAATTGATTGAAATGGATAAAAAAAATTATTGAATACTAATTGGATAATTGGAAATGGTTGAGAACAATGGTGATTTGGATAATCGAATAATCGAGAAAAAATGGAAAATAATGGTTGTTGAATAATACTGGGTAATGGTTAAAAAAATGAATGAATAGAAATGGATAATCAGATAAGTGAAATAGAAAAAATTGGTTTATGGATCAAATAATAAAATGGATAGAAATGGATAAGAAATCTTGATTTTAAGCCCACGACCAAATTTCGATTGCTTTTTCACAAGCCTTTGATAAAAATGAACACAGCCAACACAGAACCAATTGGATATTTCACAACTTAAGCCAACTGTCATCTGAAAATTGTCTGATTACTTTCCTGATAAACTGAATCCATACTGAGGAAAATAAATCCTCAGATGAATCACTGATGAATCAAACCAGACTTCACTCGCAACACTTCTTGATAATCTGATGACTTTTGTACACAGCACAACTTGAATCTTCGAACACACACTGTCTAAACCACTGGCACACACAACTGGTAGTCGAAACAAATTTTGATAGTTTGACCAAATTAGGTCAAACATCCATTTGGATCGAATTATGACTGAACAAACGCATCTGAATGAAGTTACTGTCTTATCTTCGCAAACCTGCAACACAGAGAAGAAGAAGAGGAACACTGCAACATATTTTTTTGGTGTTTTGGTTAGAAGTCAGTAAATATAAACAAATAATGAAGTAAAAACAATGGTGATCCCCTGTGAAGCATAGACCCTTCATCTGAGAAGAAACTGAGAAACCTGTGTGATCTCGTTTGTATGCAAAAATGCAGATGAAATGCAAAGAAATCTTAGGGCAAAAATTAGGGTGTTACACACACCAAGCCATTTTGTGACCTCTAATCACTCTCTAAGCATCATACAAACATTTGCATTGTGACCAGAATTGCCCATAGAATCACAAGTTTCTATGGCTTGCATCACAAGAAATCACAAAAGGGGCAAAATGCATAACACTTGCAAAACCTATGAAAGCCATGCCTCTAAGCCATCCAGCTGCATAAAATGAATCCCATGGCTCTCCTTGATCAATGCTGAACCAAGACATGCCCTAAAACAGCTGCTACATGAGCCCGTACCTCAAATACACAAGCTGTTGACTTTTTGCAACTTGCCCCATACCAATCACCACAGTCCACCACCCACTTTCTGACCTATCAAGACATATTATGTGGACTGAAAGCAAGCTACTTAACATAACATTGGAGCTCAGAACCTCTCATAAGCCAAGTTTTCACAAAATCACCTTCAACCTTCAAGCTTTCGATTCTCTCTTTCCAACCACTCAAACCTCAAACAAACATCACCATTCAACTCACCATCATCAATAGAACCTTTCCCAACCATCAAACAAGCCTGAAACCTCACAAACACAAAACACGATTTCAGACCAGTTGAGTTGCAACCCCTTAATCCAACCATTTTAAACTCTTTCAAAGCATTGCAATAGCATCAGGGGACAAAGTGGATGCCATTTGCACAAGAGGGAGGTCCAGAAAGTGCCAAACTGAGAAAGCTCAAGCTCAGGTAACCTCAAGAACTTTTTTTTCCAGAAATCAAATTTTAAGTTCCTAAATGAATCTATGTGATGTGCTGATCATGCTGATGTCTTTATTTTTGAAAATGGTTGCATATTAAGGATTTCATGAACTTCTGAAAGTTTTGACATTTTTAGGTTTTGATTCGAATCTTGATATTGATGAATGAGAAATTAATTTTAGGGCTAGATTCTTGTTTAGGGTGGTGAGTTGATCATTTCTTGAGAGTTTGAGAGTCTGGGGTGGTGTTTTGAGGAAGCTCAGGGGAGGAGCTCGCCGGAGAAGACGACCGGAAGTCTTCTCCGGCCACCTGAGATTAATTAGGGCTTAATCTGATTAATTAATGAACTTTGAAGGTGGAGCATAGGATTTAGGGTTCGCGCGTGTTTGGAGGACCAGGATGATTTCACTTAACCCTAATCATTTTTAATTTAATTAATTAATTAGAATTAAGCTAGTTTGAATCTGGACCTTTGATTTGCGCGCCAGTCAACAGCTTTCTCCCAACTTTGAATCTGGTCCACTGGATTGGATTACATTCATTAAAATTCATTTTATTTTCATTTAAATTCCATTTTCTTTATCATTTTATTTAAAATACCTAGAAAAATCACAAAAAATATTTTCTTCTGCATTTTGATTCCAAATATTTTTCTTCACCCAAAAACATTTTTATTTTTATTTTTTGCATTAAAAAATCATTTTAAAAATATTTAAATGTTTATTTTAATTAATTAATGGAAATTAATTAATTAAAATACCATTTAGTTTTCCAAAAATCACAAAAAAAATCACATTGAATCTTAAGACATTTAGAAACATTGTCAAACCATTCATACAAATTTCTTTTTGGTTTTGAACATGTTTTGACATTTGTTTTGAATTTAGGGTTCATAGAATCCCCTCTTTGGAACCCTAACTTTGAAAATTCCTTTCTTCCTAATCATGAATGGTTTGATGATGGTTCTTTTTGCATTGTTTTCCATATAAAATGTAGTTTCTAGGATATTTTTGTCATGAATTTATCTTTCATTTTCAAATTTATTTTCATTTTTCCTCTTAAGGTACCCAAAAACCCAAGGTAACTTAGGAAAATCATAACTTCCTTTAGGTTAAGAGTTGGACCTTCTCCTTTGGGGTGTGATATCATATGGGGATATGGTTTGTTTGAGCTCATTTGTAAATTTTTATCATGAGAATTGTTTCTGTTTTGATCATTTGCATCTCATCCTTTCATGTAACCCTAATTTAACATCCATACTTGCATCTTACATTGCATTGCATGAACATATGAACTTGTCGTGACATTCTAAGCACTTGTATGCCATATTAGACATCTTAGGACATTGCTTGAACATTTCTTGGTCATTTATTCATACATTTGCTATGCTTTGCAACCATTTCATTTCATAGACATCCATGTGTTTTCATGCTTCCCACATGTCTCATTTGCATTCATTATCTTGTATGATCATCCATTGCACTTTGAATGCCTTTGTATCATGTCATAGCATAATTTGCATCATGTGTATGCTTCTGGTTTTGGTTTTTACCTTTTCATATGTTTCGTTCCATTTCATTTCTTTCCTTACGCATATTGTGCTAACATTTCAGGTGGTAAGTTAACTTGAGAAGTGAATTTGCCTTCACTTCTCATTTCTCTTCATCTTCTTCATATGCATCCTTGCTGCATTTTTCATTGTCTTAGAGTGAGCTTGCTCATTCATATTCGTCTCTCACTTTCTTTCTCTAAGTTACTTATCTTCTTCAGTGAAGTAAGTGACTTATTTCTTCTGCTTCTCCTTCCTTCCATCTGCTTCTTCCATTAGTGGCTTCTCTGAAGATCTATATTAAGCCTCACAAACCATAGGACCATCCAAGCATGATAATAATTAGGGTTGTGATTAGTCCCCCCTTTTAGCTTTTACCTTTGTGTCTTCTTTGTGTCTCTCTTCTCATTTCATCATTAGAGACTAAACCTTTAAGGTTTTAAGACTTTGGAATTAGGGTTATGCATGCATCCTTCTCTTAGGATGGAGTGTATAACTTTAATCCTAAGTGTTAAACCTTTAAGTTGTTTAAACCTCTTAATCAATCCATCTAATAATCACTAAGACATTAACTTGTAACTTGGGCCTTACATTAGGGTTCTAATTCTTCCTTTATTGGTTAAGAAGGACTAACCCTAGTGTTTAATGGACAAGTCCTCCTCAAGTTGTCTTACAAACCATAAAAATCATTTCTTAATCTCACCCTTAATTAAAATCCACTTTAATAAAGGCTTGTTTTGTCATGAGGTTAATCCCTAATCATGGATTAGGTTGAGGTATCTTCCTCAGCTTAAGTGTGCTCATCTATTATCCTTCTATTAGGATGGTGTAATGAGTTCACTAATCCTTGACTATGGCTTAAACTCATTACTTAACACTAAACAAAAACCCAAAAACATCTAATAAATCACAAGTAGGTTAATGATCTTAATCCTACATCATTATGGTAATTAAGTTGAGATGCTCATCTCATACTTAAGTAGGCTCATTATCCCTAATCAGGGAGGATATAATGAGTTTACAAGCCCTTGATTTAGGCTTAAGCTCATAATCCTATGCAAAACACCAAAAACAATAACAAAACGGAAAACACAAAAAGCAAACCATAATCGTCTCCTTCGGGATTCTTTCTTCATCATCTTCATTCATAAGCGAGAATTTTCTTCTTCTGTCTAATGCAAGACAATTAGCACTCGAGCTAGATGAGTCATACACTTGAGCATAGAAAAGTAAGCAGTTCATCAGTCAACTTATCTTTAAGTCTCTTTGAGTCGAACTACGATGTTCTGACTTCCTCATTGCACGCGAGGATACGTAGGCATAACTTAACAGTTATCGAACAAAAGTCTCTGTGTCTTCCCCCTCTTCCAGCATTCTCTTTTAAGCCTCAGTCCTGAGCACTTCACTCCTTTTTTTGCACTGACACTTGCATATTATTATTCCAGCTTTTGCACACAGACAACACTTACACTTACCCCTTAAAACACAAACTTTAAAGCGTGGATCCCGTCGAGTACGAAGGACAATCTAGGTCCTAATACCTTCCCAGGTTGTAACCAACCCTCTTTCTCAGTTTTTATGGTTCGCAACCGTCTTATCCATCTTTTTCTAGGTTTATGCAGCATTACCTTTCCTTCGGGATAAAAATGCCTAGTTGGCGACTCTATTCACCTTCACTTCATTCTCTCCTCTCGCCGACCGTTCGCGTCTGTACCCTATTTGACCGGGTGTCCTTTCAGGGGAGCGACAGTGAGCATCCGTGCTCCACCAGAGAAAACCTTATTCACTATGAATGGACCATCGTAATTAGGAGTCCACTTGCCCCTGTGGTATGTATGAGGAGGAAGAAGTCTTTTCATCACAAGATCTCCCACTTGGTATTCCCGAAGTCTGACTTTCTGATCGAAGGCTTTCTTCATTCTTTTCTGATATAACTGCCCATGACAGATAACAGCTAATCTCTTTTCTTCGATCAGATTCAGTTGATTATCTCGAGATCGGACCCATTCTGCTTCATTCAACTTTACATCCATCAGTACCCGCAAGGAGGGTAGCTCAGTTTCAATAGGTAGGACTGCCTCCATACCATACACAAGTTGATACGGTGTTGCCCTAGTGGATGTTCTGATTGAGGTTCGGTACCCATGCAAAGAAAATGGTAGCATCTCATGCCAGTCTTTGTAAGTAACCACCATCTTCTGCACAATCTTTTTGATGTTCTTGTTAGCTGCCTCAACAACGCCATTCATCTTTGCCCTGTAAGGAGAAGAGTTGTGATGTTGAATTTTGAAGTCCCGGCACAGTTCTGCCATCATTTTGTTGTTCAAATTGGAACCATTATCAGTAATGATTCGCTCGGGTACTCCATATCGACAGATGATGTCTCTTTTCAGGAATCTAGCTACCACTTTCCTGGTGATATTTGCATACGAAGCTGCTTCAACCCATTTGGTGAAGTAATCAATGGCTACCAGGATGAATCTGTGGCCATTTGAAGCATTCGATTCGATCTTTCCAATCATGTCAATGCCCCACATGGCAAAGGATTTGGAGGCACATGCACCTTTATTAAGTGGATTCTGATTGAGGATGAAATTAAGAAGTGAGTTTTATGGTTTGTAAGACAACTTGAGGGGGACTTGTCCATTAAACACTAGGGTTAGTCCTTCTTAACCAATAAAGGGAGAATTAGCACCCTGATGTAAGGCCCAAGTTACAAGTTAATCTCTTAGTGATTATTAGATGGATTGATTAAGAGATTTAAACAAATTAAGGGTTTAACACTTAGGATTAAAGTTATACACTCCATCCTAAGAGAAGGATGCAGGCATAACCCTAATTCCAAAGTCCTAAAGCCTTAAAGGTTTAGTCTCTAATGATGAGGTGAGAAGAGAGACACAAAGAAGATTCAAAGGTAAAAGCTAACGGGGACTAATCACAACCCTAATTATAGTCATGCTTGGATGTTCCTATGGTTTGTAAGGCTTGAGAAAGATCTTTAGGGAAGCCACCAATGGAAGAAGCAGAAGGAAGGAGGAAGAAGCAGAAGAAATAAGTTACTTACTTCATTGTAGAAGATAAGTAACTTAAAGAAAGAATGTGAGAGATGAACATGAATGAGTGTAACACGGTGGGAGAACTGACTTTCTATAAATGTTGCGGATAGCAAGAGTCGCCACCGAATTTTATTTTATCCATAAGGAAAGGACATAAAAGAACAGGAAAGACCTATTTTAAAAGACTTGAGTTCGGGGGGTAGGTTATATAAAGGGAAGGTGTTAGCACCCTTTATAACCATGGTTATCCATGAGCTCTACGTTACTTAGCTCACTTTGTTTGTTTGCAAGAGTGTAGTGTGTGAGTAGAAAAATTCTAAGTACTTTGTAATGATCCTCGTATGGATGTATACAAAGCCTTGTTTTTGAAAATTGTTTTGAAAAGTGGGGTGTAAAGAGTATTTTGAAATGTGAGCAAGTAATTAAGAGAATCCTACCCTATATTAAGTCTTTATTGTTCTTATGTTCTTTCAATGGTAAGACTATCCCTATTATTAAGGAATAGGTAGTCATTACCCTGGATGTAATTAAGGGACATGTATAGGGACATCTGGATATAGGCAACTGTAGGGTGTCTTTAGCAATTCGTAAGGACTTATCATCTTTTATTCGAAGGGACAATATCATTTATCGTAGGCAACCTCGAAGGGACTTGATCTTTTAGAATCTGAAAAGGGACTAGATGATTTGTTTTATGGAGGGACTTGCTTAATACACCCTACTTGACCTTTTGTATAAGGCAACTGAGAGGCAACCCTAGGAAGTGCGAAATGGCGATCAAAGATCGACTTACGTGTGTACGTGTTTATTTTTAAATATTTATCTTATTTAAGTTAATTTTCTAAGTTAATTTTAATTACAAACATGTTATACACACCCTAAATTACTAACCATACAATAAATATATTTACAATAAAGCAAAAATATAAACCTATAAATATTACAAGGCTTTGGGACAATTACAATATAATCGAGAAATAATAATAATGATAAATAATAATAAATAAGCAATAATTAAATATTAATAATAATAAAATGAAAATAAAGGTTAGAATAATAAAATAAAAGAAATAAGAATTTAGCAAGAGAAAATTAATGTTACAAAGGTTTTTTAAGAATTAATTAAGAAAATAAGTTTAATAATAATAAACAAATAATTAGGGTTAATGGAATTAATCTAAACCTAATTAGTTAATTTATTTATAAAAAATATATACATGATAATAATAAATAGAAACATATTATAAAATAAATAGAAACAATTTAAATTTAAGAAAATAAATTATGATTTTTAAAAATATGAAGTTTTTGTAGAAAAATATTATTGATATTTATTTAGAAATTATTTGACTTATATTGAATTGAATTAAAGTTGAAAAAATAGTTAAAAATAAGAAAATACAAAAATATGCTAAAAAGATAGGACCTGGGATTTGAACCCAGGTCCCTTACCTCAAACACAACTCTCAAAACCAGATGAGCCAGCATGCGCTGGTGATAATCACATGACTCCAAATCATTATATTATAAACCTTCAAAACCTCTTGATATGGCCTCTATGTCAAAAACCGAATCTCACTTTTTGGATGAAAATTTGAAGTTTGAAGAGTGTTCTTGGAGGCAGGATTTCGTATGTTTGTATGTGTCTAGAGTTTGTGTATATGTATGGAAGAGAATTAGGTCAAAAGAAGCTGGATTTTTGGGCTTTGTATTGATTGCTTGATCATGAAGATTCACACTTTCAAATATTGAAAAATATCTCATCAAACCTTTCTAATTTAGGCTAGCACGAATTTACATGATTTCAATCAACTTTAAATGATTTTTAAGAAATTTCTAGAAGAAGAATCATGTCCAAATATTGATTTTTATATTTTATTTAGATTGTATTTGACTTTTAATGGATAAAATCAAAATAAATAATAAATAAATAATAAAAAATCAGAATTTGGTTGCTTTGGGTCGTGCTTGAGGTCTTTGTATGGATTGGATCACAACATTGCTAGCCCATTTGGAGAAATTTGGTTTTAAGGCCCCATTTGGTTTTATGCCCTTTGGAAGATGTTGACTTTTTGTTGACTTTTGAAATGACCTATAATGTCTTAGCTCATACCTTCCAAATGAAGCATTTTTAGGCTTGGCTTGTGAGACACAAAGATGTAGATAATTCAATTTCCTTCAAAATGAGCATTGGATGGAAAAATTTTGATGAAGCATGTGAAAGTTATGGCTGGTCAAAGTTCAGTTGACTTTTCCTGTGAAAACCCTAATTTAGAAACTCCTGATTCTTTATGATCTGAAATCTCCTTGATGAATCATGATAAAACCCTTGATAAAATCATGAATTTCACTTCATATACTTGATGTTGGCAAAAAATCATGAAGTTTGACTTTGGTTTGACCACAGTTGACCTTAGTTTGACTTTTTAACTACTTTGATTGATTTTAGCTTATCTGATCATCTGACTGAGCAAACCTTTTGGGAAAGTCTTGAAACTTGACATAGGGATTCTTGAAGACATATAGGATGCTTTGAAGCTTACTTTAAGCTTTGGAAGTCCATTTAGCCTGATGAAATTGAAAACCCTAGTTTAGGGTGCATTGCTTAGGAGGAGGCTTTGTCTGAGGGAATTGTCAAACTTTCTGACTAATTGTGAACCTTGTGAACCTTGTGAACCTCTTGGGATACCTTGTGAACCTTGTGAACCTTGTGAACCTCTTGGGACACCTTGGTACACAATTCCTTGACTAGGGGAGGGCAAATTTTGGGGTGCAACAATTGCCCCTGTTCAATTTTCTGATACATGGGGGGTTAGATTGGCTTGTATGCCATTCGTGACTTGGAAGGTTGAAGGGGATTGAACACAAAAGCCCAAAAATTTGCACTCGCCGGTACGTAAAGTAACACTGCTGATTGGTTATATATGCATAGAGTGGGCTTAAAGATGCCACTTAGAGGAACTGGAGATGGGCTTATAGATGCCATCAATAATATCAGAAGGTGATAGTATCATTATGTTGTCACTGGATATCAGTACTAGGTCTTCGTATAGGCCGTCTCTGCATTATCTCTGGGGAAAAAGAATATCCTTCATTAAGGTTCAGTGTTTAGATCTTCGTATATATCGGCTCTGAACCATCTTTAGGAACATACTTTAACTTAAGCATCAGAATCAAATCTTCGTGGCGATCTTTTCTGAATTGCTTTTGGTAATATCCTGGGCTAAGTACAAAATCTTTGTATCGATCTTTTATGTACCATCCCACAGATAAACCGTTGCATAGACCATTAGAAATAAATCTTCGTAGCGATTATCTCTTCTGGAAATATCCCGGATTAGGTAATAGATCTTCGTATAGACCATTTATATATCTTCCCAAGGATAAAAGAATATCAGGATTAAATCTTCGTGGCGATTATCCCTGAACTTCTTCTGAAAGAATCTCTTGGATTAAGTGCTAGATCTTCGTATAGATCATTTACACACTATCCCAAAGATAGTTGATCGTCGGAAATAAATCTTCGTAACGATTATCTCCTCTAGAAATATCCTGGATTAAGCACTAGATCTTCGTATAGATCATTTGCGTACCCTTTCGAGGACAACTTGAGCATTGATTATCAGAAATGAATCTTCGTAACGATTATCCCTGAATTAAGTATCAGTACTAGATCTTTGTATAGATCGTCTCTGAACTGTTTCGAGAAGTTGATGGTGTTTATCTGCTTGCAATTATCCTGAATAGAAAAGGTTAGTTTATGCAAGATTATTTGATGTATGCATGTATAACATGATGCTCTTAAGTAAAAATGTCATATGTATTATGGATGTGTATGCTATGATATGGTGTAAATGATGTATGTATGAATCATGTAGCTAGAAGCGTCTGGGTATCTCTGTATAACAACTACTGGCTAGGGAAAATAAATCTCGGTTCGTTGCTGAGGAATATGAGGACTTTGTTCCCGTCTTGTTTAATAGTATGGTACTTATAACCTCCCGTCTTCATTCGTCGTGCTTTTATTGAAGGAATAATTTCCTGAATATCCTTACTGAGGATAAAAGAGATGGACATAAATTCGAGGGGAGATGTTACTTGATGTGATTACTCTGTGGGGATGAACCGGCGAAGATTTGTTGAATTCCTACCTTCATTCGTCCTTAGTAAATATTATTACTGCATTTTATGCATTTCTGGTAAACATCAATCATATTCAAAAGCATACATACATTCAAACACAACTAATGGACGTTTTCGTTTAGGTAAACAAGGTAAAAGTAAATCTGGATTCAAAGATGAGATTTTATTTATTTTTTGAAAGTAGCCTATACACAGGCAAGTTTATACAAGGAGACAGAAATCCTAGTAAGAGGAATTCGTCGTAAAACTTTTACAAAAACAAAGAAAAACAACTATGTGAGAAATAATCCTATTGAGTTTCAATTCAACTATTGCCATTATCTTCAAGTATCTCATCCTTTGCTGTTGAGATGGAAACGATTGGATTGAGCTTTATCTGTTTGAACTTGATTTAGGTAGCACCAATAGTTGGAGTTACATGGGTGATCCAACGAGACATAGTCATACGCTTTAATCCCTAAATTTTGCCTGGATTGCCCTTTCAGGTTTTCAATCCACCGGGATACCCTTTTTTGCCCAAGCCGCCTTTTCAGGTTTTCGACTTGCCGGTGTACATTTTTTTTATATATATCCCTAATTTTTGCCCGAATCGTTTTGGTTTTCCGGGATGCCCTTATTTTTGCCTAGGCCAGTCAACCTAGCGGGTCTCTTTTTATGCGTAGTATTTTTTAACTATATCTGCGTTCACGGGCTGTGGGAAATCTTCACCATCCATAGTAGTAAGCATCATGGCACCTCCTGAAAATACCCTCTTAACTACAAATGGTCCTTCATATGTAGGAGTCCATTTGCCCCTAGGATCACCCTGTGGTAATATGATACGCTTGATTACCAAGTCACCAGCCTGATATACCTTTTACTTAACCTTCTTATTAAAAGCTTTGATCATCCGTTTCTGGTATATCTGACCGTGACAAACAACTTCCAGCCTTTTCTCATCAATCAAATTTATCTGGTTAAGTCGAGTCTAAATCCACTCATCTTCATCCAAGCCTGCATCCTTCATGATTCTTAAGGAGGGGATCTGAACTTCAATAGGTAGAACTGCTTCCATACCATAGACTAAGGAGAATGGGGTTGCCCCTATTGAAGTACGTATTGTGGTACGATAACCATGAAGAACAAATGGTAACATATCATGCCAATCCTTATATGTAACAGTCATCTTCTGTAGAATCTTCTTGATGTTCTTATTAGTAGCTTCTACTGCCCCATTCATCTTTGGACGATACGGAGAAGAGTTGTGATGTTTAATCTTGAACTGCGTGCAGAGATCAGTAATCATGGTGTTATTCAGATTAGAGCCATTGTCTGTGATAATCCTTTCAGGGATGCCATACCTACATATGAGATTATTCTTAATGAATTGAGCCACAACATTCTTAGTAACAGATGCAAATGAGGCTGCCTCCACCCATTTTGTAAAGTAATCAATGGCAACCAGGATGAAACGATGCCCATTAGAAGCAGTAGGCTTGATCTCACCAATCATATCAATGCCCCACATAGCAAAAGGCCAAGGAGCAGTCAACACATTCAATGGAACTGGAGGTATATGCACCTTATCAGCATAAATCTGACACTTGTGACATGTTCTGGAATGTTGATGGCAATCACCTTCCATAGTAGACCAATAGTAACCTGCTCTCAATATCTTCTTTGCCATGGTATTACCACTAGAATGAGTAGCAAAGATCCCGTCATGCATGTCTTCCATAATCTTTGTTGCTTCCTTCTTATCCACACAACGAAGCAAAGTCGAATCATGATTGCGCTTGTACAAAATTCCATTACTCAAAAAGAACTTAGCAGAAAACCTCCTCAGAAACTTTTTATCATTGACAGATGCCCCTTCAGGGAACTCCTGAGCTTCAAGATATCTTTTCACTTCATAGAACCAAGGCTTTCCCTCTACTCTTTCAGTGTCAATCTCATTGAAATATGCAGGCTTCTCAAATCTGTCAATAGTGATCTTGGGAGCTTCATCATCCCAGCTAATCTCAAACATAGATGCCATGATGGCTAATGCATCTGCCAATTGATTCTCTCCTCGTGGATTATGTCCAAAGGTAATCTCTTCAAAATATGGGATCAAGGACAACACATGCTCTCTGTAAGGAATGAGATTTTCATGCTTGGTATCCCAATCTCCTTTAATCTGACTAACTACCAGGGCTGAATCTCCGTATACGTCCAGAAACTAAATCTTCATCTCCATGGCAGCTTTGATACCCATGATGCACGCCTCATATTCAGCCATGTTATTGGTACAATAGAAACAAAGTCTTGCAGTAATTGGGGTATGACAACCTTCAGGGGAAATGATCACAACACCAACACCATTACCAAGCGCATTAGAAGCTCCATCAAAAACCATAGTCCATTGGGATCCTTGTTCAGGTCCGTCATATTGTCCAGGTTCTTCAGTAATAATCATAATGTCTTCATCTGGGAACTCAAAACTGATTGACTGATAATCATCCACTGCTTGGTGAGCCAAATGATCAGCTACCACACTACCCTTAATGGCCTTCTGAGTAGTGTACTGTATATCATATTCTGTTAAGACCATTTTCCATCTCGCTATTCGTCCGGAGGGAGCAGGTTTCTCGAATGTGTACTTGATTGGATCCATCTTTGAAATCAACAAGGTAGTATGAGTTAACATGTACTGTCTTAGTCGGCGAGCAGCCCATGCCAAAGCGCAGCAAGTTTTCTCAAGCAGTGAGTATTTTGTTTCACAGTCGGTAAACTTTTTGCTAAGGTAGTATATTGCTTGCTCTTTTCGACCAGACTTGTCATGTTGCCCCAACACACACCCTATTGAGTTATCTAATACAGTTAAGTACATAATTGTCGCTCCCGATAAATGAGAATGGCTCAAATAAAGGTACAGACGCGAATGGTCGGCGAAAGGATGAAATGAGAACACACAGGAGTGAACTCAAGAAAAAGAAAGAGTCGCCAGCTAGGCATTTTTATCCCGAAGGAAAGGTAATGCTGCATAAACCTGAGAAAGATATGGATAAGACGGTTGCGAACCAGAGAGACTGAGAAAGGGGGTTGGTTACAACCTGGGAAGGTATTAGCACCCAGATTGTCCGTCGTACTCGACGGGATCCACGCTTAAAAGATTTGTGTTTTAAAGGGGTAGTGTCAGTGCAATTTGTGTGCAAAGAAGGCTGGAAGAGGATGTACAGGTGTCTGTGTAAAAGAAGTGTGAAGTGTAGTATATGAAGTGTCAGTGTAAGAACAAGAGTGAAATGCTCACGACAATAAGGCTAAGAGAATCATGCTGGAAAGAGGGGGAATATACAGAGACTTTTGTTCGATAACTGTTAAGTTATGCCTACGTATCCTCTCGTGCAATGAGGAAGTCAGAACACCGTAGTTCGACTCAAAGAGGCTGAAAGGTGAATTGACTTATGAACTGCTTACTAGCCTATGCTCAAGTGTAGGACCTGTCTGGCTCAGGTGCAAACTGTCTTGCATTAGACGGAAGAAGCTAGTTCTCGTTTATGAGTGAATAAGGTGAGAAAAGAATCCCGTAGGAGACGATTACTGTTTGTTTTTGTATTTTCAGTCTTTTATTGCTTTTGAAAGTTTGTCATAAGAAAATGAGCTTAAGCCTAAACCAATGGATTTAGTAAACTCATCACATCTTCCCTCTGATTAGGGGTAATGAGAGTACCTTAAGTGTGAAGTCAGTTTCTCACACTCAATCACCCTGGTGTAGGATTAAGATCATTAACCTACTTGTGATTATTTAGATGTTTTTGGTGTTTTGTTTAGTGTTAAGTAATGAGGTTAAGCCATAATCAAGGATTAAACAGACTCATTACACCATCCTAATAGAAGGATAATAAATGAGAATGTTTAAGCTGAGGAAAGCTCCTCAACTTAATCCATGATTAGGGATTAAACTCATGACAAAAACAAAGCCTTTATTAAATGGATTTTAATTAATGATAAGATGATGAAGTGAGTTTTAGGGTTTGTAAGACAACTTGAGGGGGACTTGTCCATTAACACTAGGGTTAGTCCTTCTTAACCAATTAAGGAAGAATTAGAACCCTAATGCAAGGCCCAAGTTACAAGCTTGGTGTCTTGATGATTATTAGATGGATTGATTAAAGGATTTAAACACATTAAGGGTTTAACACTTAGGATTAAAGTTATACACTCCATCTTAATAGAAGGATGCAGGCATAAGCTTAATCACAAAGCCTTAAAGCCTTTAGGGTTTAGTCCTTGATTATGAGATGAGAAGAGAAGACTCAATGAGAGACAAAGGTAAAATATAAATGGGGGACTAATCAAAACCCTAACTATTGTCATGCTTGGTTGTTCCTACGGTTTGTGAGGTTTAAGAAAGATCTTCAGAGAAACCACCAGGAAGCAGATGAAAGGAGCAAAGGGAAGCAAAGTAACTTGTTTCATTTAAGAAGACAAGTCACTTGAAGAAAGAAAGTAAGAGGAAGAAGAATGAGCAAGCTCAATCTCAAACACAAGACAAAATGCAGCAATGATGCATAAGAGAGATGAAAAGAGATTGTGAGAAGTGAAGGCAAATTCACTTCTCAAAACAACTTACCACCTGAAAAGTTAGTGAAAGGCATGCAATGCAATGCAAAATGAGATGAAATGGGATGATGCAAACCACAACCAGAAGCATGTGTGTGATGATAATGATGTTATGGGATGATGCAAACATGAAACAAGGCATGAGAATGATCAAGCAAACATATGGATGCAAAAGAAGCATGCTTAGAACCATGAACATACATGAAAAAGTTATGAAATGCAAATGACATACAACATGGCAAATGAAAGATGCAATGATCAAACATGGTTCTAATATGTCCTAAGATGTATTATGAATCAAATGGATGCACAAAATGTCATGGCAAGTCATGGTATGCAAACAAATGGAAGGTGGATGCAAATGAAAGCCCAAATTAGGGTTTATGATCAATGCACAAAACAAAAATCAAAACCAGAAGCAAACATCATGATAAAAAATTGAAAATGCATTCAAAGGAACCCTAAACCTATACAAACTCACTGCCCAAAGGAGGGGTTCTAACTCTTAACCTAATGAGGGTTATGAATTTCTTAAGATTGCTAGGGTTTTAAGGTACCTTGTCAAGAAAAATGTCAAACAAATAGGAAACGCAATATCAAATCATGCCAATTTAATCCTATAAACTACATGCTAAACAAGATGCAATGCAAAAAGAATCAAGGTCCAACTCTTAAAGGCTAGGCAGAAATGAATTTTTGAAGATTTGATCAAAATAATGCCTTAAAATGAAATTAATTCCATGGAAAATTGTCAAAAGACATCAAGATCAAAAAAGAAATTTGGTTTGAGAGTTGGACAATGTTTCTAAATGATTTTAAATGTTTCATGAATTTTTTGTGATTTTTTTAAATACCTAAAAGTATTTTTAATCAATTAATTCTCATTAATTAATTAAAAATAAACTTTTAAATGATTTAAAAATATTTTTTAATGCAAAAAATAAAAATAAAAATGTTTTTGGTTTCTGAAAATTAATTGAAACTTTGACAAAAAATTTCAGAATTTTTAAAGATGTTTTACTATTTTTTATAAAATGAACAAAACAAATGAAATTTAATGAAAATAAAATGAAATTAAACTGAAAAATAAGAAAGTCAACAGAATCAAAGGCTGAGGTTCAAACTCACACGCGCGCGAATTGACTTGGCGCTCATCTGGACGGCCAGCATTCAAAATCTCCTAATTATGATTAAACCCTAATTAAATGCCCTAATGACTTTCAGATGACCGGAACAGTGTTCCGGTCATCTTCTCCGGCCAACCAAAAACTCAATCTCACTCTCCAGACCATTCCAAAAGCTCTAACTCTCCAGAATTCATCCTCTACCCACCCCAAACACGAATCAAGCACAAAATCATGTTTAACTTCCAACACAAACACGAATCGAATCAAAGAAGTTTTTAGGTCAAACTTTCAGAACATCGTAACATGCTTGTTTCTGGCTTATTTTCAAAAATATATAGATCCCCATGATCAGGGCAACATACTGAACAATATTCTAACAAGAAATTAAAGTTCTGGAAAAATTGTTCATCATGCTACCTGAGATTGAGCTTTCGATTCAGGAGCTTTCTGGCTGTTTCTTTGGCTCAAACAAGTCCCAATGATCCTCCTTAGAAGCTTTTGACACTTAGTTGGAGTTTATGTGGCCTCTAGAGAAAGTTGGCAGAAGCTCAGGTCAAGGGTGTGTTGAAATCGTGTTTTTGATTCAGGGAGTTTCAGGCTATGGTGATGGGTGGTTTGTGATCAGTGAAGTGTGTTGAGATTGTTTGTGAAGTTTGTTTGTGTGTTTGAGGCTTGTGGAGAGTGTTTCGAATGAAAATGCAAGTTGGAGAGATTTTGGTAACTATGGCTTGTGGGCAAGATCAGAATGAGTTGTGTTATGAAAATGAAGCCTTGGAGTGTGTTTGTAAGATCTGGATTAGGCAGAGAGTTGTTGTGTCACTGTGGGATTGGTATGGGTGTTCTTGCCAAAAAGTCAAAAGTTGTGTACTTGAGGTATGGGCAATGGTGTAGCTAGCTCATTGGATTATCCTTGCTCAGCTGAGTTTAAGGAGGTCCATGGAATTGTTTATGAGATGATTCAGCAAGTTGATCATGGTTTGTGTAGTGTTTTGCAAATTCCATAAGGTTTGGCCCCTTTGTGATTTCTTGAAATTCAAGGCATGAAATGAGATGATTCTTGGGCCAATTCTGATTTTTAGAGGTCATGTGATCATGTTGTGAAGAAATTGTACACATTTGAGGCCTTTAGAACACTTAATCATAGCATTTTGCAAAATGTCTCTTTGGTAGAAAACTTCAAATTATGTGATTTTTCCCAAATTTGACAAGCCATAACTTTTGATCCAAAATGAATTAGAATGAGTTCTTGTACTTTTTGAAACGGGAATGATCCATTCTACAACTTTCATGACCAAAGTATTTTCATTTGAAGCATTTTTGAATCAAAAATCAAGGGTTGAAAAAGTTTTCCAAAATGGCAATTTTCAATATAAGTCAACTTTCCCAAAAAGTTAACTTTGCAAATGGCTTGAAATTCTTCAATTTTGTGAACTTCTAACATCTTCTATGATCAAATAAAGATCATACACAATCAAAATGATGAAGAACACCCTTTGGTTGGGTCATTGGGGGCCTCAGATGCCCTGATTTTGCACTGACTTGCTCAAGAAGTCAACTCTTGATCAGATGACTTCCCCATGGAATTTCTTCATGAAAATTGATATGAATGCTCCCTATACCATATAGAGACCAATAGAAACAAGAATGACCAAAAAATTTGGAGTTATGGCCACTGAAACCAAAACCCTAATTCTAGGTCATCTGTGCAGTTAAACCTGGCTCTGCTTCCATGCCAATCTCAGTTCTTGTGATTCTTTGACATTCTTGACATTGAGAGGATATAATATGATGTTTGAACATACATGGACCCCTTTGGAGTGATTGATGACCTTTGGAGTGGCTCAAGAAGCTCTTGGATTGCTCAGATCACAAACCCTAGATGCAGATGACTTTGAACCAATGCAATGAATCAAAAATGTGGTATGAGATGCTATGATTGAACTTATGCATATGAAGAGATCACAAGCCATGGTGTGAATGGGTGAGGGCAAATTTGGGGTGTTTACAGCTGCCCCTATTCAAACATGAGTTAGCTGTGCAGGATGTAAGAAACGGCTTAACAGGCAAACAAGATAACTTGTGGTTGAATACCAAAGACAGTCCAAAATTTGCACTCGCAGAATGAAGAAGAAAAGGGATATAGATTGTAAAAGAAAATAAAGTATATTATAAAGTGCGAGCGACGGAGGACGACCGTCGAGCAGAGGACGACTGCTAGGGATGAAGCAATGACGGGGACGACCGACATGCTGGGGAGAATGTGGGAAATAAAGCAATGACGGGGACGGCCGACAAGCTGGGGATACAAGAGATTGTGATGGGGACGGCCATCAAATAAAGAAACGAAGATTATCTGGGGATTATAGGTAAAAACAAATGATGAGGTACGGTCATCTGATTCATAAAGTATTGCAAACAACGATGGGGACGGCCATCGGGCTAAACTGATGAAGGACGATCATCAGGAAAAGGAAAAGGGACCACGACGGGGACGGCCATCGGGTTAAAGAATAAATGAAATAATGATGAGGGACGGTATCAAAGGTGAAGGACGATCACCTAGCAGGGGATGGCTGCTCTGTTGGGGATAAGATGAGGGACGGTCATCTAAGGTGAAGGACGATCACCTGGCAGGGTACGGCTGCCGAAAGTATCGCGACATAGGACGAATGCCGGATAAAAGGTCAACGATGGGGACGGCCATCGGACGAGCATGATGAAGGACGATCATCAAGAGGTGAAGGACGATCACCTAGCAGGGGACGGCTGCTCTCAAGTTTTATCATGACATAGGACGAATGTCAGATAAAAAGATCAACGATGGGGACGGCCATCAGATAAAATGATGAAGGACGATCATCAAAAGGTGAAGGACGATCACCTAGCAGGGGACGGCTGCTAAATATCACGACATAGGATGAATGTCGGATAGAAAAGGTCAACGATGGGGACGGCCATCGGATGAGCATGATGAAGGACGATCATCAAGAGGTGAAGGACGATCACCTAGCAGGGTACGGCTGCTCTCAGGGTTTATCATGACATAGGACGAATGTCAGATAGAAAAGAAATTTTGCTTTGCTGGCGACTTACAGGGGAATAGTAAACACGGACGAGTGTTTATTTCCAAGAAATAAAAGGTATAAGTGTTTTGATGTTGCGTATAGATTAAAGATGCGGACGAGCATCCCTAAGACTATGATACGGACGAGTATCGGGTAGAAACAAATACTGACACGTGTTCAGAGATGATGATACGGACGAGTATCAACTGGTTAACAAGGAACACGGGCGAGTGTTGATTCTGAGGGGACTCTTCTGGGGAAAAGTAGGCAAAGACGAGTGTCTAAATTCAAGAAGACAAGAGTGTTTGACACAGTGTATGGATTAAAGATGCGGACGAGCATCCTTAAGACTATGATACGGACGAGTATCAGGTAGAAACAAACGCTTGACGCATATTCTGAGATGATTGTACGGACGAGTACCAACTGGTTAACACAGAACACGGACGAGTGTCGAATCTGAGAGGATATAAGTGATATATACAAGACACGGACGAGCATCCGTATAAGTGAAATAAGAGTAATAAGTGTGAGTATGAACGGTGTACAGATGAGTGTTCAACTTGCTGGAGAGAGTGACACGGACGAGCGTCAAGAGGTATATTATAAACAAGTATATGCTTTACAAAGTGTTTTAGGTAATTATGCTGGGGAAAGTGACACGGACGGATGTCACGAAAATTATATATATAAGTATCTATGAGTGCAAAGGGGACACTTTGGCTTTCTACTGGGGATATGACACGGACGGGTGTCAGGAAGTATCTGTAATATATAAGTGGTTTGTTTGTACAGAAAGTTCGGGCGACTTTACTGGGGAATGATGACACGGACGGGTGCCAAAAGAAGTGTGCATTTGTATTTGTGGGCGTAAGGTAAATGCTTTAGCTTTAGCTCTCCGCTGGGGAATCTGGGGAGCATTCTGTATATTGTTGATGGATTGTCGACATTCTCAAGTGTTTGATTCAGAACATGGCTTGTGATTATGCAATATGTTTGATTTTTTTGTCGTAATGCTCCGTATTAGACGGAATGCTACGCTTTGTGGGGAATATGATGCAAATGCTATGTTTATGCAAAAGATAACGATCCGGGATTCGAATCCCATTGCCACGAAGATCTCTGGTCGATCTGTTTGAAGCGGACATCCCAGCTGGGGATGAGATCATTGGTAGGTCTGATGAGATGCATCTGCTTGGGGGAATAGGTCACTGACAGACCCATCCTTGGTAATGAGGGACCCAGCTGGGGTTTGTAGAAGTCTTCTTCACTCTGTTGTGATTTCTTCATGGGTTGCCTTTCCAGGTAGAGGTTGACACTCTGTGGGGAGATGGTTCCCTGGCTTCTGTACTTGGCTGAGGAGGAAGAAAGATTGGCATCTCGACTGGGGAGAAATAGCAAGTGGCAACTCAGCTGGAGAGAAAATACTTTGGGTGCTAAGACTGAGTGAGTGTTGATTTGCCAGCTTGCTGGGGGTGAAGCTTTCATGCCCCATGTCGTGTTTTGGATACCTGCAATCCTGCAAAGATAGAAACGTACAAGTAATCCCGAGGTATCCCTTACCGGATTCCATCATAGGAGTCTAGTCACTCCTGGGAGTAAGCATATTTCCGGCAAGCACGTATTTTTTAGGAGAGAAACATCTGTATTTATGCAATCAGTGTATTATAGACATCGGACATTTTTTCAAATGAAAATAAAATGTACGAGACGAAATATGACTGAAAATCTGATTTTATTTATTCGTATGCCCTGAATTGGCAAGATACAGTCAAGGAAACATATCCCTTGAAATGAGGAGATTGTTACAAATTGAGAAACAAAATGTTGGCAATGTTGACGACGCTTCAAGGAGCTTCCCTTTTGCTATGACTCGTATGACATTCGACACTCTTCTCGTCTTGCTTCCTGAAGAAGACTGATTCTGAAAGAGGCTTGATCCTTTCGAAGCTTACCAGGTTGTAAGTAATACAGACGAATTCAGAATGCAGTTGTTCGCTTATTCCCTTATTTTGCATGGATCACCCTTTCGGGTTTTCGATCCATCGGGATACC